>JALAZF010000478.1:1200000-2400000 GCA_022829125.1 Lathyrus tuberosus | reverse complement strand
TGCCTTATCCGCGTCATAAGCCACCTGTAGCCCCTATAAGTGAAGAGTTGAAGATGAAGAAGGCATTGGAGGAGCTGACCCTCAACAAAGCGAGGATGTAAGAACAAATTGACTAACTCATGAAGGAGCTCCATGGAGAAGAAGGACCATCATCAAGTGGATTAGATTCTTAGTTCCTTTTATGGTGTATTTATGTTTACTTATGTAATGGACTTTGGAGGTGTACCGCTTATTTTGTAAAATTTTCAAGTTGACTAATGAAATGAGTTGTATCCTCGATATCTATAATGTTTGCAAATTTTAATTTTAAGTTCCTTGATTGCTTTGTTTGCATTTGCATTTGCATCATTCATTCATGTCATAACATGTGCATTCTTTCTTGTCGTGTCTCATCCCGTCGTCTTGTCTTCAGAAACCGTCACACTGAATCTCCGACACAGATACAACACTAGAGTCCAAGCTCGCCAAAGGATGTCAGAGCAGAATGTCGAATTAGATAGGGTCAACAATGAATTGGATGATTTACGAGGAAGCGAAGGGAAGATCTTGGAAGTCCTACAAGTTATCAAAGCAAAGATGTATACTCAGACCACCGTGGTCTCTGAGATTGTCACTCCAACTGTGGAACCTTCTACAAATGTCAACAGTGTTGCTGTGCCATCGTTTGGTTTACCTTATGGTTTTGTACCTCAACAAGCTGCTGCAACTACTCAACGGGCTGTTCCTTTAGGGCATGAGAATCCTCAAGCTATCCCAACCTTTGCTCCACCAACAGTGCAAGCTCAAGTGCACCCCATTTTTCACAACCCACCACCGGTTTATGATTTCCCCGAAGTGTCTGAAGAAGGGGACAAGCGTCATAAAAGACTGAAAGAAAGTGTGGAAACCATTCAAAGAAAGATGAGAGCAATGGAAGGCAGTAACATCTTTAGTACTGATGCTAGAGATATGTGTTTGGTATCTGGTTTAGTGATTCCACCAAAGTTTAAGACTCCAAGCTTTGACCAGTATTCAGGCGCGACGTGCCCAAAGTCGCATTTGATTATATACTACAGAAGAATGGCAGCATATGTGGATAATGACAAGCTAATAATCCATTATTTTCAAGATAGCTTGAAGGGAGCCTCTGCTAAATGGTGTATGGGTTTGGACCAATCCAGAATTCACAGTTTTCAAGATCTATCAGATGCTTTTGTGAAACATTACAAGTATAACATGGATTTGGTCCCTGATCGTAGGCAGCTTTTAAGTATGTCTCAGAATAACTCAGAGTCCTTTAAAGAATACACTCAATTTTGGAGGGAAACTGCTTCCCAAGTATAGCCTCCATTGATCGAGAAAAAATTAGCTGATTGGTTCGTAGAAACTGTGAAGCCCGAGTTTTATGAAAGGATGATTAGTAGCGTTACCGCCAATTTTACTGACATTGTAGCCGTGGGCGTGAAAGTGGAAGCCGGTTTAAAGAGTGGCAAGGTGATTAGTTCTTCAAGTAATTCAAGCAATGACAACAATAGGAAACCTCCCAGTAACTTCCATAAAAAGAAAGAAGGGGAGACAAATATTGTCATGACAGGCAGAAAAAAGAATCAAATTTGGAAACAACCGGTTTACCAACAACGATCTAATCCAGAATTTATTCAACAACCAATATACCCTGTGCAGTATGCCCCACAACCTTATGTGGAAACTGTGACTCCAACTTTCAATCATCAAGCTTCAAATTATCAGCCCGCACAGCAGGCGCCCTGTAGCGAGCGATTTTTGTCGGTGACGCGACCACCTTATCGCTGAAGTTGGGTTTTCCTCCTCGATGAGAAATGGGGTGCTACTTTCTGATTTCTTATTTATCCCATGAAGCTGGAAGGGAAAGGGAAGCTATCTAAAACTAACCTTGCACGCGATTGTTCAACTGAACAAATGCTTAAAAGAGATTGGGGGGTCTGGGGTCAGGTTATACAATGGGTAGTTGTCAGTTACCCATCCTGTATGTGGTTATCCACAGGATACTAGCTTTAGGTTTCGCTTTGTAATTGATAGTGTTTATCCGTTAATGGGCTGGGAAAGTTTCTTGGGAAATTTGACAGGGGGAGTGAGTTTCTGTTGATGTTTTTGGGAAGGTGCTGGACCTAAGTTTTGATTGATGTATGAAGGTATTGGACCTACGTATTCCCGTTTAAATGAAACAGGGAAATCAGAGCAATAGTAGTTCCTCCTATTTTATGGGAGGAAAAGATGATGTTTTGGTGTCTTGTTCAAAGCCCAAGATTCAAGCTAAGTGAGTATTTGTGTCTTGTTCAAAGCCCAAGATTGAAGCTAAAAGGTTTGACTTAGAGAGAATTTGTCATCTCTAAAGAGTTATCGTTGATTTTTGTGTGCCTTGATTAAAGCCCAAGGTTGAAGCTAAGAGGTTGATTGACTCCACTGGGGAAATCCATATACAAAGCTGAAGAGGTGGCTGTGAATGACCGAATCAACGAGAGAGTGTTTATATTGGTGTCTTGTACAAAGCCCAAGACGGAAGCAAAAAAGAGACTGACTCTTTGGGGATATCATTATATGAAGCCTAAGAGGAGGCTAACTCCGCTGGAGACGTACTTATCTGTCTTGTATAAAGCCCAAGATTGAGGCTAAAAAAAGGGTTTGACTCAACAAGATAATGCTTTTATCTGTCCTGTACAAAGCCCAAGATTGCGGTCGAACAAGCTGGAGAAATCATTATACAAAGCCTAAGAGAAGGCTAACTCCTACTAGGGGAAATTATTATACAAAGCCTAAGAGGAGGATGAAAAAGATGGACTCAACAAGAGAGTGTTCTTATCTGTCTCGTATAAAACCCGAGATGGAGGCTAAAACGGTTGACTCAACAAGAGAGTCTGGAACGTGATTGACTCAACAAGAGATTCAGACAACTGATTGATCCAACAAGAGAGTCTGAAAAGGCGATTGACTCAACAAGAGAGTCTGAAAAGTCGATGACTCAACAAGAGAGTCTGAAAAGGTGATTGACTCAACAAGAGACTCTAAAAAGGTTAGCTCCGCTGGGGAGAATCAATGTACAAAGTTCAAGAGGAGACTGACTTTCCTGAGGAAAGATCATTATACAGAGCCTACGGGGAGGCTATCTTATGCTAGGGATTCTTGAGATCCCGAGGCATGTCCAAATGGGGAAACCAACTTTTGCAGGGGAATGCAGAAGAATTGATAGATCAGATACCTTGAGGTTCTGATTTGAGATATTGTTATATGATGATAATCTGACCTTGGCTTGGGGATTTTAGGAGAAAGACTGAGTTTTAGAACCCACAAGTTTTAGTTCTGCTGGAGATTAATCAAGAATCTGGGGTTTCTCCTATATTTGTAAGGAACTTGAGAATGTCTTTGAGACTTAAGGAGATTTAGACTATCCAAGTCTATTGGCAAGGTCTATCTTTGTACAATGCCCAAGAGGAGGCCGACTCGTTTAAAGGATGAGTATCAACCCTAAAATTGGTCTAAGGGCTTTTGTAACTCCTTTTAGAAAGACAACTTTAACAAAGGATGACTAAGTTATGTCCTATACCTCTAAGAGGTCGCGAGGGTCCTTGTATGAAGCTCTAGAGAAGGCATGAGAATTTTTAAGAAGCCGACGGGTCCATGTACAAAGCCCAAGAGGAGGCGGGGATGCTTTTAGGAAGCCTGTGGGTCCCAAACCAAGAACAGTTCAAGAAATGCTATTCACCGAGAATAGATCATTTAGTGAAAGTTCTGAAGTTTGAAGAAACTCAAGAGATGCTATTCACCAAGAATAGATCAAATCTGGGGAGTAGAATTTCTTTGACAATTTCTAGGAGTGACAGTCTGAGAAAAGGTTCACGAGGAATACTGCCTTTCTCTTTGTTCCATATTGTTTAACCCCGAGAGAAGGGAAGACTGTATCTGGAAATCCTATGGGGATCTAGTTTTGACTGTATTTAAGAGTGACCAAACAGGCTTTATCTAGTTCTTGACCTAGTTGCCGGGGAAAACTTTAAATAACTATACTAGTATATATACAATTGATATATGACAAGTATGTAAGAGGGTATGAAAGAAGACTAACCGTGCGCAGCTTTCCACAATACAGTTATATATATTTTACATGTATTTAAAAGAATGAAAGAAGACTAACCATGCGCAGCTTCCCACAATACAGTTATATATATATATATATATATATATATATATATATATATATATATAAGCAAGTAAATGAAAGCGGATAAAACTTACAAGCGAGCAAGCTTCCATGTTGTATTGTTAGTTGTTCAAAGAAATTAAAGAAAGTTTTGATAACAACTGTATATTTGAATCTAAATCAAAAGGGAAATTGTTTTGAAAAGATTGTACTGGGACTTGTACAACGTCTGAGGCCCAAAAGGTTTTCTGTACAAAGGTATGGGTCTTACAACTCAAGGAGAGGCCCAAAGAGTTTTAAAAATGAATAAAGATGTGTCTTATAGCTCAAGGAGAAGCCCAGATGATTTTGTTTAAAAAGGCGACGATCGCACCGCTGTTTTGAAAATGTACAGAGGGACTTATACAATGTGTTAGGCCCACAATGGTTTATTTACAAAAGGGTTGGGTCTTACACTCTATTAGAGGCCCAAATATTATTTAAGAAAGAAAGATGGGACTTACAACACGAGGGTAGGCCTAGATAGTTTTTTTGAAAACGGCGATCGCGCTGAGGTTTTTGAAAACACAATGGGTCTTATACAATATCTGAGGCCCAACAAGGTATCTTATTTACAAGGAATGGGTCTTACACTCTATTAGAGGCCCAAAGATTACTTAAAGAAAATAAATGGGGCTTACAACACGAGGGTAGGCCAACATGGTTTTTTTGTTTAAAAGGCGACGATCGCGCCACAGTTTTTTTTAACGTATTGGGACTAATACAATGACTGAGGCCCAAAAAGATTTTTATTTACAAGGGATGGGTCTTACACTCTATTAGAGGCCCATGAGTGTTTGAAAAAGATTGATGAGGCTGGAATTAATCAAAACCCTAATTTGGTTTAAAAATGGAATTAATTTTGTTTAAAAACTAATAAAATTTATTGAAAACATGTGAAAAATGAGTGGTGATCTTGGATCAATGTTTCAAAAATCATGTATTTGTCCACAAAATGATTGGAAACCACTTAAGTTTGGAAAATCAAGAGGAAAAAATATTTTAAATGTCAAAAAACAAATAAAAATTAATTCTTTGCAAAAATATCAGGTATATGAAATAAATAATATTTTTGGGAAATTTTTGTAAAATAAAATAATTTAACATTTTTGTGAATTATTAAAAAAAGAATCAACTCAAAATCATTAAAACTCAGAGAGAAATTAATTTTGGAATCAATTAAATAAAATCACAAAATTCAAATATTTGAAAATTTGAAAAAGGGCGCCAAGAACATCTTGGTTTTGCCCGCGTGCCCTGTTCTTGGCTGATTTGCATTTTCTCATCAATCTCATTGAATACTTGATGAAATCACATAAACCACATATCAATCTGCTCGTTTTCACCTCACGATCATGTCTATGGTCTTTAATTTCATTTATTTTAAGCATGGAATAAGAAATCAAAGAGAAACCTCAAGAACCCTAATTTCTGCAAGAAGGCTCATAAATTTGATACGTGGCCCAAACAAAGCAATGAATTGAGGGGAAACACTCCATACATGATTATGAACATATGGCAAAATTATTGTGCGAGGAAATATGCTTGAATCATGAGATAACCAAGTTGAGGCTTACCTCTTGCCGTTGGTGATCATGTTTTATGTTGGAGGTGTTATAACTTGGTTCCAATGATATAGACAACTTCCCTAGGTGCTATGGAGTGTATCTGAATGCTTGGAATGGATTGGATTGAGCTGGAACTTGATATAGCACCTCAACTGCAAATCTGTCAAAAGCTTGTGCAGATGGCTGGTGATTTTGCGATTCTGATGTTCGAGATGTTATGTGAGAGTTTGGATCACTTCTATATGTTATATGTGAGGTGTGTGAACCATTGGTTTGGTTGGAATTGCTCTCAAACTCAAAACCCGATAGTGACTTGCTTTAGAAGGCAAAATTGGAGTGAAAATGGAGATTTTGAGGAAAGCATCAGTTTGGTTGCTTTGGTGTACTCAAACTGATCACAATTGAGCTTTATTTATAGTAGAGCAAGTTTGTTTTGCAAGGAATAGGGAATGGCAACTGGTACAGGTCTGTGGCCAATTGTGATCAAATGGAATCTCAAGTCTCTTCTAGCCATTGACTTAAGATTAGAGCACAAGCCTATGGTTCTTTGATTCAAGGATAAGGCTTGACTGAAGTGTTCATTCTTGCTCTGATACATGTCACCTCAAAGCATCCATTAAATGTTCCAAAACAAAATTGGAGTCTTGGAGCATCTTTAGCCTTTTTAGGTTTGGCATCCTACTTGTAGATTTTGGGACTTTGGAGGCTGATTAATCAGTGTTTGTCCCTTGGTTGTTCCCATTTGAGGTGTGCAGATGGATAACCATGCTTGTAGTAGCACAATTTGGACAAATGGAGCCCTTGTGCACAAATCTTCCTTGCCAAGACAGTTTGCAGCAAGGGATGTTGCAGCTGTCATAACTCCTAGCTCAAGTGGAGTTTGATGGAGTTCTTGGTCATTTTGGAAAGCTATCATATGATACAACACATGTGTGATCATAGTTTGTCTTGAAAATTTTTGGATCCAAGTGAAAAATGCCCCTACATTTTGAAAAAAAGCAAGACAGATTCTGACTTAGTGAAAATTTCACTAAGTGTTGGAAAAAGTGACATTTCATGTTTTCAACCATTTTGATCACTCCCTAACTAAAAATCATGAGGAATTGGAATGAGGTGTAGTTAACACTTTTAAAGTATGCCATGAGAGCTACAAATCCATCTTTGGATCATCCAAAATGGTTGCTTGGATCTCAAGTTATGATCCTTGAAAGATGGTACCCTAGCCACTTTGTTCCATAACTTAGAAAAATTCTAAGTTTTTTATGGTTACCCCCTTTTACAAGAAACCTCAATTTCTTTGGTTTTTCTTGATGAATGGTGATTCAAATCACACATTAACATTGTTTTCGGGTTAAGGAACCTTGGTTGACCAAAAAATCAAAAAGTCAAACTTTGACTTTTTGTACAGTTGACTTTTCTAGCAGATGAATTTTAAACTGTGTGATCCTCTATGAAATCAAGTCCTTGACCTAAATCAAACTTAATGGATGGATTCCATAGGGGATATAGGGTGTATTGAATCATGTCCCAAGGTTTGGGAGCATGTCTTGGTCCAAAGTCAAAGGCACAGTTGACTTTTTCTTCAAAACCCTAATTGTGGTCCAGATGAAATTGAAACTTCCAGGTCAAGCTTCTTGGATCAATCCATTGTTGTAAATGAATTAACATGGTGTATTGGAGACCCTCAAATCATGTCTTGAGGTTTTGGCTCATGCTTTGTCCCAAAAGTCAACTTAGGGGTGAATTGGGTCAAGAAACCCTAATTCCTGATTTTTGATAAATGCATCCCCTGAGGTTAAATTGACTTGATGATTGGGTCCATGGGGTCCCTTAGAGTATCTTAGGTTATGATTTGAAGCATTGGCTCATGGCCAGATGAAAGTTTCCATCTGGAGGCCCTGGTCGACCAAAACTCTAATTTGGTGACATTGATGATCTTGAGGCTTGATCCACTTGGAATGTAGAAACTTTGTGCTTGGTTCTTGATGTAGGAGTCCTCTTGATCCTTTATGGATGTTTTGAGAGGCTATACAAGTTGAAGATCATGTTATACCTTGATTGATCCTTTGTCTAAGTGCTCAGAGAGAGCTCAAAACCCTAATTCTTGTTTGTAGTGATTGCTCACCCATCTTTGGGGAGACTGATGAGGCATGATGATACATCCACATTGTGGTGATGATTTTCACAATGATGGGAAATATTAGTGGTCAAAATTTGGGGTATGGCACGCCCGTTTATCAACAACAACCCAACTATCAACAAGCACCCAGTGCTCCAGCTTACCAACAACAACAGAGGCCACCAGCCTCTCAATAAAACGCTCTATACCGAAGAAAAGTGGTAAAAACTTCATTTCCTCCTATTCCAATGACTTACACAGAACTTTACCCTTCTTTGGTCCAACAAGGTTTGATCACCACTAGACCCTTGGGCCCACCTACATAGAAGTTAATGCAATTTCATAACCCTAATGCCCACTGTGCGTTCCACCAAGGCGCTGCCGGTCATGACCTAGGAGGATGCCTTGCACTGAAATATGTTGTGAAGGGTTTAATGGAGAAGAAGATTCTATCATTTGGGGATAATCAGCCAAATGTGAAGAACAACCCACTGCATACACATGGGACTGTAAATGCTATCGAAGATGAAAGTGATGAGGTGTTGATTATGGATGCGTCTAAGATTAAGATTCCTGTCAGGGTTTTTCATTCAAAATTGTTTGAAGCTGGTTTGGTAAAGGTTTGCCACAATGACTATGAAGACTGTGATGCCAATGTCAGAGGATGCAAATTGGTTCAAGATGATATTCAATAGTTGATTAACGAGGGTTTTCTACAAGTAATCAGTAAAGTGAAGAAAGAGGAAGTTTTGGTAATCGAGCCCATATTCAATTTACCAGATTCAAGAGAGAAGGTGCCCATCTTTAATGTACCGAAGCCAGGTTCTGTGGTCCCTATCTTCAATATACCGAAGCCAATGTTCAACACACCAAAATCTATTGTTGCTTCTGATATAAACTTCCCCTCGATCATGGTTTCTTACCAAAGAACTGGTCTAAGTTTTTGAAATAAACTTCCCCTCGATCCTGGTTTCCTACCAAGGAACTGGTCTCAGTTATTGGAATAAACTTCCCCTCGATCCTGTTTTCCTACCAAGGAACTGGTCTAAGTTTCTGAAATAAACTTTCTTGACAATGGACGCTATCCGTAGCGGTTTTCCTCAAACTTCTTGCCGAATTTTCCTGGGGAGATGCCATTTGTTAGAAAGAGTTTTGATGTCAGACTCGCTGGGGGCACCCATTCGCTTGAGTTGTAGAGGTGTACAAACCTCTCTATTTGGAGATGCCATTTGTCGACTCTACTGGGGAAAATGAGCCTCTTGAGAGACTGTTTTCTGCTTGGGGATATTACATCATACTTTTCTTCGAGATCTTTTCGTAGAAATTCCATGTGATGTAATCCAATTTGGAGGTGCTGATGACCTCTTTGTCAGCCAATCTTTCAGAGAAAAAATGCTAAACTGCCGAATCTGAGGATTTTCCTTAGTCCGGGAAAGCGAAGATATCATCTTCAATGGCAAAGAGTGACGCTTATCGAATGCCTTCTGGTCTTTCAGAGGTTCAAGTTATCAAAGTGGTCAAGGGCTGTCTCCAATCCAGAAATAAACTGGAGGAGAGATTGCTCAGATGATTTGCTTCCTGATGAGGAAAGGACTGACAACTCGATTGAGAGGACTTTTATCACTAGGAGACAAGACCGACTAGAGTGATAGTGATGCAATATGAATATGAATGTAAATCAATAATGCATGATGTATGTATGTATATGCTGACAAAACTGACTCAACATACAAACTAACGGATGAACACGACTAGATACTCGGCCACTGCGGGGGACGAAGAAGCACCATTCGTTCATGATAGCAATTCTGCCTTGCTTAGGAGAGATAGTCCCTGTGGGGAATAACCGTTGGTCGGGCTTAGGAGATAAGAACTCTGCCGGGGATGTCAGATGGAGTATTCGCATCTGACACAATCAATCCTTCGTTCAGGCGCACTGGTTTAGAAGGAGTACTTTGATTTTGCACTTTGAAGCTTAACCACTTTTGGAGAAGTGATCGATGTTCCTTCGATGTTCAACAGTCACAAGAATTGTCATCTTTATTTTAAAAGCAGAAAAAAGTTTGACAAGTAAATTCATTTTTTTGTTTTATTTCAAGAATCGTTAATCATGTTAAAATGTCGTTCCGTAAAGATAAAATAAATAAGAATTGCAAACAAAAACACTAGGGATCAAATTTTATTGATATAATGGAAATCAGCCAAACGCGTGATTCTATAGAGTATTTACAAAGTTAGAAAATGGTAATTTAGGGAAAAGGGCTACATTGAAACATAACAACCGCTATCCTTCTGCCAATTTTGAATTCTGGACATCCTGAGCTTCTATCGAAGATGACCTTAACTGGAGCTTTCCGATGGATGGCGCGACTGCTGAGGATTTGAACTGATCATACGTAGTTACTTGCCATTAATCCCTAACTTTTGCCTGGATTGTACCTTGAGACTTCCAATCTACCAGGATGATTTTTGATTATGTCTCTAACTTTTGCCTAGACCGCCCTTTTGGGTTTTCAATCCATCGAGACGTTTTTTTTTTTTTTTTTAGTTTAGGCGAAGTATTTCTTGACTACGTCAACATTCATGGGGTAGGCAAATTCTTCTCCATCCATGGTTGCGAGTCTCAAGGCGCCGCATGAGAAAGCTTTCTTGACCACATAAGGGCCGTCATAATTCGGAGTCCATTTGCCCTGGGTATCAGTGACAAATGATTGTATCTTCTTAAACACAAGGTCTCCTTTCCTGAAGACGCGAGGTCGGACCTTTTTGTCAAACACCTTCTTTATTCTCTGTTGATACAACTGACCGTGGCATAGAGCCGTTATTCATTTTTCTTCAATCAGATTCAGTTCATCGTGTCGACTTTGACACCACTCAGCTTCTGTTAGCTTAGCTTCCATCAATACCCAGATTGATGGGATCTCTACTTCGATGGGGAGCACTGCTTTTATGCCATATACTAGAGAGAAAGGGGTTGCCTCTGTTGAAGCGCGGACAGATGTACGATAACCGTGAAGAGCAAAGGGTAGCATCTCGTGCCAGTGTTTGTAGGTTACCACCATCTTCTGAACAATCCTCTTGAGTTCTTGTTAGCTACTTCTACCGCTCCGTTTATCTTAGGTCGGTAGGGAGATGAGTTACGGTGTTCGATCTTGAACTCAGCGCACATCTCTATCATCATCTTATTATTCAAGTTAGATTCATTATCAGTAATGATCTGGCTAGGAACACCATAACGGCAGATGAGATTGTTTTTGATAAATCGGACCAATACTTGTCGAGTTACATTGGCGTACGATGCTTCTTTGACCCACTTGGTGAAGTAATCAATGGCTACCAGGATGAACCGATGTCCGTTCGAAGCTTTGGGTTCAATCGTACCAATCATGTCGATCCCCCATATGGAAAAAGGCCATGGGGAAGAAAGAACTTTGAGATGCGTTGGCGGTACATGGATTTTGTCTGAGTATATGTAACACTTGTGACATCTTCTTATGTATTTGTAGCAATCGGATTCCATAGTCAACCAATAGTACCATGCTCTCAGAATTTTTCTCGCCATTGTGTGTCCGTTAGCATGAGTGCCAAAGGATCCTTCGTGAATTTCTTTTATCAGCATGTTTGCTTCTGGTCTGTCTACGCATCGGAGCAAGACCATGTCAAAGTTTCTCTTATAGAGTGTATCACCGCTCAGAAAGAAGTTTCCAGCCAGCCTTCTGAGGGTTTTTTCTGTCTTTCCTTAGTGCCCCAGGTGGGTCTTCTTGTTTCTGAAGGAAACACTTGATATCGTGATACCAAGGTTTGGCATCGATGACTGCTTCGATTGTGAAAATGTAAGCGGGCTGTTCAAGGTGCATTATGTCTATCTTAGGTATGTCATTTCCATTGACCTACACTAATCATGGAAGAGAGAGTGGTCAATGCATCAGCCATGTGATTCTCTTCACGAGGGATATGATGAAACTCGATTCTGTTGAAGAATGGTAACAACCTTCTCGCGTAATCTTTGTAAGGAATCAGTCCTGATTAGTATGTGTTCCAATCTCCTTTGATCTGATTGATAACCAGGGCTGAGTCGCCATATACATCCAAGTTCTTGATCCTTAAGTCGATCGCTTCTTCGAGACCCATGATACAAGCTTCGTATTCAGCCTCATTGTTTGTGCACTTGAATGTCAGTCGGACGGTGAAAGGAATATGGGTACCCTGAGGTGTTATGATGATTTCCCCAATTCCATTTCCATAATGATTGGCAGCTTCGTCAAAGATTAATCCCCATTGGGAATCTGGTTCTAGCCTTTCACTAGGTAGCGGTTCATCGCAATCTTTCATTTTCAAATACATGACATCTTCGTCTGGGAAGTCAAAACCGACTGATTCCTGATCGTCAATCAGTTGATGAGCCAAATGATTGGCTAAAATACTTCCTTTAACGACTTTATAAGCGTGGTATTCGATGTCATATTCTGATAACAACATCTGCCAACGGGCAATCCTTCCCGTGAGAGCAGGCGTTTGAAAGACGTACTTGATTGGATCCATTTCTGAGATTAGCCAAGTAGTGTGACGAATCATATATTGGCGAAGACGTTTGGCTGCCCAAGCCAGAGCACAGCAAGTTTTCTCGAGCATAGTGTACCGAGTTTCACAGTCGGTAAATTTCTTGCTTAAATAGTAGATGGCAGACTCTTTTCTTCTTGTTTCGTCTTGTTGGCCAAGTACACATCCCATGGAGTCTTCCAAGACTGTTAGGTATATGATTAGTGGTCTTCCTTCCACTGGAGGTGATAGAATCCGTGGATTCAATAGGTATTCCTTAATACTGTCGAAGGCGGTTTGGTAGTCTTCTGTCCAAACACAGTCCTGATTCTTTTTAAGTAATTTGAAGATTGGCGCGCATGTCGCGGTCATGAGGAATATGAATCTGGAAATGTAGTTCAAATGTCCCAGGAATCCTCTGACTTATTTTTCAGTCTTTGGAGAAGGTATTTCTTGAATGGCCTTGACTTTTTCAGGATCAACCTCAATTCCTTTCTGGCTGACGATGAATCCTAGCAGTTTCCCTGAACAGACACCGAACGTGCACATGTTAGGATTCAAGCGGAGTTTGTACTTTCTCAGACGGTCAAATAGTTTTAACAGGTGGGTCACATGCTCCTCTCCTGTCTTAGATTTGGCAATCATATCATCGACATACACTTTTATTTCTTTGTGTATCATGTCATGAAACAGGGTAGTCATGGCCCTTTGATAGGTTGCCCCGGTGTTCTTCAAACTGAACGACATTACCTTGTAACAAAAAGTGCCCCATGGGGTGATGAACAAAGTTTTCTCCATGTCTTTCGGTGCCATCTTTATCTGATTATAGCCCGAGAATCCATCCATGAAGGAGAAGACTTTGAATTTTGCTATACTGTCAACCAGCATGTCTATGTGTGGTAAGGGAAAGTCTTGCTTCGGACTGGCTTTGTTCAGATCCCTGTAGTCTACACACATTCTGACCTTTTCGTCCTTTTTCGAAATTGGTACTAAGTTGGCTAACCATTGAGGACATGCTGACGTGGCGAGGAAACCCGCGTCAATCTGTTTTTGTACTTCCTCTTTGATTTTGATGGCCATGTCTGGGTGAGTTCTTCTCAACCTCTGTTTTACTGGCGGATATTCCGATCTTAACGGTAGATGATGTTCCACGATGCTGGTATCCAACCCTGGCATGTCCTGATAGGACCAAGCGAATACATCGGGAAATTCTTTGAGAAGCTTTATCAAATCTTCTTTGATAGTTGAACTGAGCAGTGCCCCAATCCTGATTTCTTTTCTCTCTTCTTCTGAACCCGAGTTGACCGTTTCCAACGGCTCTTTGTAAGGTTTAATGGACCTTTCCTCTTGTCTGAGTAATCGGGAGATCTCTTCTGGAATTTCTTCGTCATTTTCTTCTTCAGCCTCAAATACCTGGAATTCAAAGTTGGGAGAAGGCATCGGATCGAATGTTTTAACGGGGTTAGAAACAAGCAATCTGCAAGGTGTGATGATTTGTCTTTAGAAGAGATAGAGAGAATGCAAGAGTGTGTACAGTGTATTTTCTTTGGAAAACTGCTTGATTTCATTATTTGAGTTATTTTTTAGGATTACCATTTCCTGAAAAAAAGCGAAAAAAGAAAACAACAATAAATGCGGAAATTATAGAACGACGTTATTTTATTTATGATCTTGTCGATTCTTGAAACTATAGCCCTATAAAACAAAACTCTGTCGCTTTGGGCGAAGCAAAGAGATACATTTACAGAAAGTGAGCCCTATCAAAACATCCGTTTCACCTGGGCAGGGTGAAAGGTTAAAATAAAGACGACAATTACTTAGACTTATGAACAGCTTTCAGAATGTTGACTGCGACCCATTGGCGGTGAACTCCTCGGTGAATCACAAAGTCTGGTACTTTCCTTCTCAATTTGTCTTCAGAAATAACGCTGATTTCTGGTGGAGATAGATCGTTGGAATCCGTTTCCCAGGCAGAGTTGTCGTAGATGAACTTTTCTGTTGTATCTTGCATAGTGTTTGTGCTCTCAGGTAAATCTCCCCATCCAGTTGGTTGGATGTCTTCGAGCTTGATACGAGAGCTTTCAGGAGCGGTGTACTTGACCAAGTAGTCGAACTTGCCACTTGGTTATCTTAAGATGTCCCATACTTCTTTGGAACTAGAGGAGTCATCCTTTTCGATGACGTTGACCTCAGGAAAAGCATAATTGATGAATTATAGTCCTGCAAGCTTTGCGAATTCATCGTTGTACTGGGTATTTTCTGAATGCCCTGAGTAATTATCCCATGACTCCGTGGGGACACAAGTATTATTTTTAGTGATGCTCAACTTATATGCATCGTTCGGCCGACTCTCTTGCCCCAAGTCTCCTGGATACGGCTTCCAGATAGGCAGGCCATCCATTGGGCCATAATAGTCATGGTCAAAGTTGTCTTTCATCGGAGTGTCCTCCTCTAATGAGTTTGGTGGAGCACGACATCCTTCCGAATCACAATCTCCATATATCATCTTGACGTCTAACCTTGGTATAAATCTCTGACTCTGTGCGGGATAGAAAATAGGCGTAGGCACCTCTTCCTGAGACATATAACCGTCCTCGTTAATGTAGGATTTTCACTATTCATCTATATCAGAGGAGTCACCCTCGTTGATGGTATGCACTTCTTGAGGCACTGGATGAAGGAAACCTCCACTGTGGAAGAAATCCTGAACGGGATGAAGACTTTCATCGATAGTAGCAGTCTGGGTATAGGTTGAGGAAAAACCAAGACCCTTCTTTGTTTTGTTATCAGTAGGAATGACAGGCTCTCCCTATCCCTTTGCATTGTTACTTTTGATCACTTCGAGAGCATCTTTGTATGAGGAAATCAACGTTCCTCTTTTCGATTGATTGTTATTGCTTACCAAAAGTGCTTGGAACTGGGTTCCAACAACCTCCTCTGGTTCTACACAAGTGGACGGCGATAAGTTACTCACGATCAAGGCTTGCTCTCCACAGACTGTGACTAGTTGGTCTTTCTTGACGAACTTCAGCTTCTAGTGCAGTGTTGAAGTGACTGCCCCAACCTGGTGTATCCAAGGTCTTCCTAATAAACAACTGTATGCTTCCCGAACATCCATGACCTGGAAAGTGACTTGGAAAGTGTGAGGACCGATAGTTATGGGAAGGTCGACTTCACCGATAACCATTTTCCAGGATCCTTCAAATGCTTTGAAGATGACCTCACTGCCTCTCATCGGAGATCCTTTGAATGATAGTCGCATTAATGTAGACTTCGGCATAACATTCAGAGCCGATCCGGTGTCTACCAGTACGCTGGCTAAAGCATCGTCCTGACATTTGACTGTAATATTGAGCGCCATGTTGTGACTTTTTCCTTCTTCGGGCAGTTCCTCGTCACTAAACCCCAAGTTGTTGCAAAAAGTGATGTTGGAGACGATGCTATCGAATTGTCTTATTGTTACATCCTGTTCCACAAAGGCTTGCTCTAAGACTTTCTGCAGAGCTTCCTTGTGAGCTTCGGATTTGAGCAAGAGAGATATCACAGAGATTTTTGAAGGAGTTTGCAACAGTTGATCAACAATGTTGTATTCAATCTTTTGGATGAGCTTCAGCATCTCATCATTGTTCTTTGAAAGGTCGAGACCACTGGACTGACCGACTGGTTGATCTGGAACTTCTATTTGAGGTTCCTTTTCTCTGGCAGGTTCTCTAACTCCTCGTTTGAAAACTCGACCGCTCCGTGTTACTCGACTGATGTCTGCAATATTCATGATTGAGGGTAATGGAACTTCTTTTCCATTCTCAACTGTTGTTGCACCGTACTTGTAAGGGATCGCCTTATCAGACTTGTACGGTACTGGTCCCGACAGATAGATAACTACAGGAGCCTTTTGATTTTTCTGACCATCATAACCAGCCTCAATTGGTTCGAGGTTGAGAACCTTTCCACCATCAAGAGGAACTCTAGACTCATGGAGTAAAGGGATTATGGCGCATATATCTTTGGCCACTTCTCGCTTAGGGATTAAGACAACATCTTTGCTTTGATCAAGATGATAGTTTGACATTGAACCAGAATTTGACCATGGTTGAATTTCCCCATGGTCCAACTAACTTTGAAGGGCTGCTCGCATGAGGTAGCATCCTTGGTTATTCTCTGAGCAAACTCTACAACGTTCATAATTGTGTGGTGGCACCCAGCCACGTCCGCTTTGAATGCAGTGAAAATTCACTAGATCTGTTTCCGTTGATCGAACATCCTGACTTTGATGCCTAGTAGAGTTCCCATTAATCATACTGACTTGTTATGTGTCTTCATCTAGATAGATCAGAAGCCACCAGTGGTTTAACAAGTGTTGAAGTGTCCTTTGAACGAGTGCACAACCTTGGTCACTCTCACAACATACTCTACAGTTTTGATACTCATGCTAAGTCAGAAAACTGAGCCGGACTTGCTTAGCGTGTAACTCCACTAAGTTGGTGTTCATCAAACGAATGTCGAAGATTTGAATCATGTTGACGTGATAGGGATTTCTATCACGGTAATCATGGGTCCATCCAAGATCTATCTGACGCTGGAGGGCCTCTTGTACAAAAGAGCATCCCTGATTGTTTATCGAGCAAATCAGACAGGAATTGTAATCGTTTCATGGAAGATTATGATGTTGGCTTGGCCTTGAGTGCATTTCCACCAAGTTGACATTCATCGCACAGATGTCGTGGATTTGAATAATGTTGGAATTTGTATAAGTCATGTTAACCCCACGAATTTTGTGATCCTGGATCCAACTAAGATCCAACTGTTCCTATAGAGCTGATTGCACCATAGAACATCCTTGATTGTCTTTAGAGCCGATATCACACTGGTGATAATTATGAGATGGTACATGCCCATATCCGCTCTGTCTGCGATGCATCTCGACCAGGTTAGCCCTTAATAAGAGTACATCATGAATTTGATAGATGTGGTTAGACTCTCCTTCTATCAAATTAACTGCAGCTTTCTCGTGTTGAGGCAACGGGTTCGTCTGAACATTTAGATTTGTATCCTTGAAGGATAAGACCCCGCTCCTGACGAGCTTCTACACATCGGATTTGAAACTGAGACAGTTTTCTATGTTATGCCCTGGTCCTCCTTGATGGTAAGTGTAGCGAGCGATTTTTGATGTGGTTGCGAAGCACTACCGCTCTAGTACAACAGATCGATTCATTTTTTATCCTATTAAAGCCGATGAAGGAAGGGAAATAGATGTCTCCAACTAACCCTGCTTGCAAGCTACAAAGATTCGGGGTCTCTATCGGGTTTATTTTTTTAAAAGTGGTGGGGGGTTTAAATGTTAGGACGGATGCTTTTTGATAGATATGTGAGAGTATGGGATTTTGGGTTTTTGTTTAGTGTGCTTGCTAAGATTTTTCTTTAAATATTATGCCTACGTATTCCCGTTTACCGAAACAGGGAAATCAGAGCATTCGTAGTTCCTCCTATTCTATGGGAGGAAATGGTTGTTTTGGTGTCTTGTTCAAAGCCCAAGACGTGAAGCGAAAGGTAGTTTGTATCTTGTTCAAAGCCTAAGATGTGAAGCTGAAGAGTCTATTTGTATCTTGTTCAAAGCCCAAGATATGAAGCTAAAAGGGTGTTGACTTTAGAGAGAATTTGTCGTCTCTAAAGAGGGGGTTGTATGTCACAACTGTTTATAAAGGAGAATTACTTTAACCGGGATTTGTGAATCCGCCAATGCCATAATTTCCTTTAAAGGGGATTTTAACCTGAAGGAGAAGACTTTAACTCAGTGTAGAGCAATGCCATCTTTCCTTAGGAATTTCTCACGCTAAAAGAGGGACAGTAGCATGGATGTAGATGATCCAGAGGCTTGCCGCTTACAGCGATTAGATGAAGGGGAAAGATTTGTTGATGTTTGTGTACTGTGAACGAGGCACAACTTTGATGCTAAAAGGTTGATTGGATCAACCATTGGTTTTCTTATACAAAGCCTAAGAGGAGGCTAATATGTGTCTCGTACAAAGCCCGAGAGAGAGGCTAAAAGGTTTTGACTCGACGATGGAGTCTTTTGGTATCTCGTATAAAGTCCGAGATGGAGGCTATTTGACTCAACAAGAGAGTTTTTTGTATCTCTTACGAAGCCCGAGAGGGAGGCTAAAATTTGTTTGGCTCAATAAGAAGCTTTTTGTATCTCGTATAAAGCCCGAGATGGAGGCAAAAGGGGTGATTGACTCAATGAGGGAGTCTCTTATGTGTCTCGTACAAAGCCCGAGAGAGAGGCTAAACGTTGTTTGACTCTGCTGGGGAGAATCATTGTCTAAAGCCTAAGAGGAGGCTAGTATGACTATTTCAGTTGAGTGACAGGTCCAGTATACTGATTTTAAAGAGAAAATCAGTTCTTATATGAGTAATGTTGTACTCAAGGCTTTGATTCGAGGGTCAGGGTTGTTCCCGTTCTTTAAGGAAGTGGGAAATCCGAAGGGTATTGAGACTGTCTGAGTCTACGGGTTTTCTTCCTATTTAACAAGGGGTCACTTGAGAATGTCTTTGAGACTCAAGGATATTAGATTATCTGTGTCTAGAGTTTCATCTTTTGTACTATGCTTTGAGAAACAGTAGTAGACTCTTTGAAAGGACTGTTCTATGCAGATGATTAAGTTCTGTTCCTATACCTCTAGGAGGTCGTCGGGACAATTTGTACTAAGCCCAAGAGGAGGCTGGAAACTTTTAAGAAGTCGATCGGTCCTTGTATGAAGCCCAAGAGGAGGCTATCATTCCTGGAGGAAGAGATCATTATACGAAGCCTAAGAGGAGGCTGTGAATACTTCTAAGAAGCCGGCGGGTCCTTGTACTAAGTCCAAGAGGAGGCGGGGTTGCTTTTAGGAAGCCTGTGGGTCCTTGAACAATGCCCAAGAGGAGGCCGATGCTTTTAGGAAGCCCGTGGGTCCCCAAACCCCAAAAAATTCAAGGCAAGCTATTCACAAGGAATAGATCAAGTCAGGAAAGTTCGAGAATTTGGAAGAAACTCAAGAGATGCCATTCACGGAGAAAAGATCATCTCTGGGGAGTAGAATTTCTTGACAAGTGCTTTTAAGAAGCCTGTGGGTCTCCAAACCCTGAGAAGTTCAAGACGTGCCATTCACCGAGAATAGATCAAGCCAGGAAAGTTCGAGAATTTGAAAGAAACTCAAGAGATGCCATTCACGGAGAAAAGATCATCTCTGGGTAGTAAAGTTTCTTTAACAACTTCTATGAGTGACCGTCTATGAAAGGGTTCACCGAGAATGCTACCTTTCATATCTCCATATTGTTTAACCCCAAGAGGAGGAAAGACTGTGTCTGGTAATCCTATGGGGATCTAGTTTTCTATTTCTACGAATAAACGAAACGGCGTCACCTAGTTCTAGACGTAGTTGCCGGGGAAACTCTAAATATCTATACTATTATTACACAATTGATATGAGTTTATGAAAGAAGACTTACAGCGAAACAACCCCACAATACGGTTATATGTATATGAAAGCGATAAATGAAAGCAATAACCACTTACTCGGTTGTAGAGCTTCCATGCTATTTGGTTAGTTGTTCAACAAAGAAAGATTGAAAACAACAGTACATTTCAAAATCAAAGGAGAAAGTGCTTTGAAAAAGAAAGATTTGGGGCTTACAGCTCAAGGAGAGGCCCAAGTTTTCATCAGTGAGCGCACTGTTTGAATTTGTACAGAGGGACTTATACAAGTGACTGAGGCCCAAAAATTATTTTCTGTACAAGGGATTTGGGTCTTACACTCTCTCAAGAGGCCCAAAAAGTTTTAAAAGAGTGAGAGTGGGGCTTATAACACGAGGGTAGGCCCAGATGATTTTTCGTTTAAAATGGCGATCACGCCGAGATTTTCTTTTAACGTAAAGGGGCTTATACAATATCTGAGGCCCAAAATGTTTTGGTTAAAAGGGGATTGGGTCTTACACTCTATTAGAGGCCCAAAAGTTGTGAATGGGTCTTATATCTCAAGGAGAGGCCCAAATGGTTTATTTTTAAACTGGCGACGATCGTGCCGAATTTAAAAATGTACAGAGGGACTTATACAATAAGTGAGGCCCAAAAAGTTATCTGTACAAGGGGGTTGGGTCTTACACTCTAATAGAGGCCCAAAAGTTTTGAATGGGTCTTATAGCTCAAGGAGAGGCCCAAGGTTTATTTTTAAACTACCGACGATCGTGTCGTTTTATTTGGAAATGTACAGAGGGACTTATACAACGAATGAGGCCCAAAAAGTTTTCTGTACAAGGGGGTTGGGTCTTACACTCTAATAGAGGCCCACAAAGTTTTGAAATGATATATGAGGGTTGAATTAATCCTAAACCCTAATTTGTTTTCAAAATGTGTTTTAATTGAATAAAAATTCAATTAAAATGATCAAAATTGTTTAACATATGGAAAACAAATTGTGATCTTGGATTAATGCTTCAAAAATTAAGTATTGACCTACAAAATAATTAGAAGGCATTAAAAGTTGCAAAAATCAAGGCGGAAAAAATATTTTAAATGTTAAAAACAATTAAAACATTAATTCTTTGCAAAAATATCAATTATACAAAATAAATAATATTTTTGGGATTTTTTGGGAAAATAAAATATTTTAACATTTTTGTGAATTATTAAAAAAAGAATCAATTAAAAATCATTAAAACTCAGAGAGAAATTAATTTTTGAATCAATTAAATAAAATCACAAAATTCAAATATTTGAATTTTCAAAAAATGGCGCCAAGAACAGCTGAAGAACACGCGCGTGTTCTGGGTTTGGCTGATTTGTATTTTCTCTCCAATCTCACTGAATACTTGATTATATCATGCAATCCACATACCAATCAACTCGTTTCAACCTCACGATCATGTCTATGACAATTAATTTCATTTAAATTAAGCATAAAACAAGAAATCAAGAAAAATCCTCAAGAACCCTAATTTCTGCATGAAGGCTAGGATTTTTGATACACGATTCAAACAATGCAATTAATTGAGGGGAAACATTCCATGCATGATTATGAACATATGGCCAAATTATTGTGCAGTAAAAATTGCATGGATCATAGAGTTAGAAGAGCTCATGCTTACCACTTGTAGCTGGTGATCGTGATTTGGGTTGGAGGTGTTACAGCTAGGTTCCAATGATCTGGATAGCTTCCCTAGGTGCCATGGAGTGTGTATGAATGCTTGGAATGGATTGAAATGATCTGGAACTTGAGATGGTACCCCAACTGCAAATCTGTCAAGAACTTGAGCAATTGGCTGGTGATTTTGTGAAATCTGTGTTCCAGATGTTATGTGAGTGTTTGGATCACTTCTATATGATGTATATGAGGTGTGTGTGTGTGTGATTGGTTTGATTGGAAAAGCTCTCAAACTCAAAACCCGATAGTGACTTGCCTTAGAAGGCAAAATTGGAGTGAAATAAGAGATTTTGAGGAAAGCATCTGTTTGATGGCTTTGGTGTACTCAAACTGATCACAATTGAGCTCTATTTATAGTAGAGCAAGTTTGTTTTGCAAGGAATAGTGAATGGAAACTACTGAGTAGGTTTCGCCAATGTTGGCAAATGAAAATCCAAGTCTCCTCTAGCCATTGACTAGAGGTTAGGGCACAGGCTGCTGGTTCCCTTGGTCTTGGATAAGTCTTGACTGAATTCAGTTGAGAATGGCTCAGTCCATGCCACCTTGATGCTTCCATTGAATGCTCCAATCCAAAATTGGAGTCTTGTCCCTATTTTGGCAATTCTAGGTTCAACATGCTATTTCTTGTTCCAAAGACTTTGGAGGCTTGGCTCAGTGATTGTCCCCTTTAGATTCAATCCTCAGATGTGTCCAAGTGGATAGGGGCATTTGGATTTGGCTGATTTTGGCAAATCAACCAAAAGTGTAAAAATCTGCCTTGCCTTGGCAGATTTCAGCAAGGCAACTTGCCAATGTCATATCTCATGACTCAAATTGAATTTGGTAATGTTCTTGGCCATTTTGGAAAGCCCTTACATGATACAACAACTGTTTGAACATGTTTGGTTTTGATCTCTTTTGAATCCAAGTGAAAAATCCCCCTACATTTGGCAAAAAGTAAGGTAAAATCTGACTTAGTGAAATTTTGACTAAGTGTTGGAACAAAGTGACTTTTCTTGATTTTGATCACTCCATAACTCAAAATCCATGAGGAATTTGGACATAGGTCGGTATGAAGCTTTTGTAGAGGGCAATGAGATCTACAAATCAAGCTTTGAATGGGGAACAATGGCCTTGTGGTTTAGGAGTTATGGTCCTCCAAAGTTGGCACATTAGTGTCACTTTTTCCATAACTTAAAAATTTTCTAAGTTTTTATGGTTACCCCTTTTACAAGTTATCCCACTTTCTTTGATTTTTATTGATGAATGATGATTCAAATCATACATTAACATCATTTTAGGGTTAAAAATCCATTTTGGTGAAAAATCTCAAAAAGTCAAAGTTGACTTTTGTGCACAGTTGACTTTTTATCAGATGAATTCCAAACTGTGCAATTCTTCATGAAATCATGTCCTTGACCTAAATAAAACTTGATGGACATGTTCCATGGGTGTAATAGGGCATATTGATTTATGTCCTAGGGCTTGGGAGCATGTCCAGGTCAAAAGTCAAAGTTATAGTTGACTTTTCCCGCGAACCCTAATTGTGGTGCAGATGAAATTGAGACTTGTTGCTCAAACTTCTTGGATTAATCCATTGTTCCAAATGGATCAATATAGTTCATAAGAGGCCCTCAAACCCTCTCTTGAGGTCTTGGCTCATGATTTGCCCTAAAAATCAACTTAGGGGTGAATTAGGTCAAGACACCCTAATTCCTGATTTTTGATGAATGCATCTCCTGAGGCAAAATTGACTTGATGATTGGGTCCATGAGGTCCCATGAAGTATATTAGGTTATGTTTTGGATCATTGGCTTGTGCCCAGATGAAAAAATTTCCATCTGGAGGCCCTGGTCGACCAAAACCATAATTTGGTGACACTGTCGATCTTGAGACTTGATCCACCTAGAAGGGAGCAGCCTTGTGCTTGATCCTTGAAGTGGGAGTCCTTTTGATCCATTGTGGATGTTTGAGAGGTTAGACAAGTTGAAGATTATGTCATTTCTTGATTCATCCTTTGTCTAAGGCTCTGAGAGGGCTTGAAACCCTAATTTTGATTGTAGTGGATGCTCACCCATCTTTGGGGAGACTGATGAAGTATGATGGTTCCTCCATATTGTGATGATGATTTGTATAATGATGGGACATCTTACTGGTCAAAATTTGGGGTATGACAGATGCCCCTATTTAATCTTCTTTGACCGGAAGGTGCGAATGACAAAGGTATTCGGGCATTCAGAGTGCAAGAGGATTAAATATTGGAATACCCGAAATTTTGTTGGTGGTTATGAATGGTAGCTTACGCATTCATCTTCTTTAGCTAAGCGATGATGCTTAGTGTAGCGAGCGATTTTGGACGCGGTTCTTAAGCGCTGGTCGCTCTCTGCGGTTGAGCTTTACTACTACAGGTCGATTTATTTTTTATCCTATTGTGAGCTGATGAAGGAAGGGAAATAGATGTCTCCAATTAACCCTGCTTTGCATACTGAGTTTAAACAGCGGTCTGTTAGGTTACGGATGCTATCAATGTGTGGGGGCCTTTGTACTGGTTATTTGTATTTTCGCCAATACTGGTTTTTATCTAGGACTTGACAGAAGGTTTCTGGCGGGGAACAAGGATTAGGATGTTAGGACTGATGTTTTTGATAGATACATGAGAGTATGGGATTTTGGGTTTTTGTTTAGTGTGCTCGCTAAGATTTTTCTTTCAATCTTATGCCTACGTATTCCCGTTTACCGAAACAGGGAAATCAGAGCGTTCGTAGTTCCTCCTATTCTATGGGAGGAAATGATTGTTTTTGGTGTCTTGTTCAAAGCCCAAGACGTGAAGCGAAAGGTGATTTGTATCTTGTTCAAAGCCCAAGATGTGAAGCTGAAGGGTCTATTTGACTTTAGAGAGAATTTCTCATCTCAAAAGAGAGAGTTGTATGTCATAACTGTTTATAAAGGAGAATTACTTTAACCGGGATACGCGGATCCTAGCAATGCCATAATTTCCTTTATAGGGGGTTTTAACCTGAAGGGGAAGACTTTAACTCAGTGTAGAGCAATGCTATCTTTCCTTAGGAATTTCTCATGCTAAAAGAGGGACAGTGGTATGGATGTAGATGATCCAGAGGCTTGCCGCTTACAGCGATTAGATGAAGGGAGTTTGTTTGATGTTTGTTTACTGTGAACGAGGCACAGTTTTGATGCTAAAAGGTTAATTGGATTAACCAGTGATTTTCTTATACAAAGCCTAAGAGGAGGCTGATATGTGTCTCGTACAAAGCCCGAGAGAGAGCCTAAAAGGTTTTGACTCAATGATGGAATCTTTTGGTATCTCGTATAAAGCCCGAGATGGAGGCTATTATTTATTTGGCTCAATAAGAACCTTTTTGTATCTCGTATAAAGCCCGAGATGGAGGCAAAAGGGGTAATTGACTTAGCAAGGGAGTCTCTTATGTGTCTCGTACAAAGCCCGAGAGAGAGGCTAAACGTTGTTTGACTCCACTGGGGAGAATCATTGTACAAAGCCCAAGAGGAGGCTATGGTAACTGTTTCAGTTAAGTGACAGGTCCAGTATACTGATTTTGGAAGAGAAAATCAGTTCTTATATGAGCAACACTGTACTCAGGGATATTTCCTTCTCTTTGAGGAAACGGGAAATCCAAAGGGGATTGAGACTGTCCGAGTCTGCGGGTTTCTTTCCTATTTAACGAAGGGGTCACTTGAGAATGTCTTTGAGACTCGAGGAAGTTAGACTGTCCAAGTCTAGAGTTTCATCTTTTGTACCATGCTTTGAGAAACAATAGTAGACTCTATGAAAGGACTGTTCTATAAAGATGACTAAGTTTTGTTCCTATACCTCTAGGAGGTCGTCGGGACAATTTGTACGAAGCCCAAGAGGAGGCTGGAATCTTTTAAGAAGCCGACGGGTCCTTGTACTAAGCCCAAGAGGAGGCTATCATTCCCGGAGGAAGAGATCATTATACGAAGCCTAAGAGGAGGCTGTGAATACTTCTAAGAAGCCGATGGGTCCTTGTACTAAGCCCAAGAGGAGGCGGGGTTGCTTTTAGGAAGCCTGTGGGTCCTTGTACGATGCCCAAGAGGAGGCCGATGCTTTTAAGAAGCCCGCGGGTCCCCAAACCCCAAGAAATTCAAGGCAATGCTATTCACCGAGAATAGATCAAAGTCAGGAAAGCTCGAGAATTTGGAAGAAACTCAAAGATACCATTCACAGAGAATACATTCATCTTTGGGAATAGAGTTTCTTGACAATTCCTAATGAGGACAGCCTGAGAGAAGACTGTATCTGGTGATCTTATTGGGGATCTAGTTGTCTATTTCTATGAAAAAACGAAACGGCGTCACTTAGTTCTAGACATAGTTGCCGAGGAAACTCGAAATATCTATACTATTATTACACGATTGATATGAGTTTATGAAAGAAGACTTACAGTGAAATAGCCCCACAATACAGTTATATGTATATGAAAGCGGTAAATAAAAGCGTATAAACACTTACTTGGTTGTAGAGCTTCCATGCTGTTTGGTTAGTTGTTCAACAAAGAAAGATTGAAAACAACAGTATATTTCAAAATCAAAGGAGAAAGTGCTTTGAAAAGAAAGGTTTGGGGCTTACAGCTCAAGGAGAGGCCCATGGTTTTATCAGTGAGCGCACTATTGAATTTGTACAGAGGGACTTATACAAGTAACTGAGGCCCAAAATGTTTTCTGTACAAAGGGATGGGTCTTACGCTCTCTCAAGAGGCCTAAAAGGTTTAAAGAAAAAGAGTGGGGCTTATAACACGAGGGTAGGCCCAGTTGACTTTTCATTTAAAAAGTGGCGACTGCGCCGAGGTTTTCTTTTAACGCAGAGGGACTTATACAATAAGTGAGGCCCAAAAAGATTTTGGTTAAAAGGGGATTGGGTCTTACACTCTAATAGAGGCCCAAAATGTTTTGAATGGGTCTTATAGCTCAAGGAGAGGCCCAATTGATTCTTTGAATAGGCGACGATCGCGCCGTTTGTTTTTGACGGTATCGAGACTTATACAATACACTGAGGCCCAAAAATGATTTGGTCAAGAAAGGATTGGGTCTTACACTCTATTAGAGGCCCAAAAAGTTTTGAAAATGATTTATGAGGATTGAATTAATCCAAAAACCCTAATTTGTTTTCAAAAATGTATTTAATTGAATAAAAATTCAATTAAAATGATCAAAATTGTTTAACATGTGAAAAACAAATTGTGATTTTGGATTAATGCTTCAAAAATTAAGTATTGACCTACAAAATAATTAGAAAGCATTAAAAGTTGCAAAATCAATGTAGAAAAAATATTTAATATGTCAAAAACAATTAAAATATTAATTCTTTGCAAAAATATCAATTATATGAAATAAATAATATTTTTCAGATTTTTTGATAAAATAAAATATTTTAACATTTTTGTGAATTATTAAAAAAAGAATCAACTCAAAATCATTAAAACTCAGAGAGAAATTAATTTTTGAATCAATTAAATAAAATCACAAAATTCAAATATTTGAATTATTCAAAAATGGCGCCAAGAACACACCAAGAACACGCGCGTGTTCTGGGTTTGGCTGATTTGCATTTTCTCCTCAATCTCACTGAATACTTGATTATATCATGCAATCCACATATCATTATGCTCGTCTCAACCTCACGATCATGTATAACACTTAATTTCATTTAAATTAAACATAGAACAAGAAATCATAAAAAATCCTCAAGAACCCTAATTTCTGCATGAAGGCTAGGATTTTTGATACACGATTCAAACAATGCAATTAATTGAGGGAAAACATTCCATGCATGATTATGAACATATGGCCAAATTATTGTGCGAGGAAATATGCATAGATTGAGAGATGACCAAGTATATGCTTACCTCTAAGCCGTGACAGCAAGTGCAATGTGATTTTTGATTTGGAGGTGTTACAGATGAGTGGTGATGATCTGAACAGCTTCCCTACACCCTATGGAGTGTGTTTGAATGGTTGGACTTGATTGAAATTGGCTGGATCAATTTTGTGGTACCTCAGCTGCAACTTGGATGAAAATTTGAGCAACCAGCTGGTGATTTTGTGAAATTGGTGTTTCAGAAGTGATCTAAGTGTTTGATCAGCTCATATGTGATGTATGTGAGGTGTGTGAGTAATTGGAATTGCTTTCAAACTCAAAACCCGATAGCTACCTTGCTAAGAAAGGCATTTTTGCCAAGAGAAAGAGATTTTGAGGAAAGCATCTGTTAGATGGCTTTGGTGTACTCAAATTGATCACAATTGAGCTCTATTTATAGTAGAGCAAGTTTGTTTTGCAAGGAATAGTGAATGGCAGCTGGTAAGTAGGTTTGGCCAATGTTGGCAAATGAAAATCCAAGTCTCCTCTAGCCATTGACTAGAGGTTAGGGCACAGAGCTTTGGTTCCCTTGGTCTTGGATAAGTCTTGACTGATTTCAGATGAGAATGGCTCAGTCCATGCCACCTTGATGCTTCCATTGAATGCTTCAATCCAAATTTGGAGTCTTGTCCCTATTTTGGCCATTCTATGTTCAACATGCTATTTCTTGTTCCATGGACTTTGGAGGCTTGGCTAAGTGATTGTCCCCTCTAGATTCAATCCTCAGATGTGTCCAAGTGGATAGGAGCATTTGAATTTGGCTGATTTTGGTAAATCGAGCCAAAATACAAAATCTGCCTTGCCTTTGACAGATTTCAGCAAGGCAACTTGACAATGTCATATCTCATGGTGTAAGTTGAATTTGGCAATGTTCTTGGCCATTTTGGAAAGCCCTTACATGATACAACAACTGTTTGAACAAGTTTGATTTTAATCTCTTCTGATTCCAAGTGAAAAATCCCTCTACATTTGACAAAAAGTGAAGCAAAATCTGACTTAGTGAAATTTTCACTAAATGTTGGAACAAAGTGTGATTTCTTGATTTTGATCACTCCATAACTCAAAATCCTTAATGAATTGGACTTAGGTCTAGTTGAAGTTTTTGTAGAGGGTAATGAGGGCTACAAATCCATCTTTGGATGAGAAAAAAATGGCCATGTGGTTTAGGCGTTATGGTCCTCCAAAGTTAGTGTATTAGTGGTACTTTTTCCATAACTTAGAAAAATTTCTAAGTTTTATGGTTACCCCTTTTACAAGTTATCCCACTTTCTTTGATTTTTCTTGATGAATGATGATTCAAATCATACATTAACATCATTTTATGGTTAAAAATCCATTTTGGTGAAAAATCTCAAAAAGTCAAAGTTGACTTTTGTGCACAGTTGACTTTTTTATCAAATGAATTCCAAATTGTGCAATTCTTCAGGAAATCATGTCCTTGACCTAAATCAAACTTGATGGACATGTTCCATGGGTGTCATAGGGTATATTGATGCATGTCCAAGGGTTTGGGAGTATGTCCTGGTCAAAAGTCAAAGTTACAATTGACTTTTCCCTTAAAACCCTAATTGTGGTGCAGATGAAATTGAGACTTGTTGCTCAAGCATCTTGGATTAATCCATTGTTCCAAATGGATCAATATATTTCATTAGAGCCCCTCAAATCATGTCTTGAGGTCTTGGCTCTTGATTTGTCCCAAAAGTCAACTTAGGGGTGAATTAGTACAAGAAACCCTAATTCCTGATTTTTTATGTATGCATCCCCTGAGGCAAAATTGACTTGATGGATGGGTACATGAGGTTCCATGGAGTATATTAGGTTGTGTTTTGGATCCTTGGCTTATGCCCAGATGAAACTTCCCATCTAGAGGCCCTGGTCGACCAAAACCCTAATTTGGTGATGCTGGCGATCTTGAGACTTGATCCACCTAGAAGGGAGCAACCTTGTGCTTAATCCTTGAAGTGGGAGTCCTTTTTGATCCATTGTGGATGTTTGAGAGGTTAGACAAGTTAAAGATCATGTCATTCCTTGATTGATCCTTTGTCTAAGGCTCTGAGAGGGCTTAAAACCCTAATTTTGATTGTAGTGAATGCTCAACAACCCTTGAGGCATTTGGTGAGGCATGATGGTTTATCCATATTGTGATGATGATTTGCACAATGATGGGAAATCTCAGTGGTCAAAATTTGGGGTATGACAGATGCCCCTATTTAATCTTCTTGAACCCGAAGGTGTGAATGACGAAGGTATTCGGGCATTCGGGGTGCAAGAGGATTAAATATCAGAATACCTGAAATTTTGATGGTGGTTATGAATGGTAGCTTGCGCACTCATCTTCTTTTGCTAAGCAATGATGCTTAGAAAAGGTAAACTTCCCCTCGATCCTGGTTTCCTACCAAGGAACTGGTCGCAGTTGCTTATGTAAACTTCCCCTCGATCCTGGTTTCCTACCAAGGAACTGGTCTTAGTTTCTGATTTAAACTTCCCCTCGATCCTGGTTTCCTACCAAGGAACTGGTCTTAGTTTCTTTTGTCAATAAACTTTACTGACAAGGGACGCTATTCGTAGCGGCTTTCCTTCAAACTTCTTGCCGAGTTTTCCTGGGGAGATGCCATTTGAGATGAAAAAGTTTCGATGTAAGACTTGGTGGGGAGCCCAGTCGTCTGAGTTGTAGAGGTGCACAAACTTCTCTGTTGGAGACACCATTTGTTGATTCTACTGGGGGAAAGCGAGTATCTTGAGAGACTGTTTCCACTTGGGGATCTTACATCATACTTTTCTCGGGATCTTCCCAGAGAAATGCCATATGATGGGGTCCAATTTCGCGGTGCCGGTGACCTTTTCATCAGTGGATTTTCGGAGAAATACTGATGCACTACCGAACCCTTACTTAAGAGGCTTTCTCTGGGGATTTTCTTTAATCTGGGAAAGCAAGGATATCATCTTCAATGGCGAAGAGTGGCATCTGTTGAAGGTTCTCTGGCCTTTCAGAGGTTCAAGTTATCAAAGTGGTCTAGTGCCGACTCTGATCTAGAGATAAACGGGAGAGAGATTGCATAGATGATTCACTTCCTAACGAGGAAAGGTCCGACAACTCGATTGAGAGGACTTTTATCACTAGGGGATAAGACCGACTAGAGTGATAACAATGCAATATGAAATGTAAATGCAAATCAATAATGCATGATGTATGTATGTATATGCTGACAAAACTGATGTGACACACAAACTAAAAGATGAACATGACTGGATACTCGGCCATCACGAGGCGTATAGAGATATCACTGGTTCGAGATAGCAATTCCACCTTGCTTAGGAGAGATAATCCCTGCGGGGAATACCGTTGATCGGGCTTAGGAGGTAAGAACTATGCCGTGGATGTCAGACGAAACAAGGTCTCTGACACAGTTGATCCCTTTATTCAGGCGTACTGGTGTAGAAGGAGTACTTTGATTCTGCACTTTGAGGTTCGAACACCTTTGGAGACGCGATTGATGTTCTTTCGATGTTTAACAGTCAAAAGAAATTACCATCTTTATTTTAAAAGCAGAAAAAGTTTTAACAAGTAAATTCATTTTTGTTTTATTTCAGGAATCGTTAATCATGTTAACAACGTCGTTCTGTAAAGCTAAAACAAGCAAGAATTACAAACAAAAGCACAAGGCTCAAATTTTATTGATAAGATGGAGATCAGCCAAACGCGTGATTCCATAGAGTATTTACAAAGTTTAAAAATGGTAATTTACAGGGAAAAGGGTTACGTTGAAACATAACGACCATTATCCTTCTACCAACTTTGAATTCAGGGCATCCTGAGCTTCTGTCGAAGATGACCTTAACTGGAGTTTTCTTCCGATGATGTAACTGCTGCTGCTGAGGGACTTGCCTCTGTTGAACATAGTTACTTGCCATTATCCCTAATTTTTGCCTGGATTGTACTATGATGTTTCCAATCCACCGGGATGATTTTTTTTTATTTTGTCTCTAACTTTTGCCTGGATCGCCCTTTCGGGTTTTCAATCCACCGAGACGTTTCTTTTAGGCGAAGTATTTCTTGACTACATCAACGTTCGTGGGATAGGAAAATTCCTCTTCCTCCATGGTTGCAAGTCTCAAGGCACCGCCTGAGAAAGCTTTCGTGACCACGTAGGGGCCATCATAATTCGGAGTCCACTTGCCCCGAGAATCAGTGAGAAATGATTGTATCTTATTGAGCACGAGGTCTCCTTTCTTAAAGATACAAGGTCAGACCTTTTTGTCAAATGCCTTCTTCATTCTCTGTTGATACAACTGACCGTGGCATAATGCCGTTATTCTCTTTTCTTCGATCAGATTCAGTTTGTCGTGTCGACTTTGACACCATTCAGCTTCGGTGAGCTTAGTTTCCATCAATACTCGAATTGACAGGATCTCTACTTCTATGGGGAGCACTGCTTCCATGCCATATACTAGAGAGAAAGGGGTTGCCCCTGTTGAAGTACAGACAGATGTGCGATAACCATGAAGAGAAAAGGGTAGCATCTCGTGCCAGTCTTTGTAGGTTACAACCATCTTTTGAACGATCTTCTTGATGTTCTTGTTAGCCGCTTCTACCGCTCCGTTCATCTTGGGTCGGTAGGGAGATGCGTTATGGTGTTCGATCTTGAACTCAGTGCACAACTCCTTCATCATCTTATTGTTCAAGTTAGATCCATTGTCAGTAATGATCTCGCTTGGAACACCATAACGGCAGATGATATTGTTTTTGATAAATCGGACCACCACTTGTCGGGTTACATTAGCGAATGACGCTGCTTCGACCCACTTGGTGAAGTAGTCAATGGCTACAAGGATGAACCAATGTCCGTTCGAAGCCTTGGGTTCAATCATGCCGATCATGTCGATTCCCCATATGGAAAAAGGCCATGGGGAAGAAAGAACTTTGAGATGTGATGGTGGTACATGAATTCTGTCGGAGTATATCTGACATATGTGACACCTCCACATGTACTTGTAGCAGTCGGATTCCATGGTCAACCAGTAATACCCTGCTCTCAAAATTTTTCTCGCCATTGTGTGTCCGTTGGCATGAGTGCCAAAGGATCCTTCATGAATCTCTTTCATAAGCATGTCTGCTTCTGGTCTGTCTACGCATCGGAGTAAGACCATGTCAAAATTTCTCTTATAGAGATTGTCACCGCTCAGGAAGAAGTTTCCAGCCAATCTTCTGAGGGTTTTCCTGTCTTTTCTGAGTGCCCCAGATGGGTACTCTTGTTTCTGAAGGAAGCATTTGATATCGTGATACCAAGGTTTGTCGTCTATGACTGCTTCAATCGTGAAGATGTAAGCGGGCCGTTCAAGGCGCATTATGTCGATCTTAGGTATGTCATTCCATTGACCTACACTAATCATGGAAGAGATAATGGCCAATGCATCAGCCATGTGATTCTCATCACGAGGGATGTGATGAAACTCAACTCTATTGAAGAAAGGTAACAACCTTCTTGCATAGTCTTTGTAAGGAATCAATCCTGATTGGTATGTGTTCCAATCTCCTTTTATCTGATTAATAACCAGGGCTGAATCGCCGTATACGTCCAAGTTTTTGATCCTTAAATCAATCGCTTCCTCGAGACCCATGATACAAGCTTCGTATTCGGCCTCATTGTTCGTACATTTGAACGTAAGCCTAGCAGTGAAAGGAATGTGGGTGCCCTGAGGGGTCACAATGATTGCCCCAATTCCGTTTCCATAATGATTAACTGCTCCATCAAAGATAAGTCCCCATTGGGAACCTGGTTTTGGCCCTTCACTGGGTAGTGGTTCATCGCAGTCTTTCATTTTTAAATACATGACATCTTCGTCTGGGAAGTCAAACCCGATTGATTCATGATCGTCAATCGGTTGATGAGCCAAATGATCGGCTAAAATACTTCCCTTAACGGCTTTCTGAGCATGGTAATCTATGTCATATTCTGATAACAGCATCTGCCAACGGGCAATTCTTCCCGTAAGAGCAGGTTTTTCAAATACGTACTTGATTGGATCCATTTCGGAGACCAACCAAGTAGTATGACGAATCATGTATTGGCGAAGACGTTTGGCTGCCCAAGCCAAAGCGCAACAAGTTTTCTCAAGCATCGTGTACCGAGTCTCGCAGTCGGTGAATTTCTTGCTCAAATAGTAGATGGCAGACTCTTTTCTTTTAGTTTCATCTTGTTGGCCAAGTACACATCCCATCGAGTCCTCTAGGACTGTGAGGTAAATGATCAGTGGTCTTCCTTCCACTGGAGGTGATAGAATCAGAGGATTCAACAGGTATTCCTTAATACTGTCGAAGGCGGTTTGGCAGTCTTCTGACCAAACGCAATCCTGGTTCTTTTTGAGTAATTTGAAAATCGGCGCACATGTGGCGGTCATAACGAATATGAATCTGGAGATGTAGTTTAAACGTCCCAAGAATCCTCTGACTTGTTTTTCAGTTTTCGGAGAAGGCATTTCTTGAATGGCCTTGACCTTGTCAGGATCAACCTCAATTCCTTTCTGGCTGACGATGAACCCTAGTAGTTTCCCTGAACGGACACCGAAGGTGCACTTGTTGGGATTCAAGCAGAGCTTGAATTTTCTCAAACGTTCGAACAATTTTGACAGATGTTCAACGTGCTCACTCTCTGTTTTTGATTTTGCAATCATATCATCGACATATACCTCGATTTCCTTATGTATCATGTCATGAAACAGAGTAGTCATGGCCCTTTGATAGGTTGCCCCGGCGTTCTTCAAACCGAACGACATTACCTTGTAACAAAAGGTACCCCATGGGGTAATGAACGAAGTTTTCTCCATGTCTTTCGGCACCATTTTGATCTGGTTATAGCCCGAGAATCCATCCATGAAGGAGAATACTTTGAACTTTGCTGTGCTGTCAACCAACATGTCAATGTGTGGTAAAGGAAAGTCGTCCTTTGGACTTGCCTTGTTCAAATCTCTGTAATCAACACACATTCTGACCTTTCCGTCCTTTTTGGGAACGAGTACGATGTTGGCTAACCATTGAGGATATTCAGCTGTAGCGAGGAAACACGCGTCAATCTGTTTCTGCACCTCCTCTTTGATTTTGATGGCCATGTCCGGATGAGTCTGTCTCAACCTTTGCTTTACTGGCGGACATTCCGATCTCAACGGTAAGTGATGTTCCACGATGCTGGTATCCAACCCTGGCATATCCTGATAAGACCAAGCGAATACATCGGGAAATTCTCTGAGAAGCTTTATCAAACTCTCTCTGGCAGTTGGACTGAGCAGTGCCCCAATCATGATTTCTTTTCTCTCTTGCTCTGAACCCAAGTTTACCATTTCCAACGGTTCTTTGTAAGGTTCAATGGACCTTTCCTCTTGTCTGAGTAGTCGAGAGATCTCTTCTGGAATTTCGTTGTCATTTTCTTCTTCAGCCTCGAATACCGGGAACTCAAAGTTTGGAGAAGGCATCGGATCGTATGTTTCAATTGGGTTTAAAACAAGCAATCTGCATGACGTGATGATTCGTGTTTAGAAGAGATAGAGAAAAATGCAAGTGTGTGCAGTGTATTTGTTTTACTGCTTGTTTTTATTGTTTTGTTTTTTAGGATTACCATTTTCTGAAAAAGCAAAAAGAGAAAATAGTAATTAATGCAGAAATTACATAACGACGTTATTTTATTAATGAACAAGTCGACCCTTGAAACTACAGCCCTATAAAACAAAACTCTGTCGCTTTGGGCATAGTGAAGAGGGAAATTTACAGAAAGCGAGCCCTATCGAAACATCCGTTTCACCTGGGCAGGGTGAAAGGTTAAAGACGGCAATTACTTTGACTGATGAACGACCTTCGGAACCCCGACAGCAACCCATTGGCGGCGAACTCCTCGGTGAATCACAAAGCCTGGCACCTTCCTTGATTTGTCTTCAGAAATGACGCTGATTTCTGGTGGAGCGGGATCATTGGAATCTGTCTCCCAGGCAGAATTGTCGTAGGAGAATTCCTCTGTTGCATTTTGCATAACATTTGTGCTCTCAGGTACATCTCCCCATCCAGTTGGCTGGATATCTTCAAGCCTGATACGAGAGCTTTCGGGAGCGGTGTACTTGACCATATAGTCGAATTTTCCACTTGGTTCTCCCAGAGTGTCCCAAACTTCTTTGGAACTGGAGGAGTCATCTCTCTCAATGACGCTGACCTCGGGAAAAGCATAGTTGATGAACTCAAGTCCTGCAAACATTGCGAATTCATCTTCATGTTGAATAGTTTCTGAATGACTTGAGTGTTGATCCCATGGCATGGTGGGGACACAGGTATTCCGTTCAATAACGGTCAGATGATTTTCATTGTTCGGCTGACTTTCTTGCCCCATGTTTCCTGGGTAAGGTTGCCACATAGGCAGGCCATCCATTGGGCCATAGTAGGTGTAGTCAAAATTATCTTTCATAGGAGTGTCTTCCTCTAATGAATTTGGCAGAGCGTGACATCCTTCCGGATCACAATCTCTGTAGATCATTTCGACATCTGATCTTGGTATAAATCTCGGACTTTCTGTAGGAAAGCAAAAAGGCATAGGCACCTCTTCCTGAGACATATAACCGTCCTTGTTAAGGTAGGACTTCCATTGTTCATCTGTGTCAGAGGGATCTTCCTCATTGATAGCATGAACTGTCTGAGACACTGGGTGAAGAAAACCTCCACTGTGGAATAAGTTTTGAAGGGGATGAAGACTTTCATCGTTGGCAGCTGTCTGGGTACAGGTTGCAGAAAAACCAAGACCCTTCTTTGTTTTATTGTCAATGGGAATGACAAGCTGTCCCCATCCTGTCGTATCGGTACTCTCGACCGCTTTAATAGCATCTTTGTATGAGGAAATCGAGGTTCCTCCTCTGAACTGATTGTTCTCGCTTACCGACAGTGCTTGGAACTGAGTTCCAATAACCTCCTCGGGTTCTATTCCAGTAGATGATGACAAGTTACTCACAAGCAAGGCTTGTTCCCCACAAACCGTGACAAGTTGATCTTTCTTGACGAATTTTAGCTTTTGGTGAAGGGTCGAAGTGACCGCTCCAGCCTGGTGTATCCAAGGTCTTCCTAATAAACAACTGTATGTTGCCCGAATGTCTATGACCTGGAAAGTAACTTGGAAAGTGTGAGGACCAATAGTTATGGGAAGATCAACTTCGCCGATAACTGTTTTTCTGGATCCGTCGAATGCTTTGACGACAACCTCGCTAACCCTCATCGGAGGTCCTTTGAATGATAATTGCATCAAAGTGGACTTCGGCATAACATTCAGGGCTGACCCTGTGTCTACCAGTACGCTGGCTAAAGCATCGTCCTGGCAGTTAACTGTGATATTGAGCGCCATGTTATGACGACGACCCTCTTCAGGTAATTCTTCATCACTAAATCCCAAATTGTTGCAGGAAGTGATGTTAGAGACAATGCTATCGAACTGTCTGATTGTTACATCCTGTTCCACAAAGGCTTGCTCCAAGACTTTCTGTAGAGCCTCCCTGTGGGCTTCTGAACTGAGTAACAGTGATAACACCGAGATCTTTGAAGGAGTTTGCAATAGCTGATCAACAATGTTATATTTACTCCTTTGGATGAGCTTCAGCATCTCATCTTTATTTTTCAAAAGGTCGGGATTACTGGATTGACCGACTGGGGGATCGGGAGCTTCTGTCTGAAGTTCCTTTTCCTTGTTAACTTCCCCAACCCCTCGGTTGAAGATTCTACCACTCCGTGTTACTCGACTGATGTCTGCAATGTTCCCAACGGAGGGTAATGGAATTTCCTTTCCATTTTCAATTATTGTTGCACCGTATTTGTAAGGGATCGCCTTAGCTGATTCATACGGTAGCGGTCCTGGTAGATAGATGACTACATGAGCCTTCTGATTTTTCTGACCATCATAAGTAATCTCGATTCGTTCCCGGTTGGGAACTTTAGATTCGTCAAGTAGAGGAATAACGGCAAAAACATCCCTGGTCCTGTGATGACCAGAGATCGTGACAACATCCTCAACTTGCTCGGCAAGGTAGTTCGGCGTCCAGTTGATGGGTCCAGAACCCGCATATGGACGAATTTCTCCACGATCCGCCTGACCCTGAAGAGCTGATCTTACAAGGTAACACCCTTGGTTACTTTCCGAACAGACGCTACAACTGTCATAGTTGTGTGGTGGCACCTGGCCACGCCCACTTTGAATACAATGTAACCTTACTAGGTTAGCTTCCACTGATCGGACATCCTGACTTTGACGCCGAGTGGGGTTTCTATTACTGATACTAATCTGCTGAGTATCTTCATCCATATAGATTGGCATCCACCAGTGATTTAACAAGTGCTGAAGTGCCTCTTGGACAAGGGTACAACCTCGATCATTTTCGCAACCCGCTTTACAGCTTTGATAGTCATGTGATATTAAGAATCCGAGTCGGACCTGCTCAACATGTAACTCTACCAGGTTGGTATTCATTACGCGAATATCGAAGATTTGAACCATGTTGATTTGATAGGAGTTCCTATCATGGTAGTCTTGGATCCATCCAAGATCCATCTGATGCTGGAGGGCCTCTTGTATGAAAGAGCATCCCTGTTTGTTTACCGAGCAAATCAGACAAGAACTATAATCGTGCCGCGGTAGATTATGATACTGGCTTTGCCTTGAGTGCATCGCCACCAAGTTGACATTCATTGCACGGATGTCGTGGTTCTGAATGACATTAGAATTCGTGTAGACCATGTTAACTCCACGAACTCGGTGCTCCTGGATCCATCCAAGATCCATTTGTTCCTGTAGAGCTGCTTGCACTACCGAACATCCTTGATTGTCTTTAGAGCAGATATCACACTGATGATAATTATGAGGTGGCACATGGCCATATCCACTCTGTCTATAATGCATCTTAACCAGATTGGTTTTCAACAAGAGTACATCGTAAATTTGATAGACATTGTTAGTATCTCCTTCTATCAAATTTACTGGAGCCTTCTCGTGTTGAGGTAGCAGATTCGTGAGAACATTAGGATTTGTATCCTTGAAGGATAAGACCCCGCTCCTAACAAGTTTTCGCACGTCGGACTTGAAATTGAGACAAGTCTCTATGTTATGCCCTGAACCTCCTTGATGATAAGGGCATGTTTGATCCACCTTAAACCAAAAAGGCGGATTTTTCGGTACTGTAAGAGGAGATTTAGTCTGAATGTGCCCCTTAGCCAGTAGTAATGGAAACAGTTCTGCGTACGATACGGGTATAGGATCAAATCCTGGCGGCCGTGTTATACGGTTGTTGTTATATGGAGGACGAGCCTGCTGAAGAGGCGGTTGTGTCCTTTGCTGGTCAGGTTGGCTCTGCGCAACCTGAGGTTGATACGTAGGAATAGAAGCAGGGTTGATAGCAGGAGTCACAGTTGCTACCGGTTGATAACGTCGTCTTTGCTTTCCGAGAGAGATATTCCCAATATCTTGCTATTTTTTCTTAGGGAGAGCACTACCGTATTTTTTAGTACCGCTCGTCGATCCAGTGTTTTTTACCAAACGTCCTTCTCGGACGGCTTCCTCAAGACGTACACCCATGCCGACCATTTCGGTGAAATCACTGGGCGCACTGGCAACCATTCGGTCATAGTAAAATGAGCTTAAGGTCTTTAAGAAGATCTTTATCATCTCTTTTTCCTCAAGAGGTGGACAAATTTGAGCGGCAATTTCACGCCACCTTTGAGCATACTCCTTAAAGGTTTCCTTGTCTTTTTGCGACATCGATCTGAGTTGATCTCTGTCGGGTGCCATGTCCAAATTGTATTTGTATTATTGGACGAAGGCAGTACCAAGATCTCTGAATGTACTGATCATAGTACGGTTTAAACCCATGTACCATTTGAGTGCGGCACCGGTTAAACTATCCTGAAAGTACTGAATCAGTAGGTCCTGATTCTCCGTCTGAGCTGACATCCGCCGAGCGTACATCACCAGATGGCTCTGAGGGCAAGAGTTACCCTTGTATTTTTCAAAGTCGGGCACTTGAAATTTGTGCGAGACTTTCACATTTGGGACCAAGCAGAGATCTGCGGCGTCCTTTCCAAATAGATCCTGACCGCGAATGGCCTGCAGTTCCTTCTGCATTTCCAAGAACTGCTCCTGGAATTCCTCCATTCTGTCAAACATAGTTTCCTTTTTACCAGAAGGTGTTGGTGGAATCTGTCCTTCCGGGACAGTGTGCACCACAGGGGGTGGTACCATGACTACGGCAGTGAGTCTTGGCGTTTCCCGAAGTTTGTAACCTTCAGGAGTCTTCAACATGCCCCTGGCATCTTCGCTTTCCCGAAGTTTGTAACCTTTAGGCCCAGCGGCTTCTGTCGTGATTCCCTGATCCTCAGTGATCGGCGGAACATATCCTTCCGGGAGATAGTTAACAGGCATGCCCCAAGGACGATCTTTCGGTATCTGATACCTAGGATCATACCTCTCCACTACGGGCGTTGAGGTGATCTCTGAGATCACAGTTCTTTGTAGCTGAGCTTCTGCCATGGCTTGCATGTCGTTACGAAGCTTTCTCATATCCTCTCTCAGAGCGTCGATCTCTTCTTTCAACTCTCTGTTTTCTTCCTCAAGATCATTCATCCTTTTCTGACGATTGGCCCGAGTATTATACGAATGAGACAGTTTGACTCTAGAATTGAGACACAAACATGAGATTCGTAGGGAAGAAGAATATACGATGTGAGAATGATGAATGCAATGATTTATATTAATTGTTTAAGGTTTAAAAAATAAACTTCGACAATTAGATTGCAAATATCAAACGGTGGGGAAACCCCTTTTTATTGAAATTCAAAAGATTATAGAAGTGGAAATACAGTAGATTACAAAGTGCAGAAACAAAAACCTAAACTAATGGGTCCTGAGTCCTCTCTGAAGAGAAATCAGGTGCTGATTCTGGTATCTTCCTTTTCTTTGACAGGGGCTCTTGGGCCGTTGTCGGGTTGTCATTCCTTTGCCAAGTGAAAGGAGCGAGCAAATTCCTTTGGTCATCTTGATTATCTACAGCATGTTGCTCCAAAATTTCAATTAGAGCATCTTTTTCTTTCAGTAATTGCTGTATTTTGATGCACTCTATGTCGAGGGTGCGGTACTTATTCTTCCAAGACCTTCTCTCCTTTTAAACTTTGTTGAGAGTAACCTGAAGCTTTTCGGTTTCCGTCATGAAGTACATGACAGATTCCCTCGGCGGAAGAATTCCGTAACGAGGATAAGGCATCTTTAGCTTGAGAGCTCTAGTTTATACCCAATGGAGATAAGGCTCCACTGAGACACAGTCCGGTTTTCCCAGAGACTCTCATCCTTTCTTATGAACATGCTTCCAAGCGTGCACTATTTCCATCTTTAGTGCTCTGTCGTTTTCTCCTTCTTTGAAGAAAAGACCTTCCAGATGAACACCCAGTGGGATGTGTCTCATCGGGTATCCAAATTGACGGCGAACCAATACCAGATGGTAGTTGATTCCTCCTTTAGTTCCCATAAGGGGTACGTTGGGGAAGTTTCCACAACGATCAATGATTCTGATTCCCTCATAAATCCTATTACACCAATCTATATCAGAGTTGGTAAGAGACATGATCTTCTGCGACCAACGTAAGGCACTCTTGCAATCCCAAAAAGCAGCAGACTTAGGCAAGTGAGAGATAAACCATTTGTAAAGTAAAGGTACACAGTATGTGATCTCCCCTCCACTGTACAAATTTCCCAGGTGTACAGAATGACACGCATCTGCAAGCAAAGTCGGCACAGGATTTCCAATGAGAAAAACCTTAATGGAGTTAATATCGACGAAGTTATTGATGTTAGGAAACAAAAATAACCCGTAGGTAAGCAAGACAAAGATGCTTTCAAAAGCAGTCACGTTTCCTATACTGGCGAAGTACAGGGCTTTTTTTGTCAAGAACTGGGCTGGCAAACCTTGGATGCCACCCTTAGCGGTCATGTGAGCCCTGACCTCAGACTCATCCAAATGAATTGCTCTTGCAATAGTCTGATTCTTTGGAATTTCTTCCAGTCCAGAAAATGGAGCTCAATCCGTAATGTGTAGATCGATCAGGTGAGAATACTCCTCTAGCGTTGGTGCAAGCTGGTAATCCGGGAATGTGAAACAGTGATAAACCGGATCATAAAACTGAATGAGCGCATCCATGATTCCCTCAATCACATGGACTCTTAACAATGGTAGTAAACCTCCGTGCTTGGCTCTGAAAGCCTCTGGGTTAGTGATCATCCTCGCTAACCTTCTCAAATCCTCTAGTTTTGGAACCTTGAAGGTATACTGGTGAGTTCTCCTTCTACCGAAATCCATTAGTGCAATCCTTTTCTCTGATATTTGCAATCACAGTCTTAGTTTATTTTGAAAAAACAGAGAGACTAGAAGAGAATATTTTTTTTGAATGTTTTAATGTTTTTTAGATGAATGCATGAATGCAGCACACAAAAACATAGAAAAAACATGGGGTCAAAGGGTCGTTGTCATGAAGTCAAGGCTCTACCCATCCCCAAAGGTTTATACTAGGGTGATTTTTGTACCTGTACTCATTATCATCAGCTCCTCCCAGGAAAGCAAAACAACAAGCGGATCGCCAGCGAGTTGTAAAGCAATCTTAGAGTAAGTGCCATTCACCGAGAATAGATCACCAGCCTCAAATGAGGGTAGTATCGCATAACAACTATTTCCGATAGTTTCCGTACTACGAAAGGGTTTGGCTCCTCAGCTTCTCAGACTTAACAACTGGCCCATTGTCTAGGTGAGAGAATGGGTTGCGTTGGTCAGCCTCCACTGAGGTTGATGGTCGACCCCGTCGCCATCACTTATCTTAGGTGTATACTCATTCTTTCCACATACGGCATCACCCGCATTCCCATTAGCAGAAAAATAAACATGTATAGCAATTAGGAAAAGCAGTATATATATTTGTCTTAATCATCCTAGACCTATGAAGCTAAGAATCCTAAGTTCCTGACAGAAAATGGGTTCCCCGGCGGAAGCCCCAATCTGTGGTTTTCACACAAGAGGTGAAAAGAAAAGAAAGACCGTGCCTAGATCCAACTTTGAAATGATCCGGCCCCACGGTGGGCGCCATTTTTCTGTAGCGAGCAATTTTGGACGCGGTTCTTAAGCGCTGGTCGCTCTCTGCGGTTGAGCTTTACTACTACAGGTCGATTCATTTTTTATCCTATTGTGAGCTGATGAAGGAAGGGAAATAGATGTCTCCAATTAACCCTGCTTTGTATACTGAGTTTAAACAGCGGTCTGTTAGGTTACGGATGCTATCAATGTGGGGGGCCTTTGTACTGGTTATTTGTATTTTCGCCAATACTGGTTTTTATCTAGGACTTGACAGAAGGTTTCTGGCGGGGAACAAGGATTAGGATGTTAGGACTGATGTTTTTGATAGATACATGAGAGTATGGGATTTTGGGTTTTTGTTTAGTGTGCTCGCTAAGATATTTCTTTCAATCTTATGCCTACGTATTCCCGTTTATCGAAACAGGGAAATCAGAGCGTTCGTAGTTCCTCCTATTCTATGGGAGGAAATGATTGTTTTTGGTGTCTTGTTCAAAGCCCAAGACGTGAAGCGAAAGGTGATTTGTATCTTGTTCAAAGCCCAAGATGTGAAGTTGAAGGGTCTATTTGACTTTAGAGAGAATTTGTCATCTCTAAAGAGAGAGTTGTATGTCATAATTGTTTATAAAGGAGAATTACTTTAACCGGGATACGCGGATCCTAGCAATGCCATAATTTCCTTTATAGGGGGTTTTAACCTGAAGGGGAAGACTTTAACTCAGTGTAGAGCAATGCTATCTTTCCTTAGGAATTTCTCATGCTAAAAGAGGGACAGTGGCATGGATGTAGGTGATCCAGAGGCTTGCCACTTAAAGCGATTAGATGAAGGGAGTTTGTTTGATGTTTGTTTACTATGAACGAGGCACAGTTTTGATGCTAAAAGGTTAATTGGATTAACCAGTGATTTTCTTATACAAAGCCTAAGAGGAGGTTGATATGTGTCTCGTACAAAGCCCGAGAGAGAGGCTAAAAGGTTTTGACTCAATGATGGAATCTTTTGGTATCTCGTATAAAGCCCAAGATGGAGGCTATTGTTTATTTGGCTCAATAAGAACCTTTTTGTATCTTGTATAAAGCCCGAGATGGAGGCAAAAGGGATAATTGACTTAGCAAGGGAGTCTCTTATGTGTCTCGTACAAAGCCCGAGAGAGAGGCTAAACGTTGTTTGACTCCACTGGGGAGAATCATTGTACAAAGCCCAAGAGGAGGCTATGCTAACTGTTTCAGTTAAGTGACAGGTCCAGTATACTGATTTTGGAAGAGAAAATCAGTTCTTATATGAGCAACACTGTACTCAGGGATATTTCCTTCTCTTTGAGGAAACGGGAAATCCAAAGGGTATTGAGACTATCCGAGTCTGCGGGTTTCTTTCCTATTTAACGAAGGGGTCACTTGAGAATGTCTTTGAGACTCGAGGAAGTTAGACTGTCCAAGTCTAGAGTTTCATCTTTTGTACCATGCTTTGAGAAACAGTAGTAGACTCTATGAAAGGACTGTTCTATGAAGATAACTAAGTTCTGTTCCTATACCTCTAGGAGGTCGTCGGGACAATTTGTACGAAGCCCAAGAGGAGGCTGGAATCTTTTAAGAAGCCGACGAGTCCTTGTACTAAGCCCAAGAGGAGGCTATCATTCCCGGAGGAAGAGATCATTATACGAAGCCTAAGAGGAGGCTGTGAATACTTCTAAGAAGCCGATGGGTCCTTGTACTAAGGCCAAGAGGAGGCGGGGTTGCTTTTAGGAAGTCTGTGGGTCCTTGTACGATGCCCAAGAGGAGGCCGATGCTTTAAAGAAGCCTGTGGGTCCCCAAACCCCGAGAAATTCAAGGCAATGCTATTCACCGAGAATATATCAAAGTCAGGAAAGCTCGAGAATTTGGAAGAAACTCAAAGATGCCATTCACGGATAATACATTCATCTCTGGGAATAGAGTTTCTTAACAATTCCTAATGAGGACAGCCTGAGAGAAGACTGTATCTGGTGATCTTATTGGGGATCTAGTTGTCTATTTCTATGACTAAACGAAACAGCGTCACTTAGTTCTAGACGTAGTTGCCGGGGAAACTCGAAATATCTATACTATTATTACACAGTTGATATGAGTTTATGAAAGAAGACTTACAGTGAAACAACCCCACAATACAGTTATATGTATATGAAAGCGGTAAATGAAAGCGTATAAACACTTACTCGGTTGTAGAGCTTCCATGCTGTTTAGTTAGTTGTTCAACAAAGCAAGATTGAAAACAACAGTATATTTCAAAATCAAAGGAGAAAGTGCTTTGAAAAGAAAGGTTTGGGGCTTACAGCTCAAGGAGAGGCCCAGGGTTTTATCAGTGAGCGCACTGTTGAATTTGTACAGAGGGACTTATACAAGTAACTGAGGCCCAAAATGTTTTCTGTACAAAGGGATGGGTCTTACACTCTCTCAAGAGGCCCAAAAGGTTTAAAGAAAAAGAGTGAGGCTTATAACACGAGGGTAGGCCCAGTTGACTTTTCGTTTAAAAAGTGGCGATTGCGCCGAGGTTTTCTTTTAACGCAGAGGGACTTATACAATAAGTGAGGCCCAAAAAGATTTTGGTTAAAAGGGGATTGGGTCTTACACTCTAATAGAGGCCCAAAATGTTTTGAATGGGTCTTATAGCTCAAGGAGAGACCCAATTGATTCTTTGAATAGGCGACGATCTCGCCGTTTGTTTTTTATGGTATCGGGACTTATACAATACACTGAGGCCCAAAAATGATTTGGTCAAGAAAGGATTGGGTCTTACACTCTATTAGAGGCCCAAAAAGTTTTGAAAATGATTTATGAGGGTTGGATTAATCCAAAAACCCTAATTTGTTTTCAAAAATGTATTTAATTGAATAAAAATTCAATTAAAATGATCAAAATTGTTTAACATGTGAAAAACAAATTGTGATTTTGGATTAATGCTTCAAAAATTAAGTATTGACCTACAAAATAATTAGAAAGCATTAAAAGTTGCAAAATCAATGTAGAAAAAATATTTAATATGTCAAAAACAATTAAAATATTAATTCTTTGCAAAAATATCAATTATATGAAATAAATAATATTTTTGGGATTTTTTTATAAAATAAAATATTTTAACATTTTTGTGAATTATTAAAAAAAGAATCAACTCAAAATCATTAAAACTCAGAGAGAAATTAATTTTTGAATCAATTAAATAAAATCACAAAATTCAAATATTTGAATTATTCAAAAATGGCGCCAAGAACACACCAAGAACACGCGCGTGTTCTGGGTTTGGCTGATTTGCATTTTCTCCTCAATCTCACTGAATACTTGATTATATCATGCAATCCATATATCATTATGTTCGCCTCAACCTCACGATCATGTCTATAACACTTAATTTCATTTAAATTAAACATAGAACAAGAAATCATAAAAAATCCTCAAGAACCCTAATTTCTGCATGAAGGCTAGGATTATTGATACACGATTCAAACAATGCAATTAATTGAGGGAAAACATTCCATGCATGATTATGAACATATGGCCAAATTATTGTGCGAGGAAATATGCATAGATTGAGAGATGACCAAGTATATGCTTACCTCTAAGCCGTGACAGCAAGTGCAATGTGATTTTTGATTTGGAAGTGTTACAGATGAGTGGTGATGATCTGAACAGCTTCCCTACACCCTAAGGAGTGTGTTTGAATGGTTGGATTTGACTGAAATTGGCTGGATCAATTTTGTGGTACCTCAGCTACAACTTGGTTGAAAATTTGAGCAACCAGCTGGTGATTTTGTGAAATTGGTGTTTCAGAAGTGATCTAAGTGTTTGATCAGCTCATATGTGATGTATGTGAGGTGTGTGAGTGATTGGTTTGATTGGAATTGCTCTCAAACTCGAAACCCGATAGCTACCTTGCTAAGATAGGCATTTTTGCCAAGAGAAAGAGATTTTGAGGAAAGCATCTGTTAGATGGCTTTGGTGTACTCAAACTGATCACAATTGAGCTCTATTTATAGTAGAGCAAGTTTGTTTTGCAAGGAATAGTGAATGGCAGCTGGTAAGTAGGTTTGGCCAATGTTGGCAAATGAAAATCCAAGTCTCCTCTAGCCATTGACTAGAGGTTAGGGCACAGAGCTTTGGTTCCCTTGGTCTTGGATAAGTCTTGATTGATTTTAGATGAGAATGGCTCAGTCCATGCCACCTTGATGCTTCCATTGAATGTTTCAATCCAAATTTGGAGTCTTGTCCCTATTTTGGCCATTCTAGGTTCAACATGCTATTTCTTGTTCCATGGACTTTGGAGGCTTGGCTCAGTGATTGTCCCCTTTAGATTCAATCCTCAGATGTGTCCAAGTGGATAGGAGCATTTGAATTTGGCTGATTTTGGCAAATCGAGCCAAAATGCAAAATCTGCCTTGCCTTTGACAGATTTCAGCAAGGCAACTTGACAATGTCATATCTCATGGGGTAAGTTGAATTTGGCAATGTTCTTGGCCATTTTGGAAAGCCCTTACATGATACAACAACTGTTTGAACAAGTTTGATTTTAATCTCTTCTGATTCCAAGTGAAAAATCCCTCTACATTTGGCAAAAAGTGAAGCAAAATCTGACTTAGTGAAATTTTCACTAAGTGTTGGAACAAAGTGTGATTTCTTGATTTTGATCACTCCATAACTCAAAATCCTTAATGAATTGGACTTAGGTCTAGTTGAAGTTTTTGTAGAGGGTAATGAGGGCTACAAATCCATCTTTGGATGAGAAAAAAATGGCCATGTGGTTTAGGAGTTATGGTCCTCCAAAGTTAGTGTATTAGTGGTACTTTTTCCATAACTTAGAAAAATTTCTAAGTTTTATGGTTACCCCTTTTACAAGTTATCCCACTTTCTTTGATTTTTCTTGATGAATGATGATTCAAATCATACATTAACATCATTTTAGGGTTAAAAATCCATTTTGGTGAAAAATCTCAAAAAGTCAAAGTTGACTTTTTTATCAGATGAATTCCAAATTGTGCAATTCTTCAGGAAATCATGTCCTTGACCTAAATCAAACTTGATGGACATGTTCCATGGGTGTCATAAGGTATATTTATGCATGTCCTAGGGTTTGGGAGCATGTCCTGGTCAAAAGTCAAAGTTGCAGTTGACTTTTCCCTTAAAACCCTAATTGTGGTGCAGACGAAATTGAGACTTGTTGCTCAAGCATCTTGGATTAATCCATTGTTCCAAATGGATCAATATAGTTCATTAGAGACCCTCAAATCATGTCTTGAGGTCTTGGCTCTTGATTTGTCCCAAAAGTCAACTTAGGGGTGAATTAGGTCAAGAAACCCTAATTCCTGATTTTTTATGTATGCATCCCCTGAGGCAAAATTGACTTGATGGATGGGTACATGAGGTTCCATGGAGTATATTAGGTTGTGTTTTGGATCCTTGGCTTATGCCCAGATGAAACTTCCCATCTAGAGGCCCTGGTCGACCAAAACCCTAATTTGGTGATGCTGGCGATCTTGAGACTTGATCCACCTAGAAGGGAGCAACCTTGTGCTTAATCCTTGAAGTGGGAGTCCTTTTTGATCCATTGTGGATGTTTGAGAGGTTAGACAAGTTGAATATCATGTCATTCCTTGATTGATCCTTTGTCTAAGGCTCTGAGAGGGCTTAAAACCCTAATTTTGATTGTAGTGAATGCTCAACAACCCTTGAGGCATTTGGTGAGGCATGATGGTTCATCCATATTGTGATGATGATTTGCACAATGATGGGAAATCTCAGTGGTCAAAATTTGGGGTATGGCACTTAGAAAAGGTAAACTTCCCCTCGATCCTGGTCTTCAGCCAAGGAGTTGGTCTCAGTTTCCTTTTGGGATAAACCTCCCCTCGATCCTGGTTTCCTACCAAGGAACTGGTCTTAGTTTCTCTTGTTAACTTCCCCTCGATCCTGGTTTCCTAACAAGGAACTGGTCTTAGTTTCTGAAGTAAACTTCCCCTCGATCCTGGTTTCTTACCAAGGAACTGGTCTCAGTTTCTTTTGTCAATAAACTTTATTGACAAGGGACGCTATGCGTAGCGGCTTTCCTCAAACTTCTCGCCGAATTTTCCTGGGGAGATGCCATTTGACGGAAAAACTCTGATGTCAGACTCGCTGGGAGGACCCAGTCGTCTGAGTTGTAGAGGTGTACAAACTTCTCTATTGGAGATGCCATTTGTTGACTCTACTTGGGGAATGCGAGTCCCTTGAGAGACTGCTTTCCTTTGGGGGTCTTACATCATACTTTTTTTGGGATCTTCCCGGAGAAATGCCATATGATGGGATCCAATTTTGAGGTGCCGATGACCTTTTGATCAGCGGTCCTTTCGAAGAAAAACTATCGTATTGCCGAAGTTCCTATTAAGGGGCTTTCTCTAGGGATCTTCCTTAATCCGAGAAAGCAAGGATATCCTCTTCAATGGCGAAGAGTGACATTTGTCGAGAGTTCTCTGGTTCTTCAGAGGTTCAAGTTATCAAAGTGGTCGAGGACCGACTCCAATCTAGAGATACACTGGAAGCGAGATTGTTCAAACGCAGCATTTCCTGACGAGGCAAGAACTAACAACTCGATTGATAGGACTGTCATCACTAGGGGACAAGACCGACTAGAGTGATAGTGATGCAATATGAATATGAATGCAAATCAAATGCATGATGTATGTATGTTTATGCTGACAAAACTGACGTGACATACAAACTAAAAGATGAACATGACTGGATACTCGGCCATCGCGGGGCGAAGAAGCACCGTTGGTTCAGAATAGCAATTCCACCTTGCTTAGGAGAGATAGTCCTTGTTGGGAGCTATGTTGGTCGGGCTTAGGAGATAAGAACTTGGCCGAGGCGTGTCAGACGAAACAAGGTCTCTGACACAGTTGATCCCTTCATTCAGGCGTACTGGGTTAGAAGGAGTACTTTGATTCTGCACTTTGAGCTTCGATTACTTCTGGAGAAGCGACCGATGTTCTTCTGATGTTCAACAGTCAAAAGAAATTGCTGTCTCTATTAAAAAGCAGAAAAAGTTTTAACAAGTAAATTCATTTTTGTTTTATTTCAAGAATCGTTAATCATGTTAAAATTTCGTTCTGTAAAGTTAAAACAAATAAGAATTACAAACAAAAGCACAAGGGCTCCAAAGAGTATTTACAAAGTTAAAAAATGGTAATTTACAGGGAAAAGGGCTACATTGAAACATAACGACCGCTATCCTTCTACCAACTTTGAATTCAGGGCATCCTGAGCTTCTGTCGAAGATGACCTTGACTGGAGTTTTCTGACGGATGGATGATGTAACTGCTGCTGAGGGACTTGCCTCTGTTGAACATAGTTACTTGCCATTATCCTTAATTTTTGCCTGGATTGTACTATGATGTTTCCAATCCATCGGGATGATTTTTTTCATGTCTCTAACTTTTGCCTCGACCGTCCTTTCGGGTTTTCAATCCACCGAGACATTTTTTTTAGGCGAAGTATTTTTTGACTACATCAACATTCGTGGGGTAGGCAAATTCCTCTTCGTCCATGGTTGCAAGTCTCAAGGCACCGCCTGAGAAAGCTTTTGTGACCACATAGGGGCCATCATAATTTGGGGTCCATTTGCCCCGAGAATCAGTGAGAAATAATTGTATCTTCTTGAGCACGAGGTCTCCTCTTCTGAAGACACGAGGTCGGACCTTTTTGTCGAACGCCTTCTTCATTCTCTGCTGATACAACTGACCGTGGCATAGTGCCATGATTCGCTTCTCTTAGATTAGGTTTAATTCGTCGTGTCGGCTTTGACACCATTCAGCTTCTGAAAGCTTATCTTCCATCAATACCCAGATTGATGGGATCTCTACTTCTATGGGGAGAACTGCCTCCATGCCATATACTAGAGAGAAAGGGGTTGCCCCTGTGGAAGTGCGGACAGATGTTTGATAACCGTGAAGAGCAAAGGGTAGCATTTCGTGCCAATCTTTGTAGGTTACAACCATCTTTTGAACGATCCTCTTGATGTTCTTGTTAGCCACTTCTACTGCTCCGTTCATCTTGGGTCGGTAGGGAGATGAGTTATGGTGTTCGATCTTGAACCCAACGCACAACTCTTTCATCATCTTATTGTTCAAGTTAGATCCATTATCAGTAATGATCTGGCTCGGAACACCATAACGGCAAATGATATTATTTTTGATAAATCGGACCACCACTTGTCGGGTTACATTAGCGTACGACGCTGCTTCGACCCACTTGGTGAAATAGTCAATGGCTACCAGGATGAACCGATGTCCGTTTGAAGCCTTAGGTTCGATCAAGCGAATCATGTCGATTCCCCATATGGAAAAAGGCCAAGGGGAAGAAAGAACTTTGAGATGTGATGGCGGTACATGAATTTTGTCGGAGTATATCTGACACTTGTGACACCTCCTCATGTACTTGTAGCAGTCAAATTCCATGGTCAACTAGTAATACCCTTCTCTCATAATTTTTCTTGCCATTGTGTGTCCATTGGCATGAGTGCCAAAGGATCCTTCATGAATTTCTTTCATCAACATATCTGCTTCTGGTCTGTCTATGCATCGGAGCAAGACCATGTCAAAATTTCTCTTATAGAGAGTGTCACCGCTCAGGAAGAAGTTTCCAGCCAACCTTCTGAGGATTTTTCTGTCTTTCTTGGATGCCCCAGGTGGGTACTCTTGTTTCTGAAGGAAGCATTTGATATCGTGATACCAAGGTTTGTCATCTATGACTGCTTCGATCGTGAAGATGTAAGCGGGCCGTTAAATGCGCATTATGTCGATCCTAGGTAGGTCATTCCATTGACCTATACTAATCATGGAAGAGAGAGTGGCTAAGGCATCAGCCATGTGATTCTCATTACGAGGGACGTGATGAAACTCAACTCTGTTGAAGAAGGGTAACAACCTTCTTGCATAGTCCTTGTAAGGAATCAATCCTGGTTGGTATGTGTTCTAATCTCCTTTAATCTGATTGATAAACAGGGCTGAGTCGCCATATACGTCCAAATTTTTGATCCTTAAATCAATCGCTTCTTCGAGACCCATGATACATGCTTCGTATTTGGCCTCGTTGTTCGTACATTTGAACGTAAGTCGAGCGGTGAAAGGAATGTGGGTACCCTGAGGGGTAACAATGATTGCCCCAATTCCGTTTCCATAATGATTAACTGCTCCATCAAAGATAAGTCCCCATTGGGAACCTAGTTCTGGCCCTTCACTGGGTAACGGTTCATCCCAGTCTTTCATTTTTAGATACATGACATCTTCGTATGGGAAGTCAAACCCGGTTGATTCTTGATCATCAATCGGTTGATGAGCCAAATGATCAGGTAAAATACTTCCTTTAACGGCTTTCTGAGCGTGGTACTCTATGTCATATTTGTTAGATGTCAAACATGTTATATATTTGTATGAAATACTTGGCATTTTTCATTTCTTTCTAACGATTAATTGTGAATTTATGCGGTAAATTGTGTTGTAATGCGTACATTGGACTATATGTGTGGAGCTTGTAATGTGTGTGTTAATGTGCAGGTATAGGCATGAAAGGAGCAAAATTGTGAACACATGGAACCATTGCAAGTTTCCATGGAGTTTTTAGCTGCAACAGGGTGTTCGCAGTGCGAACAATCTGGCGATGGCCCAGCGAAGGTTCGCACTGCGTGAAGGCTCCAGCGAAGGGAGACAGAGAGTTCCAGGTTGCTCGCTAGTTTATTCGAAGTGCGAATGAAGCTAGCGAAGGTTCGCTGGTTAGTTCGCAGTGCGAAGGTGCTGGCGAAGGGAGGCAGTAAGTTCTGGGTTTGAGAATTCTTGCTCGTTAGTTTATTCGCAGTGCGAATGAAGCTAGCGAATGATTCGTAGTGCGAATGAATGGGTTCGCAGTGCGAACTCACGATTCCTGTTTGGGGCGGTTTAAGTCTCAAAGGCACTTAAAGTGCCATTTTTCCTCATTCGCAGTGCGAATGATCTGCTCGCAGTGCGAATCCTGCAGATTTCAGAATTGTATAAATAGAATTTCACTTTATGTGTTAGGGATCTTTTGTTCATTTTGATCCAAAATCATAGTTTTCAGTCTTTTTACCATTGGAGCTTGTATTTTCACTTGGAGAAGCTGATTTTGCATCCATTCTCGATTATTCGGCGTGGATGTTTACTCATCTCCTCTCTTTACTTGTTATCCAATCTACCATGAGAAGTGGTAGCTAAACACTCAATGTTGAGGTTAGAGGTAGTTGATTCTGTTTTTATTTATTGCTTTTGATCTATTGTATATGAACAAAGTCTTTGATCAATATAGATGAAGTTATTTTCTCTTAATGTTTTATGTTTGATTTGTTTTACTCTAGACATAGATTCCACAAATCTTGACCTAACAATTTCATCTCTTAAAAACCAAACTCTAGACATAGATTTGGGATTTGCTATTCACATTGTGATGAGCTTAATGATCGTTGTTTAGATTATTAGCGTGAGACATCATCTAACGGTTTAAACAACGGTACTCACGACTTCACTTTAGACATAAACTTAGTCGGGAGGATACGCGGTTATATTGGTCGGAAACTGAGTTCATATGCTTGATTAATTATTTATACATGGAAAGGATTAGCGAAACCTAACCTTAACATGCTTTTATCAAAACTTTTACAAAATCTTTGTCACCAATTAATCTTTGCTACAAGTGAATGTTTAAAACAATTGAGAAACTTTTGAAACCGTTAACTTAGAATATCGCAACTATTGAAAGGCACGCATCAAATATCAAATAATCCCTGTGGATACGATTAAAAACAACCCACACTATTACTCTTCTAACAAAATGGCGCCGTTGCCGAGGATTGTGTATTGATATTGCAATCATTGCGATAGTTGAGTTATTTTAAGCTGTTACCACTTTATCTTGAGCTTGTTAATCTGTTTTGTTTAGTGTGCAGACTTAGTTTATGCGAGGGAAACTACCGGCGGACCAAATTCTTTTCGATCCTGAGATTGAGAGAACCGCTCGTAGAATCAACAGCAGGACTAGACGAAGGAGGCAGCTAGCGAGACAGAAGCGAGAACAAGAGGAAACTACTTCTACACCACCACCAGTTCCACAAATACTTCCAGTTATGGAGGGAGATCCACCATCACCACCACCACCTGCTTCTAGGCCATGTACAAATAGTCCGAGACACAATGCTCAGTTCGCTCGCCAAGCCCACAACGGTCGGCATTCTGATATGAAGACCGGTATTCTCCAACTGTTATATCAAAGTCCATTTACGGGTATGGACCATGAAGATCCTTTCACCCATCTTACAAAATTCTATGAAATAGCGGGAGCGACTGGTGCACCGGAAGCAGAAGAGGAGTCTCTGTTCAAGAGATTATTCCTGCATTCCAACATTGGGAAGGCAAAGGAATGGTATCTTGATCAGTCAACTGCCATAATGACGGATTGGAATTAATTGGAAGAGAAATTTTTGGAGAGATTTTTCCCTCACACTCGGTTTATGGAAGCAAAGACTGCCGTCGCGGTATTCACACAAGGAGCCAATGAATCTCTCAATGAAGCTTGGGAGAGGTTCAAATCAATGTTACGAAAGTACAAAGGCCATGGTTTTGATGAATTGTCACAAATTCATATATTTAGAAATGGGCTGCAGCTTGTACACAAAACCTTGTTGGATGCCACCGCCGGTGGATCCTTGTTAAGCAAAACCACAGCGGAAGCCACAGCTATCATTGATAAAATGGCCTTGAACGATCATCAAGGTAGTCACAACTGTGGACCTGCTCAACGAACTCCGGGAGTGTTGGAATTGGGAACAAGCGATGCTATCCTTGCGCAGAACAAATTGTTATCACAACAGGTTGAGTTGTTAACTAAGCAAATGTCTAAGCTGACACAATAATTCAAAGAGATGCATGAATCTTCAAGTAAAAATGTGCAAGTGTTAGTGTGTGAATTATGTCGAGGTGACCATCCGATCGGTTATTGTCCTCCCGTTGTGGAGGAAGCAAACTATGCGGGAAATCAAGGATACCAACCCCGACCTCCGTATCAACAAGCCAACCAAGGTTACCAACAAAGGCCTAACCAAGGTTATCAACAACAATGGAGACCGCAAGAAGCCGGACCATCAAACTGTTAACAATACCAAAATTACACTTAACCTCCGCAAGCTCCCGTTGGAAATACAAAGATGGAAGACACTCTTACACAATTTATGCAAATGGCAATTTCAAATCAAAAGAATACCGATGCGGCCATAAGGAATCTTGAAACGCAAGTCGGGAAATTATCAAAACAATTGGCCGACCAACAAAAAGGGCCCTTTACAGCAAATACGCTTCCGAATCCTAAGGATTGTAAAGCAATTCTCACAAGAAGTGGAAGAGAGATTGACATGGGTGTAGAAAAAAAGAGAGTGGAGGAGGAGGTTGTAGTTGAAAAAGAAAAAGATAGGGAAGAGATTGAAGTAGAAAAAAATGTTGAGGGTGTGTTAGTTGAAAATGAGATAGAAAAAAATGAGAAAGAAAAAAATGAGGAAGAGAAAAAAATAGAGCGGGGAGAAAGAGTGAAGAGAAACAAGAAGGGAAAAGAGCCAATGAACAATATTCCGATTCAACATCCACCATATCCGCATGCTCCTACAAAGAAAGATAATGCGTGGTACTATTCCCGGTTTATGGATATCTTCAAGCAATTACAAATAAATATTCCATTCTCTGAAGCTTTGGAGCAGATGCCTAAATATGCGAAATTCATGAAAGATATCCTCACGAAGAAGAAAAGGTATACAGATCAGGAGACGATTATGGTGGATGCAAGCTGTAGTGCCATCATTCAACGGACTCTCCCGCGAAAAGAATGTGATCCGGGACGAGTTACATTGCCGGTTACGATAGGAAACATGTATGTGGGCTATGGGTTGATTGATTTGGGATCTAGCATCAACTTGATACCATTGTCGATTGTGAAACGGTTAGGGCACATGGAATTAAGGTCCACACAAATGACGTTGCAACTCGCCGATAAATCCACTACCCGTCCTTATGGTGTAGCGGAAGACGTGTTGGTCAAAGTGGACAAATTTTTGTTTCCGATCGACTTTGTTGTAATTGAAATTGAGGAGGATGAGGATGCACATTTGATTCTTGGAAGGCCTTTCATGAAAACTGCCCGTATGGCAATTGACATGGACGATGGTCTCATGAAAGTGAGAGTCCAAGATGAAGAGGTGTGTTTCAATCTTTATGATGCCATGAAGCACAAGAAAGATAAAGGTGACTGTTTCCGAATCGATGCAACGGAGAAAGCAAGTTTTGAAGTTACAAAGCAAATTCATGTCATTGATCCGTTACAAAGAGCTTTGGATGATACATTGGAAGTATTCTCGGTTGAAGAAGAGCAAGCTCTTGAAGAGTGTTTGTTAGAGCTTGAAGCTTTGGAAGAATTGCAACCTTGGAATTATGAAGAGGAAATTCTAAAAAAAGTGGTTAATGATGAGCCTTCCAAACTTGAGCTGAAAGTGTTACCGTCAACCTTGAAGTGTGTTTTTTCGATGACGGTGGTAATAAACCGGTGATCATAAGCAGTGTTTTATCTGAAGTGGAGGAAAGCCACTTAATTCAAGTGTTGAGAAAAAATCAGGATGCAATGGGATGGACATTGTCCAATCTCAAAGGCATAAGCCCTTCGTATTGCATGCATAGGATATTCATGGAGGAAGACTTTAAACCGGTTGCTCAACCTCAACGCCGCTTAAATCCTATTATGAAATAAGTGGTTAGGAAGGAAGTGGTGAAAATGTTAGATGCCGGAATGATTTATCCTATTTCTGACAGCCCGTGGGTTAGTCCGGTACATGTGGTACCGAAAAAAGGCGGATTAACGGTGGTCCAAAACGAGAAAAATGAGCTCATTCCAACAAAAACCGTTACCGGGTGGAGAATGTGTATCGACTACCGTAGGTTGAACAATGCTACGAGAAAAGATCATCTCCCTATACCTTTTATGGATCAAATGCTCGAGAGGCTTTCCGGTCAACAATTCTACTATTTTTTGGATGGTTATTCGGGTTACAACCAAATTATTGTGAACCCGGAGGATCATGAAAAAACTGCTTTCACATGTCCTTTCGGAATCTTCGCTTATAGGAGGATGTCGTTTGGATTATGTAATGCACCTGCGACTTTTCAGCGGTGTATGCAAGCTATCTTCTCGAATTTGATCGAAAAGACAATCGAGGTCTTTATGGATGATTTCTCCGTTTTTGGACAATCATTTGATCTTTGCTTGAAAAATTTGGATACGGTGTTTGAACGGTGTGTGGAAACTAATTTGGTGCTTAATTGGGAAAAATGAAACTTCATGGTGAACGAGGGAATTGTGCTCGGTCACAAAGTGTCTTCAAAAGGCCTTGAAGTTGATAAAGCCAAAGTGGACGTGATCGAGAAATTACCACCGCCGATGAATGTCAAAGGTATAAGGAGTTTTCTTGGACACGTCGGGTTCTACCGTAGATTCATTAAGGACTTCGCCAAGGTCGCAAAGCCATTGAGCAACTTGCTTGTCCAAGGTAAGGTTTTTGACTTTGACGAGTCTTGTCTTTTCGCGTTTAATTTTTTGAAAAAAAGTTTAACTACCTCACCGATAATCGTTGCACCTAACTGGAAATTGGATTTTGAATTAATGTGCGATGCAAGCGATTATGCGGTTGGGGCTGTTTTGGGTCAGAGGAAAATGAAAATTTTCCACGCTATACATTATGCGAGCAAAGTTTTAAACGAGGCTCAGATTAACTATGCAACAACTGAGAAAGAGTTGCTTGCCATAGTGTATGCGTTGGAGAAATTTCGTGCCTATTTGATTGGTTCATGAGTCATCGTTTACACGGACCATTCGGCTATAAGGTATCTGCTCACCAAGCCTGATTCAAAACAGAGGCTGATTCGGTGGATCCTTTTGTTACAGGAAGTTGATCTTGAAATTCGTGACAAAAGGGGTTCCGAGAATTTGGTGGCGGATCACTTATCCCGCCTGGTCAACGTTGACGTGACCAAAAATGAATTTGAGGTAAAAGAGGAGTTCCCGGATGAAAAACTGTTTAGAGTGCAGGTTAGACCGTGGTTCGCCGACATGGCTAACTACAAAGCCACCAGTTTGATACCGGACGGTCTAACGCACCACCAAAAATGGAAATTTTTGTCTGATGCCAAGTCATTTGTATGGGATGAACCCAATTTATTTAAACTTGGTGTCGACAACCTCTTAAGAAGGTGTGTGTCATTGGAGGAAGCCACGAATATTCTGTGGCACTGTCATAACTCTCCGCATGGAGGACACTTTAATGGGTTGAGAACGGCCACTAAAGTCCTTCAGTCGAGCTTTTCACGGCGGTCCTTATTCAAAGATGCGCATGTGCATGCCCTTAGTTGTGACAAGGGCCAGAGAAGCGGCAGAATTTCACGGCGGCACGAGATTCCCTTACAGAATATGTTGGAAATCAAAGTTTTTGACTGTTGGGGGATCGACTTTGTCGGTCCATTCCCATCTTCCTTTTCCAATGAATATATTTTGGTCGCCATTGATTATGTGTCTAAGTGGGTGGAGGCGATAGCTTGTGTTAAAGCCGACGGAAAAACAGTTGTGAAATTTTTGAAGAAAAACATTTTTGCACGTTTTGGTACTCCTAGAGTGTTAATAAGTGATGGAGGATCTCACTTCTGTAACACTCAGCTTGACAAAGCTTTGGAGCAGTATGGTGTGAAGCACAAGGTTGCCACACCATATCATCCGCAAGCTAATGGTCAAGCGGAGGTATCCAATCGTGAGATAAAACATATTTTAGAGAAAACTGTTTCGGCCTCGAGAAAGGATTGGGCCAACAAACTGGATGATGCGTTGTGGGCTTATCGGACCGCTTTTAAGGCTCCGATCGGTCTCACACCGTTTAAAATGGTGTATGGTAAGAATTGCCACCTGCCGGTGGAGTTGGAGCATAAGGCGTTTCGGGCCTTAAAATTTTTAAATTTTGATCCCACTCTAAGTGGCGAAAAAAGAAAGGTGCAATTACAGGAATTGGATGAATTACACCTTCAGGCGTACGATTCTAATAGATTGTACAAAGAGCGGGTAAAGTCTTACCATGACAAAAAAATAATCATCAAGAAATTTGAGGTAGGACAGCTGGTTCTGCTATTCAATTCTCAGTTAAAATTGTTCCCGGGAAAGTTAAGGTCTAAATGGTCGGGTCCGTTTCGGATTCGAGGAATAAAGCCTTATGGAGCAATCGTAATAGAAGATACAACATCCAAAGAGAATTGGACTGTCAATGTTCAGAGGCTGAAAGTGTACCTTGGAGGAGATTTCGAGCGGAATCCCGCCATTCTTTCCTTCCGCGATCCGTGAGATTGCGTTGGACCGTCGAGCTTAGCCGACGTTAAACAAGCGCTTGTTGGGAGGCACCCCAACATTGTAAGTATTTTTGCTTTAATTTGTTGTTTTTAGTCATTTTCGCATTTTGGGACATTTGGAAGTGTGGCAGCAAGACAGACCTGTAATTTTGAAAAAAACTGTCTTGTTCGCTGGCTCATTCGCATTGCGAATCTGGGGCGAACATTCGCCAACCATTCGCACTACGAAGCTGGGGCGAGCATTCGCCAGAAATTCGCACCGCAAACGTCAGCGAACCAGCCTTGGTGGTTTTGCTGCCACATCAGTAAAAATGAGGGTTTTTATGGGTGGGCCTGCATGTAGGCCCAAGACCCATGTGTTAGTGCTGATTGACTTGGGGGGACCAAACCCTAGTCTTTCACTTTCACTTTCAACCATAAACCAAAAAAGAGAAAAAACCCTCTCAAAGTCTCTTTCCCTCTCACGTGCAATTTTCTGTCAATTTCTCTCCTGTGTTGTACTCAACTGCCATTTCCTAACAAGGTTTGATTTTCTTTTCTCTATTCTTTCTGTTTTATTGTAACTTTGTTGGTGAGTTTTACATGAGAAATCTTTAAGGTAGAATTCTGGTTTGGTTTTTCAGTGCATGTCAACGGTTCTGGTTGTTTTAGGTTTTAAAAGACATGTAGAAGCATGATATGTTGTGAAATCTGGGTCTGCATAATTTTTTCAAAATTTTCGTGCATTCCCTAGCTTGTTCGCACTGCGAACCTGGGGCGAGCGTTCGCCAGGCTTCGCAGTGCGAGTATTCTAGCGAGCAGCCCAGATTTTTGTTTTTTTTATAGTTCATTCTGATGCATGTGTGTCCTTTTTTCTAATCATCTGTCTTGGTGTTTTTGTGTGGATTTGTTTGTCATTTGTGCAGATGGGTCCTAAAACCATGATCAGGAAAAGAAAAGCATCCACATCAAGATAAGCACCGGTCCGATTTGATGACACTAGGTTCAGAGGACTTAGACAAGCTCAGAGGTATGAGGTGTTGGAAACAAGGACAATCCTTGCGGAGAAGAGGTTTGTTCTGAATGAGCACGGGAGTTATCGTGCCATTGCTGCCCTGTTAACTGCAAAAAAGTGGGATACACTGATAACTCCTGTTGATTCATATAATATGGAAATGGTTCGAGAGTTCTACGCCAACGCCCTTCCTGATGAGGGCGATCTGTTTACTTGGACTACGGTTGTTGGCGGAAAGACGGTAAGGTTTGACATAAAGACTATTAACCGAGTTCTTGGAGACCCTCTGCCACTACGTGCTAGTCAGGAAGATAAGTATCATGAGACGCTGAGTGATTATCGTGATATTGCCACTATGACTCGTGATCTCCTACGCCCAGGTAAAAATGTGAAGTTTAATCATTCAGGAGTGGTTGTTCGCTATCACCGTGAGGATATGGTGCCTTTGGCTCAGCTAGTATTACTTTTAGTTGTCACAAATATTATGCCGAAGTCACATTCCTCTAGCGCACCTTGTGCACAGCATCCTTACAAACGTAGAAATTGACGTCGCAAGGATCATTGCTGATGAAATAAGGGCCATCGTTGAGAGTGGTTTAGGAGGGAATGCTTCGAGGAAGAATGCCCCTCTTGCTTTCCCTTGTTTGATTATGACCTTATGTGCTGATTCTGGAGTGACTTTGCCTTCGCGTCGTCAAGTTACTGTGACATCGGCTATCGATGATCGATATGTCGACAAATTTTGCAAACCGAAGGGTGTTAGAGCTGAATCTTCTGGGGCTGGTACTGGTGCTGAGGCCGGTACAAGCCAGGGTGCTGCTTCTGGATCTCACAACTTCTATCCTTATCAGCAGGAGATCTTCCAATATAATTAGGATTGGATGGCTGCCCAGCAGCGTGCCATGACTAATATTCATGATTCTTTGCAGGTTCTCCAATTGCAGACCCGTGACCCTTCTACGCAGCACACTATGATGTCGAGGGAGCAGTTCCTCGCGCATGCTGGATGGCCTGAGGCCAGGCCTGTTTCTAGAGGGGGAGAGGATGTTGTTGTGCCTACTGCTGATGATGCTGAGGAGGGGGGAGCTGGCGATGATATTCTGATTTTTGATGATGATGATGATGGGCAGAGGACGGATGTACTAGGGACTGAGCCTGAGGATGAGCCAGGGACAGATGTTCTCGAGACTGAGTCCGATGAGGATTGATTTTTTGGATCTTAGACTTGTACACTTCCTTTGGTCATCAAAGTGAAGTTTCATGTATTTTTTTTCCAGCTTTTACTAGTCTATTATTGATGTACTCATACTCGTGTGGTACTTTTTGGATTATGTAGGTGTTTTATACACCAGGCACTTTATGATTATTATTAGTAATGATTATGGTTTGCAGTAAAATTTTTTGTTTCGCTTTACTAATAAATTGTTGTTTTTTTTTGTTGTTAAGTGTTATTAAGAGTTGAATTCTTCAGTTGACGAATGTTCAACTCTTAAACTGTGCATATGTGTTTATTTTGATGTTCCTTCTTTTATGATGGAATTTTGGAAGTTAGGTGGAGACTCTTGATTTTAAAGAAAGATTCCTCCATGATGTGAGGGCTATGATAGTACCGTAAGCATTGTGTTGCGACAAGGTATATCATTACCTAGTTTGAGAATTTTGTATGTTTTAGAACTTTGTGTCTTGTGCGTTTGATAATGTGTTTCATGTTACAATTTTCTTTGAATGTATGTGTCATTTTAGGACCAAAAAACCATTAAAGTGAGAAGCCTCCAATGTGTTATTATATGCTAAGGATTGTGATGAATGTTGTCTTTACTTTTAATTCATGCCTTATCTTGTGACCATGTGATTTTGTGGAAGTAGGAGAAGTGATCAAGGCACTTGTTTGAAAGTGAGCACAATCATGTCCATATATTAATTCACCCGTGAGTAGTGAGCATTTGGTAGCCCCTTTGAGCCTAAATAGTTTAGAACTCAATTGAATGATGAACTTGTTTTATGTACATAATTTGCAAGTTTGGTTCATCATTGAATTTGGTGAGTTTCTAGCATTTTCTTCTTGAACCTTTGAAAATTGTATACTTTGACTTCCTTGCATTAAAAAGCAAGGAACATTCACTTTAGGTTGAGTAGAAAATGAGTTGGGGAGAATAAAAAGAAGATGGGTGCATTACTCCAAATTTTGAAAGAAAAAAAAAATTCAAGCAAGCATGTAAAGAAAAGAGTGTGAATATGTTGTACAAAGGAGAAAATGCTTGCTTGAATAAAAAAATAATAGAATCAATAAGTGTGCACGGTAGTTTGTGAAGGTGGAATGAAAAATTGGTGAAATGAAGTGTGTTGTGTGAATATGTGTATAGTGAATGTTCTTTTCCGTCAGCAATTTCGTTTCAATGGCGATTAGAAATGTCCCTTTTTTGTTTACCCGACCAAGCTACAAACTAGAAGTCCTTAGTGATCTTTTACTTCCATGATTTCTTTTGTGTTCATTGAGATATGGTATGAATTGCTGAGTATTGTATCATTTGTCATGTGAGTGTAATTGTCCCGTGTTTGTATGCACGTTTGCCTTCAATCCTTTTTCGAAGAGGAGTGTAGAATGACATATGCAGGATGAGTTAGTTGTCTCTTGAAACATTGTTTGAAAGTGTTTAAGAGGAAGTTCTTTTACATTATAGTTCTTGAATTGTGTAATTGTGCATTGTTGTGATCGTTGTTTAGTTGAGCCGTTTTTCGCGTCTTGGTTGAATTTAATGCTCGAGCAAATCCTCGTGAGAGGCATACTTTGCTTGAGGACAAACAAAGAGTTAGTTGGGGAGAGTTTTTTAGATGTCAAACATGTTATATATTTGTATGAAATACTTGGTATTTTTCATTTCTTTCTAATGGTTAATTGTGAATTTACGCGGTAAATTGTGTTGTAATGCGTACATTGGAATATATGTGTGAAGCTTGTAATGTGTATGTTAATGTGTAGGTATAGGCATGAAAGGAGCAAAATTGTGAACACATGGAACCATTGCAAGTTTCCACTGAGTTTTTAGCTGCAACAGGGTGTTCGCAGTGCGAACAATCTGGTGAAGGCCCAGCGAAGGTTCGCACTGCGAAGGACCAGCGAAGGCGTCAGCGAAGGGAGACAGAGAGTTCCAGGTTGCTCGCTAGTTTATTCGTAGTGCGAATGAAGCTAGCGAAGGTTCGCTGGTTGGTTCGCAGTGCGAAGGTGCTGGCGAAGGGAGGCAGTAAGTTCTGGGTTTGAGAATTCTTGCTCGCTAGTTTATTCGCAGTGCGAATGAAGCTAGCGAATGATTCGCAGTGCGAATGAATGGGTTCGCAGTGCGAACTCACGATTCCTGTTTGGGGCGGTTTAAGTCTCAGAGGCACTTAAAGTGCCATTTTCCTCATTCGCAGTGCGAATCCTGCAGATTTCAGAATTGTATAAATAGAATTTCACTTTATGTGTTAGGGATCTTTTGTTCATTTTGATCCAAAATCATAGTTTTCAGTCTTTTTACCATTGGAGCTTGTATTTTCACTTGGAGAAGCTGATTTTGCATCCATTCTCGATTATTCGGCGTGGATGTTTACTCATCTCCTCTCTTTACTTGTTATCCAATCTACCATGAGAAGTGGTAGCTAAACACTCAATGTTGAGGTTAGAGGTAGTTGATTCTGTTTTTATGTATTGCTTTTGATCTATTGGATATGAACAAAGTCTTTGATCAATATAGATGAAGTTGTTTTCTCTTAATGCTTTATGTTTGATTTGTTTTACTCTAGACATAGATTCCACAAATCTTGACCTAACAATTTCATCTCTTAAAAACCAAACTCTAGACATAGATTTGGGATTTTCTATTCGCATTGTGTTGAGCTTAATGATCGTTGTTTAGATTGTTAGCGTGAGACATCATCTAACGATTTAAACAACAGTACTCACGACTTCGCTTTAGACATTAACTTAGTCGGGAGGATACGCGGTTATATTGGTCGAAAACTGAGTTCATATGCTTGATTAATCGTTTATACATGGAAAGGATTAGCGAAACCTAACCTTAACATGCTTTTATCAAAACTTTTACAAAATCTTTGTCACCAATTAATCTTTGATACAAGTGAATGTTAAAAACAATTGAGAAACTTTTGAAACCGTTAACTTAGAATATCACAACTATTGAAAAGCACGCATCAAATATCAAACAATCCCTGTGGATACGATTAAAGCAACCCACACTATTACTCTTCTAACAATATTCTGATAATAACGTCTTCCAACGGGCAATTCTTCCCGTGAGAGCAGGCTTCTCGATGACATACTTGATTGGATCCATTTCGGAGATTAACCAAGTAGTATGACAAATCTTGTATTGGCGAAGACGTTTGGCTGCCCAAGCCAAAGCGCAACAAGTTTTCTCAAGCATCGTGTACCGAGTCTCGCAGTCGGTGAATTTCTTGCTCAGATAGTAGATGGTAGACTCTTTCCATTTGGTTTCGTCTTGTTGGCCAAGTACACATCCCATTGAGTCTTCCAAGACTGTGAGGTAAATGATCAGTGGTCTTCCTTCCACTAGAGGTGATAGAATCGGCGGATTCAACAGGTATTCCTTAATACTGTCGAAGGCGGTTTGGCAATCTCTTGACCAAACGCTATCCTGGTTCTTTTTGAGTAATTTGAAAATCGGAGCACAGGTCGCGGTCATAAGGAATATGAATCTGGATATGTAGTTCAAACGTCCCAGGAATCCTCTGACTTGTTTTTCAATTTTCGGAGAAGGCATTTCTCGAATGGCCTTGACCTTGTCAGGATCAACCTCAATTCCTTTCTGGCTGACGATGAACCCTAAGAGTTTCCCTGAACGGACATCGAAGGTGCACTTGTTGGGATTCAAGCGGAGTTTGTACTTCCTCAAACGCTCGAATAGTTTTGACAGGTGGGTCACATGCTCCTCTTCTGTCTTAGATTTTGCAATCATGTCATCGACATATACCTCTATCTCCTTGTGTATCATGTCATGAAACAGAGTAGTCATGGCCCTTTGATAGGTTACCCCGACATTCTTCAAACCGAACGGCATCACCTTGTAACAAAAGGTACCCCATGGGGTAATGAACGAAGTTTTCTCCATGTCTTTCGGTGCCATTTTGATCTGATTATAGCCCGAGAATCCATCCATGAAGGAGAAAATTTTGAACTTTGCTGTGCTATCTACCAGCATATCAATGTGTGGTAAAGGAAAGTCGTCCTTTGGACTTGCCTTGTTCAGATCCCTGTAATCAACACACATTCTGACCTTTCCGTCCTTTTTGGGAACGGGTACGATGTTGGCTAACCATTGAGGATATTCAGATGTAGCGAGGAAACCTGCGTCGATCTGTTTCTGTACCTCCTCTTTGATTTTGATGGCCATGTCCGGGTAAGTCCGTATCAACCTTTGCTTTAATGGCGGACATTCCGATCTTAATGGTAAGTGATGTTCCACGATGCTGGTATCCAACCCTGGGATATCCTGATAGGACCAAGCGAACACATCGGGGAATTCTTTGAGAAGCTTTATCAAACCCTCTCTGGTAGTTAGACTGAGTAGTGCCCCAATTCTGATTTCTTTTCTCTCTTTTTCTGAACCCAAGTTTACCATTTTCAAAGGTTCTTTGTGAGGTTCAATGGACCTTTCCTCTTGTCTGAGTAATCGGGAGATCTCTTCTGGAATTTCGTTGTCAACTTCTTTTTCAGCCCCAAATATCGGGAACTCAAAGTTGGGAGAAGGCATCGGATCGTATGTTTCAACTGGGTTTAAAACAAGCAATCTGCATGACGTGATGATTCGTGTTTAGAAGAGAGAGAATGCAAAAGTGTGTGCAGTGTATTTTTTTTTTACTGCTCGTTTTTATTATTTGATTTTTAGGATTACCATTTTCTGAAAAAAGAAAAGAGAAAACAGAAATTAATGCAGAAATTACAGAACGACGTTATTTTATTAATGAACAAGTCGATTCTTGAAACTACAACCTTATAAAACAAAACTTTGTCGCTTTGGACGAAGCGAAGAGGGAAAATTTACAGAAAGCGAGCCCTATCAAAACATTCGTTTCACCTGGGCAGGGTGAAAGGTTAAAGATGGCAATTACTTTGACTGACGAACGATCTTCGGAACCTCGACGGCAACCCATTGGCGGCGAACTCCTCGGTGAATCACAAAGTCTGGCACCTTCCTTGATTTGTCTTCAGAGATAATGTTGATTTCTGGTGGAGCAGGATCATTGGAATCTGTCTCCCAGGTAGAGTTATCGTAGGAGAATTCGTCTGTTGCATTTTGCATAGCATTTATGCTCTCAGCCGTATCCCCCATCCAGTTGGCTGGATATCTTCGAGCCTGATACGAGAGCTTTCGGGAGCGGTGTACTTGACCGTATAGTCAAATTTTCCACTTGGTTGTCCCAAGGTGTCCCACACTTCTTTCGAACTAGAGGAGTCATCTCTCTCGATGATGTTGACCTCGAGAAAAGCATAATTGATGAATTCTAGCCCGGTAAATGTTGCAAATTCATCGTCATGTTGAGTAGTTTCTCAATGACCTGAGTGTTGATCCCACAACATGGTGGGGACACAGGTATTCTGTTCAATGATGGTCAGCTGATTTTCATTGTTCGGCTGAATCTCTTGCCCCAAGTCTCTTGGATAAGGTTGCCACATTGGCAGACCATCCATTGGGCCATAGTAATTGTGGTCAAAGTTGTCTTTCATCGGAGTGTCTTCCTCTAATGAATTTGGCGGAGCACGACATCCTTCCGGATCACAATCCCCGTATATCATTTCGATGTCTGACCTGGGTATAAATCTCGGACTCTGTGCGGGATAGCAAAATAGCGTAGGCACCTCTTCTTGAGACATATAACCGTCCTCGTTATGGTAGGACTTCCATTCTTCATCTGTGTCAGAGGGATCTTCCTCATTGATAGCATGTACTGCTTGAGATACTGGGTGAATAAAACCTCTACTGTGGAAGAAGTTCTGAATGGGATGAAGACTTTCATCGTTAGCAGCTGTCCGGGTACAGGTTGCAGAAAAACCAAGACCCTTCTTTGTTTTATTGTCAATAGGAATGACAAGTTGTCCCCATCCGGTTGTATCGGTACTCTCAACCGCTTTGATAGCATCTTTGTATGAGGAAATCGAGGTTCCTCCTTGGGATTGATTGTCCTTGCCCACCGACAGTGCTTGGAACTGCGTCCCAATAACCTCCTCGGGTTCTACACAAGTAGATGATGATAAGTTACTCACGATCAAGGCCTGTTCCCCACAAACTGTGATGAGTTGGCCGTTCTGGACGAACTTTAGCTTTTGGTGGAGGGTTGAAGTAACCGCTCCAGCCTGATGTATCCGAGGTCTTCCTAATAAACAACTGTATGTTGCCTAGATGTCCATGACCTGGAAAGTGACTTGGAAAGTGTGAGGACCAATAGTTATGGGAAGATCAACTTCGCCGATAATCGTTTTTCTGGATCCGTCGAATGCTTTGACGACAACCTCGTTGATTCTCATCGGAGGGCCTTTGAATGATAATTACATCAAAGTGGACTTTGGCATAACATTCAGGGCTGACCCTGTGTCTACCAGTACGCTGGCTAAAGCATCGTCCTGGCAGTTGACTGTAATGTTGAGCGCCATGTTATGACGGCGACCCTCTTCAGGTAATTCCTCATCACTAAATCCCAAATTATTGCAGGAAGTGATGTTAGAGACAATGTTATCGAACTGTCAAATTGTTACATCCCGTTCTACAAAGGCTTGCTCCAAGACTTTCTGTAGAGCCTCCCTGTGGGCTTCTGAACTGAGTAATAGTGATAATACTGAGATCTTTGAAGGAGTCTGTAACAACTGATCAACAATATTGTATTCACTCCTTTGGATGAGCTTCAATATCTCATCATTATTTTTCGAAAGGTCGGGATTACTGGATTGACCGACTGATGAATCAGGAGCTTCTGTCTGAAGTTCCTTTTCCTTGTTAGGTTCTCCAACTCCTTGGTTGAAGATTCGACCGCTCCGTGTTACACGACTGATGTCTGCAATAATCACGATGGAGGGTAATGGAATTTCCTTTCCATTTTCGATTATCATTGCACCGTATTTGTAAGGGATAGCCTTAGCTGATTCATACGGTAGTGGTCCCGGTAGATAGATGACTATGGGAACCTTCTGATTTTTCTGACCATCATAAGTAATCTCGATGCGTTCCCGGTTGGGAATTCTAGATTCGTCAAGTAGAGGGATGATGGCAAAAACATCCCTGGTTTGGTGACGACCAGAAATTGTTACAACATCCTCGACTTGATTGGTAAGGTAGCTCAGTGTCCAGTTGATGGGTCCAGAACCCGGATATGGGCGAATCTCTCCACGATGCACCTGACCCTGAAGAGCTGCTCTCACAAGGTAACACCCTTGGTTACTTTCTGAACAGACGCTACAACGGTCGTAATTGTGTGGTGGCACCTGGCCACGCCCACTTTGAATACAATGTAACCTCACTAGGTTAGCCTCCATAGATCGGACATCCTGACTTTGACGCCGAGTGGGATTCCTGTTATTGATACTAATCTGCTGAGTATCTTCATCCATATAGATTGACATCCACCAGTGATTTAAAAAGTTTTGAAGTGCCTCTTGGACAAGTGTACAACCTCGATCGTTTTTGCAACCTGCTTTACAGCTTTGATAGTCATGTGATATTAAGAATCCGAGTCGGACCTGCTCAGCATGTAACTCTACCAAGTTGGTATTCATCACGCGAATATCAAAGATCTGAACCATGTTGATTTGATAAGGGTTCATATCATGGTAGTCTTGGATCCATCCAAGATCCATCTGACGCTGGAGGGCCTCCTGTATGAAAGAGCATCCCTGTTTGTTTACCGAGCAAGTCAGACAAGAACTGTAATCGTGCCGCGGCAGATTATGATACTGGCTTTGCCTTGAGTGCATTGCGACCAAGTTGACATTCATTGCACGGATATCGTGGTTCTGAATGACGTTAGAATTCATGTAGACCATGTTAACTCCACGAACTCGGTGCTCTTGGATCCATCCGAGATCTATTTGTTCCTGTAGAGCTGCTTGCACCACAGAACATCCTTGATTGTCTTTAGAGCAGATATCACATTGGTGATAGTTATGAGGTGGCACATGGCCATATCCACTCTGTCTACAACGCATCTTAACCAGATTGGTCTTCAATAAGAGTACATCGTGAATTTGATAGACATTGTCAGATTCTCCTTCTATCAAATTGACTGCAGCCTTCTCATGTTGAGGCAGCGGGTTCATAAGAACATTAGGATTTGTATCCTTGAAGGATAAGACCCCGCTCCTAACAAGTTTTTGCACGTCGGATTTGAAATTGAGACAATTCTCAATGTTATGCCCTGGACCTCCTTGATGATAAGGGCAAGTTTGATCCACCTTAAACCAGAAAGGCGGATTTTACGGTACTGTAAGAGGTGACTTAGTCTGAATGTGCCCCATAACCAGTAGTAATGGAAATAGTTCTGCGTACAACATGGGTATAGGATCAAACCCTGATGGTCGTGTTGTACGGTTGTTGTTATATGGAGGACGAGCCTGCTGAAGAGGTTGTTGTGTCCTTTGCTGATCAGGTTGGCTCTGCGCAAACTGAGGTTGATACGTAGGAATAGGCGCAGGGCTGATAGCAGGAGTTACAGCTGCTACCAGTTGATAACGTCGCCTTTGATTTCCGAGAGAGATATTCCCAATATCTTGATCTTTTTTCTTAGGGAAAGCACTACCGTATTTTTTAGTACCGCTCGTCGAGACGTACGCCCATGCCCACCATCTCGGTGAAATCACTGGGTGCACTGGCAACCATTCGGTCATAGTAAAATGAGCTTAAGGTTTTTAAGAAGATCTTTGTCATCTCTTTTTCCTCAAGAGGTGTACAAATCTGAGCGGCAATTTCACGTCACCTTTGAGCATACTCCTTAAAGGTTTCCTTGTCCTTTTGTGACATTGATCTGAGTTGATCTCTGTCCGGTGCCATGTCCAAATTGTATTTGTATTGTTGGATGAAGGCAGTGCCAAGATCTCTGAATGTACTGATCGTAGTACGGTTTAAACCCATGTACCATTTGAGTGCGGCACCGGTTAAACTATCCTGGAAGTAGTGAATTAGTAAGTCATAATTCTCTGTCTGAGCTGACATTCGCCGAGCGTACATCACCAGATGGCTCTGAGGGCAAGAGTTACCCTTGTATTTTTCAAAGTCGGGCACTTGAAATTTGTGCGGAACTTTCACATTGGGGACCAAGCAGAGGTCTGCGGCGTCCTTTCCAAATAAATCCTAACTGCGAATGGCTTGCAGCTCCTTCTGCATTTCCAGGAACTGCTCCTGGAATTCATCCATTCTATCGAACATAACTTCCTTTTTACCAGAAGGTATCGGTGGAATCTGTCCTTCTGGGACAGTGTACACCACAGGGGGTGGTACCGTGACTACGGCAGTGAGTCTTGGCGTTTCCCGAAGTTTGTAACCTTCAGGAGTCTTCAGTATGCCCCTGGCATCTTCGCTTTCCCAAAGTTTGTAACCTTCAGGACCAGCGGCATCTGTCGCGATTCCCTGATCTTCAGCGATCGGCGAAACATATCCTTCTGGGATATAGTTAATAGGCATACCCCAAGGACGATCTTTCGGCATCTGATACCTATGATCAAACTTCTCCACTATGGGCGTTGAGGTGATCTCTGAGATCACAGTCCTTTGTAGCTGAGCTTCTACCATGGCTTGCATGTCGTTACGAAGCTTTCTCATATCCTCTCTCAGAGCGTCGATCTCTTCTTTCAACTCTCTGTTTTTTTCCTCAAGATCATCCATCTTTTTCTGACGATTGGCCCGAGTATTGTACGAATGAGACAGTTTGACTCTAGAACCGAGACACAAACGTGAGATTCGTAGGTAAGAAGAATACGTGATATGTGAATGATGAATGCAATGATTATATTAATTGTTTTTTGGTTTAATCAAAATAAACTTCCACAATTAGATTGCAAATATCAAACCGTGGGGAAGCCCCTTTTTATTGAAATTCAAAGGATTACAGAAATGGAAATACAGTAGATTAAAAGGTGCAGAAACAGAAACCTAAGCTAATGGCTCCCGAGAGAACTCGGGTGCTGATTCTGGTATTTTCCTTTTCTTTGACCGGGGTTCTTGGGCCGTTGTCGGGTTGTCATTCCTTTTCCAAGTGAAAGGAGCGAGCAAATTCCTTTGGTCATCCTGATTTTCTACAGCATGCTACTCCAAAATCTCAATCAAAGCATCTTTCTCTTTCAGTAGTTGCTGTATTTTGATGCACTCTACGTTGAGGGTGCAGTACTTGTTCTTCCAAGACCTTCTCTCCTTTTGAACTTTGTTGAGAGTAACCTGAAGCTTTTCAGTTTCCGTCATGAAGTACATGACATATTCCCTCGGCGGAAGAATTTCGTAACGAGGATAAGGCATTTTTAGCTTGAGAGCTCTAGTTTGTACCCAATGGAGATAAGGCTCCACCGAGACACAGTCTGGTTTTCCCAGAGACTCTCGTCCTTTCTTATGAACATGCTTCCAAGCGTGCACTATTTCCATATTTAGTGCTCTGTCATTTTCTCCTTCCTTGAAGAAAATACCTTCCAGATGAACACCCCGTGGGACGTGTCTCATCGGGTATCCAAATTGACGACGAACGAGAACTGGATGGTAATTGATTCCTCCCTTAGTTCCTATAAGGGGTACGTGGGGAAGTTTCCACAACGAACAATGATTCTGATTCCATCATAGATCCTATTACACCAATCTATATCAGAGTTGGTAAGAGACATGATCTTCTGCGACTAACGTAAGGCACTCTTGCAATCCCAAAAAGCAGCAGACTTGGGCAAGTGGGAGATGAACCATTTGTAAAGCAAAGGTACACAGCATGTGGTCTCCCCTCCGCTGTACAAATTTCCCAAGTGTACAGAATGATACGCATCTGCGAGCAAAGTCGGCACAGGGTTTCCAATGAGAAAAACCTTAATAGCGTTGATATCGACGAAGTTATTAATGTTAGGCAACAAAAATAATTCGTAGGTGAGTAAAACAAATATGCTTTCAAAAGCAGTCACGTTCCCTATACTAGCAAAGTACAGAGCTTTCTTTGTCAGAAACTGGGCTGGCAAACCTTGTATGCTACCCTTGGTAGTCATGTGAGTCCTGACCTCAGACTCATCCAAATGAATTGCTCTTGCAATGGAGCTCGATCAGTGATATGTAAATCAATCAGATGAGAATACTCCTCCAGCATTGGTGCAAGCTGGTAATCTGGGAAAGTGAAGCAGTGATAAACCGGATCGTAGAACTGAACGAGCGCGTCCATGATTCCCTCAATCACATGGACCCTTAACAGAGGTAGCAGACCTCCGTACTTGGCTCTGAAAGCCTCTTGGTTTGTGATCATCCTCGTCAAACCTCTCAAATCCCCTAGTTTTGGAACCTTGAAGGTGTACTTATGAGTTCTCCTTCTACCGTAATCCATTAGCACAATCCTTTTCTCTGATATTTGCAATCACAGTCTTAGTTTAATTTGAAAAACAGAGAGACTAGAAGAGATATTTTTTTGAATGTTTTAATGTTTTTTTTAGATGAATGCATGAATGCAGCACACAAAAACATAGAAAAAACATGGGGTCAAAGGGTCGTTGTCATGAAGTCAAGGCTCTACCCATCCCCAAAGGTTTATACTAGATTTTTGTACCTGTACTCATTATCATCAGCTCCTCCCAGGAAAGCAAAACAACAAGCGGATCGCCAGTGAGTTGTAGAACAATCTTAGAGTAAGTGCCATTCACCGAGAATAGATCACCAGCCTCAAATGAGGGTAGTATCGCGTGATAACTATTTCCGATAGTTTCCGCACTACAAAAGGGTTGGCTCCCCAGCTTCTCAGACATCACAATCGGCCCATTGCCTATGAGAGGGAATGGGTTGCATTGGTCAGCCTCCACTGAGGTTGATGGTCGACCTCGTCGCCATCACTTATCTTAAGTGTATACTCAATCTTTCCACATGCGGCATCACACGCATTCCCATTAGCAGAAAAATAAACATGTATAGCAATTAGGAAAAGCAGTATATATATTCGTCCTAAAGTCCTAGACCTTTAAAGCTATGAATCCTAAGTTCCTGACAGAAAATGGGTTCCCCGGCGGAAGCCCCAATCTGTGGTTTCATACAAGAAAAAAGGTTAGAAGAGCCCCACGGTGGGCGCCGCTTTTAAGGTTTCCACCTGATAGATGGGAAGAGAATAAGATCTTGCTACAAAGGTGAGATAGATCCTAATGACACGTCCTCAGCAGAGTCGCCATAAGTCCCCAGTGAAGTCGCCATTTTTCTATAGCGAGCGATTTTAGATGTGGTTGCGAAGCACTACCACTCTAGTACTACAGTTCCATTTATTTTTTATCCTATTAAAGCTGATGAAGGAAGGGAAATAGATGTCTCCAACTAACCCTGCTTGCAAGCTAAGGTTAAACAGCGGTCTGTTAGGTTACAGATGATACAAAGATTTGGGGTCTCTATCGGGTTTATTTTTTTAAAAGTGGTGGAAAGTTTAAATGTTAGGACGAATGCTTTTTGATAGATATGTGAGAGTATGGGATTTTGGGTTTTTGTTTAGTGTGCTCGCTAAGATTTTTGTTTCAATCTTATGCCTACGTATTCCCGTTTACCGAAACAGGGAAATCAGAGCGTTCGTAGTTCCTCCTATTCTATGGGAGGAAATGGTTGTTTTGGTGTCTTGTTCAAAGCCCAGGACGTGAAGCGAAATGTAGTTTGTATCTTGTTCAAAGCCCAAGATATGAAGCTGAAGAGTCTATTTGTATCTTGTTCAAAGCCCAAGATATGAAGCTAAAAGGGTGTTGACTTTAGAGAGAATTCGTCATCTCTAAAGAGGGGGTTGTATGTCACAACTGTTTATAAAGGAGAATTACTTTAACCGGGATTTGTGAATCCGGCAATGCCATAATTTCCTTTAAAGGGGATTTTAACCTGAAGGAGAAGACTTTAACTCAGGGTAGAGTAATGCCATCTTTCCTTAGGAATTTCTCACGCTAAAAGAGGGACTGTGGCATGGATGTAGATGATCCAGAGGCTTGCCGCTTACAGCGATTAGATGAAGGGGAAAGAGTTGTTGATGTTTGTGTACTGTGAACGAGGTACAACTTTGATGCTAAAAGGTTGATTGGATCAACCAGTGGTTTTCTTATACAAAGCCTAAGGGGAGGATAATATGTGTCTCGTACAAAGCCCGAGAGAGAGGCTAAAAGGTTTTGACTCGACGATGGAGTCTTTTGGTATCTCGTATAAAGCCCGAGATGGAGGCTATTTGACTCAACAAGAGAGTTTTTTGTATCTTGTACGAAGCCCGGGAGGGAGGCTAAAATTTGTTTGGCTCAATAAAAACCTTTTTATATCTCGTATAAAGCCCGAGATGGAGGCGAAAGGGGTGATTGACTCAACGAGGGAGTCTCTTATGTGTCTCGTACAAAGCCCGAGAGAGAGGCTAAACGTTGTTTGACTCCGCTGGGGAGAATCATTGTACAAAGCCCAAGAGGAGGCTAGTATGACTGTTTCAGTTGAGTGACAGGTCCAATATATTGATTTTAAAGAGAAAATCAGTTCTTATATGAGTAATGCTATACTCAAGGCTTTGATTCGAGGGTCAGGGTTGTTCCCGTTCTTTAAGGAAGTGGGAAATCCGAAGGGTATTGAGACAGTTCGAGTCTACGGGTTTTCTTCCTATTTAACGAAGGGGTCACTTGAGAATGTCTTTGAGACTCAAGGATATTAGACTGTCCGTGTCTAGAGTTTCATCTTTTGTACTATGCTTTGAGAAACAGTAGTAGACTCTTTGAAAGGACTGTTCTATGCAGATGATTAAGTTCTGTTCCTATACCTCTAGGAGGTCGTCGAGACAATTTGTACTAAGCCCAAGAGGAGGCTGGAAGCTTTTAAGAAGCCGATCGGTCCTTGTATGAAGCCCAAGAGGAGGCTATCATTCCCGGAGGAAGAGATCATTATCCGAAGCCTAAGAGGAGGCTGTGAATACTTCTAAGAAGCTGGCGGGTCCTTGTACTAAGCCCAAGAGGAGGTGGGGTTGCTTTTAGGAAGCCTGTGGGTCCTTGAACAATGCCCAAGAGGAGGTCGATGCTTTTAGGAAGCCCGTGGGTCCCCAAACCCCAAAAAATTCAAGGCAAGCTATTCACAAGGAATAGATCAAGTCAGGAAAGTTCGAGAATTTAGAAGAAACTCAAGAGATGCCATTCACGGAGAAAAGATCATCTCTGGGGAGTAGAATTTCTTGACAAGTGCTTTTAAGAAGCCTGTGGGTCCACAAACCCCCGAGAAGTTCAAGACGTGCCATTCACCGAGAATAGATCAAGCCAGGAAAGTTTGAGAATTTGGAAGAAACTCAAGAGATGCCATTCACGGAGAAAAGATCATCTCTGGGGAGTAGAGTTTCTTTGACAACTTCTATGAGTGACAGTCTATGAAAGGGTTCACCGAGAATGCTGCCTTTCATATCTCCATATTGTTTAACCCTAAGAAGAGGGAAGACTGTGTCTGGTAATCCTATGGGGATCTAGTTTTCTATTTCTACGAATAAACGAAACGGCGTCACCTAGTTCTAGATGTAGTTGTCGGGGAAACTCTAAATATCTATACTATTATTACACAGTTGATATGAGTTTATGAAAGAAGACTTACAGCAAAACAGCCCCATAATACGGTTATATGTATATGAAAGCGATAAATGAAAGCAATAACCACTTACTCGGTTGTAGAGCTTCCATGCTGTTTGGTTAGTTGTTCAACAAAGAAAGATTGAAAACAATAGTACATTTCAAAATCAAAGGAGAAAATGCTGTGAAAAAGAAAGATTTGGGGCTTACAGCTCAAGGAGAGGCCCAAGTTTTCATCAGTGAGCGCACTGCTTGAATTTGTACAGAGGGACTTATACAAGTGACTGAGGCCCAAAAATTATTTTCTGTACAAGAGATTTGGGTCTTACACTCTCTCAAGAGGCCCAAAAAGTTTTAAAAGAGTGAGAGTGGGGCTTATAACACGAGGGTAGGCCCAGATGATTTTTCGTTTAAAATGGCGATCGCGCCGAGATTTTCTTTTAACGCAAAGGGGCTTATACAATATCTGAGGCCCAAAATGTTTTGGTTAAAAGGGGATTGGGTCTTACACTCTATTAGAGGCCCAAAAGTTGTGAATGGGTCTTATAGCTCAAGGAGATGCCCAAATGGTTTATTTTTAAACTGGCGACGATCGTGCCGAATTTAAAAATGTACAGAGGGACTTATACAATAAGTGAGGCCCAAAAAGTTTTCTGTACAAGGGGGTTGGGTCTTACACTCTAATAGAGGCCCAAAAGTTTTGAATGGGTCTTATAGTTCAAGGAGAGGCCCAAGGTTTATTTTTAAACTGGCGACGATCGTGCCGTTTTATTTGGAAATGTACAGAGGGACTTATACAACGAATGAGGCCCAAAAAGTTTTCTGTACAAGGGGGTTGGGTCTTACACTCTAATAGAGGCCCACAAAGTTTTGAAATGATTTATGAGGGTTGAATTAATCCTAAACCCTAATTTGTTTTCAAAATGTGTTTTATTTGAATAAAAATTCAATTAAAATGATCAAAATTGTTTAACATATGGAAAACAAATTGTGATCTTGGATTAATGCTTCAAAAATTAAGTATTGACCTACAAAATAATTAGAAGGCATTAAAAGTTGCAAAAATCAAGGTGGAAAAAATATTTTAAATGTTAAAAACAATTAAAACATTAATTCTTTGCAAAAATATCAATTATACAAAATATATAATATTTTTGGGATTTTTTGGGAAAATAAAATATTTTAACATTTTTGTGAATTATTAAAAAAAGAATCAATTCAAAATCATTAAAACTCAAAGAGAAATTAATTTTTGAATCAATTAAATAAAATCACAAAATTCAAATATTTGAATTTTCAAAAAATGGCGCCAAGAACAGCTGAAGAACACGCGCGTGTTCTGGGTTTGGCTGATTTGCATTTTCTCTCCAATCTCACTGAATACTTGATTATATCATGCAATCCACATACCAATCAACTCGTTTCAACCTCACGATCATGTTTATGACAATTAATTTCATTTAAATTAAGCATAAAACAAGAAATCACGAAAAATCCTCAAGAACCCTAATTTCTGCATGAAGGCTATGATTTTTTATACACGATTCAAACAATGCAATTAATTGAGGGGAAACATTCCATGCATGATTATGAACATATGGCCAAATTATTGTGCAGCAAAAATTGCATGGATCATAGAGTTAGAAGAGCCCATGCTTACCACTTGCAGCTGGTGATCGTGATTTGTGTTGGAGGTGTTACAGCTAGGTTCCAATGATCTGGATAGCTTTTCTAGGTGCCATGGAGTGTGTATGAATGCTTGGAATGAATTGAAATGATCTGGAACTTGAGATGGTACCCCAACTGCAAATCTGTCAAGAACTTGAGCAATTGGTTGGTGATTTTGTGAAATCTATGTTCCAGATGTTATGTGAGTGTGTGGATCACTTCTATATGATGTATATGAGGTGTGTGTGTGATTGGTTTGATTGGAAAAGCTCTCAAACTCAAAACCCGATAGTGACTTGCCTTAGAAGGCAAAATTGGAGTGAAAGAAGAGATTTTGAGGAAAGCATCTGTTTGATGGCTTTGGTGTACTCAAACTAATCACAATTGAGCTCTATTTATAGTAGAGCAAGTTTGTTTTGCAAGGAATAGTGAATGGCAACTGCTGAGTAGGTTTGGCCAATGTTGGTGTAGCGAGCGATTTTGGACGCGGTTCTTAAGCGTTGGTCGCTCTCTGCGGTTGAGCTTAAAACTACAGGTCGATTCATTTTTTATCCTATTAAAGCTGATGAAGGAAGGGAAATAGATGTCCCCAATTAACCCTGCTTTGCATACTGAGTTTAAACAGCGGTCTGTTAGGTTACGGATGCTATCAATGTGGGGGGCCTTTGTACTGGTTATTTGTATTTTCGCCAATACCGTTTCTTTCTTTTTATCTAGACAGAAGGTTTCTAGAGGGGAACAAGGATTAGGACATTAGGACTGATGCTTTTGAATTACTGCTGTTGATATGGGGTTTGGGTTTTTTGTTGATTGTGCTCGCTAAGATCTTTTCTTTCGATCTTATGCCTACGTATTCCCGTATACCGAAACAGGGAAATTAGAGCGTTCGTAGTTCCTCCTATTCTATGGGAGGAAATGGTTGTTTTGGTGTCTTGTTCAAAGCCCAAGACGTGAAGCGAAAGGTAGTTTGTATCTTGATCAAAGCCCAAGATGTGAAGCTAAAAGGTCTATTTGTATCTTGTTCAAAGCCCAAGATGTGAACCTGAAGGGTTTATTTGTATCTTGTTCGAAGCCCAAGATATGAAGCTAAAAGGTGTTGTCTTTAGAGAGAACTTGTCATCTCTAAAGGGGGTCTGTTTGTCACAATTGTTGGGTGACTGACTGTAAAGGAGGATTACTTTAACCGGGATACGCAGATCCTAGCAATGCCATAATTTCCTTTATAGGGGGTTTTAACCTGAAGGAGAAGACTTTAACTCAGTGTAGCGCAATGCTATCTTTCCTTAGGAATTTCTCTGCTAAAAGAGGGATAGTGGCATGGATGTAGATAATCTAGAGGCTTGCCGCTTACAGCGATTAGATGAAGGGGAAGGAGTTGTTGATGTTTGTGTACTGTGAACGAGGCACAACTTTGATGCTAAAAGGTTGATTGGATCAACCAGTGGTTTTCTTATACAAAGCCTAAGAGGAGGCTAAAAGGTTTTTGACTCAACGAGGGAGTCTTTTGGTATCTCGTATAAAGCTCGAGATGGAGGCTAAGTGCCCAACAAGAGGGTTTTTTATGTGTCTTGTACGAAGACCGAGAGAGAGGCTATTTGACTCAACAAGAGAGTTTTTTTTTGTATCTCGTACGAAGCCCTAGATGGAGGCTAAAATTGTTAGCTCCGCTGGGGAGAATCATTGTACAAAGCCCAAGAGTAGGCTATGGTGACTGTTTCAGTTGAGTGACAGGTCCAGTATGCTGATTTAAAGAGAAAATCAGTTCTTATATGAGTAATGTTTGGACTCAGGGATTTTGATTCGAGGATCAGGGATATTTCCTGTTCTTTAAGGAAATGGGAAATCCAAAAGGTATTGAGACTGTCCGAGTCCACGGGATTCCTTCCTATTCTTGAAGGGTGCTTGAGAATGTCTTGGAGACTCAAGGAAATTTGACTGTCCAAGTCTAGAGTGTCATCTTTTAGACTGTGTTTTTAGAAACAGTAGTAGACTCTTTGAAAGGACTGTTCTATGAAGATGACAAGGTTATATTCCTATACCACTAGGAGGTCGTCGGGACAATTTGTACGAAGCCCAAGAGGAGCCTGGAATCTTTTAAGAAGCCGACGGGTCCTTGTACTAAGCCCAAGAGGAGGCTATCATTCCCGGAGGAAGAGATCATTATACGAAGCCTAAGAGGAGGATGTGAATACTTCTAAGAAGCCATAGGGTCCTTGTACTAAGCCCAAGAGGAGGCTAGGTTGCTTTTAGGAAGCCTGTGGGTCTTTGTACTGCCCAAGAGGAGGCCGATGCTTTTAAGAAGTCGATGGGTCCCCAAACCCCGAGAAATTCAAGACATGCCATTCACCGAGAATAGATCAAGCCAGGAAAGTTCGAGAATTTGGAAGAAACTCAAGAGATGCCATTCACGGAGAAAAGATCATCTCTGGGGAGTAGAGTTTCTTGACAAGTACTTTTAAGAAGCCGATGGGTCCCCAAACCCCGAGAAACTCAAGACATGCCATTCACTGAGAATAGATCAAGCCAGGAAAGTTCGAGAATTTGGAAGAAACTCAAGAGATGCCATTCACGGAGAAAAGATCATCTCTGGGGAGTAGAGTTTCTTTGACAACTTCTACGAGTGACAGTCTATGAAAAGGGTTCACAGAGAATGCTGCCTTTCATGTCTCGATATTGTTTAACCCCAAGAGGAGGGAAGACTGTGTCTGGTAATCCTATGGGGATCTAGTTTAGACTATTTCTAAGAGTGATCAAGACGGCTTTACCCAGTGCTAGACGTAGTTGCCGGGGAAAGTCTAAATATCTATACTATTATTACACAGTTGATATGAGTTTATGAAAGAAGACTTACAGTGAAACAGCCCCACAATACAGTTATATGTATATGAAAGCGGTAAATGAAAGCGATAACCACTTACTTGGTTGTAGAGCTTCCATGCTGTTTGGTTAGTTGTTCAACAAAGAAAGATTGAAAACAACAGTATACTCAAAATCAAAGGAGAAAGTGCTTTGAAAAAAAAATATTTGGGGCTTACAGCTCAAGGAGAGGCCAAGGGTTTTATCAGTGAGCGCACTGTTTGAATTTGTACAGAGGGACTTATACAAGTGACTGAGGCCCAAAAAGGTTTTCTGTACAAAGGGATGGGTCTTACACTCTCTCAAGAGGCCCCAAAGGTTTAAAGAAAAAGAGTGGGGCTTATAACACGAGGGTATACCCAATTGATTTTTCCGTTTGAAATGACGATCGCGCCGAGATTTTCTTTTAACGCAGAGGGACTTATACAATAAGTGAGGCCCAAATGATTTTGGTTAAAAGGGGGTTGGGTCTTACACTCTATTAGAGGCCCAAAGTGTTTTTGAATGGGTCTTATAGCTCAAGGAGAGGCCCAAGGTTTATTTTGAAAAGGCGACGATCGCGCCGTTCGTTTTTGACGGTATCGGGACTTATACAATACACTGAGGCCCAAAAATGTTTTGGTCAAGAAAGGATTGGGTCTTACACTCTATTAGAGGCCCAAAGTGTTTTGAAAATGATTTATGAGGGTTGAATTAATCCAAAAACCCTAATTTGTTTTCAAAAATGTATTTAATTGAATAAAAATTCAATTAAAATGATCAAAAATTGTTTAACATGTGAAAAACAAATTGTGATTTTGGATTAATGCTTCAAAAATTAAGTATTGACCTACAAAATAATTAGAAAGCATTAAAAGTTGCAAAATCAATGTAGAAAAAATATTTAATATGTCAAAAACAATTAAAATATTAATTCTTTGCAAAAATATCAATTATATGAAATAAATAATATTTTTGGTATTTTTTGGGAAAATAAAATATTTTAACATTTTTGTGAATTATTAAAAAAAGAATCAACTAAAATCATTAAAACTCAGAGAGAAATTAATTTTTGAATCAATTAAATAAAATCACAAAATTCAAATATTTGAATTATTCAAAAATGGCGCCAAAAACACACCAAGAACACGCGCATGTTCTGGGTTTGGCTGATTTGCATTTCCTCCTCAATCTCACTGAATAGTTGATTATATCATGCAATCCACATATCATTATGCTCGTCTCAACCTCACGATCATGTCTATAACACTTAATTTCATTTAAATTAAACATATAACAAGAAATCATGAAAAATCCTCAAGAACCCTAATTTCTGCATGAAGGCTAGGATTTTTGATACACGATTCAAACAATGCAATTAATTGAGGGAAAACATTCCATGCATGATTATGAACATATGGCCAAATTATTGTGCGAGGAAATATGCATAGATTGAGAGATGACCAAGTATATGCTTACCTCTAAGCCGTGACAGCAAGTGCAATGTGATTTTTGATTTGGAGGTGTTACAGATGAGTGGTGATGATCTGAACAGCTTCCCTACACCCTATGGAGTGTGTTTGAATGGTTGGACTTGATTGAAATTGGCTGGATCAATTTGTGGTCCCTCAGTTGCACTTTGGTTAAAACCTTGAGCAACCAGCTGGTGATTTTGTGAAATTGGTGTTTCAGAAGTGATCTAAGTGTTTGATCAGCTCATATGTGATGTATGTGAGGTGTGTGAGTGATTGGTTTGATTGGAATTGCTCTCAAACTCAAAACCCGATAGTGACTTGCCTTAGAAGGCAAAATTGGAGTGAAAGAAGAGATTTTGAGGAAAGCATCTGTTTGATGGCTTTGGTGTACTCAAACTGATCACAATTGAGCTCTATTTATAGTAGAGTAAGTTTGTTTTGCAAGGAATAGTGAATGGCAGCTGGTAAGTAGGTTTGGCCAATGTTGGCAAATGAAAATCCAAGTCTCCTCTAGCCATTGACTAGAGGTTAGGGCACAGAGCTTTGGTCCCTTGGTCTTGGATAAGTCTTGACTGATTTCAGATGAGAATGGCTCAGTCCATGCCACCTTGATGCTTCCATTGAATGCTTCAATCCAAATTTGGAGTCTTGTCCCTATTTTGGCCATTCTAGGTTCAACATGCTATTTCTTCTTCCATGGACTTTGGAGGCTTGGCTCAGTGATTGTCCCCTCTAAATTCAATCCTCAGATGTGTCCAAGTGGATAGGAGCATTTGAATTTGGCTGATTTTGGCAAATCGAGCTAAAATGCAAAATCTGCCTTGCCTTTGACAGATTTCAGCAAGGCAACTTGACAATGTCATATCTCATGGTGTAAGTTGAATTTGGCAATGTTCTTGGCCATTTTGGAAAGCCCTTACATGATACAATAACTGTTTGTACAAGTTTGGTTTTGATCTCTTCTAATTCCAAGTGAAAAATCCCTCTACATTTGGCAAAAAGTGAAGCAAAATCTGACTTAGTGAAAATTTCACCAAGTGTTGGAAAAAGTGACATTTTCACTTTTCAGCCATTTTGATCACTCCATAACTCAAAATACTTAATGAATTGGACTTAGGTCTAGTTGAAGTTTTTGTAGAGGGTAATGAGGGCTACAAATCCATCTTTGGATGAGAAAAAATGGCTTTGTGGTTTAGGAGTTATGATCCTTCAAAGTTGGTACCCTTGTCACTTTATTTTTAACTTAGAAAATTTTCTAAGTTTTTATGGTTACCCCTTTTACAAGTTATCCCACTTTTCTTGATTTTTCTTGATGAATGATGATTCAAATCATACATTAACATCATTTTAGGGTTAAAAATCCATTTTGATGAAAAATCTCAAAAAGTCAAAGTTGACTTTGTGCACAGTTGACTTTTTATCAGATGAATTCCAAATTGTGCAATTCTTCATGAAATCATGCCCTTGACCTAAATCAAACTTGATGGACATGTTCCATGGGTTTCATTGGGTATATTGGGGCATGTCCTAGGGTTTGGGAGCATGTCCTGGTCAAAAGTCAAAGTTACAGTTGACTTTTTCCTTAAAACCCTAATTGTGGTGCAGATGAAATTGAGACTTGTTGCTCAAGCTTCTTGGATTAATCTATTATTCCAAATGGATCAATATAGTTCATTAGAGACCCTCAAATCATGTCTTGAGGTCTTGGCTCTTGATTTGTCCCAAAAGTCAACTTAGGAGTGAATTAGGTCAAGAAACCCTAATTCCTGATTTTTGATGTATGCATCCCCTGAGGCAAAATTGACTTGATGATTGGGTCCATGAGGTTCCATGGAGTATATTAGGTTATGTTTTGGATCATTGGCTCATGCCCAGATGAAAATTTCCATCTGGAGGCCCTGGTCGACCAAAACCCTAATTTGGTGACACTGGCGATCTTGAAGCTTGATCCACCTAAAAGGGAGAAACCTTGTGCTTAATCCTTGAAGTGGGAGTCCTCTTGATCCATTGTGAATGTTTGAGAGGTTAGACAAGTTGAAGATCATGTCATTCCTTGATTGATCCTTTGCCTAAGGCTCTGAGAGGGCTAGAAACCCTAATTTTGATAGTAGTGAATGCTCACCCATCTTTGGGGACACTGATGAAGTATAATGGTTCCTCCATATTGTGATGATGATTTACACAATGATGGGAAATCTTAGTGGTCAAAATTTGGGGTATGACAGATGCCCCTATTTAATCTTCTTGGACACGAAGGTGTGAATGACGAAGGTATTCGGGCATTCGGGGTGCAAGAGGATTAAATATCGGAATACCCGAAATTTTGATGGCTATGAATGGCAGCTTACACATTCATCTTCTTTTACTAAGAAATGATGCTTAGAAGAGGTAAAACTTCCCCTCGATCCTGGTCTTCAGCCAAGGAACTGGTCTCAGTTTTCTTTTGAAATAAACCTCCCCTCGATCCTGGTTTCCTACCAAGGAACTGGTCTTGGTTTCTGATTTAAACTTCCCCTCGATCCTGGTTTCCTACCAAGGAACTGGTCTTAGTTTCTGATTTAAACTTCCCCTCGATCCTGGTTTCCTACCAAGGAACTAGTCTTAGTTTCTTTTGTCAATAAACTTTACTGACAAGGGACGCTATTTGTAGCGGATTTCCTCAAACTTCTCGCCAAATTTTCCTGGGGAGATGCCATTTGAGTGGAAAAAGTTTTGATGTCAGACCTGCTGGGGAACCCAGTCGTCTGAGTTGTAGAGGTACACAAACTTCTCTGTTTGGAGATGCCATTTGCCGACTCTATCTGGGGAAAGCGAGTCTCTTGAGAGGCTACTTCTGCGTGGGATCTTACATCATACTTTTCTCGGGATCTTCCCGGAGAAATGCCATATGATGGGGTCCAATTTTGAGGTGTCGATGACCTTTTCATCAATGATCTTTTCGGAGAAATACTGATGTACTGTCGAACCCTTGCTTAAGAGGCTTTCTCTGGGGATTTTCTTTAATCCAGGAAAGTAAGGATATCATCTTCAATGGCGAAGAGTGACATCTGTTGAAGGTTCTCTGGCTTTTCAGAGGTTCAAGTTATCAAAGTGGTCAAGGGCTAACTTCCTTCCAGAAATAAACTAGAAGCGCATCGTTTCCTGACGAGGCAAGAACTGACAATTCGATTGAGAGGACTTTTATCACTAGGGGATAAGACCGACTAGAGTGATAGTGATGCAATATGAAATGTAAATGCAAATCAATAATGCATGATGTATGTATGTATATGCTGACGAAACTGACGCGACACACAAACTAAAAGATAAACATGACTGGATACTCGGCCATCGCGGGGCGTATAGAGATATCGCTGGTTCAAGATAGCAATTCCACCTTGCTTGGGAGAGATAGTCCCCGTTAGGAGCACCGTTGATCGGGCTTAGGAGATGAGAACTCGGCCGAGGCGTGTTAGATGAAACAAGGTCTCTGACACAGTTGATCCCTTCATTCAGGCGTACTGGGTTAGAAGGAGCACTTTGATTCTGCACTTTGAAGTTTGCCTACTTCTGGAGAAGCGGTGGATGTTCTTTTGATGTTCAACAGTCAAAAGAAATTGCCGTCTTTATTAAAAAGCAGAAAAAGTTTTAACAAGTAAATTCATTTTTGTTTTATTTCAAGAATCGTTGATCATATTAAAATGTCGTTCTATAAAGCTAAAACAAGTAAGAATTACAAACAAAAGCACAAAGGCTCAAATTTTATTGATAAGATGGAGATCAGCCAAACGCATGATTTCAAAGAGTAATTACAAAGTTAGAAAATGGTAATTTACAGGGAAAAGGGTTACGTTGAAACATAACGACCACTATCCTTCTACCAACTTTGAATTCGGGGCATCCTGAGCTTCTGTCGAAGATGACCTTGACTGGAGTTTTCCTCTAATGGATGATGTAACTACCGCTGCTGCTGAGGGACTTGCCTCTGTTGAACATAGTTACTTGCCATTATCCCTAATTTTTGCCTGGATTGTACTATGATGTTTCCAATCCATCGGGATGATTTTTTTATATGTCTCTAACTTTTTCCTGGACCGCACTTTCGGGTTTTCAATCCACCGAGACATTTTTTTTTTAGTTTAGGCGAAGTATTTCTTGACTACATCAACATTCGTGGGGTAGGCAAATTCCTCTCCGTCCATGGTTGCAAGTCTCAAGGTGCCGCCTGAGAAAGCTTTCGTGACCACATAAGGGCCATCATAATTTGGAGTCCATTTGCCCCGAGAATCAGTGAGAAAAGATTGTATCTTTTTGAGCACGAGGTCTCCTTTCCTGAAGACACGAGATCGGACCTTTTTGTCGAACGCTCTCTTTATTTTCTGTTGATACAACTGACCGTGGCATAGTGTCGTTATTCTCTTTTCTTCGATCAGATTCAATTCGTCGTGTCGACTTTGACACCATTCAGCTTCAGTGAGCTTGGTTTCCATCAATACCCGGATTGATGGGATCTCTGCTTCTATGGGGAGCACTGCTTCCATGCCATACACTAGAGAAAAAAGGGTTGCCCCTGTTGAAGTGCGGACAAATGTGCGATAATTGTGAAGAGCAAAGGGTAGCATCTCGTGCCAGTCTTTGTAGGTCACAACCATCTTTTGAACAATCTTCTTGATGTTCTTGTTAGCCGCTTCTACCGCCCCGTTCATCTTGGATCGGTAGGGAGATGAGTTATGATGTTTGAACTTGAACTCTGCGCACAACTCCTTCATCATCTTGTTGTTCAAGTTAGATCCATTGTCAGTAATGATCTCGCTTGGAACATCATAACGGCAGATGATATTGTTTTTGATAAATCGGACCACCACTTGTCGGGTTACATTAGCGAATGACGCTGCTTCGACCCACTTGGTGAAATAGTCAATGGCTACAAGGATGAACCAATGCCCGTTTGAAGCCTTGGGTTCAATTAAGCCAATCATGTCGATTCCCCATATGGAAAAAGGCCACAGGGAAGAGAGAACTTTGAGATGTGATGGCGGTACATGAATTTTGTCGGAGTATATCTGACACTTGTGGCACCTCCTCATGTACATGTAGCAGTCGGATTCCAGGGTCAACCAGTAATACCCTGCTCTCAAAATTTTTCTCGCCATTGTGTGTCCGTTGGCATGAGTGCCAAAGGATCCTTCATGAATTTCTTTCATAAGCATGTATGCTTCGGGTCTGTCTACGCATCGGAGCAAGACCATGTCAAAATTTCTCTTATAAAGAGTGTCACCGCTCAGGAAGAAGTTCCTAGCCAATCTTCTGAGGGTTTTCCTGTCTTTTCTGAGTGCCCCAGATGGGTACTCTTGTTTCTGAAGGAAGCATTTGATATCGTGGTACCAAGGTTTGTCATCTATGACTGCTTCAATCGTGAAGATGTAAGCGGGCCGTTCAAGGCGCATTATGTCGATCTTAGGTATGTCATTCCATTGACCTACACTAATCATGGAAGAGATAGTGGCTAATGCATCAGCCATGTGATTCTCATCACGAGGGATGTGATGAAACTCAACTCTGTTGAAGAAGGGTAACAACCTTCTTGCATAGTCTTTGTAAGGAATTAATCCTGATTGGTATGTGTTCCAATCTCCTTTTATCTGATTGATAACCAAGGCTGAGTCGCCATATACGTCAAGTTTTTGATCCTTAAATCAATTGCTTCTTCGAGACCCATAATACAAGCTTCGTATTCGGCGTCGTTGTTCGTACATTTGAACGTAAGTCTGGCAGTGAAAGGAATGCGGGAACCTTGAGGGGTAACAATGATTGCCCCAATTCTGTTTCCATAATGATTAACTGCTCCGTCAAAGATAAGTCCCCATTGGGAACCTGGTTCTGGCCCTTCACTGGGTAGTGGCTCATCGCAGTCTTTCATTTTTAGATACATGACATCTTCGTCTGGGAAGTCAAACCCGATTGATTCTTGATCATCAATCAGTTGATGAGCCAAATGATCGGCTAAAACACTTCCCTTAACGGCTTTCTGAGCGTGGTACTCTATGTCATATTCGGATAACAGCATCTGCCAACGGGCAATTCTTCCCGTAAGAGCAGGTTTTTAAAATACGTACTTGATTAGATCCATTTCAGAGACCAACCAAGTAGTATGACGAATCATGTATTGGCAAAGACGTTTGGCTGCCCAAGCCAAAGCGCAACAAATTTTCTCAAGCATCGTGTACCAAGTCTCGCAGTTGGTGAATTTCTTGCTCAAATAGTAGATGGCAGACTCTTTTCTTTTAGTTTCGTCTTATTGGCCAAGTACACATCCCATTGAGTCCTCTAGGACTGTGAGGTAAATGATCAATGGTCTTCCTTCCACTGGAGGTGATAGAATCGGAGGATTCAACAGGTATTCCTTAATACTATCGAAGGCAGTTTGGCAATCTTCTGACCAAACGCAATCCTGGTTCTTTTTCAGTAATTTGAAAATCGGGGCACATGTGGCGGTCATAAGGAATATGAATCTGGAGATGTAGTTTAAACGTCCCAAGAATCCTCTGACTTGTTTTTCAGTTTTCGGAGAAGGAATTTCTTGAATGGCCTTGACCTTGTCAGGATCAACCTCAATTCCTTTCTGGCTGACGATGAACCCTAGTAGTTTCCCTGAACGGACACCGAAGGTGCACTTGTTGGGATTCAAGCGGAGCTTGAATTTTCTCAAACGTTCGAATAATTTTGATAGATGTTCAACGTGCTCACTCTCGGTTTTTGATTTTGCAATCATATCATCGACATATACCTCAATTTCCTTATGTATCATGTCATGAAACAGAGTAGTCATGGCCCTTTGATAGGTTGCCCCGGCGTTCTTCAAACCGAACGGCATTACCTTGTAACAAAAGGTACCCCATGGGGTAATGAACGAAGTTTTCTCCATGTCCTTCGGTGCCATTTTGATCTGGTTATAGCCCGAGAATCCATCCATGAAGGAGAATACTTTGAACTTTGTTGTGCTATCAACCAACATGTCAATGTGTGGTAAAGGAAAGTCATCCTTTGGACTTGCCTTGTTTAGATCTCTGTAATCAACACGTATTCTGACCTTTCTGTCCTTTTTGGGAACGGGTACGATGTTGGCTAACCATTGAGGATATTCAGCTGTAGCGAGGAAACCCGCGCCAATCTGTTTCTGTACCTCCTCTTTGATTTTGATGGCCATGTCCGGGTGAGTGCGTCTCAACCTTTGCTTTACTGGCGGACATTCTGATCTTAGCGGTAAGTGATGTTCCATGATACTGGTATCCAACCCTGGCATATCCTGATAAGACCAAGCGAATACATCGGGAGATTCTCTGAGAAGCTTTATCAAACTCTCTCTGGCAGTTGGACTGAGCAGTGCCCCGATCCTGATTTCTTTTCTCTCTTGCTCTGAACCCAAGTTTACCGTTTCCAACGGTTCTTTATGAGGTTCAATGGACCTTTCCTCTTGTCTGAGTAATCGGGAGATCTCTTCTGGAATTTCGTTGTCATTTTCTTCTTCAGCCTCGAATACCGGGAACTCAAAGTTGGGAGAAGGCATCGGATCGTATGTTTCAACGGGGTGTAAAACAAGCAATCTGCATGACGTGATGATTCGTGTTTAGAAGAGATAGAGAAAAATGCAAGTGTGTGCAATGTATTTGTTTTACTGCTTGTTTTTATTGTTTTGTTTTTTAGGATTACCATTTTCTTTGAAAAAGCAAAAAGAGAAAACAGCAATTAATGTGGAAATTACAGAACGACGTTATTTTATTAATAAACAAGTCGATTCTTGAAACTACAGCCCTATAAAACAAAACTCTGTCGCTTCGGGCAAAGCGAAGAGGGAAAATTTACAGAAAGCGAGCCCTATTAAAACATCTGTTTCACCTGGGCAGGGTGAAAGGTTAAAGATGGCAATTACTTTGACTGATGCACGACCTTCGGAACCTCGACAACAACCCATTGGCGGCGAACTCCTCGGTGAATCACAAAGTTTGGTACCTTCCTTGATTTGTCTTCAGAAATGACGCTGATTTCTGGTGGAGCAGGATCATTGGAATCTATCTCCCAGGCAGAATTGTCGTAGGAGAATTCCTCTGTTGCATTTTGCATAGCATTTGTGCTCTCAGCTGTATCTCCCCATCCAGTTGGTTGGATATCTTCGAACCTGATTCGAGAGCTTTCGGGAGCGGTGTACTTGACCATGAAGTCGTATTTTCCACTTGGTTGTCCCAAGGTGTCCCAAACTTCTTTGGAATTGGAGGAGTCATCTTTCTCAATGACGTTGACCTCGGGAAAAGCATAGTTGATGAATTCAAGTCCTACAAACGTTGCAAATTCATCTTCATGTTGAGTAGTTTCCGAATGACCTGAGTGTTGATCCCATGGCATGGTGGGGACACAGGTATTCTGTTTAATGACGGTCAGCTGAGTTTCATTGTTCGGCTGACTCTCTTGCCCCAAGTCTCCTGGATAAGGTTGCCATATTGGCAGACCATCCATTGGGCCATAGTAATTGTGGTCAAAGTTGTCTTTCATCAGAGCGTCCTCCTCTAATGAATTTGGCGGAGCACGGCATCCTTCCGGTTCACAATCTCTATATATCATTTCGACGTCTGACCTTGGTATAAATCTCGGACTCTTTGTAGGAGAGCAAAAAGGCATAGGCACCTCTTCCTGAGACATATAACCATCCTTGTTAAGGTAGGACTTCCATTCTTCATCTGTGTCAGAGGGATCTTCCTCATTGATAGCATGAACTGTCTGAGACACTGGGTGAAGAAAACCTCCACTGTGGAAGAAATTTTGAAGGGGATGAAGACTTTCATCGTTGGCAGCTGTTCGGGTACAGGTTGCAGAAAAACCAAGACCCTTCTTTGTTTTATTGTCAATAGGAATGACAAGTTGTCCCCATCCTATTGTATCGGTACTCTCGACCGCTTTGATAGCATCTTTGTATGAAGAAATTGAAGTTCCTCCTTTGAAATGATTGTCCTTGCTCACTGATAGTGCTTGGAACTAAGTTCCAATAACCTCCTCGGGTTCTATACCAGCAGACGATGACAAGTTACTCACAAGCAAGGCTTGTTCCCCACAAACTGTGACAAGTTGATCGTTTTGGACGAACTTTAGCTTTTGGTGGAGGGTCGAAGTGACCGCTCCAGCCTGATGTATCCAAGGTCTTCCTAATAAACAATTGTATGTTGCCCGGATATCCATGATCTGGAAAGTGACTTGGAAAGTGTGAGGACCGATAGTTATGGGAAGATCAACTTCGCCGATAACTATTTTTTGGATCCGTCGAATGCTTTGACGACGACCTCGCTGACTCTCATCAGAGGGCCCTTGAATGATAATTGCATCAAAGTGGACTTCGGCATAACATTCAGGGCTGACCCTGTGTCTACCAGTACGCTGGCTAAAGCATCGTCCTGGCAGTTAACTGTGATATTGAGCGCCATGTTATGACGACGACCCTCTTCAGGTAATTCTTCATCACTAAATCCCAAATTGTTGTAGGACGTGATGTTAGAGACAATGCTATCGAACTGTCTGATTGTTACATCCTGTTCCACAAAGGCTTGCTCCAAGACTTTCTGTAGAGCCTCCCTGTGGGCTTCTGAACTGAGTAACAGTGATAACACCGAGATCTTTGAAGGAGTTTGTAATAGCTGATCAACAATGTTGTATTCACTCCTTTGGATGAGCTTCAGCATCTCATCATTATTTTTCAAAAGGTCGGGATTACTGGATTGACCGACTGGTGGATCAGGAGCTTCCGCCTGAAGTTCCTTTTCTTTGTTAAGTTCTCTAACTCCTCGGTTGAAGATTCGACCGCTCCCTGTTACACGACTGATGTCTGCAATATTCACGACGCAGGGTAATAGAATTTTCTTTCCATTCTCAATTGTTGTTGCACCGTATTTGTAAGGGATCGCCTTAGCTGATTCATACGGTAATGGTCCTGGTAGATAGATGACTATAGGAGCCTTCTGATTTTTCTGACCATCGTAGGTAATCTCGATCCGTTCCCGGTTGGGAACTCTCGATTCGTCAAGTAGAGGGATAATGGCAAAAACATCCCTGGTCCTGTGATGACTAGAGATCGTGACAACATCCTCAACTTGCTCGGCAAGGTAGTTCGGCGACCAGTTGATGGGTCCAAAACCCGAATATGGGCGAATTTCTCCACGATCCACCTGATCCTGAAGAGCTGCTCTCACCAGGTAACACCCTTGGTTACTTTCCGAACAGACGCCGCAACTGTCATAGTTGTGTGGTGGTACCTGGCCACGCCCACTTTGAATACAATGTAACCTCACTAGGTTAGCTTCCACTGATCGGACATCCTGACTCTGACGCCGAGTGGGGTTTCTAATACTGATACTAATCTGCTGAGTATCTTCATCCATGTAGATTGGCATCCACCAATGATTTAACAAGTGCTGAAGTGCCTCCTAGACAAGGGTACAACCTCGATCGTTTTTACAACCTGCTTTACAGCTTTGATAGTCATGTGATATTAAGAATCCGAGTCGAACCTGTTCAGCATGTAACTCTACCAGGTTGGTATTCATCACGCGAATATCGAAGATCTGAACCATGTTGATTTGATAAGGGTTCCTATCATGGTAGTCTTGGATCCATCCAAGATCCATCTAACGCTGGAGGGCCTCTTGTATGAAAGAGCATCCCTGTTTGTTTACCGAGCAAATCAGACAAGAACTGTAATCGTGCCGCTGCAGATTATGATACTGGCTTTGCCTTGAGTGCATCGCCACCAAGTTGACATTCATTGCACGAATGTCGTGGCTCTGAATGACGTTAGAATTCATGTAGACCATGTTAACTCCACGAACTCGGTGCTCCTGGATCCATCCGAGATCCATTTGTTCCTGCAGAGCTGCTTGCACTACAGAACATCCTTGATTGTCTTTAGAGCAGATATCACACTGATGATAGTTATGAGGTGGCACATGGCCATATCCACTCTGTCTACAATGCATCTTGACCAAATTGGTTTTCAACAAGAGTACATCGTGAATTTGATAGACATCGTTAGTCTCTTTTTCTATCAAATTGACTGCAGCCTTCTCGTGTTGAGGCAGCGGGTTTGTGAGAACATTAGGATTCGTATCCTTGAAGGATAAGACCCCGCTCCTAACAAGCTTTTGTACGTCGGACTTGAAATTGAGACAAGTCTCTATGTTATGCCCTGAACCTCCTTGATGATAAGGGCGTGTTTGATCCACCTTAAACCAAAAAGGCGGATTTTTCGGTACTGTAAGAGGAGATTTAGTCTGAATGTGCCCCTTAGCCAGTAGTAATGGAAACAGTTCTGCGTACGTCATGGGTATAGGATCAAATCCTGGTGGCCGCGTTGTACGGTTGTTGTTATATGGAGGACGAGCCTGCTGAAGAGGCTGTTGTGTCCTTTGCTGGTCAGGTTGGCTCTGCGCAACCTGAGGTTGATACGAAGGAATAGACGCAGGGTTGATAGCAGGAGTCACAGCTGCTACCGGTTGATAACGTCGTCTTTGCTTTCCGAGGGAGATATACCCAATATCTTGCTCTTTTTTCTTAGGGAGAGCACTATCGTATTTTTTAGTACCGCTCGTCGATCCAGTGTCTTTTACCAAACGTCCTTCTCGGACGGCTTCCTCAAGACGTACGCCCATGCCGACCATTTCGGTGAAGTCACTGGGCACACTGGTAACCATTCGGTCATAGTAAAATGAGCTTAAGGTATTTAAGAAGATCTTTGTCATCTCTTTTTCCTCAAGAGGTGGACAAATTTGAGCGGCAATTTCACGCCACCTTTGAGCATACTCCTTAAAGGTTTCCTTGTCCTTTTGCGACATCGATCTGGGTTGATCTCTGTCGGGTGCCATGTCCAAATTGTATTTGTATTGCTGGACGAAGGCAGTACCAAGATCTCTGAAAGTGCTGATCGTAGTACGGTTTAAACCCATGTACCGTTTGAGTGCGGCACCGGTTAAACTATCCTGAAAGTAGTGAATCAGTAGGTCCTGATTCTCCGTCTGAGCTGACATCCGCTAAGCGTACATCACCAGATGGCTCTAAGGGCAAGAGTTACCCTTATATTTTTCAAAGTCGGGCACTTGGAACTTGTGCGGGACTTTCACATTTGGGACCAAGCAGAGATCTGCGGCGTCCTTTCCAAATAAATCTTGACCGCGAATGGCCTGCAGTTCCTTCTGCATTTCCAAGAACTATTCCTGGAATTCATCCATTTTGTCAAACATAGTTTCCTTCTTACCAGAAGGTGTTGGTGGAATCTGTCTTTCCGGGACAGTGTGCACCACAGGGGGTGGTACCGTGACTACGGCAGTGAGTCTTGGCGTTTCCCGAAGTTTGTAACCTTCAGGAGTCTTCAACATGCCTCTGGCATCTTCGTTTTCCCGAAGTTTGTAACCTTCAGGCCCAGCGGCTTCTGTTGTGATTCCCTGATCCTCAGTGATCGGCTGAACATATCCTTCCGGGATATAGTTAACAGGCATGCCCCAAGGACGATCTTTCGGTATCTGATACCTAGGATCATACCTCTCCACTACGGGCATTGAGGTGATCTCTGAGATCACAGTTCTTTGTAGCTGAGCTTCTGCCATGGCTTGCATGTCGTTACGAAGCTTTCTCATATCTTCTCTCAGAGCGTCGATCTCTTCTTTCAACTCTCTGTTTTCTTCCTCAAGAGCATCCATCCTTTTCTGACGATTGGCCTGAGCATTATACGAATGAGACATTTTGACTCTAGAATTGAGACACAAACATGAGATTCACAGGGAAGAAGAATACGCGATGTGAGAATGATGAATGCCATTAATTGTTTTTTTTTGTTTAATCAAAATAAACTTCAACAATTAGATTGCAAATATCAAACGGTGGGGAAACCCCTTTTTATTGAAATTCAAAGGATTACAGAAATGGAAATACAGTAGATTACAAAGTGCAGAAACAGAAACCTAAACTAATGGGTCCTGAGTCCTCTCTGAAGAGAAATCAGGTGCTGATTCTGGTTTCTTCCTTTTCTTTGACCGGGGCTCTTGGGCCGTTGTCGGGTTGTCATTCCTTTGCGAAGTGAAAGGAGCGAGCAAATTCCTTTGGTCATCTTGATTATCTACAGCATGTTGCTCCAAAATTTCAATCAGAGCATCTTTTTCCTTCAGTAATTGTTGTATTTTGATGCACTCTATGTCGAGGGTGCGGTACTTGTTCTTCCAAGATCTTCTCTCCTTCTGAATTTTGTTGAGAGTAACCTGAAGCTTTTTAGTTTCCGTCATGAAGTACATGACAGATTCCCTCGGCGGAAGAATTCCGTAACGAGGATAAGGCATCTTTAGCTTGAGAGCTCTAGCTTGTATCCAATGGAGGTAAGGCTCCACCGAGACACATTCTGGTTTTCCCAGAGACTCTCATCCTTTCTTATGAACATGCTTCCAAGCGTGCACTATTTCCATCTTTAGTGCTCTGTCGTTTTCTCCTTCTTTGAAGAAAAGACCTTCCAGATGAACACCCAGTGGGATGTGCCTCATCGGGTATCTGTTGCACCCCAAAATTTGCCCTCCTTACTTTTTTACTAACTGGCTTATGTTTCATATCATTCTCTTACATTATCATGTGTGCATATCATTAGCATGGGGTCAAGGTGCCTGAGGCATTTCAGAAAGGTCTTATCTGGCCTACTACATCATCAAGAGTTCACAAGTGGCAAGGGATCTCAAGTGGATCACTCTCTCCTAACTAGTGCATGAATTAGGGTTTTGAAATTCTTGGGTTTATGGCTCCAATGGGCAAGCTCCTTGGGTTTTTATCATCAGCAAATGGCATATCTTATCTTTGTTGGAGAGGATACACATCATATTCAGAGGAATTTGGATTTGGAGACTGTGTTATTTCCTCCTAGACTGAGGGTACCAAAACTAGGGTTTGCTATAAAGTCAGTTTATTTCTGATTTTTTGGGCAAGACTTGATTCCATGGTATTCCTTGGGTCCCTGAGTACCTAGAAGTGGAAGGTTGTCCATCAGTTTGATTCAGGAGAAGTTTCAATTGGCCAATGGATTGAAAATCAAAATCAGTCAACTGTGGTCAACACAAGGTCAAACCTCAAGATTTTTGGTCAACATCAAGATTATGGGGTGAAATTCATCATTTGATCAAGGGTTGATCATGATTCATCAGGAAACCTCAGAATCATCAAGAGTCGGGAGTCACTAAATTAGGGTTTTTTGTAGGAAAAGTCAAATGTACTTTGACCAGGCCTAACTTCCACATACTTCATCAAAAATTCCTCAACCAAAGCCCATCTTGAAGGAAATTTAATTACCTACAACTTTGTGTCTCACAAGCCAAGTCCAGAAATGCTTCATTTGGGAGATATGAGCCAAGACATTATAGGTCATTTTGAAAGTCAACAAAAGTCAACCTTTTTCAAAAGCTCATAACTTGAACATGGAAGATCAAATTGACATGGGACCAAAAGGGTTGGTTAGAGGACATCTTGAGGTTTCTAAAAAGTATTAGTTTTCATTAAGGAGCTAAAAATTGAAGGAGTTATGCTTAGTCCAAGTTGGGCAATTTTGAGGAGGTGCACAAAGCAAATTATGCCTAAAATCCAAATTTTGACAAATGGGCCATAAGTTTCTTAAACCAAACTCAAACATAAAGCCATGCATGACCCAAAGAGCATATATTTTATTTTTCCTCATTTTATTTTATTTTTATTGGATTTAATTAGTTAAAATTCCATATTAAATGAAATAATTCAAAAATAATTAAACAATGGATTATCCAGGCCCAACATATGGTCAGAAGAAAACCCTAGTCTTTATAAGTCAATTCATGCTAGGGTTGAAGGGGGAGATGTGACATTTAGAAGATTGGAGCATTTGAACCCAAAAGCTTTATTTCAACAAAACTCACGATCCACAAGGAGTTTCTTCAAAGTTCTTCCACAAACCTTCTGCTGGGGATTTCTAGAGTGCAAATCAACCACCATTCGCAGCCAAGAGCAAGGTTTGAAGGTATGCCATCTCAGGTTTGAAGGATTTTAAAGGATCCTAAAACTCCAATTTTTTACGTGAATATTGTTGTGTTTTCATCACTGATCATTCTGATATAATTATTTTTAACTATGGATGCATGTATGGCTTGCTATGTTGATTTAAAGTTGTGCCCTAATGGTTTTTTATTCGTTTTTTATTATACATTAACAATTTGTTATTTTTAAGGCCATATTTGGATTCCTCGCGAAATTCTGGGTCGGATAGTGTACCCATACGCATTTTCTGGGCAAGTTGGGTGGTTGCAGGTGGCGGCCGGCGGTGGAGCTCCGGCGACGGTGTGGTGGTCCGGCGAAGGAAGGGTTTGGAGGTAGGAGACGCAATCCTCACCGTCCATTGTTGGATCGCACGGCTCACATGTTGCCACATGTCACTGGTTTTATGTTTTTATTTTAATAATTGTGTGTATGCTATCCCGTGCGTTCTACCATGCATCCTATCATCATAGCCATAGTTTTCCTTTTATTTTTGATCATACGGCCAAGTATTTGCCAGCACATAAATCAGGTCACATGCAAGGCATGTGACCGGTCCATGGTGGACTGTAGGCGCTGGTATGCGCGTGACTACGGTACTACGGCGTACCCTTCCAATCATGACCGTGTTTTCTCAACAAGCCAGATCGTGTGGATGAGATCGCTTCTGTATATTGACTCTTTTACTCCTTTGACTCCGGGTGGGCTCCTTCCCTTGGGTTTCGCTTCTTGCACCCCCAACCTGCAGCCCAATAACATTCCCAACGTGTTATTTTACTTATTACACCCCCGTGCTTCTCTCATTTTTTTTTGTTGTTTTAATTATTCATTTCATATTTAATTTATTGAAAATAGTTTTCTACATCTAAAAATCATCATAAAATTAATATATCATCTTTATTATGTTATAAAATTTTACAAATTTTATTTTTTATTTTTATTTTATTTTTATCATTTAAATTAATTGTTTCATTAAACTTCTTTTTAATTACACATCTCATGCATGCATAAATTTCTTTATTTTCATTCTTCTCATCTATAAAACATTTTTCACTCGTTCTTTTTGAATTCATTCACTAATATTTTAAATTGCATAAAAGTATTTTTCTTTCATTTTTAAATATTTTTCATGTTGCATTTAGATCCTTCTCTTTGGCACATTGAACCATATCCCTTACTTGAGTTTGGTGTGATTATTTGAATGGCTAACATTTTGGATTTTTGCAGGGACCTTTCATATGTTGTTTGCCTCTGGTTGAGGAACCCCAATGCTTAATTTGGGAATTTTAGGAATTACTTTGCTAATTATTTGATTTGTTTTCTCTTGAGATTCTCTTGCAGGCGCATCTTTGACCCTATATGATTATCTGTTTGAAAAGGCACTTATGCCATTTGCTTTGGGGCTGTTTCTTTGTTTCTTTGATTCATGTTTGGATGATAATCATTTTTGTTTGCCTTTGTTTGATTTTCATTTACCTCATTTCACTTATTTATATCTGTTTCTCACTAACCTTTTATGCAGAGACTAATGTAAGTTCTTTAAGGGTATGGATAAGTATCCATGGTCACCCTTACTTTTTCCTTCCCTCATCTTCTTCCTTTAGGATTTAGGTTGTCTTCAAACCTCACTAACCCTAGGTCACCCATGCATGATAACTTTAGGACCATTAGTTTCCCTTTAGAGTTACCCTTATGTCTTCTCTCTTCTCACCTCAAAATTTCTTTAAAACACTTAATAATAATAAGGTGTGTTGCACACAAGCCTTAAGTGTGGGGAATGAGAAATGAGGGGCTTCCTCTCATCTTTCTAGAGTGCTTAGCGAGCGTCCTGTCTTGGGATGATGCGTTAAGTATTCGCCCCTATGCCCTAGACTTTGGTGCAATGCAGCTTAGGAACTAACTTAAGCCACTTCTGTCCTAAAAGACACAAACCAACCTCAAACTTTTTGTCCTTCGAGACCTTCCAAACTTAAAGGATATTTTCAAAAAGGGCACGTTACTTTCCGTCTGAGTCGCAAACAGGCATCGACCCTAACTGCCGGACGCGAACTTAACGTCGCTCATAAAAAACACAAAAAGAACTTGGTCCAAACTACGTTGACTCTGAGTTCCCCATTGCACAAAGGGGGTACGTAGGCCTAGGACGTCGACGTCCTACCGAGTCTGTCCTTGTCTTCTCCTCCCCGTCTTAGTACAGCCTTAGATGATAGTATGACTCACCCTTAGAATAGACAACAAGCGTGGATCCCATCAAGTACGATGGACGCGTGGGATGCTAGCACCTTCCCCTCGCGTAACCGACTCCCGAACCCAGGCTATGGTTGCGATGACCATTCCTTTCCCACTTCCTAAGGTTTATGCAGTGTTCCCTTTCCCTCTCTTGGGATAAATTTACACGGCTGACGACTCTGTTTTTCCGCGCCACTCTCGCGTTTGTACCTGGATGAAAATCCTGGGAGCGACAGCTGGCGACTCTGCTGGGGACTCTGGTTGACCTATGCTGGTCCATCCCTAAGCGAGTCAGACCTAACGCTTGTTTGCCTTTGTTCTCTTTGGGTATTTGGTTTTGATTTGCTTTAAGTGTTGTATTTTATTTTTATTTATTTTTTACCGCATTTTCTGCATTTCATTTTTTATTACTGTCATGCTGCTGTGTTGTGCTTGCTGTCTTTGTTTTGCAGGTTGGGTGGGTCTGAAAGATAAGCCCAATACCAAGGCTTGAGAATACCCTAGGACTAGAGTGGAAAGTAGTGGAACCTACGTGCCCGCTTGGTACGTTTGTGTGTTCACGAAATTCACAACCAGACTAGGCTATCTTGGGACGCATTCTAACGTGTGTGTCTTGCGCATGTTGGGGTGTTGATCTAGAGAGTTGTCGACTCTGGTGACCGATCATTGAGGACCTTAGTGGAAACATCCCTCTTTAGTGGTGACAGTGGCGGACCACATCCTGTGGCAAACCCATTCGCACCCGAGGGCCCGCTTTGGAACTCGCATAGGATGGCCCCTACATTTTGAAGAGAATCAGTGGAGGCACTCCTCGATTGACTTTAGTACTGTACCCAGAAGGATGAATGTACTATTGTTTCTCGACCTCAGTGCCAAAGCTGAGGACCTTCCGCCTTGGAGAATCAGTTGAGGCCTCCTCGATTGATGATGATGCCAAACCAGAAGTGGTGAACGTATCATCATTTCTCGACCTGAGAGCCCGGGATACTGAACATCCTAGTACCCACATGTGAGAGGGGATGGGCATTTGCAGGTTTGCAGGTAACCGAGACTTTCAACCCACCCGGTTTTCTGGATTTCTCATCGATGTCTGATTATTTGGGTTCCTCAGTGGTTCAGAGTTCTGGTTTTCTAGTTTCTCGTTCAGCTAACAGCACAGCACATCCAGTAGTGTGCCTTGACCCCATGTTTGCATGAGCATATCATTTTTCTTGCATTCTGACGTGTTTGACACTTTTCAGGGCTTGCATCTTACTCTTGATTCCGGTTTTCTGAGGTTACTTGAGTATGGATGTTCAGAGAAAGAAGACTGTTGCTTATTCATTCCCAGAACCGACTTTGACACTGATTCACAAATTGATTAATAGGGCTAGTTCCGGAGTTCGTACAGAGTTCAGTGGAAGGTATGGAAGACTCCTGAAATTTGTCTATAATATCTCCCAGTATGAGAAGGATGCCATTCACACACTTCTTCAGTTTTACGACCCGCCTCTGCGTTGCTTCACCTTCCCGGACTACATCTTGGCTCCGACGTTGGAGGAGTTCTCATTTATTTTGGGAATTCCTATTAGTCATGATATAGTTTTCTTTTCTGAAGAACACCCCGGTATAAAAGATATGGTTGTTGCCCTTCATATTAGTGAGCCTGTTCTGAACAGTAATATTGAAGAAAAACAAGGAGTTAAGGGTTTCCTGCTGAAGTTCTTGTTTGATCAGGCCTGCATACATGTCAAAGAGAAGAACTGGACTGCTTTCCAAGCTATTCTGGCTGTGTGTATCTATGGGATTGTTTTGTTTCCGAATATTCCTGATCTGGTGGATATGCATGCCGTCAGAATCTTTCTTTCGAAGAATCCTATACCTACCTTGTTAGGTGACGTGTATCATTCAGTTCACTATAAGAATGAGAAAAGGCGTGGGAAAACTGTGAGTTGCTGTGCGCCGCTCTTAGCCACTTGGTTTCTGAGTCGTCTCCCTGAATCTGGCACTTTCGTTGATACGAAAGATTCTCTGAGGTGGTCTAAGAGGGTTATGGGCTTGACCGCTGATAACATCGTTTGGATTAATCGTGACTTGCTAGGAATGGAGATTATTTGCAAATGCAGAGAATTTCCTAATGTTCCCTTGATAGGGAGGAGAGGTGGAATTAACTATAATCCCTCCCTAGCTATCAGACAGTTTGGCTATCCTTTGAAGAATCCACCCGAAGAGCGAGATGTCCGAGAATCCTTATTCTTCAATGGTATTGAGGATCAAGGGTTGATAAGGAAAGTTGTGAATGCTTGGAAACAGGTGACTAAGAAGGGTAAGATTCCATTCGGGAAAAGTAACAATCGGGCTTTCCATCCATATAAAGAGTGAATTAAGAAGAGAGCAGAAGAGGAGCTTCTCCCATTCCCGGTGGAAGCACCTCTGTATCCTTTGGTGATCGAGCCTCCTACCACCGTTGAGTTGGAGAAGTATAACACATTATGGGCTGAAAAGGAAAGGTTGAGGGAAGAGAATAGTGAGCTAAAGAGAGAGATTTATCAGTGGAAACATGAGCGGGGTGAAGCTGTTCATACCGTCAAGTTAAAGACAGAGCTCCTTGCTAAAGCAGAAAAAGAGCTTGCTGACATGGTCGCATCCAGGGAAAGAATGAAACAAGCTTTGGATGGTATCAGTAGCGTTCTTAGGTCCAAGGATGAGGAATTAGGCAAGGCTTTGTTGAAGATTCACAGGTTCAATGATCGCCGAGAAACTGCCATGGCTGAGAATAAGAGAAAGGAAGACGACTACATAGCTAAGATTGATCAGTTGAAGTCGACACTCAAGAAGAAAGACGCCGAGATCTTATCAGGGACATTCAAAAGACAAGTAGTTGAAGATCGACTCAAGGAAGCAATAGCCTCCGTGGAAGAACTGAAAGTCCAAGCTGAAGTGAAGAAACCTAGACATGAGGGTCCTAGCATGGATAGTGTTTCTGGAGAAGACGCTTGGGAGTTACATTGCCGATACTTGGATGGGATCATACACAGGAGAGACCTTCTCATTCAAGGGCTAATTCAGAGGTCGAAGCATCCCGATACCAGAAAGCTGTTCAAGGAGGTTCAAGACTGGTGCAGAAAGCATAATGGATGGGGGGGATTGACACTTGTGGACTTTGATGATATGCCTTAGTTTTCTGTTTTCTTTCATTGTATATGGATCACCACCAGGCTTGTTGGTTGGGACCTATGGTTTTTATATTCAGACTTGTTATCTCGGACTTGTGATTGTTGACATTTGGCTTTTCTCTGGTTTTCTTAATATATGAGCAGAAGTTCCATTATATCTTGTTATTAAACCAGAATCAAGGGGTGGATTGCCCTGTGAATTTTCAAACACGTCCATTTGCATTTACATATACATAATCATTTTGCATGACAGGTGTTTATCTTCGGTGTTCTTATCTTGTTATAATCTCAGAATTGCAGAGTTGATCATGGAACGAGTTCAAGCTGAGTTGAGGGAAATGCAAAGCCAGATGGGGCAATTTGGGGAAGACGTGCTCCAGGAGCAGAAAATGATGAGGGAGGAGATCAATCAGTTGAAGACTCAGATGGGTTTGATCATGGAAATGCTGAATAGGGTGTTGAAGAAGGAAGACAGTCCTGTGCTCGCTTCCACAGCAGAGGATCTCATTCCTCCCATCTCTTTGGGGTCCCCTCTAGACCATGAACTGCCTCGTGGATCCTCCCCACCGTCAGAGCTTTTTCATCAACAACCATTTCTTGAGGGTCTTAATCCAGAAAAGCTTGAAAGGAAGTTTGATCAGATTCCGATGCCATACGCTCAGTTGCTTCAGCACTTGCTCAAGTTTCAGCTGATTGAATTGATTGTTGCGGGACCTCCACACACCAAGTTTCGTATGGGCTCCAACGTCCATGATAGGTGTGAATTCCATTCAGGGGCACCTGGTCATAACATTGAAGATTGTAAGATGCTCAAGTACAAAGTCCAAGAGCTCATTGATTCAGGGGTAATCAAGTTTACATCAGTTGGCACTGGTAAACAAAGTGATGTTACTCCCAGTATTGCAAAGGGACTGAGGACCCCCTCTTTCGCCAAAGGATCCACCTCACGTCAGGGATCCCTTCCACAACCCTTGTTTGTGCCTCAGCCGAGTGCAGAAAGGAAAGTGCAGGGCCAGACTGGGCGCCCAAATCAAGCATCGACAGCAGAATTATCAGCAACAGGGGCAGCCGAGACCAAGAAGGCCCAAGAGGACATTTGATCCTGTTCCAATCCCTTATAGTCAGCTGTTTACGCGTCTGCTCAAGAAGTCTCTGATTCAAACAAGGGGTACCACGCCAGTACCGTACCCTATTCCTCCCGATTATGACATGACTGCTAAGTGCGAGTTCCACTCGGGAACGTTCAGGCACACGATTGATGAGTGTAATGTATTCAGGCATAAGGTGCAAGACCTGGTGGACTCAGAGATCATTGTATTCACGGAGGATGATATGTACATCAATGGAAGCCTCCTTTCCCAAATGAACACTCAGTCTGCAAGTACGTCCAGGCAGAATTAAGCTTCCTCAGCAATGGCAATCTTCAGTTTCTTTACTGCATTTTCATTTGTAATTTTATTTCTTGTTAAAAGCATCGTATGTATGCAAGACTTGTTTGTTTTTTTATGATGATATTAATGCAATGAGTATGTTTCCCTTGAAGTAATCCATTTGTATTCACTCTTAAATGTTTATATGCACTACAATATCAATTTTTCTTGTTAAGAACTCTTGAGGGAGGATGATGAGACGAAAACGCAGAATCTTTGGTTGTATGTTCAAGGATAGAACCTTGTTAAGGATGTACAAGCATTGTTTCCAATTCATAAACACTGGAGAGATAAGGAGACAGACCCTCGTTAACCCCTTCGAGCCTTGAAGTAGGAGTTTCTTTTGTACGGAAAAAACCCCTCATACTTAACCCAGGGGCAGGGTAGGCGTCAGTTAGTTTGACCGAGCGCTCAAATTCCAAGGAGAATGTGCAAGAGATATGAAACCCCGATGGTTATCCGTCAACAACTAGGGAGTGAGGCAGTCACAACCCTTTCAAGCCAACAAGACAACTAGCGTCACACGCTTTGTTCAAAAAGGGGAGTAAAAAAGAGAAAGCCCGCTAAGTCGAAACTTGTAAACAAGTGACTTAGGCAAAAGTTAGGGCGTCCCGCTGGACTTCAAAATCGAAGAAACTCAAAAGAGTCAGTCCAGGAAAAAATTAGGGATTTTTATTAAAAAAAAAAAAAAAAAAAGAAAGAAAAGCGAAAGGCGAAAAGAAAATCCCCGATAAGAACAAATTCGTGTGATTACAGAAGATAAAAGGGAGGACTGTCACTCCAAAACCTCCTTAGGTGTCAAACCATTAGTGGCATGGGTTCCCTAAAGATCATAAACCTTTTGAGAGATAAGCGCTTGGGTCGGGTTAACTGAACATAGGACTGGAGAACATCACGAAGAGTGGGTGGGCACCGATAAATTTTGAGCCATAAATCCTTTTTTCTGAAACCGTGAACCAAACCACGTTACAACCCTTAAAAGTCCTAATTGAAACAGGGTTTATTCCGAAAGCGTACTTCAATAGGATAGCGTTCCTGACTCCTATAAGTTGTGCTAATAAGATTTGTTGGTATTGCATGTGCACATTGTTTTTCCATTCAAAAATCAAGGTCGCATCCCAGCTAGTAAGGTTGGGCGACGCATTTTCAATAAAAAAAAACTTCAAGGTTAACATAAGTGTTGCATTAGAATTGTCATTCTCATAATAAGCATTTTCTGTTTGCATATATGTGCCTAAGCATCAATGCGGTTTACACAGTGAAATTCGGTCAAGAAGCTTGATCCTGCCAAGTTGGGTTGCTTGAAAAATCCGAAGGACAATCATATCAAGGGGCATGCTGCCAAAAGACTCAGTGTAGAGTGGGCTCTCCCCAGTAAGTCGTGTTAAGATGTAGCCAATCTGGGGCAGTCACGTCGAGAAGTCCCTCTGAAATTCAGTTATTCTGGGGCATTCATTCTAAGATCAGGGGCAAAGTCACTTCAAAGCTCATATTAGGACGGGCCACCTCTAGAGGGTGGGAGGTTGTCCACTCCTAAAAATGGTTAATTGAAGCACCTCTTCAAGGTACAAAATACTGAGGCAGAGTATTTCAGGTCATTACAAATCCCTTTCGAGGTAAAGTACTCCATGGATTATGGAGACTGAGGCAGTTATGTCGAGATATGATAAATCTCTCCAAGAGTTTGAAGACCCTGGGGGCAGTGCGAACGCCCGGTCTTCTGTAAAATCCTCTTGAGACAATTTCTTCCAATAGACCTGGTGGTCTGGGGCAAGTGAAAAGTTCAGAGAGCCGTTTATGACCACAAAGACAAGTCAGGATTGGATGGCAACAACATTGTACTTCCCCAGCAATTTGTTCTCCCCAGCATCGAGATTGCACTTTCCTCAGCAGAGCAGACCTTCCCCAGCAGGAGACTTGGGAAGTATTTTCTGGATCAAGACATTATTTCCCCACCAAGTCTGAACGCTTATTTTCCTTAGCCAGTCAGGAAATGTTTTCTCAGAAGCAATGGTGCGATCTGATCCTCAACAGATAAGTAAGCTTGATGTTATTCGCTAGCGGGGTGGATGTCAGCATTTACCGTTCCCCCAAGCAGAGTTTGGTGGTAATCCTCGCAACAGTTTGTCCAACGGTGGATGACATCCCTAGCAGGTTTTAAATCCAAGTGATATCTGGCACTCTTTTGATTCAGGCCAGGGCCTCCCTTTTCAAAAAGTTATGTATAATCCCCAGTAGAGCGGATGTTATTTTGGATTTCATCCCCAGCAGAAGTTGTTGATCCAAGGAGTCGGTCGGAGTGATCCTGCTTAGCGGAGTTCCTGTTCAGGGGACAATTTATTTTTGTCATCCCCGGTGGAATTAGTCTTTTCTCTCCAGCATTTATTTTGCAGGAGGGACCCTTTTTGCATATCATAAGCATTTGCACATAGCATTTCCATTTGCATTTGAAGCATAAGCCAGGTTTGATATTTTCTTCGCCAATTCTCTTTCTCAGCAGAGATGGCATAGCTCAAGAGATTTTTGGAGAGATGCGTTCCTCATACTTGCGTTCCCCGGCAGAGTCTTCTATTTAGACTTCTCCTTCCCCAACGGAGTCACCTTACCAGTAGATTTTGAAACGAGGTTGTTTAAAACCAGAAGTTTCGTTTCACGTTATCCCCAGCGAAGTTGCCATTTATTTTGCTAGATTCTCTTTATCAGCAGGGAACAGCAATCTCTTGAAGATCTTCTTTCGTCAGTTTCCCTTTATCAGCAGGGATGGCATTTATGTTGCTAGATTTTCTTTATCAGCAGAGGACGGCAATGTTTTGAAGATTTTCTTTCGCTAGATTCTCTTTATCAGCAGGGAACAACAATATTTTGGAGATTTTCTTTCGTCAGTTTCCCTTTGTCAGCAGGGATGGCATTTATGTTGCTAGATTCTCTTTATCAGCAGAGGACGGCAATGTTTTGAAGATTTTATGTTGCTAGATTCTCTTTATCAGCAGAGGACGGCAATGTTTTGAAGATTTTCTTTCGCTAGATTCTCTTTATCAGCAGAGGACGGCAAGGTTTTGAAGATTTTCTTTCGCTAGATTCTCTTTATCAGCAGGGAACAACAATATTTTGGAGATTTTCTTTCGTCAGTTTCCCTTTGTCAGCAGGGATGGCATTTATGTTGCTAGATTCTCTTTATCAGCAGAGGACATCAATGTTTTGAAGATTTTCTTTCGCTAGATTCTCTTTATCAGCAGAGGACGACAAGGTTTTGAAGATTTTCTTTCGCTAGATTCTCTTTATCAGCAGGGAACAGCAATATTTTGGAGATTTTCTTTCGTTAGTTTCCCTTTGTCAGCAGGGATGGCATTTATGTTGCTAGATTCTCTTTATCAGCAGAGGACGACAATGTTTTGAAGATTTTCTTTCGCTAGATTCTCTTTATCAGCAGAGGACGGCAAGGTTTTGAAGATTTTCTTTCGCTAGATTCTCTTTATCAGCAGAGAACAACAATATTTTGGAGATTTTCTTTCGTCAGTTTCCCTTTGTCAGCAGGGATGGCATTTATGTTGCTAGATTCTCTTTATCAGCAGAGGACGGCAATGTTTTGAAGATTTTCTTTCGCTAGATTCTCTTTATCAGCAGAGGACGGCAAGGTTTTGAAGATTTTCTTTCGCTAGATTCTCTTTATCAGCAGGGAACAGCAATATTTTGGAGATTTTCTTTCGTCAGTTTCCCTTTGTCAGCAGGGATGACATTTATTTTGTTAGATTCTCTTTATCAGCAGGGAACAACAATCTTTTGAAGATTATGTTGCTAGATTCTCTTTATCAGCAGAGGACGGCAATGTTTAAAGATTTTCTTTCGTCAGTTTCCCTTTATCAGCAGGGATGGCATTTATTTTACTAAATCTCTTTATCAGCGGAGATAGCAGCCTTTTGAAGATTTACGTCGTCGGTTCTCTTTATCAGCAGAGATGACATAACTTCGGAAAGTTTGTTTCGTTTTATCCCCAACATAGCAGCATTTTTAGCTAATTCTCTAGTGAAGGATTGCAAATTTCTGGGTTCTTTGGTATTCAATCTCCGTGTATCCTGATTATCTAAAAGCTGTCGCTATCATACACTCAGGACCAAGTTGATTGAATAGGGGCAGCTGTTGCACCCCAAAATTTGCCCTCCTTACTTTTTTACTAACTGGCTTATGTTTCATATCATTCTCTTACATTATCATGTGTGCATATCATTAGCATGGGGTCAAGGTGCCTGAGGCATTTCAGAAAGGTCTTATCTGGCCTACTACATCATCAAGAGTTCACAAGTGGCAAGGGATCTCAAGTGGATCACTCTCTCCTAACCAGTGCATGAATTAGGGTTTTGAAATTCTTGGGTTTATGGCTCCAATGGGCAAGCTCCTTGGGTTTTTATCATCAGCAAATGGCATATCTTATCTTTGTTGGAGAGGATACACATCATATTCAGAGGAATTTGAATTTGGAGACTGTGTTATTTCCTCCTAGACTGAGGGTACCAAAACTAGGGTTTGCTATAAAGTCAGTTTATTTTTTATTTTTTGGGCAAGACTTGATTCCATGGTATTCCTTGGGTCCCTGAGTACCTAGAAGTGGAAGGTTGTCCATCAGTTTGATTCAGGAGAAGTTTCAATTGGCCAATGGATTGAAAATCAGTTAGCTTGGTCAAAAAGTCAACTGTGGTCAACACAAGGTCAAACCTCAAGATTTTTGGTCAACATCAAGATTATGGGGTGAAATTCATCATTTGATCAAGGGTTGATCATGATTCATCAGGAAACCTCAGAATCATCAAGAGTCGGGAGTCACTAAATTAGGGTTTTTTGTAGGAAAAGTCAAATGTACTTTGACTAGGCCTAACTTCCACATACTTCATAAAAAATTCCTCAACCAAAGCCCATCTTGAAGGAAATTTAATTCCCTACAACTTTGGGTCTCACAAGCCAAGTCCAGAAATGCTTCATTTGGGAGATATGAGCCAAGACATTATAGGTCATTTTGAAAGTCAACAAAAGTCAACCTTTTTCAAAAGCTTATAACTTGAACATGGAAGATCAAATTGACATGGGAACAAAAGGGTTGGTTATAGGACATCTTGAGGTTTCTAAAAAGTATTAGTTTGCATTAAGGAGCTAAAAATTGAAGGAGTTATGCTTAGTCAAAGTTGGGCAATTTTGAGGAGGTGCACAAAGCAAATTATGCCTAAAATCCAAATTTTGACAAATGGGCCATAAGTTTCTTAAACCAAACTCAAACATAAAGCCATGCACGACCCAAAGAGCATATATTTGATTTTTCCTCATTTTATTTTATTTTTATTGGATTTAATTAGTTAAAATTGAATATTAAATGAAATAATTCAAAAATAATTAAACAATGGATTATCTAGGCCCAACTTATGGTCAGAAGAAAACCCTAGTCTTTATAAGTCAATTCATGCTAGGGTTGAAGGGGGAGATGTGACATTTAGAAGATTGGAGCATTTGAACCCAAAAGCTTTATTTCAACAAAACTCACGATCCACAAGGAGTTTCTTCAAAGTTCTTCCACAAACCTTCTCCTGGGGATTTCTAGAGTGCAAATCAACCATCATTCGCAGCCAAGAGCAAGGTTTGAAGGTATGCCATCTCAGGTTTGAAGAATTTTGAAGGATCCTAAAACTCCAATTTTTTACGTGAATATTGTTGTGTTTTCATCACTGATCATTCTGATATAATTATTTTTAATTATGGATGCATGTATGGCTTGCTATGTTGATTTAAAGTTTTGTGCCCTAATGGTTTTTTATTCATTTTTTATTATACATTAACAATTTGTGATTTTTAAGGCCATATTTGGATTCCTCGCGAAATTCTAAGTCGGATAGTGTACCCATACGCATTTTCTGGGCAGGTTGGGTGGTTGCAGGTGGCGGCCGGCGGTGGAGCTCCGGCGACGGTGTGGTGGTCCGGCGAAGGAAGGGTTTGGAGGTAGGAGACGCAATCCTCACCGTCCATTGTTGGATCGCACGGCTCACATGTTGCCACATATCACTGGTTTTATGTTTTTATTTTAATAATTGTGTGTATGCTATCCCGTGCGTTCTACCATGCATCCTATCATCATAGCCATTGTTTTCCTTTTATTTTTGATCATACGGCCAGGTATTTGCCAGCACATAAATGAGGTCACATGCAAGGCATGTGACCGGTCCATGGTGGACTGCAGGCGCTGGTATGCGCGTGACTACGGTACTACGGCGTACCCTTCCAATCATGACCGTGTTTTCTCAACAAGCCAGATCGTGTGGATGAGATCGCTTCTGTATATTGACTCTTTTACTCCTTTGACTCCGGGTGGGCTCCTTCCCTTGGGTTTCGCTTCTTGCACCCCCAACCTGCAGCCCAATAACATTCCCAACGTGCTATTTTACTTATTACACCCCCGTGTTTCTCTCATTTTTTTTTGTTGTTTTAATTATTCATTTCATATTTAATTTATTGAAAATAGTTTTCTACATCTAAAAATCATCATAAAATTAATATATCATCTTTATTATGTTATAAAATTTTACAAATTTTATTTTTTATTTTTATTTTATTTTTATCATTTAAATTAATTGTTTCATTAAACTTCTTTTTAATTACACATCTCATGCATGCATAAATTTCTTTATTTTCATTCTCCTCATCTATAAAACATTTTTCACTCGTTCTTTTTGCATTCATTCACTAATATTTTAAATTGCATAAAAGTATTTTTCTTTCATTTTTAAATATTTTTCATGTCGCATTTAGATCCTCCTCTTTCACAAGGACCTTTCATATGTTGTTTGCCTCTGGTTGAGGAACCCCAATGCTTAATTTGGGAATTTTAGGAATTACTTTGCTAATTATTTGATTTGTTTTCTCTTGAGATTCTCTTGCAGGCGCATCTTTGACCCTATATGATTATCTGTTTGAAAAGGCACTTGTGCCATTTGCTTTGGGGCTGTTTCTTTGTTTCTTTGATTCATGTTTGGATGATAATCATTTTTGTTTGCCTTTGTTTGATTTTCATTTACCTCATTTCACTTATTTATATCTGTTTCTCACTAACCTTTTATGCAGAGACTAAGGTAAGTTCTTTAAGGGTATGGACAAGTATCCATGGTCACCCTTACTTTTTCCTTCCCTCATCTTCTTCCTTTAGGATTTAGGTTGTCTTCAAATGTAACACCCCTTTCTATACCCCCAAATAATTAATTAAATCATTTAGGCACGTATTGAAAATTTCATCAGAGTATAATTGCAAACACGGCATAAAAAGGTATGTCACATTATGCTTGAAATTAAAACACATACAACACCTGCTCAAAATGATATGCAACAGTGGGGTAACTTTCAACAATCAAGGATCTCAGTCCTTATACCCACATGTCAACATTTAGAATAAAAGCGGAAACATCTAAACATTGATTCAAAAACATATATACATATATATATATATATCATACTCCAATAGTAGTCACCAATATCATTCATGTTTACATAAACATTCATCAGCTAGATACATGTACAAAAGTATCGCAAAAGCTCATAAACACATCCTAGCTACCCGGTGCTACATATCAGAGCCAGACGACCAAAAAGGAAATGAAGCCACGCTTCGCAAAAGACCACCAGATACCTAATCTGCAATGCCTCATAGAGCATCATAAAACAGCAGAAGGGTGAGAAATATTATCATAATAAAGTTGCATATAATTATATATCTCAACATATAATACACATATACCACATTCTCACCACAACTCGTCACTATGCATGTATATATACATATCACACCAAGCATATACCATAAATCAAATACACGGCATAACAATCCGTAATTAACGCATCCTTCACATAGGCATATTCATTCATGCTCAAATACATGTATCCCCAATACATCTCAATTCATCACCATTCATTCAACATAACACACATACATGTTTATTCACCAATGTATCATTACAAAGATATAACTCTTATCGCCATTCATCACATCTTACTCAATATACATCGCAAGGCATATATATATATATACAAAACCAAGTATATTCATCACAATGCTTATCATTCAACATAAATACATATATTCATGTTCCTTCATCAATGCACATATACAAAGACGACCAATGCAAATCATAGAGACCGACTCACGACTCTATGCAAATGCAATGCGGTACCGACTCAATCATCACTAGTTCACTCAGGAACTCTGCTGGAATCATCGCTCGTTACATAGAGTAACTCCCCGTCGGGCCTACGATGTTCCCCGTCGCTACCACTTATCAACAAGCATACGACGTTATGGATCGTTTTTAGTCCTTTATAATAGGCACACGATCAATACAACAATTGCTTACACCCATAAGGGATCTACAATTCAACATGCATTGTTTACACCCACAAAGGGATCTACAATGTCTAACTGCATTGTTTACACCCACAAAGGGATCTTACAATGTCTTCATGCATTGTTTACACCCACGAAGGGATCTTACAATGTCTTCATGCATTGTTTACACCCACGAAGGGATCTTACAATGTCTTCATGCATTGTTTACACCCACGAAGGGATCTTACAATGTCTTCATGCATTGTTTACACCCACAAAGGGATCTTACAATGTCTTCATGCATTGTTTACACCCACGAAGGGATCTTACAATGTCTTCATGCATTGTTTACACCCACGAAGGGATCTTACAATGTCTTCATGCATTGTTTACACCCACGAAGGGATCTTACAATGTCTTCATGCATTGTTTACACCCACGAAGGGATCTTACAATGTCTTCATGCATTGTTTACACCCACGAAGGGATCTTACAATGTCTTCATGCATTGTTTACACCCACGAAGGGATCTTACAATGTCTTCATGCATGATGCATGTCATATAATGACCCATGGCAATCAAGACTCATACAGTAAATCATGCATTTCAAGTACATATAATACAATGCACATATTTTCCAAACGGCTACAAACCTTCACCACAACATCATATACCCATCAAACATCCCTCACACAAGTCATACGTTACATATCATATCCTATCGCACAATATAGAAAATAACTCAAAATTCCATTTTTACGGTTTCTCAGAAAAGTCGGCTAAAAGTCGGCCAAAAATAATATTTTCTATCATCATCAAAAAATGCTCATCGACAGCTTCGATTCGGTATAAAGAACTCTTAAATACGATAAACGGTTAACAAGATATGAATATTTCAAAATAATGCGAAAACGTAAACCGGACGCCCGACACTACGAAACGGTTCGTAAAAACTGTACCGATTGGACCAATTTCAGACCCCAAAACTATTTTTCCTAGAAAGAACATCTCGTTAGCTTTCCAACGCTTCAAACGGGGGTTAAAACCGACTTACGGTTCAAGAGATATGAATTTCCGAAGTTTCCCCGACAAACCAGAATTTTTGGTTCAGCACAGTATGTATCGATACATAGGCTTATGTATCGATACAAAAAGCCACATGTATCGATACATAGCACGCATGTGTCGACACATGCTGTAGTGAAAATGCTGTTTTTCCCAATTTCTTCAGTATGTATCGATGCATAAGGGTTATGTATCGATACATAAACCATTTCGTATCGATACATAGCTGTTATGTATCGATTCATAGCCCTGTTTTTCTCAAAAATCAGATTTTCTCAATTTACACACTTGCTGTAACTTTTCCGAAATGCCCGGAACTCGACTAAATCGAACATTTTCACCGAAACAAACATATACGCGCAATCACCAAATACATAAGAACAATTTAGAACACATAAACGAAATTTCTACGACGTTCGATTTTTCGATTAAATTTCGACCTTTCAAAAACCAGAATTTTCGAACATCGCCAAATCGAATAAAAAGCACGCTATACGACAACCTAACCTTACTCGATACAATTACATAATTTATTCCGAATTCTAACCGTGAAAACATCGGTTTCTATCGATTTCCTACGATTCGACCTAAACGGAAACAACAACGGAAACATACCGAAAACTAACCGAAACATAACCAAACTTCATGAAACTTTAAACAGCAGCTCACATACATATAACCAACCAACACATGTATTCATACGACTTTTCGACCGTAAAAACATTGGTTTCTATCGATTCCGTCAAATACGGCATAAACGGAAACATATGGAAAACAACCAAAACATCCACACAAAACACATACATAATCATACACAAAATTAGGATAACAATATTTCACACCCTTACCCGATTAAATCGACTCCGAAAGATTGATCTTGGTGATTTTCCACACTTTTCTCTTGCTCTTCTCTTTTCTCCTCTCTTTTCCTTCTTCTTCTCTTTTTCCCTCAAAATTCTGTTTTTCTCTCTTTCTCACCTCTAACTTTCTATTTTAATAAAACAAATATCTATCCCCACAAAAAGACCAAAATACCCCTACACTCAAATATCTCGCAAACGCTCTCAAAACGCGACAAAATATAATCACGATGAAAAATAACATTTTCTAAATAAAAGTCGAAAATAAAATAATATAATAATAAAATAATCAAAACGACTCGATTAATTAAATAAGACAAAACCGGGGCGTTACAACTCTCCCCGACTTAGAAATTTTCGTCCTCGAAAATATACTAAGACGAACAACTCCGGACACGACTCTCGCATCCGACTAACAAACCAACATGCCAACAAAAGGCACACCACAAATAACACAAATGACAAACCTCCGTGCTAATAGCAGATACAACAACGGCAAGATGCAAAGCCCATACAATGCACTTGACGACCAACTCACAACTCAAAGAAAACCACGATACCAACACACAGGTTCACTCTAGAACCGAAACACAACAAGATCATTACCATCACCACAGATAACACCCCCTAATTCACCACAAGAAATTAGCCACACACACTCAAACCATCACGATGGAAACGAGGCAACAACACAAACAAGAACACAAGTTCCACGACACCACATCGATTCCACAACCTCTACAGAACCAGGATACCAACATCCTTATCACACAACCTTATTACAACAATACTACGATTCCCAATCGAACATATAACCAAAACATCCATCTACATAGTAGCCCATGAATAATATTTAAACCTTTCACCTAACACTTCCATTCTGAAACGTCCAATGGTCTAATCATTCCTACATGTTCTCAATGTTTAACCTATGAACTCTTACAAGTCCCACACGTAAATACAAAATGTGCCACCTCACGCTTCCGCTGAGCACTCTGATTACTCGCAACCATCAAAACTATCAATTCCACGTCCAAAGTCTAACTCTTTCTCAAATTCACCAAAAATCACTGTTCACTTTGATATTACCAATCTCACACTCTCTTGTGTTATCTCATACACCATACACAAGTCTTGGAGTTTCTCAAATAATTCTAACTCCCTGATCATCAAAACAGACATGCATAGAAACTTCCAACTTAACTTTTTAGGCACAACAACAGCTTTTCCCCGAAGGATAATCCAAGCCAAATTCATAACTCATCACGAACTCTAACCATCCTTGTTGTCTCATACTCTATTCCTTTAGACCAAACGAGTACTCAATATTCTGGCGATTACCAAACACTTCGAACCTAGAACCATAAAGATAATACCTCCAAATATTCCAACACAATACCACCGCAACCAATTTCCAAATCCATAATAATACAGATCCTTTTATAAATCCTCAATTGTCGTAAAGCATAAGCCACGACTTTACCCTCTTACATTACCATGTTGACTAAACTCATCAAAGACACATCACAATACCCCAAACCGGTTTATTAGGATCACACAAAATCAAAGCTAAAACCGTAGACAACTTCTACTCCAGCTCACCAAAACTTACTCACAACGAACATCCAAACAAACGACTCACCCTTTGTAAGTCAACTGAGATACCAGAAGTACGAACTTAACAAAGTCTTCCATAACCTGTAATAACAACCAACTGAGTCCAAAAGTTTCTAATCTCCTTAACTAACTTCGGAGCCTCTCATGTAGAACTACATCTACTTCCGATGGATCCATTAACCATACTCTCATCTGAAATAACATTTCCAAGAAACTAACCCTTTTCAACCAAAATTCTCACTCGAATAACTTAGCATAAAACTTCGTCTCTTTTCAACACTTGTAATTCAAATCTCAAACACTTTACTCATTCTTCCTCTTAGTTTATAACAAATCCAAATATCCTCAATCGAAACCACTACGAACTTATCCAATTAAATATGGAAGATACGATTCCTCTACTCCATAAACATTAGAGACACGTTACTAACACCAAATACCATCATTGTACGTTGCAATTCCCAACCAAAATCCAAAAGATATAAATCCTTAAAGCTTTTGCAAAATTTTTCACTGGGTAACTGGTTACTCACAAACAAGCTTAACCGAGTAAATAACAACCTATTCCGAGGATAACAAACCTAACCAGTCACATTAAATCGATCAAAGCCTCAACTCACACAATTCACCATTCTTATCAAATATTCCAAACAAATGTAATTCACTCAAACTCAACCAAACCATTCTAGTCATCTGTTCATGAAAGTGGACACTTATTCTCAATCATTACCTTATTCAACGGTTAGTAATCCATACCCAATTTCTTCTCCTGACCGTCCAATTCCGCAATTCCAACATGTATCAACAACCAACCAAAAAGAATTCTCAAACACAATGTTACATCTACCCACAAGGGTTTCCTCGCAATTTCCATTAATGCCTTAAAACTCCAAAGACTCCAAACCCACCAGAACTCTAAGTTTGCTGTCCTTAGTCTCAATTCCATTATACTTGTTATTCCATTCCATCATCCTTCCTTTTGTTACCAACAATACTGGAGCTCTCTAAGACAACACCTTAATGTTCCATCCAAAAACACATCTGAAAACTATGCCCAACTGACGGCCCATCACTGCGACTTCCTGCCAATTCCCAGAACACTACCATCACAGATAAAACAAACATCTTATTCCCATCTACTAAGAGTTTCCTACTAACTTAGCAGATATAAACCTCAACTATTCACCTTCGTCCAATTAAGTTCAATCTCTACTCTCTGTGAAGCAGTCCTTAAATAAAACCCAATCATTCTCTCTCAATGACCTCCCAACTGGACTAACATACCAAAACCTCTAATCCATTTCATCTTCCGATATTAGCATCTTCATCGACTCATCAAAACAATATGTAATCATCTCTTTAAATTCCAAACAACTCATTTCACACACTATCAAAGCCGGAAAGACCCGCCTATTCCATCCAACATAATTTCCGTCTGCTATCAACAAGAGATTAAGGGTGATCAGTTCCTCAATTTGCCAATAGACAGTCGACAATCATGATGGGGCATAACCGTCTTTACCAAACTATAATAGCCTTTCTTGCATCCCATACACAAAACTACCTAAGGCACAAATCCTTAGTTGACATAAACCTTACCTCCGCATTTCTTACGGAATCGGGAACAACACTGTCCAAACAACACTTACAATCTTGCAATTCACAACACACTGAGCCAGCGCTCCACACCTGAAGCAACATGGAGAAGTACCAGCTTCTCCCCCACTTATCTCATTCTAACTCCTGAAAACAAAGGATTAGAAAACCAAAAAGCACTGACAGTGTTTCACACACATATCACGTACTAAGGGACAAACAACAACGACAGTATTCAACTGTCACACCAATAGACTCAACAACTGACTCAACACTGGCTCTGATACCACTTTATGTAACACCCCTTTCTATACCCCCAAATAATTAATTAAATCATTTAGGCACGTATTGAAAATTTCATCAGAGTATAATTGCAAACACGGCATAAAAAGGTATGTCACATTATGCTTGAAATTAAAACACATACAACACCTGCTCAAAATGATATGCAACAGTGGGGTAACTTTCAACAATCAAGGATCTCAGTCCTTATACCCACATGTCAACATTTAGAATAAAAGCGGAAACATCTAAACATTGATTCAAAAACATATATACATATATATATATATATCATACTCCAATAGTAGTCACCAATATCATTCATGTTTACATAAACATTCATCAGCTAGATACATGTACAAAAGTATCGCAAAAGCTCATAAACACATCCTAGCTACCCGGTGCTACATATCAGAGCCAGACGACCAAAAAGGAAATGAAGCCACGCTTCGCAAAAGACCACCAGATACCTAATCTGCAATGCCTCATAGAGCATCATAAAACAGCAGAAGGGTGAGAAATATTATCATAATAAAGTTGCATATAATTATATATCTCAACATATAATACACATATACCACATTCTCACCACAACTCGTCACTATGCATGTATATATACATATCACACCAAGTATATACCATAAATCAAATACACGGCATAACAATCCGTAATTAACGCATCCTTCACATAGGCATATTCATTCATGCTCAAATACATGTATCCCCAATACATCTCAATTCATCACCATTCATTCAACATAACACACATACATGTTTATTCACCAATGTATCATTACAAAGATATAACTCTTATCGCCATTCATCACATCTTACTCAATATACATCGCAAGGCATATATATATATACAAAACCAAGCATATTCATCACAATGCTTATCATTCAACATAAATACATATATTCATGTTCCTTCATCAATGCACATATACAAAGACGACCAATGCAAATCATAGAGACCGACTCACGACTCTATGCAAATGCAATGCGGTACCGACTCAATCATCACTAGTTCACTCAGGAACTCTGCTGGAATCATCGCTCGTTACATAGAGTAACTCCCCGTCGGGCCTACGATGTTCCCCGTCGCTACCACTTATCAACAAGCATACGACGTTATGGATCGTTTTTAGTCCTTTATAATAGGCACACGATCAATACAACAATTGCTTACACCCATAAGGGATCTACAGTTCAACATGCATTGTTTACACCCACAAAGGGATCTACAATGTCTAACTGCATTGTTTACACCCACAAAGGGATCTTACAATGTCTTCATGCATTGTTTACACCCACGAAGGGATCTTACAATGTCTTCATGCATTGTTTACACCCACAAAGGGATCTTACAATATCTTCATGCATTGTTTACACCCACGAAGGGATCTTACAATGTCTTCATGCATTGTTTACACCCACAAAGGGATCTTACAATGTCTTCATGCATTGTTTACACCCACGAAGGGATCTTACAATGTCTTCATGCATTGTTTACACCCACGAAGGGATCTTACAATGTCTTCATGCATTGTTTACACCCACGAAGGGATCTTACAATGTCTTCATGCATTGTTTACACCCACGAAGGGATCTTACAATGTCTTCATGCATTGTTTACACCCACGAAGGGATCTTACAATGTCTTCATGCATTGTTTACACCCACGAAGGGATCTTACAATGTCTTCATGCATGATGCATGTCATATAATGACCCATGGCAATCAAGACTCATACAGTAAATCATGCATTTCAAGTACATATAATACAATGCACATATTTTCCAAACGGCTACAAACCTTCACCACAACATCATATACCCATCAAACATCCCTCACACAAGTCATACGTTACATATCATATCCTATCGCACAATATAGAAAATAACTCAAAATTCCATTTTTACGGTTTCTCAGAAAAGTCGGCTAAAAGTCGGCCAAAAATAATATTTTCTATCATCATCAAAAAGTGCTCATCGACAGCTTCGATTCGGTATAAAGAACTCTTAAATACGATAAACGGTTAACAAGATATGAATATTTCAAAATAATGCGAAAACGTAAACCGGACGCCCGACACTACGAAACGGTTCGTAAAAACTATACCGATTGGACCAAGTTCAGACCCCAAAACTATTTTTCCTAGAAAGAACATCTCGTTAGCTTTCCAACGCTTTAAACGGGGGTTAAAACCGACTTACGGTTCAAGAGATATGAATTTCCGAAGTTTCCCCGACAAACCAGAATTTTTGGTTCAGCACAGTATGTATCGATACATAGGCTTATGTATCGATACAAAAAGCCACATGTATCGATACATAGCACGCATGTGTCGACACATGCTGTAGTGAAAATGCTGTTTTTCCCAATTTTTTCAGTATGTATCGATGCATAAGGGTTATGTATCGATACATAAACCATTTCGTATCGATACATAGCTGTTATGTATCGATTCATAGCCCTGTTTTTCTCAAAAATCAGATTTTCTCAATTTACACACTTGCTGTAACTTTTCCGAAATGACCGGAACTCGACTAAATCGAACATTTTCACCGAAACAAACATATACGCGCAATCACCAAATACATAAGAACAATTTAGAACACATAAACGAAATTTCTACGACGTTCGATTTTTCGATTAAATTTCGACCTTTCAAAAACCAGAATTTTCGAACATCGCCAAATCGAATAAAAAGCACGCTATACGACAACCTAACCTTACTCGATACAATTACGTAATTTATTCCGAATTCTAACCGTGAAAACATCGGTTTCTATCGATTTTCTACGATTCGACCTAAACGGAAACAACAACGGAAACATACCGAAAACTAACCGAAACATAACCAAACTTCATGAAACTTTAAACAGCAGCTCACATACATATAACCAACCAACACATGTATTCATACGACTTTTCGACCGTAAAAACATTGGTTTCTATCGATTCCGTCAAATACGGCATAAACGGAAACATATGGAAAACAACCAAAACATCCACACAAAACACATACATAATCATACACAAAATTAGGATAACAATATTTCACACCCTTACCCGATTAAATCGACTCCGAAAGATTGATCTTGGTGATTTTCCACACTTTTCTCTTGCTCTTCTCTTTTCTCCTCTCTTTTCCTTCTTCTTCTCTTTTTCTCTCAAAATTCTGTTTTTCTCTCTTTCTCACCTCTAACTTTCTATTTTAATAAAACAAATATCTATCCCCACAAAAAGACCAAAATACCCCTACACTCAAATATCTCGCAAACGCTCTCAAAACGCGACAAAATATAATCACGATGAAAAATAACATTTTCTAAATAAAAGTCGAAAATAAAATAATATAATAATAAAATAATCAAAACGACTCGATTAATTAAATAAGACAAAACTGGGGCGTTACATCAAACCTCACTAACCCTAGGTCACCCATGCATGATAACTTTAGGACCATTAGTTTCCCTTTAGAGTTACCCTTGTGTCTTCTCTCTTCTCACCTCAAAATTTCTTTAAAACACTTAATAATAATAAGGTGTATTGCACACAAGCCTTAAGTGTGGGGAATGAGAAATGAGGGGCTTCCTCTCATCTTTCTAGAGTGCTTAGCGAGCGTCCTGTCTTGGGACGATGCGTTAAGTATTCGCCCTTATGCCCTAGACTTTGGTGCAATGCAGCTTAGGAACTAACTTAAGCCACTTCTGTCCTAAAAGACACAAACCAACCTCAAACTTTTTGTCCTTTGGGACCTTCCAAACGTAAAGGATATTTTCAAAAAGGGCACGTTACTTTCCGTCTGAGTCGCAAACAGGCATCGACCCTAACTGCCGGACGCGAATTTAACGTCGCTCATAAAAAACACAAAAAGAACTTGGTCCGAACTACGTTGACTCTGAGTTCCCCATTGCACAAAGGGGGTACGTAGGCCTAGGACGTCAACGTCCTACCGAGTATGTCCTTGTCTTCTCCTCCCCGTCTTAGTACAGCCCTAGATGATAGTATGACTCACCCTTAGAATAGACAACAAGCGTGAATCCCATCGAGTACGATGGACGCGTGGGGTGCTAGCACCTTCCCCTCGCGTAACTGACTCCCGAACCCAGGCTATGGTTGCGATGACCATTCCTTTCCCCCTTCCTAAGGTTTATGCGTACAGCCCTAAATGATAGTATGACTCACCCTTAGAATAGACAATAAGCGTGGATCCCATCGAGTACGATGGACGCGTGGGGTGCTAGCACCTTCCCCTCGCGTAACCGACTCCCGAATCTAGGCTATGGTTGCGATGACCATTCCTTTCCCCCTTCCTAAGGTTTATGCGGTGTTCCCTTTCCCTCTCTTGGGATAAATTTACACGGCTGGCGACTCTATTTTTCCGCGCCACTCTCGCGTTTGTACCTGGATGAAAATCCTGGGAGCGACAGTATCCAAATTGACGGCGAACCAATACCGGATGGTAGTTGATTCCTCCTTTAGTTCCTATAAGGGGTATGTTGGGGAAATTTCCACAACGGTCAATGATCCTGATTCCCTCATAAATCCTATTACACGAATCTATATCAGAGTTGGTAAGAGACATGATCTTATGCGACCAACGTAAGGCACTCTTACAATCCCAAAAAGCAACAGACTTGGGCAAGTGAGAGATAAACCATTTGTAAAGCAAAGGTACACAACATGTGATCTCCCCTCCGCTGTACAAATTTCCCAGGTGTACAGAATGATATGCATATGCGAGCAAAGTCGGCACAAGATTTCCAATGAGAAAAACCTTAATGGAGTTAATATCGACGAAGTTATTAATGTTGGGAAACAAAAATAACCCGTAGGTGAGCAAGACAAAGATGCTTTCAAAAGCAATCACGTTTCCTATACTGGCAAAATATAGGGCCTTCTTCGTCAAGAACTGGGCTGGCAAACCTTGGATGCCACCCTTAGTGGTTAGGTGAGTCCTAACTTCAGACTCGTCCAAATGAATTACTCTTGCAATAGTCTGATTCTTTGGAATTTCTTCCAGTCCAGAAAATGGAGCTCGATCTGTAATGTGTAGATCGATCAGGTGAGAATACTCCTCCAGCGTTGGTGATAGCTGGTAATCCGGGAATGTGAAACAGTGATAAACCGGATCATAGAACTGGATTAGTGCATCCATGATTCCCTCAATTACATGGACTCTTAACAGTGGTAGTAAACCTCCGTGCTTGGCTCTGAAAGCCTCTTGGTTAGTGATCATCCTCGCTAACCTTCTCAAATCCTCTAGTTTTGGAACCTTGAAGGTATACTGGTGAGTTCTCCTTCTACCGAAATCCATTAGTGCAATCCTTTTCTCTGATATTTGCAATCACAGTCTTAGTTTATTTTGAAAAAAACAGAGAGACTAGAAGAGAAGAATTTTTTAATGTTTTAATGTTTTTTAGATGAATGCATGAATGCAGCACACAAAAACATAGAAAAAACATGGGGTCAAAGGGTCGTTGTCATGAAGTCAAGGCTCTACCCATCCCCAAAGGTTTATACTAGGGTGATTTTTGTACCTGTACTCATTATCATTAGCTCCTCCCAGGAAAGCAAAATAACAAGCGGATCGCCAGCGAGTTGTAGAGCAATCTTAGAGTAAGTGCCATTCACCGAGAATAGATCACCAGCCTCAAATGAGGGTAGTATCACGTAACAACTATTTCCGATAGTTTCCGCACTATGAAAGGGTTTGGCTCCCCAGCTTCTCAGACTTAACAACCGGCCCATTGTCTAGGTGAGAGAATGGGTTGCGTTGGTCAGCCTCCACTGAGGTTGATGGTCGACCCCGTCGCCATCACTTATCTTAGGTGTATACTCATTCTTTCCACATACGGCATCACCCGCATTCCCATTAGCAGAAAAATAAACATGTATAGCAATTAGGAAAAGCAGTATATATATTTGTCCTAATCATCCTAGACCTTTAAAGCTATGAATCCTAAGTTCCTGACAGAAATTGGGTTCCCCGGCGGAAGCCCCAATCTGTGGTTTCCACACAAGAGGCGAAAAGGTAGTACGTACCTAGACCAAACTTTGAAGGGCCCCACGGTGGGCGCCATTTTTCTGCAGCGAGCGATTTTGGACGCGGTTCTTAAGCGCTGGTCGCTCTCTGCGGTTGAGCTTAAAACTACAGGCCGATTCATTTTTTATCCTATTAAAGCTGATGAAGGAAGGGAAATAGATGTCTCCAATTAACCCTGCTTTGCATACTGAGTTTAAACAGCGGTCTGTTAGGTTACGAATGCTATCAATGTGGGGGGCCTTTGTACTGGTTATTTGTATTTTCGCCAATACTGTTTCTTTCTTTTTATCTAGACAGAAGGTTTCTAGCGGGGAACAAGGATTAGGACGTTAGGACTGATGCTTTTGAATTACTGCTGTTGATATGGGGTTTGGGTTTTTTGTTGATTGTGCTCGCTAAGATCTTTTCTTTCGATCTTATGCCTACGTATTCCCGTTTACCAAAACAGGGAAATCAGAGCATTCGTAGAGTCTCCTATTCTATGGGAGGAAATGGTTCTTTTGGTGTCTTGTTCAAAGCCCAAGACGTGAAGCGAAAGGTAGTTTGTATCTTGATCAAAGCCCAAGATGTGAAGCTAAAAGGTCTATTTGTATCTTGTTCAAAGCCCAAGATGTGAAGCTGAAGGGTTTATTTGTATCTTGTTCGAAGCCCAAGATATGAAGCTAAAAGGTGTTGTCTTTAGAGAGAACTTGTCATCTCTAAAGGGGGTCTGTTTGTCACAATTGTTGGGCGACTGACTGTAAAGGAGGATTACTTTAACCGGGATACGCGGATCCTAGCAATGCCATAATTTCCTTTATAGGGGGTTTTAACCTGAAGGAGAAGACTTTAACTCAGTGTAGAGCAATGCTATCTTTCCTTAGGAATTTCTCATGCTAAAAGAGGGACAGTGGCATGGATGTAGATAATCCAGAGGCTTGCCGCTTACAGCGATTAGATGAAGAGGAATGAGTTGTTGATGTTTGTGTACTGTGAACGAGGCACAACTTTGATGCTAAAAGGTTGATTGGATCAACCAGTGGTTTTCTTATACAAAGCCTAAGAGGAGGCTAAAAGGTTTTTGACTCAACGAGGGAGTCTTTTGGTATCTCGTATAAAGCCCGAGATGGAGGCTATTGGCCCAACAAGAAGGTTTTTTATGTGTCTTGTACGAAGACCGAGAGAGAGGCTATTTGACTCAACAAGAGAGTTTTTTTTTTGTATCTCGTACGAAGCCCGAGATGGAGGCTAAAATTGTTAGCTCCGCTGGGGAGAATCATTGTACAAAGCCCAAGAGTAGGCTATGGTGACTGTTTCAGTTGAGTGACAGGTCCAGTATGCTGATTTAAAGAGAAAATTAGTTCTTATATGAGTAATGTTTGGACTCAGGGATTTTGATTCGAGGATCAGGGATATTTCCTGTTCTTTAAGGAAATGGGAAATCCAAAAGGTATTGAGACTGTCCGAGTCCACGGGATTCCTTCCTATTCTTGAAGGGTGCTTGAGAATGCCTTGGAGACTCGAGGAAATTAGACTGTCCAAGTCTAGAGTGTCATCTTTTAGACTGTGTTTTGAGAAACAATAGTAGACTCTTTGAAAGGACTGTTCTATGAAGATGACTAGGTTATGTTCCTATACCTCTAGGAGGTCGTCGGGACAATTTGTACGAAGCCCAAGAGGAGGCTGGAATCTTTTAAGAAGCCGACGGGTCCTTGTACTAAGCCCAAGAGGAGGTTATCATTCCCGGAGGAAAAGATCATTATACGAAGCCTAAGAGGAGGCTGTGAATACTTTTAAGAAGCCGTAGGGTCCTTGTACTAAGCCCAAGAGGAGGCTAGGTTGCTTTTAGGAAGCCTGTGGGTCCTTGTACGATGCCCAAGAGGAGGCCGATGCTTTTAAGAAGTCGATGGGTCCCCAAACCCCCGAGAAATTCAAGACATGCCATTAACCGAGAATAGATCAAGCCAGGAAAGTTCGAGAATTTGGAAGAAACTCAAGAGATGCCATTCACGGAGAAAAGATCATCTCTGGGGAGTAGAGTTTCTTGACAAGTACTTTTAAGAAGCCGATGGGTCCCCAAACCCCGAGAAACTCAAGACATGCCATTCACCGAGAATAGATCAAGCCAGGAAAGTTCGAGAATTTGGAAGAAACTCAAGAGATGCCATTCACGGAGAAAAGATCATCTCTGGGGAGTAGAGTTTCTTTGACAGCTTCTACGAGTGACAGTCTATGAAAAGGGTTCACAGAGAATGCTACCTTTCATGTCTCCATATTGTTTAACCCCAAGAGGAGGGAAGATTGTGTCTGGTAATCCTATGGGGATCTAGTTTAGACTATTTCTAAGAGTGATCAAGACAGCTTTACCCAGTGCTAGACGTAGTTGCCGGGGAAACTCTAGATATCTATACTATTATTACACAGTTGATATGAGTTTATGAAGGAAGACTTATAGTGAAACAACCCCACAATACAGTTATATGTATATGAAAGCGGTAAATGAAAGCGATAACCACTTACTCGGTTGTAGCGCTTCCATGCTGTTTGGTTAGTTGTTCAACAAAGAAAGATTGAAAACAACATTATATTCAAAATCAAAGGAGAAAGTGCTTTGAAAAAGAAAGATTTGGGGCTTACAGCTCAAGGAGAGGCCCAGGGTTTTATCAGTGAGCGCACTGTTTAAATTTGTACAGAGGGACTTATACAAGTGATTGAGGCCCAAAAAGGTTTTATGTACAAAGGGATGGGTCTTACACTCTCTCAAGAGGCCCAAAAGGTTTAAAGAAAAAGAGTGGGGCTTATAACACGAGGGTAGGCCCAATTGATTTTTCCGTTTGAAATGGCGATCGCGCCGAGATTTTCTTTTAACACAGAGGGACTTATACAATAAGTGAGGCCCAAATGATTTTGGTTAAAAGGGGGTTGGGTCTTACACTCTATTAGAGGCCCAAAGTGTTTTTGAATGGGTCTTATAGCTCAAGGAGAGGCCCAAGGTTTATTTTGAAAAGGCGACGATCGCGCCGTTCGTTTTTGACGGTATCGGGACTTATACAATACACTGAGGCCCAAAAATGTTTTGGTCAAGAAAGGATTGGGTCTTACACTCTATTAGAGGCCCAAAGTGTTTTGAAAATGATATATGAGAGTTGAATTAATCCAAAAACCCTAATTTGTTTTCAAAAATGTATTTAATTGAATAAAAATTCAATTAAAATGATCAAAAATTGTTTAACATGTGAAAAACAAATTGTGATTTTGGATTAATGCTTCAAAAATTAAGTATTGACCTACAAAATAATTAGAAAGCATTAAAAGTTGCAAAATCAATGTAGAACAAATATTTAATATGTCAAAAACAATTAAAATATTAATTCTTTGCAAAAATATCAATTATATGAAATAAATAATATTTTTGGGATTTTTTGGGAAAATAAAATATTTTAACATTTTTGTGAATTATTAAAAAAAGAATCAACTCAAAATCATTAAAACTCAGAGAGAAATTAATTTTTGAATCAATTAAATAAAATCACAAAATTCAAATATTTGAATTATTCAAAAATGGTGCCAAGAACACGCGCGTGTTCTGGGTTTGGCTGATTTGCATTTTCTCCTCAATCTCACTGAATAGTTGATTATATCATGCAATCCACATATCATTATGCTCGTCTCAACCTCACGATCATGTCTATAACACTTAATTTCATTTAAATTAAACATATAACAAGAAATCATGAAAAATCCTCAAGAACCCTAATTTCTGCATGAAGGCTAGGATTTTTGACACACGATTCAAACAATGCAATTAATTGAGGGAAAACATTCCATGCATGATTATGAACATATGGCCAAATTATTGTGCGAGGAAATATGCATAGATTGAGAGATGACCAAGTATATGCTTACCTCTAAGCCGTGACAGCAAGTGCAATGTGATTTTTGATTTGGAGGTGTTACAGATGAGTGGTGATGATCTGAACAGCTTCCCTACACCCTATGGAGTGTGTTTGAATGGTTGGACTTGATTGAAATTGGCTGGATCAATTTGTGGTACCTCAGTTGCACTTTGGTTAAAACCTTGAGCAACCAGCTGGTGATTTTGTGAAATTGGTGTTTCAGAAGTGATCTAAGTGTTTGATCAGCTCATATGTGATGTATGTGAGGTGTGTGAGTGATTGGTTTGATTGGAATTGCTCTCAAACTCAAAACCCGATAGTGACTTGCCTTAGAAGGCAAAATTGGAGTGAAAGAAGAGATTTTGAGGAAAGCATCTATTTGATGGCTTTGGTGTACTCAAATTGATCACAATTGAGCTCTATTTATAGTAGAGCAAGTTCGTTTTGCAAGGAATAGTGAATGGCAGCTGGTAAGTAGGTTTGGCCAATGTTGGCAAATGAAAATCCAAGTCTCCTCTAGCCATTGACTAGAGGTTAGGGCACAGAGCTTTGGTTCCCTTGGTCTTGGATAAGTCTTGACTGATTTCAAATGAGAATGGCTCAGTCCATGCCACCTTGATGCTTCCATTGAATGCTTCAATCCAAATTTGGAGTCTTGTCCCTATTTTGGTCATTCTAGGTTCAACATGCTATTTCTTGTTCCATGGACTTTGGAGGCTTGGCTCAGTGATTGTCCCCTCTAGATTCAATCCTCAGATGTGTCCAAGTGGATAGGAGCATTTGAATTTGGATTATTTTGGAAAATCGAGCCAAAATGTAAAATCTGCCTTGCCTTTGACAGATTTCAGCAAGGCAACTTGACAATGTCATATCTCATGGTGTAAGTTGAATTTGGCAATGTTCTTGGCCATTTTGGAAAGCTCTTACATGATACAACAACTGTTTGAACAAGTTTGGTTTTGATCTCTTCTGATTCCAAGTGAAAAATCCCTCTACATTTGGCAAAAAGTGAAGCAAAATCTGACTTAGTGAAAATTTCACTAAGTGTTGGAAAAAGTGACATTTTCACTTTTCAGCCATTTTGATCACTCCATAACTCAAAATCCTTAATGAATTGGACTTAGATCTAGTTGAAGTTTTTGTAGAGGGTAATGAGGGCTACAAATCAATCTTTGGATGAGAAAAAATGGTTTTGTGGTTTAGGAGTTATGATCCTTCAAAGTTGGTACCCTTGTCACTTTATTTTTAACTTAGAAAATTTTCTAAGTGTTTATGGTTACCCCTTTTACAAGTTATCCCACTTTTCTTGATTTTTCTTCAATAATGATGATTCAAATCATACATTAACATCATTTTAGGGTTAAAAATCCATTTTGATGAAAAATCTCAAAAAGTCAAAGTTGACTTTTGTGCACAGTTGACTTTTTATCAGATGAATTCCAAATTGTGCAATTCTTCATGAAATCATGTCCTTGACCTAAATCAAACTTGATGGACATGTTCCATGGGTGTCATAGGGTATATTGGGGCATGTCCTAGGGTTTGGGAGCATGTCCTGGTCAAAAGTCAAAGTTACAGTTTACTTTTTCCTTAAAACCCTAATTGTGGTGCAGATGAAATTGAGACTTGTTGCTCAAGCTTCTTGGATTAATCCATTGTTCCAAATGGATCAATATAGTTCATTAGAGACCCTCAAATCATGTCTTGAGGTCTTGGCTCTTGATTTGTCCCAAAAGTCAACTTAGGAGTGAATTAGGTCAAGAAACCCTAATTCCTGATTTTTGATGTATGCATCCCCTGAGGCAAAATTGACTTGATGATTGGGTCCATGAGGTTCCATGGAGTATATTAGGTTATGTTTTGGATCATTGGCTCATGCCCAGATGAAAATTTCCATCTGGAGGCCCTGGTCGACCAAAGCCCTAATTTGGTGACACTGGCGATCTTGAAGCTTGATCCACCTAAAAGGGAGAAACCTTGTGCTTAATCCTTGAACTGGGAGTCCTCTTGATCCATTGTGAATGTTTGAGAGGTTAGACAAGTTGAAGATCATGTCATTCCTTGATTGATCCTTTGCCTAAGGCTCTGAGAGGGCTAGAAACCCTAATTTTGATAGTAGTTAATGCTCACCCATCTTTAGGGAGACTGATGAAGTATAATGGTTCCTCCATATTGTTATGATGATTTGCACAATGATGGGAAATCTTAGTGGTCAAAATTTGGGGTATGACAGTTGGCAAATGAAAATCCAAGTCTCCTCTAGCCGTTGACTAGAGGTTAGGGCACAGGCTGCTGGTTCCCTTGGTCTTGGATAAGTCTTGACTGAATTCAGTTGAGAATGGCTCAGTCCATGCCACCTTGATGCTTCCATTGGATGCTCCAATCCAAAATTGGAGTCTTGTCCCTATTTTGGTAATTCTAGGTTCAACATGCTATTTCTTGTACCAAATACTTTGGAGGCTTGGCTCAGTGATTGTCCCCTTTAGATTCAATCCTCAGATGTGTCCAAGTGGATAGGAGCATTTGGATTTGGCTGATTTTGGCAAATGGACCAAAATTATAAAAATCTGCCTTGCCTTAGCAGATTTCAGCAAGGCAACTTGCCAATGTCATATCTCATGACTCAAATTGAATTTGGTAATGTTCTTGGCCATTTTGGAAAGCCCTTACATGATACAACAAATGTTTGAACATGTTTGGTTTTGATCTCTTTTGAATCCAAGTGAAAAATCCCCCTACATTTGGCAAAAAGTAAGGTAAAATCTGACTTAGTGAAATTTTCATTAAGTGTTGGAACAAAGTGACTTTTCTTGATTTTGATCACTCCATAACTCAAAATCCATGAGGAATTTGGACATAGGTCAATATGAAGCTTTTGTAGAGGGAAATGAGATCTACAAATCAAGCTTTGAATGGGGAACAATGGCCTTGTGGTTTATGAGTTATGGTCCTCCAAAGTTGGCACATTAGTGTCACTTTTTCCATAACTTAGAAAATTTTATAAGTTTTTATGGTTACCCCTTTTACAAGTTATCCCACTTTCTTTGATTTTTCTTGATGAATGATGATTCAAATCATACATTAACATCATTTTAGGGTTAAAAATCCATTTTGGTGAAAAATCTCAAAAAGTCAAAGTTGACTTTTGTGCACAGTTGACTTTTTTCAGATGAATTCCAAACTGTGCAATTCTTCATGAAATCATGTCCTTGACCTAAATCAAACTTGATGGACATGTTCCATGGGTATCATAGGGTATATTTATTTATGTCCTAGGGCTTGGGAGCATGTCTAGGTCAAAAGTCAAAGTTACAGTTGACTTTTCCCGCGAAACCCTAATTGTGGTGCAGATGAAATTGAGACTTGTTGCTCAAACTTCTTGGATTAATCCATTGTTCCAAATGGATCAATATAGTCCATTAGAGACCCTCAAACCCTCTCTTGAGGTCTTGGCTCAGGATTTGCCCTAAAAGTCAACTTAGGGGTGAATAGGTCAAGAAACCCTAATTCCTGATTTTTGATGAATGCATCCCCTGAGGCAAAATTGACTTGATGATTGGGTCCATGAGGTCCCATGAAGTATATTAGGTTATGTTTTGGATCATTGGCTTGTGCCCAGATGAAAAAATTTCCATCTGGAGGCCCTGGTCGACCAAAACCCTAATTTGGTGACACTGTCGATCTTGAGACTTGATCCACCTAGAAGGGAGCAGCCTTGTGCTTGATCCTTGAAGTGGGAGTCCTTTTGATCCATTGTGTATGTTTGAGAGGTTAGACAAGTTGAAGATCATGTCATTCCTTGATTGATCCTTTGGCTAAGGCTCTGAGAGGGCTTGAAACCCTAATTTTGATTGTAGTGGATGCTCACCCATCTTTGGGGAGACTGATGAAGTATGATGGTTCCTCTATATTGTGATGATGATTTGCATAATGATGGGACATCATAGTGGTCAAAATTTGGGGTATGACAGTAAGGACAGGTCTGATCCGTTTTGAACCAAAAAGGCGGATTCTCCGACACTGTAAGAGGAGACCTAGTCTGAACGTGCCCCTTGACCAGTAGTAACGGAAACAGTTCTGCGTACAACATTGGTATAGGGTCGAACCCTGGTGGTCGCGTTGTACGGTTGTTGTTGTACTGAGGACGAGCCTGCTGAAGAGGCTGTTGTGTCCTTTGCTGATATTGTTGTTGATGCAGTTGGCTTTGAGCAACCTGAGGTTGATATGCAGGAACAGGCACAGGGTTGATAGCAGGAGTTATAGCTGCTACTGGTTGGTACTGTCGCCTCTGCTTTTCGAGAGAGAGCTATTACCAATATCCTGCTCTTTTTTCTTAGGGAAAGCACTACCGTATCTTTTGGTACTGTTGATGGTTCTGTACCTTTGACCAGACGTCCTTCTCGGACTGCTTCTTCGAGACGAACTCCTATGCCCACCATCTCAGTGAAGTCACTAAGCGCACTGGCGACCATTCTGTCGTAGTAAAATGAGCTCAAGGTTTTCAAGAAGATCTTTGTCATCTCTTTTTCCTCAAGAGGTGGACAAATCTGAGCGGCAATTTCACGCCATCTCTAAGCATATTCCTTAAAGGTTTCCTTATCCTTCTGCGACATGGTTCTAAGTTGATCTCTGTCCGGTGCCATGTCCAGATTATACTTATACTGCTGAACGAAGGCAGCACTAAGATCTCCGAAAGTGACGATCTTAGTGCGGTTTAAACCCTGTACCATTTGAGTGCGGCACCGGTTAAACTATCCTGGAAATAATGGATCAGTAGCTAGTGGTTTTCTGTCTGTGTTGACATCCTCCGGGCGTACATCACCAAGTGACTTTGAGGGCAAGAGTTACCCTTGTATTTTTCAAATTCGGGCACCTTGAATTTGTGCAGAACTTTCACATTGGGGACTAAACAAAGGTCTGCGGCGTCCTTTCCAAATAAATCCTGACTGCGAATAGCTTGCAATTCCTTCTACATCTCCAGGAATTGTTCCTGGAATTCCTTCATTTTGTCATTCATACGTTCATTTCCACCAGAAGGTATCTGTGGAATCTTTCCTTCCGGGACAGTGTGTACCACAGGTGGTGGTATAGTCATTACGGCAGTGACTCTTGGTACTTCCCTTTCCCAAAGTTTGTAACCTTCAGGAGTTGCTGTCATGCCCCTTGCATCTTCGTTTTCTCTAAGTTTGTAACCTTCAGGCCCAGTGGCTCCTGCGACAGTTTTCGGATCTTCCATGATCGGTGGAATATATCCTTCTGGGATAGAGTTGGGTGGCATGCCCCAGGGACGATCTTTAGGCATGTTATACCGAGGATCATACTTTTTCACTATGTGCGTTGATGTGATCTCTGAGATCACAGTCCTTTGTCGTTGTACCTGGGCTACTGCCAGAGATTGCATGTCGTTATGAAGTTTCCTCATATCTTCTTTTAGAGTGTTGATTTCTTCTCTCAACTCTTTGTTCTCTTCCTCGAGATCATCCATTTTCTTTTGTCGATTGGCCCGAGTATTATACGAATGAGACAATTTGACCCTAGAATTAAGACACAAACGTGAGATTCGTAGGGAATAAGAATACGTTATGGGCGAATGATGAATGATATGCAATGATTATATTAGTTAATTTTTGTTAATCAAAAGAAACTTTGACAATTGGATTGCAAATATCATACAGTGGGGGAAACCCCGTTTTATTGAATTCAAAGATTGCGGAAATGAAAATACAGTAATTTACAAAGTGATGTAAAAGGAAATGTCTAAACTTATGGATCCTGAGTCCTCTCTAAGGGGAGCTCAGGTGCTGGTTCTGGTGTTTTCCTTTTCTTTAACCGGGGCTCTTGAGCCGTTGTCGGGTTGTCATTCCTTTGCCAAGTGAAAGGAGCGAGGAAATTCGTTTGGTCTTCCTGATTCTCTATAGCATGTTGCTCTAAAATCTCAATCAGAGCATCTTTTTCTTTTAACAGTTGATGTATTTTGCTACACTCCATATTGAGAATGTAGTATTTGTTCTTCCAAGACCTCTTCTCTTGTTAAACTTTGTTGAGTGTAACCTGAAGTTTTTCCGTATCAGACATAAAATAAAGGACAGATTCCCTTAATGGAAGAACTTCGTGACAAGGGTAAGGCATCCTCAGCTTGAGAGCTCTAGTTTGTACCCAGCGGAGATAAGGTTCCACAGAGACACAATTCGGTTTTCCTAGAGACTCTCTTCCCTTCCTGTGAACATGTTTCCAAGCATGCACTATTTCGGTCTTTAGTGCACTGTCATTTTCTCCTTCCTTGAAGAAAAGACCTTCCAGATGAGCATTACGCGGGACATGCCTCATCGGGTATCCAAATTGACGATGAACTAAAACTGGATGATAATTGATTCCTCCTTTAATTCCTATGAGGGGTACATTGGGGAAATTTCTACAAAGGTCAATGATCCTGATCCCGTCATAGATTCGATTGTACCAATCGATGTCGGAGTTGGTAAGAGACATGATTCTCTGCGACCAACGTAAAATACTCTTTTGATCCCAAAATGCAGCAGACTTGGGCAAATGGGAAGTGAACCATTTGTATAGCAGGGGCACACAACATGTGATCATTCCTCCGTTGTACAAATTCCTTAAGTGTACGGAATGATAAGCATCTGCGAGCAAGGTTGGCACGGGGTTTCCAATCAGAAAAATCTTAATGGCATTGATATTAACAAAGCTATCAATGTTAGGAAACAAAAATAACCCGTAGGTGAGTAAAGCAAAGATGCTTTCGAAAGCAGTCACATTCCCTATCCTAGCAAAGTACAGGGCTTTCTTTATCAAAAACTGGGCTGGCAAACCTTGGATTCCACCCTTAATGATCATGTGAGTCCTGGCTTCTGAATCGTCCAAATAAATTTCTTTTGCAATGGTTTGATCCTTTGGAATTTCTTCCAGTCCAGAAAAGGGAGCTTGGTCAGTGATAGGTAAATTATTCAGGTGAGAGTATTCCTCTAGTGTCAGTGCTAGCTGATAATTCGGGAATGTGAAACAGTGATAGACCGGATCGTAGAACTGGATTAGCGTGGACATGATTCCTTCAATTACATGGACCCTTAATAGAGACAACAGTCCTCCATACTTAGCTCTGAAAGCATCAGGGTTGCTGATCATCCTTGCCAACCTTCTCAAATCCTCTAGTTTTGGAACCTTTAAGGTGTACTTGTGAGTCCTCCTTCTACCGAAATCCATAACACAATCTTTCTCTCTGATATTTGCAATCATTGTCTCTGTTTAATTTGAAAAAGAGAGAGTAGAAGAGAAAATTTTTCTTTGTTTTAAGTTTTTTAATGAAATGAATGCATGAATGCAGCACACAAAAACATAGAAAAAACATGGGTTCAAAGGTTCGGTGTCATGAAGTCAAGGCTCTACCCATCCCCAATGGTTATACTGGTGATTTTTTGTACCTGTCCACAAAATCATTGACCCCTCTTAGGATAACAACAACAAGATGGTTCACCCGAGCGAGCTGATGTATCTTAGAGTAATCTTAAATGAGGGTAGTATCGCGTGATAACTATTTTCGATAGTTTCCGCACTACAAAATAGTAACATGGTCTTAGTCTACTAAAATCCTCAGTTTCATGGACAGCCCAATCGAACAATCTGCTTTCAACAATCGAAGTTATATAGGCATTGAATCCGCAAAGGGTATATCCACTGATTCGATAGTCTACCGAGACCTCTTATTTGGGAGTCACTCCCTATAAGGTTACCTGTCTCATGCCATCACTTATCTTAGGCAGCTCTCAAACTTTCCAGATGCGGCATCACCGGCAGTCCCATTAGCAGAAAAATAAACACGGATATCAATTAGGAAAAGCGATATATATATATATATATATATATATATATATATATATATATATATATATATATATATATATATATATATATATATATATATATTCCTAAAACTAACATCCTAGACCTCTTAAGAGCTATAATCCTAGTCCTATACAGACAATGACTCCCCAACAGAGTCGCCATTTTTCTGTGGAAAATGGGGATGATGATGACTAGATCTTACAATGAGTCCCCAGCAGAGTCACCATTTTTCTGTAGCGAGCGATTTTTGTCGGTGACGCGACCACCTTATCGCTGAAGTTGGGGTTTCCTCCTCGAGGAGAAAGGGGGTGCTACTTTCTGATTTCTTATTTATCCCATGAAGCTGGAAGGGAAAGGGAAGCTATCTAAAACTAACTTTGCACACCATTGTTCAACTGAACAAACGCTTAAAAGAGATTGGGGGGTCCGGGTTAAGGTTATACAATGGGTAGTTATCAGTTACCCATCCTACATGTGGTTATCCACAGGATACTAGCTTTAGGTTTTGCTTTGTAATTGATAGTGTTTATCCTTTAATGGGTTGGGAACGTTTCTTGGGAAATGTGACAGGGAGAGTGAGTTTCTGTTGATGTTTTTGGGAAGGTGTTGGACCTAAGTTTTGATTGATGTATGAAGGTATTGGACCTAGAGTTTTTTATTAGTATGCTCGCTAAGACTTCGCAATCTTATGCCTACGTATTCCCGTTTAAACGAAACAGGGAAATCAGAGCAATCGTAGTTCCTCCTATTTTATGGGAGGAAAATATGATGTTTTGGTGTCTTGTTCAAAGCCCAAGATTGAAGCTAAATGAGTATTTGTGTCTTGTTCAAAGCCCAAGATTGAAGCTAAAATGTTTGACTTAGAGAGAATTTGTCATCTATAAAGAGGTATTGTTGATTTTTGTGTGCCTTGATCAAAGCCCAAGGTTGAAGCTAAGAGGTTGATTGACTCCACTGGGGAAATCCTTATACAAAGCCGAAGAGGTGGCTGTGAATGACCGAATCAACGAGAGAGTGTTTATATTGGTGTCTTGTACAAAGCCCAAGAAGGAAGCAAAAAAGAGAATGACTCTTTGGGGATATCATTATATGAAGCCTAAGAGTAGGCTAACTCCGCTGGGAAGGTACTTATTTGTCTTGTATAAAGCCCAAGATTAAGGCTAAAAAAGGGTTTGACTCAACAAGATAGTGCTTTTATTTGTCATGTACAAAGCCCAGGATTGCGGCTGAACAAGCTGGAGAAATCATTATACAAAGCCTAAGAAGAGGCTAACTCCTACTAGGGGAAATTATTATACAAAGCCTAAGAGGAGGCTGAAAAAGATGGACTCAACAAGAGAGTGTTCTTATCTGTCTCATTTAAAGCCCGAGATGGAGGCTAAAAGGGTTGACTCAATAAGAGAGTCTGGAATGTGATTGACTCAACAAGAGAGTCGGACAAGTGGTTGACCCAACAAGAGAGTCTGAAAAGGTGATTGACTCAACAAGAGAGTCTAAAAAGTGGATGACTCAACAAGAGAGTCTGAAAAGGTGATTGACTCAACAAGAGAGTCTGAAAAGGTTAGCTCCGCTGGGGAGAATCATTGTACAAAGCCCAAGAGAAGGCTGACTTTCCTGAGGAAAGATCATTATACAAAGCCTAAGAGGAGGCTATCTTATGCTGGGGATTCTTGAGATCCCAAGGCATGTCCAAATGGGGAAACCAACTTTTGCATGGGAATGCAGAAGAATTGACATATCAGATACCTTGAGGTTCTGATTTGAGATAGTGTTATATGATGATAATCTGACTCTGGCTTGGGGATTTTAGGAGAGAGACTGGGCTTTAGAACCCACAAGTTTGAGCTCTGCCGGAGATTAATCCAGAATCCGGGGTTTCTCCTATATTCGTAAGGAACTTGAGAATGTCTTTGAGACTCAAGGAGATTTAGACTATCCAAGTCTATTGGCAACGTCTATCTTTGTACAATGCCCAAGAGGAGGCCGACTCGTTTAAGGGATGAGTATCAACCCTAAAATTGGTCTGAGGGCTTTTGTAACTCCTTTTAGAAAGACAACTTTAACAAAGGGTGACTAAGTTCTGTCCTATACCTCTAAGAGGTCGTGAGGGTCCTTGTATGAAGCCCAAGAGAAGGCATGAGAACTTTTAAGAAGCCGACGGGTCCTTGTACAAAGCCCAAGAGGAGGCGGGGATGCTTTTAGGAAGCCTGTGGGTCCCAAACCCAGAACAGTTCATGAAATGTTATTCACCGAGAATAGATCATTTAGTGAAAGTTCTGAAGTTTGAAGAAACTCAAGAGATTCTATTCACCGAGAATAGATCAACTCTGGGGAGTAGAATTTCTTTGACAATTTCTAGGGGTGACAGTCAGAGAAAAGGTTCACGAGGAATACTGCCTTTCTCTTTGTTCCATACTGTTTAACCCCAAGAGAAGGGAAGACTATATCTGGAAATCCTATGGGGATCTAGTTTTGACTGTATTTAAGAGTGACCAAATGGGCTTTACCTAGTTCTAGACTTAGTTGTCGGGGAAAACTTTAAATAACTATACTAGTATATATACAATTGATATATGACAAGTATTTAAGAAGGTATGAAAGAAGACTAACCGTGCCCAGCTTCCCACAATACAGTTATATATATTTGACATGTATTTAAAAGAATGAAAGAAGACTAACCATGCGCAGCTTCCCACAATACAGTTATATATATATATATATATATATATATATATATATATATATATATATATATATATATATATATATATATTAAAGCAAGTAAATGAAAGCGGATAAAACTTACAGGCGAGCAAGCTTCCATGCTGTATTGTTAGTTGTTCAAAGAAATTAAAGAAAGTTTTGATAACAACTGTATATTTGAATCTAAATCAAAAGGGAAATTGTTTTGAAAAGAGTGTACTGGGACTTGTACAACGTCTGAGGCCCAAAAGGTTTTCTGTACAAAGGTATGGGTCTTACAACTCAAGGAGAGGCCCAAAGAGTTTGAAAAATGAATAAAGACGGGTCTTATAGCTCAAGGAGAAGCCCATATGATTTTGTTTAAAAAGTCGACGATCGCACCGCTGTTTTGAAAATGTACATAGGGACTTATACAATGTGTGAGGCCCACAATGGTTTATTTACAAAATGCTTGGGTCTTATACTCTATTAGAGGCCCAAAGATTATTTAAGAAAGAAAGATGGGACTTACAACACGAGGGTAGGCCCAGATAGTTTGTTTGAAAATGGCGATCGCGCCAAGGTTTTTGAAAACACTGTGGGTCTTATACAATATATGAGGCCCAACAAGGTATCTTATTTAAAAGGAATGGGTCTTACACTCTATTAGAGGCCCAAAGATCACTTAAAGAAAAGAAATGGGGCTTACAACACGAGGGTAGGCCCAGATTGTTTTTTTGTTTAAAAGGCGACGATCGCGCCGCAGTTTTTTTAACGTATTGGGACTTATACAATATCTGAGGCCCAAAAAGATTTTTATTTATAAGGGATGGGTCTTACGCTCTATTAGAGGCCCATGAGTGTTTGAAAAAGATTGATGAGGGTGGAATTAATCAAAACCCTAATTTGGTTTAAAAATGGAATTAATTTTGTTTAAAAATTAATAAAAATTATTGAAAACATGTGAAAAATGAGTGGTGATCTTAGATCAATGTTTCAAAAATCATGTTTTTGTCCACAAAATGATTGGAAACCACTTAAATTTGGAAAATCAAGAGGAAAAAATATTTTAAATGTAAAAAAAAAAAATTTTTTTGCAAAAATATCAAGTATATGAAATAAATAATATTTTTGGGAAATTTTTGTAAAATAAAATAATTTAACATTTTTGTGAATTATTAAAAAAATAATCAACTCAAAATCATTAAAACTCAGAGAGAAATTAATTTTGGAATCAATTAAATAAAATCACAAAATTCAAATATTTGAAAGTTTGAAAAAGGGCGCCAAGAACATCTTGGTTTTGCCCCGCGTGCCCTGTTCTTGGCTAATTTGCATTTTCTCATCAATCTCACTGAATACTTGATGAAATCACACAAACCACATATCAATCTGCTCGTTTTCACCTCACGATCATGTCTATGGTCTTTAATTTCATTTATTTTAAACATGGAATAATAAATCAAAGAGAAACCTCAAGAACCCTAATTTCTGCATGAAGGCTCAGAAATTTGATACGTGGCCCAAACAAAGCAATGAATTGAGCTGGAACTTGATTTGGCACCTCAACTGCAAATCTGTCAAAAGCTTGTGCAGATGGCTGGTGATTTTGTGATTCTGATGTTCCAGATGTTATGTGAGAGTTTGGATCACTTCTATATGCTATATGTGAGGTGTGTGAACCATTGGTTTGGTTGGAATTGCTCTCAAACTCAAAACCCGATAGTGACTTGCTTTAGAAGGCAAAATTGGAGTGAAAATGGATATTTTGAGGAAAGCATCAGTTTGGTTGCTTTGGTGTACTCAAACTGATCACAATTGAGCTCTATTTATAGTAGAGCAAGTTTGTTTTGCAAGGAATAAGGAATGGCAACCGGTACAGGTCTGTGGCTAATTGTGATCAAATGGAATCTCAAGTCTCCTCTAGCCATTGACTTGAGATTAGAGCACATGCCTATGGTTCTTTGATTCAAGGATAAGGCTTGACTGAAGTGTTCATTCTTGATCTGATACATGCCACCTCCAAGCATCCATTAAATGTTCCAAAACAAAATTGGATTCTTGGAGCATCTTTAGCCTTTTTAGGTTTGGCATGCTGCTTGTAGATTTTGGGACTTTGGAGGCTGATAAATCAGTGTTTGTCCCTTGGTTGTTCCCCCTTGAGGTGTTCAGATGGATAATCAAGCTCGTAGTTGCACAATTTGGACAAATCGAGCCCTTGTGCACAAATTTGCCTTGCCAAGACAGTTTGCAGCAAGGGATGTTGCAGCTGTCATAACTCCTAGCTCAAGTGAAGTTTGATGGAGTTCTTGGTCATTTTGAAAAAAAGCAAGACAGATTCTGACTTAGTGAAAATTTCACTAAGTGTTGGAAAAAGTGACATTTCATGTTTTCAACCATTTTGATCACTCCCTAACTAAAAATCCATGAGAAATTAGAATGAGGTGTAGTTGACACTTTTAAAGTATGCCATGAGAGCTACAAATCCATCTTTGGATCATCCAAAATGGTTGCTTGCATCTCAAGTTATGATCCTTAAAAGTTGGTACCCTAGCCACTTTGTTCCATAACTTAGAAAAATTCTAAGTTTTTTATGGTTACCCCTTTTACAAGAAACCTCACTTTCTTTGGGTTTTCTTGATGAATGATGATTCAAATCATACATTAACATTGTTTTAGGGTTAAGGAACCTTGGTTGACCAAAAAATCGAAAAGTTAAACTTTGACTTTTTGTACAGTTGACTTTTCCAGCAGATGAATTTTAAACTGTGCGATCCTCTATGAAATCAAGTCCTTGACCTAAATAAAACTTAATGGATGGATTCGATAGGGGATATAGGGTGTATTGAATCATTTCCCAAGGTTTGGGAGCATGTCTTGGTCCAAAGTCAAAGGCACAGTTGACTTTTTCTTCAAAACCCTAATTGTGGTCCAGATGAAATTGAAACTTGTAGGTAAAGCTTCTTGGATCAATCTATTGTTGCAAATGGATTATTATGGTGTATTGGAGACCCTCAAATCATGTCTTGAGGTTTTGGCTCATGCTTTGTCCCAAAAGTCAACTTAGGGGTGAATTGGGTCAAGAAACCCTAATTCCTGATTTTTTATAAATGCATCCCCTAAGGTTAAATTGACTTGATGATTGGGTCCATGAGTTCCCTTAGAGTATCTTAGGTTATGATTTGAAGCATTCGCTCATGCCCAGATGAAAGTTTCCATCTGGAGGCCCTGGTCGACCAAAACCCTAATTTGGTGACACTGACGATCTTGAGGCTTGATCCACTTGGAATGTAGCAACTTTGTGCTTGGTTCTTGATGTGGGAGTCTTCTTGATCCTTTAGAGATGTTTTAAGAGGCTATACAAGTTAAATATCATGTTATTCCTTGATTGATCCTTTGTCTAAGTGCTCGGAGAGGGCTCAAAACCCTAATTCTTGTTTGTAGTGAATGCTCACCCATCTTTGGGGAGACTGATGAGGCATGATGATACATCCACATTATGGTGATTATTTGCACAATGATGGGAAATCTTAGTGGTCAAAATTTGGGGTATGACATGCCCGTTTATCAACAACAGCCCAACTATCAACAAGCACCCAGTGCTCCAGCTTACCAACAATAACAAAGGCCACCAGCCTCTCAATCTAATGCTCTCTACCGAAGACAAGTGGTAAAACATTCATTTCCTCCTATTCTAATGACTTACACAGAACTTTACCCTTCTTTGGTCCAACAAGGTTTGATCACCACTAGACCCTTGGGCCCACCTACATAGAAGTCAATGCAATTTCATAACCCTAATGCCCACTGTGCGTTCCACCAAGGCGCTGCCGGTCATGACCTAGGAGGATGCCTTGCACTGAAATATGTTGTGAAGGGTTTAATGGAGAAGAAGATTCTGTCATTTGGGGATAATCAGCCAAATGTGAAGAACAACCCACTGCATACACATGGGACTGTAAATGCTATCGAAGATGAAAGTGACGAGGTGTTGATTATGGATGCGTCTAAGATTAAGACTCCTGTCAGGGTTTTTCATTCAAAATTGTTTGAAGCTGGTTTAGTAAAGGTTTGCCACAATGACTATGAAGACTGTGATGCCAATGTCAGAGGATGCAAATTGGTTCAAGATGATATTCAATAGTTGATTAACGAGGGTTTTCTACAAGTAATCAGTAAAGTGAAGAAAGAGGAAGTTGCGGTAATCGAGCCCATATTCAATTTTCCAGATTCAAGAGAGAAGGTGCCCATCTTTAATGTACCGAAGCCAGGTTCTGTGGTCCCTATCTTCAATAAAGCGAAGCCAATGTTCAACACACCAAAATCTGTTGTTGCTTCTGCTGCCAATCAATCGAGGCCGACAATCATTCGACAACCTGTTCCTTTCGTTTCAGAGATTCTAAGGTTGTTCCGTGGAAATATGAAGCTACTGTGATTGACAAAGAGTCTGGAAGTGTGGTTCCAAGGAAAGAGGTGGGAACTACTAGTGAAGAAGTGACTAATATAGCTGGGGCTGGAAAGATGACACAAAGTGGTCGAATTTATACTCCCCTCTTCAAAGGGACCATGCCCAAAGAAACTGTTGCTCCTGTGTCTGCCAAGGACAAAGAAAATGAGGTGGTTACAAATGATAAAGATGCTGAGTTTCTAAGGATCATCAAAAGAAGTGACTACAAGGTGGTGGATCAACTTCACCAGACTCCCTCTAAAATCTCAATCTTGTCTCTGTTAATGAGTTCACCTGCTCACCGAGCTGCTTTACAGAAGTTATTGGCCCAAGCCCATGTTGCTCAAGATATCACTACCGGCCAATTTGACAGTATAATTGCAAATATCACTGCTTGTAACACCCTCAGCTTTAGCAAGGAGGAGTTACCTAGAGAAGGCCAAAATCACAACTTTGCTTTACATGTATCCGTGAAATGTCAAGAAGACTCCCTCTAAAATCTCAATCTTGTCTCTGTTAATGAGTTCACTTGCTCACCGAGCTGCTTTACAGAAGTTATTGGCCCAAGCCCATGTTGCTCAAGATATCACTACCGGCCAATTTGACAGTATAATTGCAAATATCACTGCTTGTAACACCCTCAGCTTTAGCAAGGAGGAGTTACCTAGAGAAGGCCAAAATCACAACTTTGCTTTACATGTATCCGTGAAATGTCAAGAAGACACTTTGACAAGAGTCGTGGTGGACACTGGATCCTCTCTAAATGTTTTACCTAAGAGGACCCTTGAAAAGCTGGCTTACAAAGAGGCTGAAATGAAACCTACCTCCTTGATTGTCAAAGTTTTTGATGGCTCACGAAGATCTGTAATGGGTGAAGTTGCGTTACCAATCTTAATTGGTCCGCATGTTTTCAACATAAGATTCCAAGTGTTGGACATTAATCCTGCCTACAACTGCCTACTTGGAAGGCCATGGATCCATGAAGCTGGCGCTGTAACTTCAACATTACACCAAAAGATGAAGTTTGTGATTGATGATAAGCTGGTTATCATACATGGTGAAGAGGACTCGATGGTCAGTAATTTGTCTTCCTTCCGCTACATAGAGGCTGATGAGAATGCTTTGGAAACTTCTTTCCAAGCCCTTGAAATAGCCAATGCTGTCATGTTAGACATTGAAGAACCGGTGGTCCTAAGTAATCCATCTTTTGTTTTATTCAAGAGTATCCAGTCTTCTCTGAAAGAAGGTGTTCCCACAAGCTGGGGCAAGGTTATTGAAGTTCAAGAAAGGAAGAAGTATCAAGGGTTGGGTTACAAACCAACTCGTGGTAAAGCATCTGCTTCTACAACAATGCGACCAAAGACAATTCAGGAAGTGTTCGTTAGCAAAGGATATCAGGTCAATGCCATGATAGAAGACGAGGAAGATGAGGATGTCAGCCATTTGGTGTTTCGGTGTGACATTGCACTAGATAATTAGGAGGCTATTGAGATCCCTGTGTTGTTCCCTGTGCCAGAGTAATATGTTTGTTTTTTTGTTTGTTTTCAATTCCATAGCCGTTCCCAAGGCTATCAGACTATTTTGTATGGGCCACCACTTTCAACTTTTATTAATCAATGAAGATGTTTTGTTAAACTCTTTTGTTTTCATCAACCATTTTTGCTATTCAGGAAAATGGCAATCTTTTTCAAAAATACCAAAAATTTCTTCTTGCATTTAATTTTGTGCATTTTAATAAAATAAGTCCCTCCACCATGTAGAATAATCCACAAACCTGTTGTATTCGATGACCCTACTTTCATCATTGACTTTGACTCACCCATCTACCAAGCTGAAGATGAGGGAGAAGAAGACTATGAGGTCCCAGATGAGTTGGCAAGAATGTGTGAGTACGAGTACAGAGATCTTCAGCCACATGAGGAACAAATTAACACCATCAATCTTGGTACCGATGGGGACAAGAAGGAAGTCAAGATTGGGGCAACGCTAGGGGCAGAGATCAGACAACAATTGGTAAATCTTCTTGAAGAGTATGTGGATGTGTTTGCATGGTCCTATCAGGACATGCCTGGTTTGGATACAGACATAGTAGTTCATAAACTACCACTCAAGCCTAAGTGCCCGCCAGTGAAACAGAAACTTCGAAGAAGTAGGCCAGACATGGCTTTCAAGATCAGGGATGAGGTCAAACGACAACTTGTTGCAGGATTTTTGGCAGTCTCAAAATACCCTGAATGGGTGGCTAACATTGTGCCCGTGATGAAAAAGAATGGCAAAGTGCGAATGTGTATGGATTATAGGGATCTTAACAAGGCAGGTCCAAAGGACGATTTCCCTCTGCCGCATATTGACACTCTCGTGGATAATACGGTATGTTTTGCAGTTTTCTTCTTTATGGATGGTTTCTCCGATTACAACCATATTAGAATGGATCCTGCCGACATGGACAAAACCACGTTCATCACTCCTTGGGGAACTTATTGCCACAAGGTCATGCCCTTTGGTTTGAAAAATGCAGGGGCAACATATCAAAGAGCTATGGTGACTCTTTTCCATGATATGATACATAAAGAGATTGAGGTGTATGTTGATGATATGATCGCTAAATCCCAGAGTGAGGAGGACCATTTGGATTACCTTCTAAAACTATTCAAAAGACTCCGGAAACATCAATTGAGGTAGACCCTGACAAAGTGCGAGCTATCCAAGAGATGCCAGATCCCTAAACTGAGCCTCAAGTAAGAGGTTTTCTTATGCGTTTGCATTACATCTCTAGGTTTATCTCCAATATGACTCCCACTTGTGAGTCGATCTTCAAGCTGCTTCGCAAAGACCAAATTATAGAGTGGAACTCCAACTGCCAGCAGGCCTTTGACAAAATCAAGAGTTATTTGCAAGAACCACCAATCTTGGTCCCATCTGTTCCAGGGAAACCTCTCTTCATGTATCTGACTGTATTGGAAGGATCAATGGGCTGTGTTTTGGGCCAACATGATGAATCTGGGTGAAAAGAGCATGCCATTTACTACTTGTGCAAAGAAATTTACTGATTGCGAAAGTTGATATTCACTTTTGGAAAAGACTTGATGTGCTCTAGAATGGGCCTCCAGGCATTTTAGGCAATACCTGATATGTCATACTGCTTTATTGATATAAAAAATGGACCCAATAAAGTATATCTTTGAAAACCCTGCTCAAACTGGAAGACTTGCCCGTTGGCACATGCTCTTATTAGAGTATGATATTCAGTACGTTATTCAGAAGTTTATCAAAGGGAGTGCCTTATCAGATTACCTCACAGATCAGCCTGTGGAAGACTATGAACCCCTCAAGTTTGATTTCCCAAATGAAGACATTATGTTGATAAAGAAAGTCTATGAAGAGCCCGGTCCCGATGAAAGCCCCGAGCCAGGTTCCTGTTGGAAAATGATGTTTGACGGTTCCTCTAACTACAGTGGGCATGGTGTAGGTGCTATGTTGATGAACCCTGATGGTGGTTACACCCCGTTCACAGCAAGGTTAGATTTTGAGTGCACGAACAACATGGCTGAATATGAAGCGTGCATTCTAGGGTTGAAAGCGAATATTGATCTCAGAATCAAGATTTTAGAGGTCAGTGGAGATTCTGCTCTGGTTATTTATCAAGTCAAAGGCGAATGGGAAACTAGAGATGAGAAGTTGGTCCCGTACCGTGCTTACATGGCAGAAATGATCCAATACTTTGATGAGATCACTTTCCGTCATATTCTGCGATCAGAAAACTACATAGCTGACCCTTTAGCCATGTTAGCTTCAATGTTGAAGGTCAGATTTGTTAATGAGGTGCCACTGATTAGAATTGAGCACAAGACTGAACCAACCTACTGCCAGTTGTTTGAAGAAGAGGTGGATGGGAAATCATGGTTTCATGACATCAGAAATTATCTGAAGAACCAAGAATATCCTGCCAATGCTTCAACTCTTGACAAGAAGACTTTGAGGAAACCGTCGTCCAAGTTTTTCCTCAGCAATGATGTGCTATACAAAAGGAATCATGACATGGTTTTGCAAAGGTGTGTTGACAAACGAGAAGCAGGCCTATTAATTCAAGACATTCACGAAGGAGGATTTAGCACTCGCGCCAATGGGCATGCCATGTCTAGGAAGATCTTAAGAGCTGGATATTATTGGTTAACTATGGAAACCGATTGCATCCAATATGCTGGAAAATGCCACAAATACCAAATTTATGCTGACAGGGTGCATGTACCTCCAACATTGTTGAATGTGTTGTTATCACCTTGGCCATTCTCTATGTGGGGGCATTGACATGATTGGGGCAATTAAGCCGAAGCTTCTAATGGTCATCGGTTCATCTTAGTGGCTATTGACTACTTCACAAAGTGGGTTGAGGCTGCCTCCTACACCAACGTGACTAAGCATGTGGTTTCCCGCTTCATCAAGAACCAAATTATCTGTCGTTACAGAATTTCAAATAAGATCATAACAGATAATGGAACAAATTTGAACAATAAGACGATGAAGGAGTTTTGTGATAGCTTCAAGATTGAACATTATAATTCTTTGCCTTACAGTCCCAAGATGAATGGGGCTGTCGAAGCTGCTAACAAAAATATCAAAAAGATCTTGCAGAAAATGATCAAGAATTATAAGGATTGGCATGAGATGTTACCATTTACCTTGCATGGGTATAGAACTTCGGTTCAGACTTCGACAGGGGCAACCCCCTTTTCTTTAGTGTATGGGATGGATGATATTCTTCCCATTGAAGTAGATATACCATCTTTGATAATTTTGATGGAGACCAAGCTTGATGAAGCGGAGTGGGTCCAATAAAGATATGATCAGCTGAAACTCATCAACGAGAAACATCTAACTGCGATGTGTCATGGTCATTTGTATCATAAGAGGATGAAAAGAGCGTTTGATAAGAAGGTCCGTGTTCGTGAATCCTGTGAAGGAGAACTCGTACTCAAAAAGATCTTGCCATCTCAAAGGGATGTACGTGGAAAATGGGCGCCTAGTTATGAAGGCCTATTTATGGTAAAGACTGTATTTTCAGGAGGTTCCCTAATTCTTATGACGATTGATGGCGAACAACTCTCACACCCTGTAAATGCTGAGGTAGTAAGAAAATATTACGCCTAAAGAGCCCGCTAAGTCGAAAACCAGAAATGGCGACTTAGGCAAGAAAGGGGTATCCCGGTGGGTCATAACCTATGAAGGAGACTCAGGAAAATGTTAGGGTTTAAATAAAAGAAGAAGAGCTCGCTAGGTTGAAAACCCGAAAAGGCGGACTAGGCAAAAATGAGTGTCCCAGTGGATTGAAAACCCAAAAGGGCGATCCAGGCAAAAGTTAGGGACAAAAGGTGTTTCACTGTGTCAGAAGGGTTGTCACCAATACCAAGGAATTCAAGCAGAAGTTCAAGCTCATTCACTCTCATCAGCAGTAAGGCTTTGGAGGATTCTTAGTCATTAGGGATAGTGGTGGTCATTGAATACAATGTAACCTTTCTCTTATTGCCATTCCCTAATTGTAATGTTCCATGGAACTTTTCCATTTCCAAGTTACCATTCTAATAAAATCATATTTTTGAACCATTCACTGTTTGATATTTATCATTTCCTTATTCTTTTCTTGTTATGCAAAACTTCATTTATTTATTAATAATGGTTTTGAAAGCAGAAAAATTTTGAAATAAATCTTTTGTGAAAACACAATGAAAACATAATCTACTTTGGCTCTTGGGACGATTTAGCAAAATCACATGCTCCCCCACTGGTTCTTGTTTTGACGAAAGTACCGTTAAACCATCTGGCATGTAATTCCCCAATGAAGCAAGTTTGGCTGGTGATGTCTCTTGGATTGAACATTTCAGTAGTAAATGATTACCATGATACAAGGAACTTCTCCCAGTATCTTCCATAGATGTTTGCTGAATGTGAAAGTCTTTACTACCGCTGGTGAAAGAAGAACACTTCTTAGTAGACCTTTAAGTGGCTGTTCTCTTCGGATTCAGTGTGGCTCTTTGAAGTGGATATGTTATCCATTTCCCCCTTTCCCCAGTCTTTTCGCCTCTCGTCAGAATTGACTCTTGCATATCATTGAGCATTGGCATCATACCATATCATGTGCATTTTAGCATTTGGTGTGTTTCTTTTGGGCCTTTACCTCTTGTACCTTAACTTGTTCATAGTAAGTATCTCTTTTGAGTTCGTGGGTCATCATCCGTGTCCTGCTTGCGTCCGGTTATCACCAGCATGTGTCAAACTTGATTATTATCCATATTCCCCCAGGAAGCCTAGTCATCACTAGCAACCCCGTTAATGTCCTATTTTGTTGTTTAACACCTGTCATCAAGCCAGTCATAATTGGTATTTGTCAAAGTCCAGTGTTTACTGGCATTGTTTCAAATATCGATCATTATCGGTATCGTATAAGTCCAGTAATTACTGGCATTTTTTGAAATCCAATCATAATTGGTTAGTCTTAACATTATTTTCTGTTTGAAATCCAATCATTATTGGTATCTAAGTCCAGTGATTACTGGCATTATTTGAAAGTCCAATCATTATTGGTATCCAAGTCCGATAATTACTGGCATTGTTTGAAATCCAATCATAATTGGTCAGTCTTAACTGTATTTTTCTGTTCAAATCGAATCATAATTGGTTAGTCTTAACTGTATTTTCTATTTGAAAACCCAATCATTATTAGTATCCGAAATCCAGTAATTACTGGTATTGTTTCAAATATCGATCATTATCGGTATCGTAAGTCCATGGTTCACTAACATATTTTTCATCCAATCATTATTGGTGTTCAAGTCCAGTGATTACTGGCGTGTTTTTTAAGTCCGATCATTATTGGAATCTTATAATATTATCCCTAGTGGAGGTTTGGTCATTACCAATATCCCCGTGAAAAGTCCAGTGATTACTGGCATTTGTTGAAGGTCTGATTATTATCAGTATCCTAAGTCCAGTGATTACTGTTATGTTTTCTAAGTCCAATCATTATTGGCATCTTAAGATTGGTCATTACCAATATCCTTTGAAAGTCCATGTGGTTATTATCATTTGGCGTATGTGGAGTGTGTGTTCGCCCCTGTCTTTTCTGGTTTTTTTCGAAGATCCCATTTGAACTCTTCAACATAAGAAATCCCCAGGAAATCTTTGTCGGGTGTCTATCCTTTTGTTTCAAATTGATCCCCAGTGGAGATCATATTTTCTCTCTGGTTTCATCTCCAGTAAAGAGTTTGTCTACCCTTTTTGCTGTCCCCGAAGTCGTCTAGTAATATCTAAACTTGTCATTCATCTCCCTGGATCATTCCCCAGTGGAAAACACCTGTCTGAATTCCACCTCCGGTGAGGATCTTTGGAGCTCCCCATAGTTTATTTATCTTTTCCCCAGTGACTTCTTAGTCATTCCCCAATAAGCCTCACCTGTGGTTGTTGCCCTTCATCCTCAGTAAGTCTTATCTGTGGGTGTTTGACCTTTGTCCTTTTATGTCTTGTTTTGTGTGCATTTTGCACCATCATGCCATCATATCATCATATTAGAAGTTCATGGCATGTCATCATTTGCATATGTCTGCCTGTCCTTAGCATAACACTGCATCTAAGGGCAAAATTTTTGGTTTGCTATATTTAAAAATCTTTCACCATGATTTCACGAGGATTATCATCACTCGTGCCATCCGGTGAAGCTATTTAAATAGGGACAACTATTATACCCCAAATTTTACCCCTTAGATGTCATGGCATCTTGCATTTGCATTAGGGATCAACCATCTATGCATTGTCAACTAACCATCATATTTTGCTAGTTTGTTCTTCCATTGAAAGCTAGGGTTTTGCACAAGGAGAGGGCAAGAGCAATAAGCCAAGTTCTCATACATTTCAAGGCTTCCTAAGATACTCCTTGACTCAAGGCATCCATCCCAAGTGTTCACTAGGTAATCAAGAGAGGTTGTGGAATCCATCTGGTCAAAGAAAGTCAACTGAGGCTCCAAAAATTCAATCTTTGGTCTTGAGGGCTAATCATGAGGTTTTCAAGTCATATTCCATGGTCTCATGTGATTGGATCAAGAGAAATCAAAGAAGAACCATAAAATCAGGAGATGTGAAAATTAGGGTTTTGACCAAAGGGATTACAAGGGAATCTTGGTGTGATCAGTCAATGTCCTTATTGGTTCATCAACCAATTGAGCTTACATACATTCAAGAGACCTTATTCATCAAGAAATCAAGTGTGTTTGGCTCCCACCACTAGTGCAATGAGCCTCAAGTTCATCTGCCCCCAAATTAGGGTTTTATCAGGAAAAGTCAACCATGTCTTTGACTTTTGACCAAGGCATGATTCCAAGTCTTGGGACATGATTCCATATGTTCATATACATCCTTGGAAGCCATCTATGATGTTTGGGAAGTTTGAGAAAGTAAGATCATCAAGGATCACACAATTGAATTCATGAAGAAATTAGGATTTCATCTAAAAAGTCAAACCTTTAACTTTTAGGGTTTTGGGTCCAAGATGAAGTATTCAAGCCATATTCCATCAAGACATGTTTAATCTTTGAATTAAAGCATGAGAAATCAAGATTTAAGAAGTTTCTTGCAAAAAGGGAAAAGTTGGATAAGTGGAATTTTTCTAAATGTGGAAGAAAACCCTAGTTTTTATGTGAGCTTTGAAGAGTCATAACTTTCAATCCACACATCCATTTTTTGTGATCCAAAGCTCAAATTGAAGATCTCATTGTGTAATTTAAAAGTGTGTTAGAGGGTTATACCCCAAAAAGGGCTTAATTTTAAGTTATGAAGCTTGGAAGTTTAAGTCAAGTTTAGGACTTAGTGAAATTTCACATTTTTCTTTAATTTGCAGCCAACTTCAACCCAATTTTTCCCTATGATCCCTTTGGATTCAGAACTTGGTGTGAACATGAACATTGTAGTGCATACTTGGGGCTTTCTAGAAAGCACAAGAACTCCCAAATCCAATGTGTGAGCTGTGAGTTTCGAAGCCACAAAGTTGGAGGTTTGAAACTTGTTTTTTGAGGTTTTCCATTTGGTGTCCTTGAAGTAAAACCACTTCCATGCTGCAAATCTTTGCAATTCAGATAGGATTACTTGCAAATCTTCATTTTTTCAGAAGATTACACGAATTTAGAAGCATTATCCAACAAATTTGAGTATTAACCAAGTGTTCTTTCCATTAATAGCATAAAGGCATGGCTTCCATTTTGGAAAAGTTCACTTTATGCACAAAGTCAGCTCATTGAGCTACCAACTTGTCTCTTATGCACTCTCCCTTGCCCTTGCATCAAGATAAAGTGACTGATTTCCTAACCACTCTAAAAAAGGCCAGTACAATGCATTGGAACCATGAACATCTTTGTAAACTCCACTTGCATTTCAATTAAACCAAGATCAAACCAAAACCAAATCAGTAGCATTTTTGCAATATGATCCCTCTCACCCTTGTGCCTATAAATAAGACCTCTAAACACACTTCTAAACACACAAGAACTCAGAGCAAAACCACAACAAAAGATCTCTCAAACCAATCCTTGCATTTCAAGTCACCCTTATGATTCAAAAAATACCATTTGCATAAACACTTCCAAAACCAGTTCCAGTCACAAAACCTTCAAACCAACCACTCTAACACATCATAAAACATGTGTTAGAGCTGCTCAAATCATCACCACCACCAAAAACCTCTCAGAACCAAAAGTCAACTCTCAAACCTAAGGAAAGTTGATTTTCTGCATTTTTTAAGACCAGTCTTGGTTCCTTCCATTTCCAATCATTCTAACACTTCAAATACCCCCCATAAACAATCCTTCAACTGTTCCAAGCTTAGATTTGCAACTGTAGCTTCATTTCTTGAAGTTTCACTTTTGGTCATTTTCCATTTTTTGCAAAAGGGAGGCTCCATTTTGTTTCCCTTGGTTTTCTTGGATTCTAAGCATTCAACAAGGACCTTTGAAGTATATTGGAGGTGTCCAAGGCCTTGTTTCATTTTTGTAACATCTCTTGAGAGTTTTACAAGATTGACTACAAGAGGTAAGTTCATTTCCAAACCCAACTCATTGAAGCATGATGATTTTTGATGTACACTAAACATGATTAGCTTATGTATGTTGTATATGACATGTTTGGTTCATTAATTGTATTTTAGCACGACTGTGTTGGATTGTGTCTTAGAAAATGCAAGAATGGACTTATTTTAGGACCCCTATCGTGTTTTGAGTTAGGGACCTCTTTAGCAAAAACCATTTGGACCATTGGATTCCTTATAGAAAATCACACAATTTAGGATTTTACAGCTTCCATTTTCATGGGATATTGAGAGAGCTAGGTACCTTTTGCAACTGATCCAACTTTAGGTCACAACCAGGTTTGAACCATGGCCATGACGCCATTCTGGCCTGGAAAATAGGTTTGTTATATTATTAATTAGAATGAGGTCCATGAACGGATGTATTCGCCACCCCAGTGGCGCAACCTTTGCCTTGCCTTTGCCTTCTGACCATCATATCTTGGGTTAGATCCTTGTGTCAACCCTTTTGCTTCTGCGCATTTTGTTTTGCTAGGCATTCAGTGAGAGTTTTCTTATTTATTTTAATCAAGGCATATAGTATACAAGTTACACAACCAGCATAGCTGGTTAGATGTTTTGTCATTGATACCAAGGGCGTGGGTTCAAACCCCATTAGGACCCTTTCCCTTATTTTAAAACTTAGTTTTTCATTTTCTTTCACAAACTTTAAAAATCCATAACTTCTTCATATTTAGGGTTTTTCAATCCATTCTTTTTGCATCCCTTCATTATTTTTGCCTATTTTATTATGACTTTAAAATCTTCCCAAAAATAATTTATTTTTAAGGCTTTTGTTCATGTGTAAAGTATAGGGTTTTAAGGGTTTACTTAGAATAGGTTTTTACTTCTATGGTTGTATCACTTAGTTTCCCTTATATTTCTAGGACTTATACAAACTTGTTTTAACATGTTTTAAACCCCATGAGCCATGACTTGAACTTGTACCATTTGTATAATTTGTCTTTGGTGCACTTTTAAGTGTATTTGTTTATGTTAAACATGTAAACTTTTGGCATTCCTTTGAAGTCTTAGATAGGTCCTTACCTACAATTAGGACTATTTTCCCCTTGTTTATAAACATCTTAATGTATATGAACCATTAAATTAGGTCACACCATGTACATATGTGCCTAAAACACTTAAACTTCTCCCTTTCTTCAAAGAGGAATTGATATACAACTTAGGTGTTAATTTCCCTATTGTGTAAAGTTTATGTCCAACCATAGCACCATGATAGGACATCACCTAATTGATTAACATGTCTAGACTTATTTCATACTCCCTTTAGATGTTTACTTTGTTCAAGTAATGAATAACTTTGTGTGTTAACTTGACACTTGATACTTTCTTAAATGCTTACTTTGAATGTCATCACATTCACCATTATCACCCTTATGTTTTATATATGTGTTTATCAATATCATCATTCATGTATGGACATCATTTGTTATCTTGTATTTTCTACCTTTATTAAGTTATCTCCTTAAGTGAGGCTAACTTGTTAGCTTTCCTCCTTAATCCCTCTTTGTTCCCCTCTTTCCAAAGGAAAGTCTCTCTATAGACCTTAATGTAATATATAGCACATTACCTCTTGGCCTCTTTAGAGCCATCTTCTTCCCTTGGCCTTATTAGAGCCATCATCTACCCTTGGTCTCTTTAGAGCCACTCACTTCCCTTGACCTTATTAGGATCAATCCCTTGGCCTCATTAGAGCCACTTCTCCTTGACCTAGTTTAGGTTAGGATCCTTACCTTCCCATGTAAGCACTATCATCATAGTTGCTTACCTCCTTCTTTGGCCTTATTAGAGCCATTCACCCCTTTTTAACTTAGAATTAAGACAGAGTTCTTAAACTCTATATGACTCTCATCATAATGAGTATTCACTTCCCTTTTGACTTTGTTCAAAGTTAACCTCTTAGATTTTGCCTTACAACTTAGACTTAGAGAGTTCTTTAACTCTATGTGAGTATCATGATCATGAATACTCATTCCCTCTTGGAAACTTGATCATTATCAAGAGTTCCCCATCCCTTGTTGAGGTGAACTACGAATGCTCTGATTCCATCCTAGTTAGGATACGTAGGCACCAGATGCGACGTCTTGGCGAGCATACTTAGTGTATATACCCCTAGGTCTCTACCACTAGGTCTTTACCCTTAGCACCTTGGTCTTTACCATAGGTCTTTATCTTAACCTTAGCACTTTAGCAAGCAAACATAATATAACACAAATACAAACAAGAGGTTCCTATAGAGTACCACATATATCTAGGATGCTAACACCTTCCCTAGGTATAACCAACCCCCGAACCTTAGATCTCTTAGCTGTGTCTTTACATAGTGCAATTATGGTTTTTTTTCAATCTTTACCCTTTCCTTTGGATAAATCAAAGCTCGATGGTGAATTTCAAAGATGTGTGTTTCAAGTTAATTAATAGCTTAACATCTGATTCTCACCGCAACAGACACGATAAATGCAAATAAGGAAAATAGTTCATTGATAGAAAAACAAAACGCCAGGGGCGCAGTACAAGAACAGAATTACAAAACAGGAAAACAAACAATAACATGGACAACGGACATAAACAACAATGATAAAAGAAAGAGAGACCAAGCAACAAGCAACCAAGAGACCATGAGAAACACCCGCCAACCAACTATCTCATTCCCTGATGATGGTTTCAGAATAGTTCATGGGAGAACACCATTCAGTATCAAGTTTCTCATTCATTCCGATTTGTTTTAAGTGAGCAACAACTCCTTGAAGATCAAGAATGTGAGAAATAACTCTACTGCAGAGAATCTAAAATGATAACTCCGCTCTCGACGAAAGAATTTCTCCTTTCAAGAAGTTGAATATGGATTGAGGCAGATTAATCTTAATCTTGGAGATTAAGAAGAAAATGAAGAGCCTATCCATTGTAGAGCGTCTTCTTGTTCCCTTTTCCCTGGGTCTAAGATTCGTTCCCATGATTTGGCACCAGATTTTAGCCTCAGGAGTGAGAGAAGAGAGACTGTCAGTAGGTCCTTCTTGAAGATAGATGATGTGAATATGTTTAGTAAACCAGTTATTTTCTCTGTAGTATTCAACACATTCACCATCTTCTTTGCATTCAATAGCTTGAGAGATGATTGAGGAGTTAATCATGATGGGAAAGCCATATACAGTAGACAGAATGCAACAAGTATCAGACTCATATGCAAGGATGCGAGCATTGGCCCATAATTCTTTTACAAGAGCTGGATATATAGGTCCGTTGAGAATTTCAAGATATCTATCCCAGTTTTGGTAGATGGTGTTTGAGAGAATATTGGTATGACCATTTTCAACAAGATCATTGAAATCAATAGAGTATTCATTCAAGAGATCCAACTCAGAGATTTCTCCCCTAATGGTTTTAGAAGACATCGTGAAAGCAAGAAGGATAGGAGTGAAAAACAAGTTTAGAAATAGATGAATAGTTATGAGAAGTGTGGTATATAAAGAGAATAAAGAGGGATAGCAATAAATAGCAATAAAGACTAGATTAATTAAGACGAGTAATTCATCATTTCCAATACACGGGATACAAACAAGAACAAAGAATGATGAAGGAGTGTATCAGTCTCCAAAAGATCACAGATCAGTATACGTAATTCATACTATGACATCAGTCAATAAATACAAATAAATGTATACTCGAAAGAGAGACGGCAGAAAATGATAGAGAGTAAAGGAAGGTAGACAAATGTTTAGTTCCAAGAAATCTTTGTCTTACATACATCTTTATGAATGCATAAAATGGGAGGAAGACGTAAAGATTTAAACTGTTATCAAGTAAATTTTCAAATCCAATGTGTTAAACATGATTATAGAGATATTAAGGAGTAATAGGAAATAATTACTTGAAACCTAGTCTCACGAAATCACAACGCTCGAGGTGTCTCTTCAACAGTAGATATGATTTGATTTTGGACACGTGTCACAAATAATCATAGCCGTTTGTTTTTCAAGATAACACGTTTTGATGTTTCCAACGTCTAGAATACCAAGAGGTATCTAACTGGACTAATTTCTAATCTAAACATTTTCTAACTTGTAGAAGTATTATGGATCAGAAAGTCAATACACAAATAATTAACACACTTTGCATAATCATCAGAATCTTATATCAGACGTTCTGTTAGCCTGGCACAATAATTATTATCATCTCATTCTGGACACGGTTTGATAAATAAGTTTTCCAGAATGAATACGAATCTATCTTCAGTAAGGGGTTTTGTGAAAATATAAACCCACTGGTGATCTGTATCCATAAATTTTAACTGAAAAGTACCCTTCTGAACATAGTCACACAAAAAGTGATGTTTTATTTCAATATGTTTTGCCCTAGAATGTAAAATAGGATTCTTAGATAAACAAATGGCAGAAGTATTATCACAGAAGATAGGAATGTTACACTCGTGTATCTGATAATCTTCAAGTTGGTTCTTCATCCAGAGTATCTGAGTATTGCACAGAGATGCTGATATGTATTCTGCTTCTGCAATAGAGAGAGCAATTGTTGATTGTCTCTTGTTTGCCCATGAGACGAGGTTACTTCCCAGAAACTGACAGTTTCCATAAGTACTTTTTCTTTCCAATCTGTCTCCAACATATTCTGCATCACAGTAACCAGAAAGCTTGTATTCTGATGCTTTCTTATACATCAAGCCATGGTTAGTTGTTCCTTTAAGATACCTTAGGATTCTCTTAATAGTAGTTAAGTGAGTTTCCCTTGGATCTGATTGGAAATGAGCACAAAGACATACACTGAACATAATATCTGGTCGAGAAGCTATCAAATACAAAAGAGATCCTATCATACCACGATAGAGCTTCTGACAAACCTTTTTACTTACTTCTTCTTTCTCTAGAATGCATGTCGGATGCATAGGAGTCTTAGCAGGTTTACTTTCTGACATGTTGAATTTCTTCAGAAGTTCTTTTACATACTTGCTCTGATGAATGTACGTTCCTTCTGATCTTTGATCAATTTGAATTCCCAGAAAGAATCTAAGTTCTCCCACCAGACTCATTTCAAATTCAGCCTGCATTAACTTTGAAAATTCCTTGCATAAGGAAATATTAGCATAACCAAATATAATATCATCAATGTAGATTTGAACGATCATAATGTCATTTTTAAAGGTTTTACAAAAGAGTGTTGTATCCATTTTTCCTCTGGTAAAGTCATTTTCCAAAAGAAAGTTACTTAGCATTTCATACCAAGCTCTGGGAGCCTGTTTCAAACCATATAACGATATTTTAAGTTTGAAAACAAAATCTGGGTTTTCAGAACTCTCAAAACCAAGAGGTTGGTGCACATACACTTCTTCAGAAATATATCCATTTAAAAATGCACTCTTTACATCCATCTGATATAAAGTAATGTCATGATTTACAGCAAATGAGATTAAAATGCGAATCGATTCTAACCTAGCAACTGGTGCAAAGGTTTCTGTATAGTTTATCCCTTCTTGTTGACTATAACCTTGTGCAACTAGTCGTGCTTTGTTTCTTACGACCTCACCTTTCTCATCTAACTTGTTTCTGAATAACTATTTAGTTCTAATGACATGAACACCTTTGGGTTTCTGAACAAGATCCCAGACTTCATTTCTGGTAAATTGATTCAGTTCTTCTTGCTTGGCCAGAATCCACTTATTTCCCTTAAGAGCTTTTTCAACTATTGTTGGTTCTATCAGAGAAACCAAACCCAGAAGAGTTTCTTCAGAATGTCTAAATGATGAACGAGTTCTAACTGGATCAGCTTTATCTTCCATTATCAATTCTTCAGAATGAGAAGTCTTTAATCTATTCTTCTTCTTATGAGATGGGTTATTTTCTGTTTCTGGTAAGGTTGTATCTGAATCCGCATCATTTTCTGCTTCTCTTGAATCTTCTGCTTCTTTAGATTCTGATAAGGTGATCTTCAGATCTGCAAACTTTTCAACTAGCTTTGACTTTTCAGGGTCAAGCTTATCATTGAATCTGACATGAATCGATTCCTCAACAATTCGTGTTTCTGTGTTCTGTAGCCTTTAGAGCGTTCAGAGTGTTCTAACAGTAAACACTTTTGAGCTTTGGAGTCAAACTTGCCAAGATTCTCTTTAGTGTTCAACATAAAACAAATACAGCCAAAAGGATGAAAATATGAAATGTTGGGTTTTCTATTCTTCCATAATTCATAAGGCGTCTTACCCAGAATAAGTCTTATTAAAATCCTGTTCTGAATGTAACATGCTGTATTTACTGCCTCTGCCCAGAAGTGCTTAGCCATGTCAGTTTCTTGGATCATGGTTCGAGCCATTTCTTGAAAAGTCATATTCTTCCTTTCCACTACTCCATTTTGTTGTGGAGTTCTGGGACAGGAGAAATCATGGGAAATGCCATAAGAATCAAAAAGATTCTCAAAGTATATGTTCGCAAATTCTCTGCCATGATCACTTCGGACTTTGAGTATTTTACAATCCTTCTCTGTTTGTACTTGAGAGCAAAAGGTAGAGAACACAGAATGAGACTCATCCTTGTGTTTCAAGAATTTTACCCATGTCCAACGACTATAATCATCAACGATTACTAATCCATACTTCTTTCCACTAATTGAAGCAGTTTTCACTGGTCTAAACAAGTTAATGTGTAGAAGTTCTAACGGCCTAGAGGTGGACACAACATTATTTGCTTTAAAGGAAGTTTTAGAAAACTTTCCTTTCTGACATGCTTCACAAAGAGCATCTGAAGAATACTTCAGATTTGGCAAGCCTCTGACAAGTTTAAGCTTATTTAGCTGAGAAATCCTTCTCATGCTAATATGACCTAAACGTCTATGCCATACCCATTGCTCTTCATTAACATACATTAAGCATTTGACATTCTGTTCACAAAGATCAGAAAGTCTAATCTTATAAATGTTGTTTTTCCTCTTTCCGACAAATAGGATTGAACCATCTTTCTGACTTACAGCCTTACAGGAGTTTTGATTAAAGATGATATCATAACCATTGTCACTAAGTTGACTAATTGACAACAAGTTATGTATCAAACCATCGACTAAGAGAACATCAGTAATAGAAAGAAGGTTACCATTACCAACAATTCCAGAGCTAATGATTTTTCCTTTCTGGTTTCCTCCGAAACCGACGAAGCCTCCAGGCTTAAGTTCCAGACTTTGGAACATATGCCTTCTTCCCGTCATGTGTCGCGAGCAACCACTGTCCAGGTACCATGACTGGTGTTTCAACTGAGCTGCTAAGGATATCTGCAACATAGATTATCTTGTCCTTAGGTACCCACTTTCTGGGTCCTTTCTTGTTAGCTTTCCCAGAGTGTTTCACAACTTTGGGCTTTTGTGCAACAGGATAATCAAGTGGAATTTGTGCATGATATTTAACTTTAGAAATAGATTTCTGTGTCGGTGGGGGTTTTTGTGCAAGCTCGGAGTAAACAATCTCAGTGCCAGAAGGCATAAAATGGTCATAAAGAGGTTTTGGTTTAGCATTTTGACTTTCGTCAATATCAGATGATTTTGTACATCCCAAACCTTTCTTACCATTTCTGCTTACTCCATAGATCATGGAAGCTATTTTGCTTCTATCTATGCTTTTAGCAAGAAAATACTGGAATGCTCTATCATACTTGTTGATACAGCTTGTGTCAGGGACATTGGAGATTAATTCTTCTTCTAACTTAGCAACTTTGCTTTTCAAGGCATAATTACTATTTTTAAAGCAGAAAATACTTTCATTTAGAGAAGAATTATTCTGCTCAACCTTATCTTTTTCCTCAGAAGTAATTACATGTGATCTTTTAAGATCTTTGTATTTACTCTGAAGAGTTTGATACTTTTCCAGCATTTCTGACAGACATGACTCTAATTCACAACGAGAGAGTTTAAATAATACCTCTGAATCTGAGTCTGAGTCTGATTCTGGTTATGATGATATTTTGTCTTCTGGTTCTCCAGAAACTTCATCGCCAATTGTTGCTACCAACGTAACATTTGCTTGTTCTTCATCAGATTCTTCTTCTTCAGAATTATAGTTATCCCAAGTTGCCATTAGTCATTTCTTCACTTTGGAGAAGTTCTTCTTTGGCTTCTTATCTTTTTTTATCTTTGGACACTTGTTCTTATAATGACCTGGCTCATTACACTCGTAGCAGATAACTTCCTTTCCAGAGTTCTGCTTCTTCTGTCCAGATGATGACTCAGAGCGGCCTTTGTTTCTTCCAGATCCTCTGAAGTTTCCTTGCCTATGCTTCCAGAGTTTGTTGATTCTTTTGGAGATTAGCGACAACTTATCTTCTGATTCTTCACCAAAATCTTCTGATTCTTCCTCAGCTTGTTAAGCTTTTGCCTTTTCAGGTTTAGACTTAAAAGCGATATATTTGCTTCTCTTCTGAGGTTCATCTTCTTCGAGATCTATCTCATGACTTCTTAAAGAACTAACAAGCTCTTTAAGACTTATGTTGTTAAGATCCTTGGATAGCTTTAGAGCTGTTACCATAGGTCTCTATTTCTTAGGAAGACTTCTAATGATCTTTTTCACATGATCAGCAGTTCAGTAACCTTTGTCCAGAACTTTAAGTCCTGCGACTAGCATTTGTAACCTTGAAAACATGGTCTCAACAGTCTCATCATTCTCCATTCTGAATGCCTCATATTTTTGGATTAGGGCTAACGCCTTTGTCTCCTTGACTTGAGAATTACTTTAATGAGTCATTCTTAGAGAATCAAAGATAGACTTAGCAGTATCTCTATTTGTCACCTTCTCATACTCAGTATAAGAGATATTATTTAGCAATATGGTTCTCGCCTTATGGTGATTCTTATAATCTTTCTTCTGTTGGTTGGTCATAACACTTCTGTAGCATCAACTAGGTGAGTGTAGCCATCGACTACCAAATCCCAAAGATCTACATCATAACTAAGAAAGAAGCTTTCTATTCTGTCTTTCCAGTAGTCAAAATTTTCACCATCAAAGACTGGTGGTTTGGCACTGTAGTAGTATTAGCAAGAGCTGCCATGATATCTCACATAAATACTGGATCAGTACTAAACACTGTTAAGTGCTGATAAAACGTTTATCACAATCAGAACCAGTGCTCTAATGCCAGTTCAAGGTGTGAGAAAAACACAAGAAAAGGGGTTTGAATTGGGCTTTCAAAATGAAAGCTTTTTGTGAAACTCAAACAAAGATCACAAATAAACTAACAATAGAGAAAGACACACGATATATCCGGGTTCACTTGAAAACTATCAAGTTAATCCAGTCCACCCACCAAGGTGATTTCGCCATATACACAAGGATTTAATCCACTATAACCAAACTGATTACAACTGTACTAGCAACTACTGGTGACTAACAATACACAGACTAACCGTCTCTTCTTAGGGATTCTGACCCAACTGGTCCCTTAAGGAATTCAAACAACTATTTAATCAAATAAAATCTATACAGTAAGAACAATATTCTTCTTTGTATTGTCGTGCTTTACTGTTCACTCATGAATTTCTCTATTTCTTGAGTTCTTTCTTTGTATGAATCAATGTTTTAAATATTTATCTTTTTCACACTTAGTGTCACACATGATTCGTTGAATGATCAAGTCTTTATATATCCAGAAAAAGATCTGTTGAAGGGAAGATCAGTAATATCAGTAAAATACAGGCGACTTGAAATAATGTCGTTATAATGGGATGAAAATCGTACACTGAAATTGTCCTTTGTATCACCAAATTAGGATAGTGGAATGGTAGTGGAAAAGAATGTGTTTGATTTGTACTATGTACTATTTTTCCACGCAAACGTTTCATCTTCTTCTATTCATCAGAGGCTTCTGAGTTGATATGATTGAAGAATGATCAGATAATGAATCATTGGGTTTTCAGAGTCTTGAATCTTCAAAGTCTTCAGAACTTGTTCAGCAGAACCTTGTCATCAGAGTCTTTAGCACTCCTTCTTCAGAACCCTTGGTTATCAGAAACATAAGTCTTCAGAGTCTTCAGAACTTGTTTAGCAGAACCTTGTCTTCAGAGTCTTTAGGACTTGGTCTTCACAAACTTAAGTCATCAGAGTCTTCAGAACGCTGTTCATCAGAACCTTGTCTTCAGAGTCTTCAGCACTTAGTCTTCAGAAGATAAGTATCAGAGTTAAATTCAGAGTCATAATCCAAGAGAACATTGCAGCAGCAACATAGTGTATTCTTAGAGTCTTTCTGAAGTACAGTAGATCAGAAGTAATCTTGCTTCTTTGACGCCGAAGCGACCATTGAGAATTTTAGAGTGACATTTCACATGATCTCTATCAGAGTCAGAGCTATCTTTATCAGAGTCAGTACCTGTTTGTCAATTCTTAAGAAAACACACGTTAGAGTACCAAAATTGTTCTCACACAAATACAACTTTATTATTATCAAAACAAAGAGATATCTTGCAGAACCAAATCTTGTTCTAATAGTAATAACCATTGAAAAAAAATATTTTAGCCAAGTTTAAGTTTTTCTATTTAAACTCATAGTTGGTTATGAGTTTAGGATCCCAGATTTTATTCTGCAAGGTTTCTACGTAATTTATATTTCCTCTGTACTCAAGTGTACTTTGGAGCAATTTAGATCAAAGAATATCAATTCAGATTTTTATACTTGTTTTCATATTCAATTTCTCATCTATTTCAATTTCATATTATGAATTCTTTTGTGATCATTGGATTGATTGTGTCTGCCTTCTGTATGATCTGTCACATGCCGATTACGAGAGTATAATTCTAAATTTATTTTATTTCTTGAGTTCATGCATTTCAACTCTTCTATGAAAGTAAAGTGTTCTCATGTATTGACCGTAGTCTGAATGGATATGTGTTGATACCAAAGCATATTTTTAAACATACAAGTCCAATACAGCGAAAGCACTTGGATGAATTTGAGAAAGTTTTATAGATGAGCAAAAGTAATGAATCTTTCACGAATAATCCATTCATGTGGAAGCGAACAAATTATTCATCATCGATAAGGCAATGCGCTAGCGAAAGCAGGTATTGCCCGCATTTATCTATTTTCTATAAATTATGTCGAACTCTCGTAATAGAAATGACTTTGAATTTAAGAATGAGTTAGAGTGAGAACCATAACCCTATGTCATGTTTGCCTCAATTGGAATTTAAGTGATTTTACAAATAAGCTGTTTTCATTTAAGTGCTTTTTCATTTAAGCTATTTTCACCAAAACTCATATTATCGATTCCTCTAGATATAAATCGATAGGATGAAATTAGGTATTAAACCATTGGTCTCTTTGGTTCGATAAATTTTTACTACTTCGCACAGTTGTGCACTTGCACTCTGTTAGTATCTTGAAAGTAGTTGGTTTAGACAGATGATAGGAGAAAGAAACTTTGTTGCACCTTGTGATAGCCATAAAAGAAAGAAGTTTGTAAATATGAAGATGGTGGCTGCTACTGTATAAATCAATGCTGAAGAAGGAAGTAGTTAATAAGTTTTCCATCTCAAGAAGCAAACCAAGATCTCATACAAGATGGTTCCACATCTTTCTCATACTTATAATTCACCACATATGGACTTTATGATCCTCAAACAAGGAGTTGTCATTGAAGCGAAGGCTGCTGGTGAGACTATAGCTCATCCCAACATTGAATAACCAATAGTGGTTTAGAAGAAGATAAAAAAGAATAGGGATTATAGCATTCCTTCTCAATTTTTTGGAGTTTTGATAAACCAAAAACAAGATAGTGTATTTAATGAAGGTAGAACTGGTGTTACTCTTAGTCAGGGCCGTCTTAAGTTGATCGGAGGCCCTGTTCTAATATTAAAATTGAGACTCCATAAAAAATAGAAAAACTAAAAATAAATTTATTTTTTATTTAAATTACATAAATAAATAAAATTACAAATACCATCAATAACATCAAAAATATATATAATCTTATAAATAAAATAAAAATGCAATTTAAAACTAATTCAATCTCTTGTCTACTAAAACATATAATTCTAACCAATCAAATTGATCAATCAAATAAGCAAAAAGTGCTTATACGTAATATTAATATATATATATATATATATATATATATATATATATATATATATATATATATATATATATATATATATATATATATATATATTAATTTTGTCAAAAATCATTAAATTTTTAAAATCTATAAAAATTTGAGATTAATCAAATGATACAGAACTTTTTTTCATTATATCTTTGTTATAAGACTTGTTTATCCAGCGCATGAGTATTAAAAAGAGTTGTTAATATTTATAAAAAAATGATTAGTTAATTTAATCTATGACAATAAATATGAGAATAGTGTATATTAATTTTTCAAATATGTGTTTTTAACCATTAGTCTCACAATTTTACTATTTTATTCTTTGTAATGCTCCTACCAATTTTCAAAAGAGAGAAAATTAAATTCATAATTCTTATATATAAAATTATTAACAACATTTTATTAAAAGAATAGTCAGCATCATAAATAATTTTAAGGAAATTTAATATAAATAAATTGATAAATTACATTTTTAAAAAAAAAATCTTGTATTTAGAGAATTGAAGAGAATAGCTATCAAGTTATTTTTAAATTTTAGAATTGTTATGCATATAAAAAAAATATATATATTTAAAGGATTACTAATAACATTTGTTCATTTCCCTAAAATAGAAGTAATAATGTCCAAAATCCATCATTAAAAAATAAAATAAAAGTTGTAATATCATCCTAGTAATTTCAGTTTCTCTATTTAATGATTAAAAATTTGCAATGAAAGTCATTCTATTTCTATCATTAATTAGTGGAAGACAATAAATGAAAAATTGAGGCCCCCTTAAATGTGAGGCCCTGTGCAAATGGTTTGTATGCACATCCTCTTAATCGGTTATGCTCTTAGTGTTTTGAAGGCCATCTATAGGCTGTATGACGAGAGATGTGTACCAGCCATTGCTCTCCTCAACATTCCATATATTGTCAAGTCTGATCTAGCTGCTGGTGGAAATGTGATTAATGTCCCACTCATGAATGGGCCTATGAGAAATCATCATCTCATTCACATGTCTATTGATAAAGAAACCCAGAAAAATAATTTGGGAAATCAAGTTGTTGATAAAGATGTGTCAGACGTCTTGTCAGACATGTTGACAAAGTCTCAAATGCACAAGGAGAATGATGATCATGAATATGTTTAGGTTTATACTGTTACATCCAATGGTGGAGTTGGTTTTAATCATAATCATGCATTTGAAGATGTGGATACATTGTGTGAAGATGTGATAAGTAAGGATTAAAGATTACTTCTGGTTTGTGCTATTAATAAATAGGGATATATATTGTTTACCAAGGGAACATAATCTATAGATGATATGACTCCCCATAATGATGAATATTTTGATCCCATAGGTATTGATATGAAGAAAGTTGTTACTGTCTTTCTGGGAAAAACTATGCCATTTGTTGAGGAAGATGGCAATCACTGTGATACTGGAAATTTTGACCATCTTGGAGCTATCATATTAATACCAAGATTGTCAAGGTACTTTGAAGTTCAAGCTTCATCAGATGGATGTGAAAAGTGCCTAAATCAATAGGAACTTGAATGTGGAAGTTGAAGACTTTCCTTTTTATAACATAATAAAAAGGATTATGGAGAATTTGACAAAGTCCCATGATAAAGTTACACAAGAAAAGGTGGAGAATAATGGGAATGACAACATTGATGATGAATATCCTATCCCTATGAACAATGAAGGCTATGATGGGTTTTATCCAATTAATGAAGGTGGTACTAAGGACACCGACCAGAGTAACATGTATTTCCATTGTGAGGATATTATGTTGAAGTATATATATCAGATGAGGATAGCTATTGAAAGGATGGAATCAAGAGAAGATTTGACATTTGAAAATGATGTTAAGCTTCTGGAGAAAGTCATAGTGAAAGTCAATGAGAATCTTGAAAGAGATCTCATGTGTGCTGATGACATATGTCAATCAAAATGGTGGAGTATATCATTCATCACATGCAGTTTGATTTTGAGTTAAGCATGCTAGAAGGTGTTTCTTACTTGTTTGATGTTCAAGTAAAACAAATGAAGGACCATACCTTTGATTCCTAAGGTGGTCATACAGGAAGTTTCTCTCGGCTGTTTTGGAGCAGCCAAATACTCAGTAAGGTCACCAAAGATAGTAGTAGGGATAACAACTAGGACATGACTAACAACATGTATGACATGTTAGTGGCTGAGTTATCAACTAAATGGAAGAATCAGCAGGTTGCCCTCATTAATTATGTAATGAGTAACCATCTTGTTCAAATGAGTGAATATGAGACAGATGATATAACATATGTCCAAGACATTGTGCCCCCCTTAAGAAGAAAGGTTGAAGGGAAGAAAACTCAAGTGAATATCTCCTCTTCCCACATTGACAATATGTTATTCCATCCTGAAATAAGTGTTCAAAAGTGGAAGTATGTTCTTCAAAGAAGGATTACATCTGAGAGAGAGTGAGGTGAAGAAGCTCTTGATTACAAAGAAATCTTGAAATCTGCTTGGCAAATGAAGACTATTATTGATGATGGTCCCAACTATGAAAAGCTGGTCAGGGAGCTTAGAAAAGTGTATGATAGAGGAAAGTATGTGAAGCTTTCACCTTTAACTTTCAATTGATTGGGCAGAATCAAGATTCCCTTTATTGATAAGATTATGACATGGTAAAAGGGAACCGAGGAAGAAGAAGAAGGTGAATTGAAGGACGCAGAAGATATTTTGTTAAAGCATTAGTGTATAATGGACTTATGGAGCTTCATAATGATGATTAATTATTGAAGACAATGTTGAATTTTGAAGTTTGTAATCCTAGATTGGTGAAGGAGATTGAGGTTAAGGACGATTATTTTCATCTTTTTGTTGCTCAAGATTTATTGCAATATGACCAACATTTATGTACCATTTGAACTATTTTTTTATAAAGAATTATTGAAACTGGTTCCCTCAACGTATTGTTATTGCCTTCACTCTTTTATTGTGTAGGGTATTATGATCTATCTGTTGATCCTACTGACTGTGTGGTGTGGAGTTGTTTTCTGCTGCTGAATTTGGTGTGAATGGTTCTACATGGTGTATTAGGTACTAACTATTCTAATTTTGTGTGTGCGCACATGCTAAAGCATCGGGCCAGGCATCTGGACCAAAACTATGTGTGTTGGTCTTTGTGTTAGTAGTTTTTGCTGCTAATTATGAATTGACTACTAATTATATATTCATGCATGACTGACATGGTGATCTAAATTGGTTGTTGTTCTTAACTCCGAAGCTTGATGCTCTTTCCATAAATTTTCCAAATTGTGGAAAAATAGGGGAGTGATGATATGGAGTTGATCTCTTGATATATAGCAATCAATGGAGTTGATCTCTTGATGTGTAGAAATCACATGACTTATATGTTACTATTGCTGCAACGATTTGCTATGTTGATGTTACTGATATGATGTGCTACTTGTGCTACTTCATAAAGAACACATTTTGGTGTTGTTTTAGCCAAAATTTTCCAAAGGGGGGATTTTTGTTCCTTTTGGATTAACGGCATTATGTAAAACAACATATGAACAAGATGTGTTTTAGGTAACATGTGGAACAAGATGTATCAGCGTGTGTTCCAGCATCTAAGTTAGTTACCAAGAAGCTTGGCATAACTAGTTAAGCAAGAGCTTTTTGGATAAACTACTTGACATAACAAGTTAAGAAATGGGCTTAAGGTTTAGGTTCTGACTATCTTCTGATGTCATTCAGAAGTGTTAAGGTGTTGAATTCTTCAAGATGAAGAGTCTTATTTTTGTGAAGAAGTTTGTGTTGGTAATCCAAAATCATCTTGAAAAGATTTGGATTTATTTCAGTCAAAGAAGATCTGACTTGATGTACCTTAAAGGAAGATTTGGTCCAAGAACTATTCTATAAAGAAGACTTATATGAAGAAGATCCATTTTGGATTCTCTGGTGTAACATGTGGAACACGATGTTCGAACATGTGTGTTACAATATTTGGTCTCCATCAACAAGATAAATGTTATTATATGTTACAACTATTGCAGGTGTGGTTCACGATTTCTCTATCCAAAATTCACTCGTCGATAAAATATCTACAAGTTATGGAAAAGAGTTAATTTTGATGTACTATTGCAACATGTGGAACAGGATGTTCTAGCTTGTACAGTGCAATATCTAGCATTGTTGAGCAGGCCTAGATGAATGTTGTTTGGCGTGATTTTTCTTATTTTTTTGTAGATTTGTTAGCAATGTGTGGTTAATTGTATGACAACTGTTGAAAATCAAATCAAAATTAAATGGAGATTTGAATTTGAATGTAATAAATCATATCTTTTGCTGGAAATATTTATGGAGCAAATCGTATCTAATAAGATTCTACTTTTATTCTGAACGAAATCAAATATGAAATACAAAGGAGAAAAGCCCAGAAGACATTTCTATTTAAGGAGACTCAAACCTCACTTTTAAGGTGTACATATTTTAAAGATACTTAGTGTTAGGGTTTATCTTTTGAGTATTTGTTTATGCACCACTCTAGTGCCTCATTTCATATCTTAAGGCATAGGGTTTGGTTTTTAAATTGAGTTGTAAACCTTGTTCCAAGATGTTAAGTTTATAAGCCTGAGAACATAGTGTTTCTTGTATTCCACCCTAATGCCATAGTTGGATTAAGGTTGAATCTTTGTGTACACCACTCTATGTTTCAATAACTTGGCATAGTTGTTTGTTTGTTTTAGTTGAGTTGTAAATTCAACAATCATTGTGTAAATGGTTAAGTTGATCACATGGAATTAGTGATTAAGAGATAGTGAGAGAGGTTCTCATATTTAGAGGGAGACCTAAATAGAAATTCACTTGGATTAGGGAAAGGCATAATACTTCATAGGGTTTGATGGTAAATATAAAACTAATTGTTCTAATTTGAAGTCGTGAATTTCCTTTCTTGGGTAGAGTGCCCCTCATACGTAGGTGTGGTTTAACGAAAATGGGTTACCAATCTCTTGTGTTCTTTATTTATTTTTTGCTTCATCGTCTTGTATAAGTTTATCTATCATATCTTGCTTGCAAACTAATTTTTGTTTGTGGTTTACAATGTCCCAAACATCATGTTTGGCATTTGTCCCCATAAGTTGTAACCTATCATAAACCAATAGTACTTGTTGTTCCATGTATCTGATCCAACATTTGTCCGCTGACAAACAAAATTTTCAATAACAAGTAAGAAATTCATAAGCTTCCAAGTCTTCTTATCCATATCTTGTGGATCTATGTGCTTACAAGTACAACTATCAGTAAATGATAAAATGGCTTTGATGATGACAACACCTAATGTCTAACGATGTTCGGTGTCTATCAAAGAAGCTATATCAAACTTCCACAGTAAGAAAAAGTAAAATCCCATATGAAGTGTTGAATCAATGATAAATCAAATAAGGAATCTTGAAGCTTCAAGGTTGTGAAAGATAGGAAATATAAAAGCTTGCATGGTTCAATGTCTGTGTGATTAGCACATTTTTAAAGTATAAGAGAATCTCCTAAGATAATAAGGCAACTCTCACACTTATACTCAAATGTTTTTCAAGCCTCTTTAATTTTATAAATTCACCTAAAAATGTTTTAAGCATGTGCCTAAATGATTACCAATTAGTTTAAACCTTTAGGAGTGATTTTTACACTAGATAATCGATTAACACACTAGGATTAAACGATTAAATCATTTGTAATGCCTCATAATCATTTAAATAATGTTATAATCGATTAGTCACATCAAATTTGAAAATGTTAATATTTGGCCTATTAATCAATTAACCATAGGCCTTAATCAATTAGATGCATTAAAAATTCCATGGATTATTTTCCTTTTTGAGAATTATTTTCTCCTATAAAAAAGAGATTATCCTTATTTAAAAACACACCAGAATTCAATTTGAATATCTTCTTTCTCAATTACTACTTCTTTTCTATTCTTTCACTAAAGTTGTGTTAGTACCTTGTGAGTGAAAAATACTTGTGAGAGTTTAGTTGTACTGGTGTTCGTGTGTATATTGTTATTCATCAAGAGTGTAATTCTCTTGTTTGATATATTTGTTTGGTTCTTGAGACTATCCTGGTAAAATATCTATTTGATTCTTGAGATTATCCTAGTAAAATCTCTGTTTGGTTCTTGAGATTACACGGTTAATATCTCTGCTTGATTCACGAGGTCGGTCATAAAAAGCTCAGTTTGGTTTGGGGGATCAACATGTGTAAAATCTCTCATCTATTGTAAAATGTTTTGTGAACATATCCTTAAAATCTCAAGACATTTTATTACTAGAACTTTCAAGAATAAATTCTTGGGGACATGAGTAGGCCAAGTGTGTATAATTCCTGGCACAATCTCCTTATCCTTATCTCTTTATTTTTTGTTGTTTAAATTTCCTTTTTCTCTAATTTTTTTCTCCTATTCTTGGTTTTCTTTATCTATGTGTATCTGTTGAACTAACATAAATATTTTTTAATATTAATCTTGTTTTTTGAATATCACATTCACCCCTTGCTCTTGTGTGTAGAGTCATTTGTTTAACATATATTTCTAGTGATTTGGTTGGAAGATGATCTCTGCTAGGTACAAGAAAATAATCATGTACTCCACCTAAAAATTTTGGTTCGTGGTCAATTTCAATATTAGAATATGGTTCCTCTTGTGGTTCTGGCACTACCTGCATATTATTCACTGGTGGTAGATCAACATCCACCTAAATCACATGTTTATTAGAAGTTTATCCTTCAGATGTTGATACATGTATTGCAACTCACTACTTCAACATTAATATCTTATAACAAATAACATCTCTTGTTATTACCATCTCCTTTTTAATCGGATCCCATAACTTGAATCTCTTCACTCATTTTGTGTAACTTAGAAGACACACTTTTTCGACATTGGATCTGATATAGGTCAATCTTCATTTGATATATGCACATAAGTTGGACACCTAAAAATCCTTAAATTTTTAATATCAATAAGATTACAAGTCAAAACCCCCTCTACAACTTTCCCCTCCAATGAAGCATGTGGTGATATGTAGATAAGATAACATGCCATATTAATTGCCTATGTCGATAAACATTTTAATGGTCCACCATTTAATAAGAGACATCTTGCCTTTCAGTTAGAGACCTATTCATATTCTCTATCACACAAATTTGTTGTGATGTTTTAAAAATAGAAAAATGCCTTTCAATACCGTGTTCTTCACAAAACCTATTGAAATTTGAATCAATATACTTTGTCTCATTATCTAACCACAAATACTTGATTTTCTACTTGTTTGATTTTATACCTATGCTTTCCACAACTTGAATTTTGTAAAGACTTCATATTTTTGCTTCAATCAATACACCCAAACCTTATGAGATAATCATTTGTCAAAGTCACAAAATATGTGGAACCACCCATGGAAATCTAAATCACTTTGGAAGGTCTCCTACATCAGAATGCACATAGTTTAAAATTTCCTATATTTTGTGCTTTCTAGTCTTTAACCAAACACTACATTGTTTACCAATTACATAATACTTGCAAAAATCCATCTTGCACCTATTAACACTCTTTAATAGATTAGCATTATGAAGTTCCATCATCCCATGCTCACCAAATGACCCAAGATTATATGCTAGAGTTTGGTTGCACCATTATAGAAAACTGATGCTACATCACCTATTACAATGTTCCCTAACAGTTTTGTAGATGTTACCTGCAGTCCTCTTTACGCTCAGCATAGTCAAGGTACCCTATCTAACATGCATAATGTCCCTATCTCAACCAGACGTTTAGGAGAAACCATATATCTATAGAGTACCAGGGAAATCAAGTTCTTCCTTAATTCCAAAATATACCTAACATCGTTTAAAGTTCACACACCATCGTCATCCATGGAAATTTTAATTCCACCCATTCTAGTGATAATACATGCTTTATCATCACCTAGATAAACAAATCCAAAATTACCTGAACTAAATGTATTGGATCATTCCTAGTGCGGTGTTATATGGTATAAATAACCAGAGTGAAGAATCCACACATCTGTACACTTGCTGGATAAAACACACAATAGATTTACTTCACTGCTGAAATCATCAATTTGAAACATATCTATGAAACCCACAATATCCATCTTCCAATGCACAGGTTGTTTGCAATTATAATGCTCTATTGTTTTCTGATTCTTGAGTTTAGACCCCTTATTTACCCACTGTTGTACCCCAAATTTTACCCCTTTGATGTCATAACATTTTGCACTTACATTTAGGGTTCATTCATCTGTGCATTGTTAACTAACCCATATCTTTGCTAGTTTGTTCCTTTTATGAAAAATCAGGATCGACGCAAGGAGGAGGACAAGAATAATAAATCGAGTTCTCATATGTTTCAAGACCACCAAGGCATTTGTTGAATTTTGTTTATTTGAAAAAAAAGGGAGAAAAAGAAAGAAAAAAAAAAAGAAAAGAAAAAAAGAAAAAAATGGAAAACCAAGGTAGCGTCTACTACCATTTTCTAAGTGTGGCGCCTGCTACCTTATGCCATTTAAAGGGCATGGCGCCCACCACCACCATGGAAAAGAAAAAGTGGCGTCTGCCACATTAATTTGTGGCACTTGCCATGAATTAAAGTGGCGTTAGCCATTACTAATTCCCATCCTTTCCTTTTCTGCATTTACATTATTTTGTTTATTTAAATTAATACAAGTGGTTGCATTTCATCATGAATAAAGAAAGCTTTTCAGTAAAGCATGGTATTATGTCTCATCAACACAACCTATTTGCTGAGCCTATTCTGATCAATGAAGATTTTTCAAATCTCAGCCAGCTTGCACGAGAAAATCTTGGGAAAGGCAAAATAGAAAATCAGGCCATACCTCAAGTTCTCCATTTTCTCCTATAAATAGGACATTGCATTTCAGTAATCGACACCAGATTCACCAAAAAAAAAATTGCGAATACTCTCTATATTTTTCTCCCCCCAGTTACTGTTATAATTCTGAATATTGTTACAAGAGTTTTTTTGTTCGAGTTTTCCACCGTCCAACCTTGCAGTGGCATTTAGAGGAAAAAGAAGTTCGTCCGGTTTTCTTTTCAGAATACGTACCTGTGAAGAGGCAGTGGACCGTCTCCACTAGGTAATACTCACACCGCCATTTCATTTTTGTTTCATTTTGTTTTCATAATTTCATAATCATCTGCTTCATTTTAATATTATATTTTTATTAATACTTGATTCTTGATTAAGTGTCATGTTTGATTTTGTTGTGATTACATTTTTATGAAGGTTGTTATTTAAAGGAAAAATGAAAAAAAAAATAAAGAGAGAGAGAGAGAGAGAGAGGCATATGGCGCCTGCCACTAGCCATATATGGAGCATGCCCTGAATCAAAGGGTGGCGCCTGCCACCACTTTGTTATGAGAAGGTGGCGCCTGCCACCATTATTAAGGTGGCACCTACCACCATTATGTGGCGCCTGCCACATTGTGTTTTGGCTTGTTTTTATTTTATTTCATTTACTTTTATTTCATTTCTTTCTAAAAACTCCAAAATAAAAAATAACAAAAATATGCATTAACTTCATGTTTAAATTCTTGGATTCCTTTTTATGAAAAAATCACCGACTGTTTCAGGAAGATTTTTGAGAACTTTTCAGTATTAAGTGGCATGTAAATATTTGTTCGTTCCTTGTCTTGAACAACGTCATTATGTTATTTGTATGTATTGGCCTTTGTTTCTATTTTTCATAACTTAACATGTATATGATTTCAAGACTTTGAAAATATTATCTTTGTTGTACTCATTTTGTTCTTTTATTTTCAATCCCCTTCAACTCTTGTTCATAAGTTTAACTCCCTCCTTCCAAAGGAAAGTTTCTCTACTGATCGCAAGGTCATAGATAGCTCATTACCCTTTTAACCTAGCCTTAGGTTTGGAGTCACCGCACTCCACGTAGGTGTCTTGCTGTCAGACCCTACTTTCCCGTGAACACTTCATTCCCTTTTAACCTAGCCTTCCCAAGAGATAGCCATTAATCTCTTATAACTCTTAAACCTTTCTTTAACCTTCATAAGAGATAGCCATTAATCTCTTCTCCTTCACGACGGTCTAACCCTTGACAATCCTTTCACAAGAGATAGCCATTAATCTCTTATCCTAAACAATCAATCCTCACAAGCTTTGCTTTTAAGCTTTTCACCCTGCTTTCCCTTGGAACCTTGACCGCAGTCAAGAGTTCCTCACCCCCATTGTGGGGAACTACGAATGCTTTGATTCCATTAACGTCAGGATACGTAGGCACAAGATGTGATGTCTTGGCGAGCATACTTAGTGTATATGCCCTAGGTCTTTACCTTAGCACATTCCTTTGCAAGCAAACAATAACATAACACAAATACTAATAAGAGGTTCCTGTAGAGTACTACAGAAATCTAGGATGCTAATACCTTCCCTAGGTATAACCAACCCCCGAACCTTAGATCTCTTATTAGGGTTTTCTTCGATCTTTACCCTTTCCTTTGGATAAATCAAAGCTCGATGGTGAATTTCATGTTTTGTGATTCAAGTTAATTAATAGCTTGGTATCCGATTCTCACTGCAACAGAAATGGCGACTTCACTGGGGATACACTTCCCCTAAGAGGGTTAAGCCCACCTTATTTATATTTGTGTTATATTACGTGTTTGCTTGCTTGTACATTTGTATATTCATATCTGTATATATACCTGTTGTGCTTGGGTTTTTTCTGTTTGGCAGGGTGGTTACTTTGAATTGTGAGATAAGTCCTAACCCAGACTTGATCATACACTTATGATAGGATTGTGGTGTAATCAATAGTCATTTGTTGGGAGTAGTCCTAACAATTTTTGGCATATGATGACCATGCTCAGTTGAGGCCCTTTGGGATTGTTGATGTCTGATGTGAGTAGTCGCATTGATGTCACTCTTCCTGATTTGAGAGCCCGTGATTCTGAGGACCATAGTTACCTTCACCCCACTTGGCCTTTTAGGACATAGTGCGATAGCTATGAGGGAATAGTCCCAAATGGTTGATACATGATACTACACTCAGAAGAGTTTATCTTGAGAATATTATTAACTCGCATGAGTAGTCACGTAGGCCGATAATATCCGAAAGATTTACGTTGACTCTGAGAACTTTTTAGAACCCTGTTCTACGGATACAAGAACCCTAGTACACACCCTGTGGTTGGTTCTTTACCCAGACTCCATGTTGTGATCTCGAACTTTTGATCATGTTGCATGTGTTTTGCATCTTGTGTTGCATTGCATTGCATATCATTTGCATCTTTGCATGATTCATTGTATACGTCTGTCTGTCCAGTGACTCATCTCCAGCAATCTCTATCTTCCAGTGTCACCTGTGAGTCGTCAAGCTGATTCCTCGACACCGATACCAGACTAGATCTAACTATAGATGCAAGATATCAGAGCAAGAGGCACACAATGCCGAGATTCGAATGGAGATCGACGACCTTAAATCAAGTATGACTAAACTCACTAAGATGCTTCAAGTTTTGATTGCTAGAGGAGAGCAACCTCAAAGAACTGTCATCCAGGAAGTTTCAAGTGCTGAACCTCCACCGGTTCAAATGCCACCTTCAACTTGGCCTGAGTTTGGTTTGCCACACAACTATTCTCCACCGATTGTATCTACTCCTATGGTTGGTCAGACTGCTATGCCTGTATTTCAAGCTCCTGTTTTCACCGAGCCCAGACCTGCGGTCCATGCCGTTCCACATACTTTTCGAGCTTCCTTTGAGAATCTCCTCTTTGAGTACAATGCTGCCAGTGCTCAGGGTGAAGACTGTGAAGACTTTGTTGAACCTGAAGTTGTCCAAGAGTAGTTTCAAATCATAGACAAGAGACTCAAAGTTGTTGAGGGTACTGACACTTTCAATGTGGATGCAGGCAACATGTGCTTAGTGTCTGACCTTGTTATGCCTGCTAAGTTCAAAACTCCAGAATTTGTGAAGTACAAGGGCCATTCTTATCCAAGGGCTCATTTGGTCATGTATTGTCGCAAGATGGCTGCTTATACCAAAAATCAGAAGCTGCTTATCCATTGTTTTCAGGATAGTTTGAGTGGAGCATCACTCAAATGGTATATGGGTCTCGAGCAAAACTCCATTCACTGCTTCCAAGATCTCACAAATGCCTTCATGAAGTAGTATAAGTATAACCTTGACATGGCTCCTGATCGCCGCCAGCTGCAAAATATGACTCAACAAGAGAAGGAATCTTTTAAGGAGTATGCTCAGCGCTGGAGAGAGTTAGCTTCCCAAGTTAAACCTCATTTGACTGAGAAAGAGTTGACTGAAATTTTCATGGATACCCTGTCCCCATTCTATTGGGAAAAGATGATTGGAAGTGCTTCCTCCAACTTCACTGATTTGATTACTATCGGCCAAAGATTAGAGGAAGGTCTTAAGAAAGGAAAAGTGTCCAAGGCTACTGAATCTTCCAATGCTATGAAGAAATCCTAAGATCAGACTAACGTTGTTGTGGTTGAAGTGAGAAGGCCTCGTCCTCAACCTCAGTATGTTGTTCACCCTATTATTGTTGCTGTCACTCTTGTGGTTACTGCTCCACGACCAACTCAAGCTTCCCAACATCCAACTACAGGACAGAACCAGTACCGTAATAGGAATCAATTTGATCTTATTCCCATGACATACACCGAGCTTTATCCTTGTATGGTTCAACAAGGTTTGATTACCACAAGGCCTTTGCCTCCTCCTCCAAATCCTCTTCTAGTCGGCCATAGGGCTGATCTTCATTGTGAATACCATCAAGGTGGTGCAGGCCATAACTTGGAAGGTTGCTTTGCTTTGAAGGCTAAAGTACAAGAGCTGATGAGAAACAAAATCCTCTCCTTTAAGGACAATCCCAATGTTCAGAGCAATCCTCTGCCAAGGCATGCCAAGTGAAGCTTCAGTCGACTTCAGCTCAGCTACTTCTTAAAGACAGGATAGCTCATCCTTGTGTTTAACTAGTCATTGGGCCTTGTTTTTTGTTGTTTGCATTTTCCTTATTTTGTACTGGCTGTTTGCCTTCAAATTATGTTTGTACTTTCGTGATTAATGAAATGAGCATTGCAACTTTTGATTTAATTCATTTTGTCCACTATTTACATCTTTATGCTTTCTTTTGCAAAATATTTTTTTGATTATGCAAAGATTGGAGGGTGGATGATGAAAACGTATACCCATAATTGTTGTTGGTATGCTTTCAAATCAAAACTTTGCTGACGATGTAAGACATTATTTCAATTCCCAAACACTGGAGAAATAAGGAAGATAATCCCTCGTTAACCCCTTTGAGCCTAAAAGTAGGAGTTTTCTTTCTTTACAAAAAACCCGCAATCTTTACCTGGGGCAGGGTAGTTCTCAGTTAACTTGGTTGTGCGTCCATACAAAATACCTTTCATATAATGGTTGCATTCACAAATTTTCCTTCGCACATAGCAAGCAAGTGTCGAAGATGTCCCTCAAGTCAAATACCGATGATGGTTCACCGAAATCATTAAGTTGTTTAGTCACTTTCCTTACCTAAAGAATGAGCTGAGTCCCTTTCAAGGAAAAGGCTAAGAAAGATGGGAAGCTCATGACCTTGCCTTATAAAAAAAAGAAGAGAGATAAAAAAAGAAGAAAGAAAAGTTTGTATGACAGCCCAAAAAGAGGAAACCTTTAAATTTTCATCCTGAAAGTCCTCAATGGCAAACATTGGTGAGGAAGCAGTGACTTCCATCTCAAGTCCATTGAATTTTGGACCATCATCATTATCATCATCACTGCAATTCCTAGCCTATGGGAATCTGAATGTATATCATGTTTTAACTGAGCTTAGGATTGGAAGTTCATCACGAAGATTGGGTGGGCACAAATAAACTTTGAGCCTTTATCCTTTATTTCTTAAACCATGAACCAGGCCACGTTACAACCCTCAAAAGACCTAACTGAAGCAAGGTTATTTTGAAAGCATACTACAGCGAGGTTGTGTAAACTGACTCCCAAAGATCTTTACAGATCATCTATTTTGGCATTACCACTTTTGCCTTACTCCTCACTTTTGAATGTCTTGAACCGTCGTGTTCAGACCAGTGACTCATTTTGTTTTGCATCTTTCAAAAAATAATTTTGATTTCAAAAGTTGCTTGGACTCTAAAATTACCATGTTTGTACAAATACTTTTGTTTTCAAACTGGCTTCCCTCTCAAGGAATTTTCAAACAATCAAGAAACTTGGTCGGTGATCCTATCAAGGGCAAGTTTTTTTCAAATCCTGTTGAAGAATCAGTTTAAGGGTTGTTGTTCAGGGGAAAGTCCTTCTCAGAATTGGTTTACCCAGAAGACATTTCAAGACTCATACCGGGGCAAGCTTTCCAAGTGTACAGCAAAGCAGTCATGTCAAGACTCAGACAAACTGAAGCAATGACCAGTTCATCTACAACAGTCAGCTAATCTGGGGCAATTAATTTGAAGAACCCCCAAGCAGCTCTTCATCCTTCCTAACAAGGATCATCACTTGATACAGTTTACCAGTGTGGCAATGATGTGTTCAGTAGTATCTCTAGTCCCCGAGCAGAATAATAGTGATCTCCATGTTGAGGAATCAGTCTTCTAGTCTTGTCTTCTCACCAAAAGAGTCGAGTTGTGTCGTCTGCATCTACATTTGACCATATATCATAGCATAATTCATATACCATATGCATATCATGAGTGTTTCATCCTCATTTGCATTTCGTCTAAGGTCGTGTCGTTATCCACGTCTTACCTTGTGGTCAAAATCCAACTTACTTGGCTTCTACCAAAACGTTATCCGTCCTGTCATTCAGTATCATTCCTGAAAGTTGTCGTTTCCTTGAGCATCTAGTCCTGTTATTGGATGTTGTCTTCTCTCATTCCAGTGCTATTCCTGGATGTTTATATTCTCTCACTCCAGTACCATTCCTGAATGTCCGTCTCTTGTGATCTCTAGTACCATTCTGGGATATCTTATTCCTCTTGTTTCTCCCAGTGCTATTCCTGGAAGTTTTGCCTATCTTCTGTAACCCCTATCAAATTTGCTTGGGTATCTTTCAGTGTCATTCCTGAAAGTCTTATCTGTCCATTCAGTGCCATTCCTGGATGAGTTTTCTCCTTTGCATCCAGTGCCATTCCTGGATGTCTTTCTTACTTTCATTCGATACCATTCCTGAATATAGTGATTTGTCTTTACTTTCAGTGCCATTCCTGAAAGTTCACAGTCATTCAATGCTGTCTTGGATACTATGATTCTGTTCATCCAATGCTTTCTTGTATTTCACCTTCGTTCACATTCATCCGATGCTTTCTTGGATATTGTGATGTCCTTTTATCCAACACTTTCTTGGGTATTGATGCGTATTTTTTCGCAAGTGTACGAACGCGTCAGAGTAATATAAAAGATTATCGTATCCACAGAGACCAAGTGTCAATCTATCGCTATCTATTGTTAAGGTGTGTATCTAAGGTGATTGAAAATAGTAGTTTTGAAGAGTGCACGGTAGTAAATAAAGTAATTAAAATTAATTGATAAAGACAGGTTCGAATGCAATTCACACAACCAATTGATAATCCAAGTACTTGCTAATAGAACTACTTACGGGCAATGTTTTCCACTTTGAAAAGAACTAATTTGACAGGAACTGTCGCTTTCGCGTATTCAGAACCGAGTTGTACCCCCTAATCAAACCCTCTTATTGTCACGGATAAAAAGGCGCGCATTGCGTTAGAGTAGTAAACCTATTTTTAAGAAATATAGTATCTTGACCAAGTTGAAAAGTACTTTAACCTGGATTTTCTAAAAAAAAAAAGGTTCTTACGAACCAGACTTTAAACTTCTTAACGCATCCGAAAATGGTTTTAAAATCTCTTTTCCTTTTAGATTAAAAACTCCTAATAAACTAAACAAAGCGCTTTCGCTGTTTTTGAAATAGTTTAAAAACAATTAAGTTTAGATCGGCGTTGGACGGCTTTCGATCTTACCCAACGGAATTTAAGAACAGGAAAACTTATATTGAAAGTTAAAATAGCCCTTAAGTGTTTCCACTAACAATTGTACAGATTATCGGTTCGGTTATGATCTTCACATTCTAACCTTTATAAAATTAGCCAGACATGGTAAAGTAAAAGTTCATTTTTAGATTTTTCATAAAAAAAGGGGTATTTAAGTGCGAGTGCGGAAAGTAAATGAAAGTAGTGCGAGTGCGGAAAGTAAACGAAAGTAATGCGAGTGCGGAAAGTAAACGAAAGTAATGCGAGTGCGGAAAGTAAATGAAATTAAAAGACAGTGCAAGAAATAAAGTTGACAAAATGTAAAGTAATAAAACCTGCTCCAATCGGAGTTGTTGAATAAAATGCGAACTGAAAGTAAAATGGCGGCAGGATTAACTTCCTTCCAGAGTGCTCCAAGACTCAATCTCACAGGCTCTTACAGACTCGATCTCTCGAACGTAGTAACAGATCGATGTGAAGTGATTACCACTATTACACTGATATATGTCTATGAACAACTAAACTTGGATGAAGAAAAACGAAAATCTAAAGTCCTATTTATAGGCAAGGAAACATGTGGAAAAGACAAGGATGCCCCTAGCATTTGAATTTGGGAGGGAACTCGTTTTGTTCTTGTGGCGCCCGCCACAACACCATGGCGCCCGCCATGAGTGTAAAATTGCTTGGGCAGTTGGAGATCGTGGGGAAAAACAGTTGGGAGGAGTTTGAGACATGGCCACGTCATGGAAGACCCTGTGGCGGCCGCCATAGTGGATGCCATAAGTGCAAAATGCTGAGTTTCTCTATTTTAGCTCATTTCGGCTCCTTTTTCGCTCCTTTTCTCGCTCGGGGCTCCGATTAGACTAAAAACCTGAAAACAAAGAAAAACATAATAATAAAATAATAAAATGACATTAAAAGACTAAGAATGCATGCGAAATCGGAGTCAAAAATACGGTGAAATTCAGTGTCATCAAATTCTCCCACACTTAGACCTTTGCTTGTCCTCAAGCAAAACATTTAAAGCTCAAAGTAAGAAAACTAGTGCTGACACGTGATTCGGGCAAAAAGGGCTTCTAAGTTCAAGTCAGGATGCAGTGACAGGTACTAAGTGAACCAAGGGTATCGTAATGACACTTATCCGCAGAGGCGGACATAAACTTCATTCTTATATTAATCAACTGTATCATTCCACAATAACTAGGCCTACCTCTTCATCTCTTTTTGGGTCCTTTTCATTCAGGCGCAATCACATTAAGCCCGTTATCCGTACATATTTCATAGTAGAGTGATCTGTTAGTGATTCTGATCCAAAACATAGGGTTTCTGGCACATAAGACTGTGTAAACCCTTTTATTTAACCCAAATGCAGTTGTGAGGGATCGGATCGTAATCCGCCCTACCGAGTTCAGCGCCAGATACCTCTGAACCAACTAACAATGGGTGAGCTAAAATTATATATATATATATATATATATATATATATATTTTTTTTTTTTTTTTTTTTTTTTTTTTTTTTTTTTGTTTTTGTTTTTTTGTTTTTTTGTTTTTTTTTTGCAACAATTCAACTTTTTGGTTTAAACGACCTTGTGAGGGTCATCTATCCGGAGTTTGCCTTTTTCTTTATTTAATTTACTGGATCATTCACTTATGTTCATCGGTCCCATACGTAGAACATGCTTAGGCCGGAGCTGACTGCTGAAATAAACTACTTAGGACAAATTTGGAAATGATAATTAAGGCCATAGTACATGGGGTTTTGGAATGATTCCTATATTCGTGAAGTCTACGGTGCTAAAACGATACTAATGTTTCAAAAAGTTCACCTAAGTCACCACATCCTAATCCAAACCTGTCTTAAAGCCTAAAAAACGTGTAGAACAACAATGTTTTCTTTTTGCAAAAAAAAATTTTTTTTTTTTTTTAGGGCTAATGAGGGTGCACTAGAGATACACTGTACTGGTGACTCGTCAGACTCATGCATTTTCTAGAAAAAAAGACATAGACAAAAACAAGAAATAAACAACTAACTAAAAATGGAAATAGAAAGCAATAAAATCCCCTCCCACACTTAAATCGAACATTGTCCCCAATGTTTCGAAATAAGATAAGGAGAGTAACCTGTAAAACTACTGATGTGGACCACTGGTGCCCTCGTCGTCCTGCTGGGAATGCCTGGGACGACGGGATCTGCTACGGTGCTGGTCTATCCGGTCCAATCGGGCTGATAAGGCCGCCTGGGCATCTCTGACCTGTCGAAGGTTAACTAGAACGGAACCTTGAGTAGCCTCCATAAGCTCGTAATGCCGGCGGTTGAAGTCTTGCTGACGGGATTGCTCGTCTGCGATCGCAAGCAAGGTGCGAGAAACGGACTCGAAGGATCGATCTGTCCTCCGTCGTGATTCTTCCATGAAGCTCATATTATCCGTCAGTTGTTGCTGAATGGTAGAGAGAAGGTTATCTCGCCTTTCTTCTCTAGCCATAAGGTCAAGCCACATCTCCTCAGTGATATAGGATCCAGGGACCGAACCTGCAAAAGGGTTAGAGGAAGAGGGTGCGGTGTATGGTGGTGAAGGATGATGGGGGGACACATGAGGTATGGGAGACTGATCTCTCCGCTCAAATTCTTCGTCAGTGTCGTGTCCCTCCGTATCAGGAATATTAGGAGGAAGCGGACCTAGAACAGGTGGAGCATTTAAATCATAGGTCCAGTTCCTTTCATTACGTACATTGGTACGTCTACTACAGGGCAAGGCAACAGATGGGATAGCTACACCATGGATCATCAATACAAAACCACCCTCTCTTCTCGCTCGGCACAATTTCATATCTTTTAGAAATTTTAGGTTGATTGTGCGAGGAGTTAAGGGCTCTAGTGTGGCTATCTCATTGTTCAGGTTAAGGGCCCGAGCAATAGACGTAATTAGTCCTCCAAAAACAATCGGTCCTGCTTTATTAATAGTAACAGACATGTGAGAAAGCATAAACGGGACCGGATTGATTCTTCTATTTGTGAGACTTCCTTGTAAAAACTGAAGCTCTTTAGCATTAACCTTATTTGGATTATCCCGGCCAAAAATAGTACATGCTAATAGGTATCTAAATACTCTGATGGCTGGGTTGTGGATGGTCGATGTGAGAATTCCTTCAAAAGAAGTTATTAAATTATTTGACAATCTCTGCCAAAAAGAAAATGCATCGACCGACCATCCGTCATCCAAAGGGGTCTCACAAATAGCACCTTCCCAAAGAGGAATCCCTAACAGACTTGATAGTTCGTCGGTACTATACTTATATTCTATTCCAAACATTCTAAATTGGATAGTACCGACTGTGCTAGCAGTGTTAGGGGAGACAGTGTAGATCAAAGAACTTAAAAACTCAACTGTCAGTTTCTCAAAGGTTGGTTCTTGGTTTTCAAAAATAGCGTGCAGTCCCAAAAAATCAAGTAAATGATAAACACTATGATAAATACCCAAAGTATAGAGACAGTTGTCGTCCACGTACCTCGTCGAGAGAATTTCTCGACCTTGAAACCTTTGAATATTCCTCCTCTGTCTATCCCCGGGTTTTCCTTCTCGCAAAATAAATCCTTCGAACTCCATAGCTTGCTCCTTGAATTGATTTGAAGATAGTGAAGATGGGTTTAAATATAAGTTGGTAAAGGTGAGATTTTTATGGAATTTAATTGGTGGAATTTCAAATGGAAGTTTGAAAGGGTTAATGGATAGTGGGTATTAAATAAAGGTGGGAGCTTTTATGGGTTTTAATGGAGTTTTGGAAGAGGAGAAAAATAGGTTTTGGGAGTTTAGAGGTTCAAAAATGGTGGAAGATGAAGTTCTCCCCCGTATTTACCAGGACGCCGTGGCGGGCGCCATAAGGTCATTTTCGGACCTGGGCCAAAATTTTGAATTTTGGAATGGGCCTCTCTTACCTTTTGCGTCTTGGGGGTCCCGATAGCGTTCTCATTTGATTTCCTCTTCAACACGGGACTTGCACAATTTTTGTGGAAATAAAAATCAAATATTAAGAAAAATAAAATTATTATTGGATATATATATATAAAAGGAAAAATAAAAACACACATAATATATATATATATATATATATATATATATATATATATATAAAATCAAAGTACATAGGAAATGTAGGAAATGCGAAAATACGAAATGTGTCAAGATATGCTAAAAAGTAAAGAAAATGCAGAAATACTGAATACTAAATAATAGAGTAGTAAGTCAGGGCAATATGATCAATCAGCTGGCTCCTCTGCCTGGCTGGATCCACGAAGCTCAGCGATCTCGCGACGAAGCTCTCCGATCTCCTAGTATAAAGAGTCTGCCTCAGTAGCATGAGTGAGATTAGATACCTCAATCTGCAAAGCAAGATTAGCTACCTCATGTTTGAGCTTGGCAGTCTCTCTGCGGAGCTCAACAACCTGGGTGTATAAATCGGGTGGCTGCAAAGACAAATTATTAGATAATACAGTGATTTTGGGAGACGGAGGTGAAGGGGTGTACTCAGCAATAGGAGGCGATCTAGGCTCCTCAATAGTCTCTCCATAACCCTCCAAAGCATATCTCCAATTAGCTGGGTCATGAACACTGGTCATCATCGGATCAGGCAGCAAAAAGTAATGAACAGCCTCGTTGTCGATCAACAATCTGAACTGGTTGGGGTTTGCAGAGGCTCTCCTTATCAACCCTCTGTCTAGGCAGAAATCAACGTCCATGGTGGTGTATTCACTGAAAACCCTAAGATGTAACAACTTACGCGATAGGCCTAAAGCAGCAGCAATCTGGGTAACAATACCTCCCACATGAATAATACCTACTGATGACCTGGCAATACTGCTAAGACCTTTCAGCAGAAAGTTCCCACATGCCACAGGACGTGACTGGGTCGCACAAAATAGTAGAAAGATCTCCTCCTCACTAAGCAAGGTCTCAGCATCTGGCAATCCAAAGAAAGAGTGTGCTATGATCATCTGAAAATACCTCAATGCAGGGTTGTGGATAACATGTGAGAACTGGGTGGAAGGATCCTGACTCCCTCCACCAGAGATATCACTCCAGAACTTCTCCACTTCCCTACTCAGAAAGTATCCCATAGGTGTCTCAGGAATAGCATCAGGGGTCGTCTGAAAACCTAATAAATCACCAAACTCCTTATGAGTGAAGGAGTACTCAGTCCCAAATAACCTGAAAATAGCACATCCATCTGGTCCGGCCCAGGGGTCATAAGAAAACGAGCTGAGGAACTCCAAAGTGAGGTTCCTATAGGTGTTGTTCAGGTCGTCGAACTGGTCCCATTGAAGCTGGTGGCATAAGAATCTGACACTAGGCTCAATGCCTAAAGCCTCCATGCAAGCCTGATCTGGGTACCTCGTAGGTGCCATAGGACGCCTGAAGTGGACAAAGTAATGCTCTCTCTGGGCGTCATTCCTGAAAGTCACATGCATGTCGTCGAAATTCTGCATTCTGCACAGAGTTAGGAAGAAGGTCCTGTAAAACACAAACATTTCAAACATTAGTCCTGACAAAATATAACAAGAAATAAAATAAAAAAAATGTAGAAAAAGTAAATAAGGTAAGAAAATCATGGGTTGCCTCCCATGCAGCGCTTGTTTAACGTCGTTAGCTTGACGACTGGAACTTATACATCTCTTGTCGGGATTGGACGATCGCTTAGAGTGTGGCTGGAGTAGGTTGTTGGAATGTCTCCTCCTTCGTAGAGCTTCAGTCTTTGTCCATTGACGATGAATGGTTTACATGTCTCGTTTTTGATTTCAACAGCTCCAGACCTCAGAATTTTTGATACTTTGAAAGGGCCAGTCCATCTCGAACGGAGCTTTCCTGGGAAGAGCCGTAGCCTAGAATTGAACAGGAGAACAGGGTCGCCTAAGTTGAAGTCTTTTCTTACGATTCTTTTGTCGTGCCAGGCTTTTGTTCTTTCTTTGTATATTATGGCATTCTCGTAGGCTTGCTGTCTGAGTTCTTCCAATTTGTGGATGTCAAGGATACGTTTCTCACCAGCAGTTAGGTAATCCAAATTCAAAGTTTTAATGGCCCAATAGGCCTTATGCTCTAACTCAAAAGGTAAATGACAAGATTTTCCATAGACTAGTTGGTAGGGGGTTGTTCCTATAGGGGTTTTGAAAGCGGTTCTGTAGGCCCATAAAGCCTCTTGAAGCTTTTGCGACCAATCTTTTCTGGATACAGAGACAGTTTTTTCTAAAATTTGTTTAATCTCCCTATTAGATACTTCCACTTGGCCACTAGTCTGTGGGTGATATGGTGTTGCTACTCTATGCTTAACTCCATACTTGCTTAAAAGCTTATCAAATATTCTTGATATGAAGTGAGATCCTCCATCACTTATAACTAAACGGGGTGTTCCAAATCTGGGGAATATATAATTTTTAAATAATTTAATCACTACTCTAGTGTCGTTTGTGGGTGCAGCTATCGCTTCAATCCATTTAGACACGTAGTCTACAGCAACTAAGATATACTTGTTTCCTAAAGATGGTGTGAATGGTCCCATGAAATCTATACCCCATACGTCGAAGAGTTCTACTTCTTGGATGTTTCTTAAAGGCATTTCGTCACGTCTTGAAATATTTCCTGTGCGTTGGCATCTATCACATTTGACAATGTAAGCATGGACATCACGCCACATGGTAGGCCAGAATAGGCCAGCTTGAAGAATCTTGGCGTAGGTCTTAGAGGTGCTTGCATGTCCACCATAAGGCGCAGAGTGATAATGCTGAATTATACTTTCTACCTCGTCTTCTGGAACGCAACGGCGGAAAATGCCATCTTTACCTCTCTTGAAAAGAAGTGGCTCGTCCCAATAGAAGTTTCTAACATCACTTAAGAACTTCTTCTTCTTGTGGTAATCGAGATCAGGGGGTATGATATCAGCAGCTAGGTAATTAACAAAATCAGCGTACCAGGGCACGTTACTTACAGCTAAGGATTTTTGAAAGTGCTCATGAGGGTCTGGTTTTTTATCTTCAATGGTTTCCAACTGGGCTATCAGTCTATCATAGGCAAAATCATCATTTATGGGTACTAATTCAGGATTCAGGTATTCTAGCCTAGATAGGTGATCGGCTACTACATTTTCTGTGCCTTTTTTATCTCGGATATCTAAGTCGAACTCTTGTAGCAACAAAATCCATCGAAGTAACCTGGGTTTAGCATCTTTTTTACTTAGTAGGTAACGGATGGCAGCATGATCGGTGTAAACTATAATTTTGGCTCCTACTAGATATGATCTAAATTTGTCTATAGCGAAAACTACCGCTAGGAGTTCTTTCTCGGTTGTTGCGTAATTGAGCTGGGCGGCGTCTAGGGTTCTACTGGCATAATATATTACATGTAATCTTTTATCTTTTCTCTGACCTAGAACGGCTCCTACAGCATAATCACTGGCGTCACACATTATCTCAAACGGTTCAGACCAATCAGGGGGTTTCATAATGGGTGCTGAAATCAATGCTTCCTTCAAAAGGTTGAATGCTTCATTGCATTTTTCATCAAAGATGAATTCAGCATCTTTCATTAACAGGCCAGTTAAAGGTTTTGTTATTTTGGAGAAGTCCTTGATGAAACGGCGGTAGAATCCAGCGTGTCCAAGGAAACTTCTAACTTCCCTGATAGTCTTGGGTGGTTTTAGGTTCTCTATAACTTCTATTTTTGCTTTATCTACCTCTATACCTCTTTCGGAGATTATATGTCCTAAAACAATTCCTTCAGTCACCATGAAATGGCATTTTTCCCAATTCAGCACAAGGTTCACCTCCACACATCTTTCCTGGATTTTCTCAAGGTTGATAAGACAATTTTGGAAATCAAAACCGCAAACCGAGAAATCATCCATAAATACTTCCATGATTCCATCTAGATAATCTGCAAAGATTGACATCATGCAACGTTGGAAAGTAGCAGGGGCATTACAGAGTCCAAAAGGCATTCGTCTGTAGGCAAAAGTTCCAAAAGGGCATGTAAAGGTAGTTTTTTCTTGATCTTCTGGATGTATAGGTATTTGGAAGAATCCCGAATACCCGTCTAGATAGCAGAAGTAAGAATGTCTGGCAAGACGTTCTAACATCTGGTCTATGAACGGTAAAGGGAAATGATCCTTCCTAGTTGCTTTATTTAACTTTCTATAGTCTATGCGCATACGCCAACCTCCTTCTATCCGCTTTGCTATTTGTTCACCTTTCTCATTTTGCACAACTGTGATGCCTCCCTTCTTGGGTACCACATGCACAGGGCTCACCCACTTACTGTCCGAGATCTGATATATTATACCTGCTTCTAGCAACTTCAGAACTTCCTTCTTGACAACATCACTCAGTATAGGGTTTATCCTTCTCTGGTGTTCTCTGGAAGGTTTTGAATCTGCTTCGAGCGAAATCCGATGCATGCATACGGATGGACTTATACCTTTCAGATCAGAGATATTATATCCTAAGGCTGAGGGATATCTTCGTAAAACGTCCAAGAGTTGATCTGTTTCTTTTTGTCTCAAGGCAGCACTAACTATAACCGGACGGTTCATTTCTTCATCAAGAAACTCATATCTCAGGTTCTTAGGCAGTTCCTTAAGTTCCAAGGCTGGTTTAATAGGGCAAGGCATAGGATCTAGGGTAGGGATAAACATTCGTCAAGGTTATCATCGATGTAGGGTTTCTTATAATTGTCATCTTCCAAAATAAGAGTTGATGGCAGCTTAATTGTTTCAATGACTTCTTCTTGCTCTAACTCCGTAACACATTCATCAATGATATCTATTGCATAACACGCGTCTCCTATCACAGGTGCCATAAGAAATTTTGAAAGTATAAATTATATCTTCTCGTTCCCTACCTCAAAGGTTAGCTTCCCCTTTTTGACATCTATTATGGCTCCAGCAGTCGATAAGAATGGTCTACCTAGAAGAATTGGTATGTCATCATCTTCTTTAATGTCCATGACAACAAAATCAGTAGGGATAAACAACTGACCTATCCTAACAGGGACGTCTTCAAGTATGCCTATCGGATATTTAACAGATCTATCGGCTAATTGAAGTGACATCTTGGTAGGTTGCAACTCTCCTAAATTCAACCTTTCGCAAACCGCTAAGGGCATTAAGCTCACACTAGCTCCTAAGTCTAGAAAAGCTTTTTCGATGACATGACTCCCCAAAATACAAGGAATGGAAAAGTTTCCAGGATCTTTATCCTTTTTTGCTAAATTATTTTCGTCAATAGAATTACATTCCAAGGATTTCGGATCATCAAGTCTACGTTTATTGGTAAGGATGTCTTTGAGAAACTTTGCGTAGGATGGTATTTGGGTAATGGCTTCTGTGAACGGGATTTCTACGTGAAGTTTTTCTATAACTTTAATGAATTTCTGATACTGATTATTGATCTGGGTTTGTTTAAGTCTTTGCGGATATGGTATTGGTGGTTTGTATGGCGGGGGTGGTATATAGGTTTTGTCTTTGGGTTCTTCTCCTTTTTCTTGACTTTCCTAGTTTACAGATTCCTCTGGTTTCTTCTTTTTATCTGGGATGTTGTCATCTTCCTTAGAAGTTTTGGGATCACTCAACCTTGGGTTACAAGGTTCATCATAAGCGGTCCCACTTCGTAGGGTAATGGCATTTGCTTGTCCTTTCGGGTTTTGTTGAGGTTGTCCAGGGAATTGTCCTCCAGGTGTGGTCTGAGGGGCTTGGTTTAAAGCTACCTGCGAGATTTGGGTTTCAAGCATCTTATTGTGAGTGATTATTTGGTCAACCTTGGTTCCTAACTGGGTAATTAGTTCGTTAACATGAACGTTTTGGTTCATGAACTCCTTGTTTTGTTGGATTTGAGCAGCGACAAAATTATCCACGATTTTCTCAAGGCTCGGTTTTGGTGGTACAGGTTGCATAGGTTGATTTGATCTTGGGGCTTGATAACTTGATTGTCTCGGAGGGGCAGTATTTTGGATAGGGTTATTATTCTTATAGGAAAAGTTTGGGTGATTCTTCCATCCAGGGTTATAGGTATTTGAAAATGGGTTCCCTTGGGTGTAGTTCACTTGTTCAGAGCTGGTCTCGTTTAACAGACTGCATTCTGCGGATTGGTGTCCTTTCGTCCCACATATCTCACAATCTGACGAAACTGCGGCTGCAGTATTCGGGGTTGTACACATATGCTCAACTTTTAGGGCTAATGCGTCCATTTTAGCTTGCATCATGTCTATAGAGCTTAACTCATGTATTCCTCCTTGGGCTTCCTTCTTTTCCACTGTTGCTCGTTCTACTCCGCATGATTGATGGTTTTGGGCCATATCTTCGATAAGGGCACTAGCTTCAGGGTAAGGTTTGTTCATCAGTGCGCCACCTGCAGCGGCGTCGATGGTCATCTTAGTGTTATAATGAAGTCCATTATAGAAGGTTTGAATGATTAACCAATTTTCTAAACCATGATGTGGGCATGCTCTTAACAGCTCTTTATATCTCTCCCAGGCTTCGAACAACGATTCTCCTTGGTTTTGGGTAAATCTAGTTATTTGGTTTAGAAGAACAGCGGTCTTACTCGGGGGAAAATATCTAGCAAGGAATACTTTTCTAAGGTCTTCCCAACTTGTTATGGAATTTGGTGGAAGGGAATCTAACCAAGATAGGGCCTTATCTCTGAGGGAAAAAGGAAATAATCTTAAGCAAATCGCCTCAGGAGGGGCTCCATTGGTTTTAAAGGTGTCTGCTAGTTGGAGAAAGTTTTTCAAATGTTGGTTTGGGTTCTCTGTAGCAAGACCTGCGAATTGTCTCTGCTGTACTAACTGCAGCAGGGATGGTTTAAGTTCAAAATTGTTAGCTGGTATGGCTGGATTTACTATACTAGAACTAGGTTCCTCGTTGGATGGTTGGGCGAAATCCTTAAGAGGTCTTTGATTTTGATCTTCGGCCATAGCTTTCCTAAGTTTACGGAAATATAAACGTGCGCGAGCGCAACGTTCTGGTTTAACTAGAGGGTCTACTAAACTGCCAGTACTACGAGTTTTTCGCATTGACCGGCGGGTAACTTCCTTAGACTAAACGGTATAACAACAGGGTACGAAATTTGACGAAATTGGTCCCCGGCAACGACGCCAAAAACTTGATGCGTATTTTTTCGCAAGTGTACGACCGCGTCAGAGTAATATAAAAGATTATCGTATCCACAGAAACCAAGTGTCAATCTATCGCTATCTATTGTTAAGGTGTGTATCTAAGGTGATTGAAAATAGTAGTTTTGAAGAGTGCACGGTAGTAAATAAAGTAATTAAAATTAATTGATAAAGACAGGTTCGAATGCAATTCACACAACCAATTGATAATCCAAGTACTTGCTAATAGAACTACTTACGGGCAATGTTTTCCACTTTGAAAAGAACTAATTTGACAGGAACTGTCGCTTTCGCATATTCAGAACCGAGTTGTACCCCCTAATCAAACCCTCTTATTGTCACGGATAAAAAGGCGCGCATTGCGTTAGAGTAGTAAACCTATTTTTAAGAAATATAGTATCTTGACCAAGTTGAAAAGTACTTTAACCTGGATTTTCTAAAAAAAAAGAGGTTCTTACGAACCAGACTTTAAACTTCTTAACGCATCCGAAAATGGTTTTAAAATCTCTTTTCCTTTTAGATTAAAAACTCCTAATAAACTAAACAAAGCGCTTTCGCTGTTTTTGAAATAGTTTAAAAACAATTAAGTTTAGATCGGCGTTGGACGGCTTTCGATCTTACCCAACGGAATTTAAGAACAGGAAAACTTATATTGAAAGTTAAAATAGCCCTTAAGTGTTTCCACTAACAATTGTACAGATTATCGGTTCGGTTATGATCTTCACATTCTAACCTTTATAAAATTAGCCAGACATGGTAAAGTAAAAGTTCATTTTTAGATTTTTCATAAAAAAGGGGTATTTAAGTGCGAGTGCGGAAAGTAAATGAAAGTAGTGCGAGTGCGGAAAGTAAACGAAAGTAATGCGAGTGCGGAAAGTAAACGAAAGTAATGCGAGTGCGGAAAGTAAATGAAATTAAAAGACAGTGCAAGAAATAAAGTTGACAAAAGGTAAAGTAATAAAACCTGCTACAATCGGAGTGGTTGAATAAAATGCGAACTGAAAGTAAAATGGCGGCAGGATTAACTTCCTTCCAGAGTGCTCCAAGACTCAATCTCACAGGCTCTTACAGACTCGATCTCTCGAACGTAGTAACACCTCGATGTGAAGTGATTACCACTATTACACTGATATATGTCTATGAACAACTAAACTTGGATGAAGAAAAACGAAAATCTAAAGTCCTATTTATAGGCAAGGAAACATGTGGAAAAGACAAGGATGCCCCTGGCATTTGAATTTGGGAGGGAACTCGTTTTGTTCTTGTGGCGCCCGCCACAACACCATGGCGCCCGCCATGAGTGTAAAATTGCTTGGGCAGTTGGAGATCGTGGGGAAAAACAGTTGGGAGGAGTTTGAGACATGGCCACGTCATGGAAGACCCTGTGGCGGCCGCCATAGTGGATGCCATAAGTGCAAAATGCTGATTTTCTCTATTTTAGCTCATTTCGGCTCCTTTTTAGCTCCTTTTCTCGCTCGGGGCTCCGATTAGACTAAAAACCTGAAAACAAAGAAAAACATAATAATAACATAATAAAATGACATTAAAAGACTAAGAATGCATGCGAAATCGGAGTCAAAAATACGGTGAAATTCAGTGTCATCAGGTATCTCCTAGTTCATATTCGTTCAATTCTTTCTTGGATGTTGTGGTTTCTTTTTATCCAATGGCTTCTTGGATTTCACCTTTTGTCTCATTTGCATCTGATGCCTTCTCAGATAGTTTGAGTTTGCCTTTCATTCAAAGCCATTATTAAATGTCTGGTGTCTGTTTGTCCAATGCTTTCTTGGATCCTTACTTTGTTCACTTTATCTAAAGCCATTATTAGATATTGTGATTTGTACCTTTCATTCAAAGCCATCATTAGATGATTGGTTTCTTTGTATCCAATGCTTTCTTGGATCTCTACCTTTCTCACATTTATCTGATGCTTTCTCAGATACTGTGATTTGTACCTTTCATTCAAATCCATTATTGGATGACTGGTTTCTTTGCATCCAATGCTGTCTTGGATCCCTGTTTATTCACTTTCATCTGATGCCTTCTCAGATATTGTGATTTGTACCTTTCGTTCAAAGCCATTATTGAATATCTGGTGTCCTTTTTATCCAATGCTTTCTTGGATCTCTACCTTTCTCACGTTTATCTGATGCTTTCTCAGATACTGTGATTTGTACCTTTCATTCAAAGCCATTATTGGATGACTGGTTTCTTTGCATCCAATGCTTTCTTGGATCCCTCTTTTGTTCATTTTATCTAATGCCATTATTAGATATTGTGATTTATACCTTTCATTCAAAGCCATTATTGGATGTCTGGTGCCTTTGTGTCCAATGCCTTCTTGGATTACCCTTGTTTGCTCACTTTTATCTAAAGCAATTATTAGATATTGTGATTGTACCTTTCATTCAAAGCCATTATTGGATAATTGTTTTCTTTGTATCCAATGCCTTCTTGGATCCCTGCTTTGTTCACTTTTATCTAAAGCCATTATTAGATATTGTGATTTGTACCTTTCATTCAAAGCCATTATTGGATGTCTGGTTTCTTTTGCCATCTGATGTTTTTTTGGATGTACCTTTCTCTGTCTTTTCTGGCTTTTCTTGAAGATCCCGTTTGAACTCTTCAGTATAAGAAAATCCCAGAAAATCTTTTGTTGACGTCTATCCTTTTATTTCAAATTGATCCCCAGTAGAGATCATGTCTTTTTTCTGGTTTCATGCCTAGTAAGAGTGTCCTTTATTTCCCCAGTGTCGTCCTGTCACCTATAAACCTGTCGTCCGCCTCCCTGGATCTTTCCCCAGTGGAGAACACCTCTCTGGTTCCTATCTCCAGTGAGGATCTATGAGGTTTTCCCTCAGTTTTACTTTTCTATCCTTGGTGTTCCCTCAAAATCTCCCCAGCGAGTCTCTTTCGTTGGTCAGTCTGTATCCCATGCGAGTCTTCCTTGTGGATATTAACCTCCATCCCTCCCCGGTAAAGCTCACCTGTAGTTGTTTTCTTTGGAGTCTTCTTAGTCTGCATCTTTGCACTATCATAGCATCATATCATCATACTAGAAGTTCATGACATGTCAACATTTGCATGTTTGTTTCCTGTCTAAGCATCTGCATTCCATCAAAGGGAGAAAATTTTCTGTTTGCTATATTTAAACATCTTTCACCTTGATGTCCCGAAGATTCCCATTCCTCGTGCATCTGGTAAAGCTATTTAAATAGGGGCAATTGTTGTACCCCAAATTTTACCCCTTTGATGTCATAACATTTTGCACTTACATCTAGGGTTCATTCATCTATGCATTGTTAACTAACCCATATCTTTGCTAGTTTGTTCCTTTTGTGAAAAATCAGGATCGACACAAGGAGGAGGACAAGAATAATAAATCGAGTTCTCATGTGTTTCAAGACCACCAAGGCTTTTGTTGAATTTTGTTTATTTGAAAAAAAAATGAGAGAAAAAGAAAGAAAAAAAAAAGAAAATAAAAAAAGAAAAAAAAAAGGAAAACCAAGGTGGTGCCTGCCACCTTATGCCATTTAAAGGGCATAGCGCCCACCACCACCATGGAAAAGAAAAAGTGGCGTCTGCCACATTAATTTGTGGCACTTGCCTGAATTAAAGTGGCGTTAGCCATTACTAATTCCCATCCTTTCCTTTTCTGCATTTACATTATTTTGTTTATTTAAATTAATACAAGTGGTTGCATTTCATCATGAATAAAGAAAGCTTTTCAGTAAAGCATGGTATTACGTCTCATCAACACAACCTATTTGCTGAGCCTATTCTGATCAACGAAGATTTTTCAAATCTCAACCAGCTTGCACGAGAAAATCTTGGGAAAGGCAAAATAGAAAATCAGGCCATACCTCAAGTTCTCCATTTTCTCCTATAAATAGGACATTGCATTTCAGTAATCGACACCAGATTCACCCAAAAAAATAGTGAATACTCTCTATATTTTTCTCCCCGCAGTTACTGTTATAATTCTGAATATTGTTACAAGAGTTTTTTTGTTCGAGTTTTCCACCGTCCAACCTAGTCGTGGCATTTGGAGGAAGAAGAAGTTCGTCTGGTTTTCTTTTGAGAATACGTACATGTGAAGAGGCAGTGGACCGTCTCCACTAGGTAATACTCACACCTCCGTTTCATTTTCGTTACATTTTGTTTTCATAATTTCATAATCATCTGCTTCATGTTAATATTATATTTTTATTAATACTTGATTCTTGATTAAGTGTCATGTTTGATTTTGTTGTGATTACATTTTTATGAAGGTTGTTATTTAAAGGAAAAATGAAAAAATAATAAATAGGGAGAGAGGCATGTGGCGCCTGCCACTAGTCATATGTGGCGCTTGCCATGAATCAAAGGGTGGCTCCTGCCACCACTTTGTAATGCGAAGGTGGCGCCTGTCACCATTATTAAGGTGGCACCTACCACCATTATATGGCGCCTACCACATTGTGTTTTGGCTTGTTTTTATTTTATTTCATTTCCTTTTAATTTCATTTCTTTCTAAAAACTCCAAAATAAAAAATAACAAAAATATGCATTCACTTCATGTTTAAATTCTCAGATTCCTTTTTATGAAAAAATCACCGATTGTTTCAGGAAGATTTTTGAGAACTTTTCAGTATTAAGTGGCATGTAAACATTTGTTTGTTCCTTGACTTGAACAACGTCATTCTGCTATTTATATGTATTGGCCTTTGTTGCTAATTTTCATAACTTGACATGTATCTGATTTCAAGACTTTGAAAATATTATCTTTGTTGTACTCATTTTGTTCTTTTATTTTCAATCCCCTTCAACTCTTGTTCATAAGTTTATCTCCCTCCTTCCAAAGGAAAGTCTCTCTACTGACCGCAAGGTCATAGATAGCTCATTACCCTTTTAACCTAGCCATAGGTTTGGAGTCGCCGCACTCCACGTAGGTGTCTTGCTATCAGACCCTACTTCCCGTGAACACTTCATTCCCTTTTAACCTAGCCTTCCCAAGAGATAGCCATTAATCTCTTCTAACTCTTAAACCTTTCTTTAACCTTCATAAGAGATGGCCATTAATCTCTTCTCCTTCACGACGATCTAACCCTTCACAATCCTTTCACAAGAGATAGCCATTAATCTCTTCTCCTAAACCATCAATCCTTACAAGCTTTGCTTTCAAGCTTTTCATCCTGCTTTCCCTTGGAACCTTGACCAGAGTCAAGAGTTCCTCACCCCTATTATGGGGAACTACGAATGCTCTGATTCCATTCCCGTCAGGATACGTAGGCACGATATGCGATGTCTTGGCAAGCATACTTAGTGTATATACCATAGGTCTTTACCTTAGCACATTCCTTAGCAAGCAAACAATAACATAACACAAATACTAACAAGAGGTTCCTGTAGAGTACTACAGATATTTAGGATCCTAATACCTTCCCTAGGTATAACCAACCCCCGAACCTTAGATCTCTTATTAGGGTTTTCTTCGATCTTTACCCTTTCCTTTAGATAAATCAAAGCTCGATGGTGAATTTCATGTTTTGTGATTCAAGTTAATTAATAGCTTGGTATCCGATTCTCACCGCAACACCCACCCACGATCTTGAACCCCATTTCACATATAGATTGACGCCTTGAGTTTCTTCTTCTACACTTTGTCTCCTTTGTAAATGAGACAAAAGTGTAGCAGTAATCACATCAACACTGATAGTGTTTTTTCTGTAGGTAAGATTATTCACCAAGTGGCATAAGAAACCGGTAAAGAGCACAACTAGATAACTTCCTTATCTTCGTCATCAATCTTCACCCCAAGTCTCACCAGATGAGTGATTATGTTGTTGGAGACATTGGCATATTGTTTTAAATCAGATCCTTCCCGCATCTTCAGATTGTATAATCGTTGCTTCGCAATCATTTTGGTCATTAGCGTCTTTGACATATATTCGCTCTCCAAACTGTCCCAAACCTCTTTTGTCTTCATTAGGTCCAAGAAATGATACATCGCCTCGCTTGAAACACATATTTGAATTAATCCTATGGGTTTCTTCTTCATCTTTGTCTAATCGTAACATCCGTTCGTTTTTGTCTCATGCGACGCCTTATGTAAAGTTTGTTGAGCCAACAAATTCTTAACCCTTATTTGCTAAAATCTCAAATTATTCGTCTTGTCGATCCTTCTCACCTTGAATTTTCACCAAGGTTAATAATTGTCTTATACCAATTGTTAGAGAAATAACCAATATAAAATATCAAAGAGAAACGAAAGTAAAAGGTAATGAACACAATCAATCTTTGTTAACGCAATTCGGCTAATGTTGTCTATCTCTGGGACTACATAGCAACTATAGTCTTTTTTGTGATTAATAAAGGTTATAGTGTTACAAACAATATATATAACACTACGACTCAATTTATAATAATATAAATTGTATTAAGAGGGTTATTGCCCCCACACTCCAATCAATTACTCACAACAAATAGTTGAGGGTAAAATACATTTAAAGTTTCAATGTATAATGTTTTTCTTTGTGAATCAGTGGAAATACAAGACTAACATTCATATCAAAACCAAATGTACTGTCTCTAATTAAAATTATACTATTTGATAAATAATTCATTTCAATCAGATGCAGTGTCTGACTCTAATTTTATCAACCATATACACTATTTGTATGGTACATTTTTTGTTGGGTCATTAATTTAGAGGTCAACATGATTTTTACTTTTGCACTTTTCTTTATGAGTAACACACCTTATGAGAGATACACCACACACTCACTCAAAACCTTAAGGTGATATGTGTATGGGCTCTCAAACTTACACTTGTTTTTCTCAACACTTTCCCGCAAGTGTGAGTCTATCAATAATGTTATCCCTCAAGCAAAAGCTCTTTCATCCACATACACTTGTATTATCATTGCCTTCTATCCACCACCATGTGGGAAGAACTTTTGATGCAAGTGAGTATGTCTTTCACTCAAATCAACGGCTCATGATACTACTTGTCATACCCTAATTTTTACCCCTAAGATCCCACCTATCATCGCATTTGCATTGAAGCCTAGATCACAAACATAAGATTCTCCTAACCCTTATTTCTCTGGGTTTGTTTATGGAGGAGGTCACCAGGCACCTTTGTGTTTCTCTCTTTCTTTATTTCTTGATTATTTCTTGTTTACTAACCAAAATACCAAATATGTTGCAGTTTGCTTGTGTTCTTTCTCTGTGTGTTTAGAGGTTTGCAAGGATGTCAAAGGGAAAGGGCGTTGGGTCCAAGTCAAATGTGTTTAAACATTCAAGTCAAGTTCATATGGAAGATTTACCTAATCTTCGTCAAAACATCATGGCATAACTTCAATTGCAAGTTATATGTTTCAGTGGGCTATTTCTGAGGTAATGTGAATTCAAAGTTGATGCGCGTCGAGAACATTAACGTGACCGTCGAGCTTAAACTGTAAGTATACAACGGTTCGCGTAGTTTTAATTAAGGTTGTCGAACCCAGAGGGAAGGGATAATCAAACTAATGCAATCTAAGTTGCAATGTAAAGTTAAGGCTAAGAGTTTACGGAATTTGGACAAAAAGGGAAAAATTACTAATTCTAGAGGTTTTAGGAAATAATACTAAAATTGAGTCTGGAATGTGGATTCTGCGTGCCTAAAGGACTTGTAGAAGTCGGGCGCTAATTACGACTGCACTTCGTTCCGTAAGAAATACTAACTTAAAGACTCTGCCTCACACTCTCGCGCTATTGACATAAGCCACGCTTAACAACCACAGGATTTTTCTCTTGCTCGCCTGTTTTAATTGAAAAGTGTATTTTGGAAGTTAGTGAAATCCTAAACGATGCCTAAAGCGCTCTCGCTGTTTTTAGGATCGATGCCTAGTTTCTATTATCCGTTCTTTCCTCACACTCTCACGCTATTGGTCCGAACTTAATTTATCCCCCACTTTCGTGTCAAAATAATAGATCAATAAAATATAGAAACATAAACCAAAACTAGCATGCAATCACATAAAGTCACGCCTATATTCTCTACAGAGTCCCGTCGGTTACGACGGTTCTCACACGCCGAACTCAAACATAATTTAGCAAAATATTTCGACGTTTATAACATACATGATCGTGGTAAAACACATGGCATAATCAAAATAGAAAGTAAATTGCAAAATGAAAGTAATAAAAGCCTGTAAAGAAAATACTGAATTAAATTGAAACGAAAGTGTCGGAGCCTAGTTCGAAATCACGATTACAGCAGCAAACCAATACAAAGAAATTTGCGACAATTCCTCGATGTGAGTAATTGTCGCTTTGAAAGTAAATTTATGCCTAAACGGAGTTCGACAGAGCTTCCGCGTCTAAAATCGGATATATAATACACAAGTGGAAGGTCCTATATATAGAGAAAAATCCCAAGGGCAATTGCCAAAACGTGCAAAGAAGAGTGGAGGGAAAATGGCCCATCAAAACTGCCCATGACACTTGCAGTTTTGAATTTCTGTAACTGCGCAGCCATGGCGTTCGCCACCAGGCCATGGTGTTCTCCATGGTCTTGGCCTTTTTAATTGACGTGGCATGCTTCTCATGGCGAACTCCATCTGGGGATGGCGAACGCCATATCAGTAGGAACCAGAATTCTGCACTTCTTTGCTGAATTTTCTTCTTTGTTTGCTCTTTTCCGATCTTGTGCCTGATTTTTCCACAGACGAAACTATCAACTGCAAAACACATAAAAACGCTTAAATGCTAATAAAACTCAAATAAAATGAACGAAAAAAATGTGTAATGAGCCATAAAATACGATACGATTTCTCGTTATCAAACTCCCCCACACTAAGACTTTTGTTTGTCCTCAAGCAAACTCCTGACATAATTTAAACAGTAAGTGCAACACCCAAAATCAAAACACGATACAACAATAAAAACTAAGCACAACTATTAGGCTATTGTTAGAAGATAGGTACTAAACTTCGACAAATGAGAATACCGTGATGTCACACATCCGCACTTGCGGACCAAGACTCCCCCTATGCAATACTAATCCAAAGCGTACCATTATAACTCGACCTATATTCCTTGTCTCTTTTTCCCTCTCTTTCATTCTTGCGCAATCGCATTAAGCTCGTTATCCCCACACTTGCATGGTAAGCGAACCTGTTAGTATTTATGATCTCGATTTTTCAACTTTTTGCATCATTACTTCTTTTCTTTTTCTTTTCTTTTCGAATTTCCAGAATCCGATCTGTCTGGCTAAATGGCCGGGTGAGGGCCACCTAACTTAGAAGAAATCGAATTTGTTCATTCGCTTCCTACAATAAAGCTCAAATGAAATTATTATCAATTTTTTTCTTTCGATATCACCACATATTTGCATCGGTTCATTACTTAGCATGTGTTTTTGGGATGCTGCTGACCGCTAACATAAACTACTCAAGAGACTACTATAGAAACTCGGAAATCAAGGTCTCAGCATAATGGTTATTTAGATCGGTACCGCATACTTAGGGAGTCTAGGGTACTAAAACGGTACCGACAATGTCAATACTTTCCCAAGTCTAAGTAACAAAGCCTAGAGGTGAAGATATGTCATGCAATAGATTCGGATGAAAATTTTTTTCGTCGGGGCTGCTTGTTATCAATCTTAGGGAAAATTTTCTAACGAAAGGAAAAGGTAAAGTATAATAAGACTCGATTACGCATACACGACTCGACATAAAAGAAACTAACTAAAAAAAGCATAGAAATAACATGAAAATAACGAAAAACAAAGCAAGTAAAACTCCTCCCCCACACTTGAACTAAACATTGTCCCCAATGTTTTCGTACAAGTTGAAAAAGGAGTGGAAGAACTTGGAATGATCAATGAGGACGGCCTCGGCCGTGATGTCATCTAATCCCTCTGGCAGCTAACAGGTTAGGAACATGCTGAACATACTCCCTCAAAGAGGTAACCTGCATCCTCATGCTCTCCATATGGTCAGTCACATCTGCCATGTCATGCTCAATACGCTCTGTAAAATCAACCTACTGTTGGTTGGAAAGATCTACAACAACTCTAATATCCTCCTGCTGGCACTGTAAGTTCTGGAGCGGCAAGTCACGCTCCGCCTCTCTGTCATTCCGATACCGCAATTTAGACAAAATATCGTCCAAAATGGATCGAATAGCAACATAGTCGTACAACTCCCGAGGCTGGTAGGTACCTGAATATTGATCAGAAATAGTGGGTGCGGTGTGTGCTCTGTGTGCCCTGTGACTAGGACCTGGGATGTCAGCATTAGCAAGGGGGCCAGGCTGGTGTGCAAATCCAAAGGTCTCAGCAAAAGCCCTATTCACAGCTTTGTCACCTAAGTCCGGGGCCTCTGTATCAAACAGCCAATTGCACATTAATGCGCTCTGGACATGGTAAATCTATACTCCTCACCTCCCTATTCCTAATCATGAGCCTGTATTTGCCGCTCGACACATTTTTTATAAGTCGCATACTGCGACAGTAATTTAAGTCAACATAAGGGTGGCTAAACCTTCGAGGGTAGCCAACTGTGGTTCTAGTCCTAAATCCATAGCAATGGAGGTAATCACACCTCCTACACAAATACGACCACCGGACCAACTAGCAACAGAAGAAACCTTTGAGACCGTTACCTCATAGGTCTTTAGAATTCACATTCCCCGTGTCTTTTCTCCCAAAGATAGTGCTTGCAAGAACGCGATGGAAATACCTAATCGCAGGGTTATGAATGGAAGTGGCCTTTAGACCTCCCATGAGGTAACGGTCTTGCCAGTAATTTGGCGCCAGAAGCCTAAGGCACTGGCTTCCCACTCGCTTTCGAGCGGTGCCAAATAAGCGTACTCTTCCCCACTCGGAAACTGAAAAATCTCTCCTATTCTCTCTACCGGCAGCGAGTAATCTACATTAAACATCCTAAAATTCGCAGTGCCAGTGACACGAGACAGGTCATGCAAGTATTAGAATGAACTCAAGAACTCATAGGTTAGTCTAGTAAAAGTATAGCTTGGAGAAGATAAAAAGTTAGACAAACCTACATTATTCAGCATCCAGTTGATGCTATCGAACAATCCTAGCGCACAGACAGTTTCTATGTGAGCATAACGTGTGGCTTCGACATGCCTCTTATAGATTTTGTGAAAAACAGCCCTTTGTCTCTCGCCAATGATACCTTCGAGAAATTTGATTCCCATGTAATCGATGTCACGAGCAGCTCTATGAGGCATTGTGAATTTTTAGGAAAGGTTTTGAGAGTTTAGAAACTAAAACAGAGAGTAAGAGTTTGAGAATGTTGTTGGTGGTGATGAAGAATGAAGTTTAGATGGTTTAAATAGGTGAAAAAGTGGTATATGAGTGGTTAGGGGTTAATGAGATAATTAATGGGTAGTTATGTGGGTGGTTTCTTATGTATAGGGAAGTTGTAAAGGTTGCAACTGGAACTCGCGCGTTTTTCTGCAACAGAATACATGCAGACAATTCTGCAGTTTCCGTCTCCATGGTGACCACCATTAAGCACATGGCAAATGCCATGTGTTTAACGTTAAAAATTTGAATTTTAATAGACGGATGGCGAACGCCATTATGCTATGGCGAACGCTATTGAGCAGAAACGCGCAGAATTCAATTTGCAGCAGAGGAACAATTAGTTTTTGGATTTTTGATAATTAAAAATATATATATATACATCAGTACAATAGCAGAATGAGATTGAGATTGCAGAAAAACAAAATGAGATAAAATGAATATTATAACTCACAAAATAACAAAAGAAACATAAACGGGAAATAACATTAATTCAAAAACTATAACATCATGTCTTTGCCGAGAATCGACAATACAAATAATGAAAATTACAACTGAATGGAAATACAATAAAAACCAAAATAATCTAAATCATAAAAACAACATGAACTCCATCTGTACAAATCATAGTGTCACTTGCTAAAATGCCTAGTGAAAGAATGGACTTGCTGGAATAAATGGTCAAACTGTTCATTAGCAACGTCCATGAATCCAATGAGGTCCCCTAAAAAAGAAGTAATCTCATCCCTAAGGGTGTCCACTTGGCACTGAAGAGCATCAATGGCAGCAACATAATCAACTCTAGCTCCAGAGACGTGTGAAGTGGCATCAAGGGCATTGGTATTAGGTATCTCATAAAGTTGCGGGCTCTGGGGTGGTGTTGGTGATTCACTGTCTTCCTCAAGGTCATAAAGCCAATTATCCTTATTATGCACGTTTGTCCTCTCGTGGTTAGGTAGGGTAAAGTTATGGACCACTTTGTCGTCAATAAGGAATTCGAACTCTACTGGAACTAGGTTAGCCAACATACCACTGTTAAAACAGAAATTCGGGTGCATCGCACTGATGCCTCCACAAACACGAATGTGGTTAAGTTAGTAACAAAAACCTATTGCCTCAGCGATCATGGTTACTAATCCTCCAACAAGGACAGAACCATCGGTCGCTTGAGCAATGCGGTTCAAGCTAGCCAACATAAAGGAAGCAACATTCACAGGCCTTCCCTGTGAAGCACAGTACATAATGAATAATTCATATTTGGAAACAGAGGTGATATTTTCTTCCTTACAAAATAAGGTGTGAGCCAAAATCTTATGAAAGTACCTCCAAGAAGGGTTATGTATGTTACTAGAGAACATAGTGTCAGGTTCTGGATGGTAGTTACCAGTAATGGTCCCCCAAAAATAGTCAAAGTCAAGGGCAGCAAAAGCATCATCAGGTGTCACTGAATAGGCATCAGGCCCATTAGGAAAATTCAACAGGTTAGCCATCTCGTGGCAGGTAAAATGGTGTTTGGTGTTAAACAACCTGAATGTAGCCAAGCCTTGACCAAATCCAAGGCCTCGGCTAGGATCGTAATACAATGAGCTAAGAAACTCAAGAGTCAGCATACGGTAAGGACTATATCTGTGCCTCACACCAAAATTCACCCAACCAATTCGGTCGAGAAGGTACATCACACCGTCCCTTAATCCTAAAGTGGTCAAGGTACAACCATTAGGGTAAATAGGGAGTGCCAATTCCCTCTGAACTAGAATGTCAAATCTGCGTCTCTGAGGATCATCCCTAAATACAATCTCCACATAAGCATTGTAATCCATACTCTAAGTCAGTGAAAGCTATCCTAAGCTAAGCTAGCCTGAAAATAAACAAAGAGTACACTATCAATGGATTGTACCGCGAAGGTGTCAAAAATAAAAATAATAGCTATAATAATAATAATAGTAATAGTAATAATATAATAGTATAGTAACAAATAGACACAGGAACAGACAATAAAGATAAAACAAACAGGAAAAAAGGGTAAACTCTAGGAACCTAAGCATCGTGGGTTGCCTCCCACGCAACGCTTGTTTAATGTCTTTAGCTAGACATCAGGGTCGAACTAGTCTTTCGAAAGAGAGGGTAGCTCCTCCAACTTATAACTTACGCATAAATCATTATATTCTATGTTATGGTAGTGTTTTAGTCTCTGCCCATTAACAATGAAGGTTTCTTCAGATTTCCCTTTAATTTCCACTGCTCCACTTTGGAGAACTCTTACAACTTCGAAGGGTCCAGACCATCGGGAATGAAGTTTACCAGGGAATAGCTTTAGTCGAGAATTAAAAAGGAGAACTACGTCATCTTGGTTGAACTCTCGTCTAGCTATTCGTTTTTCATGCCACTGTTTGGTTCTTTCCTTATAGATTCGGCATTTTCATATGCGTCTAACCTATGTTCCTCTAGTTCATGTATATAAAAAATTCTCTTTTCTCCTGCAGCCTTATAGTTCAAATTCAGGGTTTTAATGGCCCAATAAGCCTTATGCTCAAGTTCGACAGGCATATGACATGATTTGCCATAAACTAGCTTGAATGGGGTGGTTCCTATCGAAGTTTTGTAAGTTGTTCTATAAGCCCACAGAGCTTCGTGAAGTTTTGCAAACCAATCCTTCCTGGAAGTTGCAACTGATTTCTCTAATATTTGTTTGATCTCTCTATTGGAAACCTTCACTTGCCCACTCGTCTGAGGGTGATATGGTGTTGCTACTCGATGACGCACTCCATATTTAAGCAGTAGTTTCCCAAAAATATTCGAGATAAATTGGATCCATCGTCACTAATGACAACTCTCGACACTCCGAATCTTGGAAATATTACATTCTTAAAGAGTCTTATAACTACTCGTGCATCATTGGTAGGCGAAGCTATTGCCTCAATTCATTTAAAAACATAGTCGACTGCAACGAGTATATATTTGTTGCCAAAGGATGACGGAAAAGGGCCATGAAATCTATCCCCCAAACATCAAAGACTTCTACTTCTAAAATACCTCTTAGTGGCATCTCATCGCGTCTAGAAATGTTACCCGTGCGCTGGCATGGGTCGCAATTTATGACAGCGATGTGAACGTCATTCCAAAGGCTAGGCCAGAATAGGCCAGATTGTAAAATCTTCGTACAAGTCTTTGAAATGCTTGCATGCCCTCCATAAGGTGCAGAGTGGCAATGAGATATGATATCTTCAACTTCAGATTCTGGGACACATCGACGGAAAATTCCATTGGCGCCTCGCTTGAAAAGTAGGGGCTCATCCCAATAATAGTGTTTGAGATCATGAAAGAATTTTTTCTTTTATTGGTAGGATAAATCTGGTGGAAGTACTTCAGCTACCAGGTAATTTACAAAGTCAGCGTACCATGGCAGTGTAGTCTTTGGGCATACTAATTCTACCACTTCATCTGTTTCTGTGTCGTGATAAATTGTAGAGCCTTCGCTTGTTTTGCTTTCGTTTTTTAACTGGGCTACAAGTCTATCGTATGGAAAATCGTCATTGATGGGGACTTGCTCAGGTTTTTGATCCTCAATTCTAGAAAGGTGATCTGCTAATACATTCTCGGTTCCTTTCTTATCTTTGATTTCCAAATCAAACTCTTGCAGAAGAAAATCCATCTCAAAAGTCTCGGCTTTGCATCCTTTTTATTCAACAGATACCTAATCGCGGCGTGATTGGTATAGACAACTATTTTCGCTCCCACTAAGTAAGAACTAAATTTGTCCAAGGCGAACGCAACAGCTAGGAGTTCTTTTTTAGTGGTAGCATAGTTCATCTGTGCACTGTCCAAGGTTCTACTAGCATAGTATATGGCATAAAGCCTGTTATTTTTCCTTTGTCCTAGGACAGTACCAACAGCGTAGTCACTAGTATCACACATTATTTTGAATGGTCTACTCCAATCGGGCGGTTGCATAATGGGTGCAGGTATGAGAGCCTTTTTTAAATGTTTGAATGCTTTCAAGCAATCTTCATCAAATACAAATTCAGCATCTTTCATTAATAAGCCCGTTAGTGGTTTAGTTATCTTAGAGAAATCCTTAATGAATCGTCGGTATTAACCGGCGTGTCCTAGAAAACTACAAATTTCTCTAACTGTTTTCAGAGTTTGAAGGTTTTCTATGATTTCTATTTTTGCTTTATCCACTTCAATCCCTCGGTTAGATATTACGTGTCCAAGCACAATTCCTTCCTTATGCATGAAATGGCATTTCTCCGAATTCAGCACTAGATTTACTTTAACACATCGTTTGAGTACCATCTCTAGGTTTGATAAACATCCTTCAAAACTTCCCCCGCAGACAGAGAAGTCATCCATGAATACTTCCATTATATTGTCTTGAAAGTCGGCAAAAATTGCCATCATGCATCTCTGAAAGGTTGCGGGAGCATTACACAGTCCGAACAACATTCGTCTGTAGGCAAACGTACCATAAGGGCAGGTAAATGTAGTCTTTTCTTGATCGTCAGGATGAATAGGAATTTGGAAAACTCCTGAATATCCGTCTAAATAGCAGAAGTAAGAATGTTTGGCCAATCGTTTAAGCATTCGATTTATAAAGGGTAAAGGAAAATGATCTTTGCGAGTGGCTTTGTTCAGCTTTCTCTAATCTATGCACATTCTCCATCCAGTTTGAGTTCTTTTGGTAATGGATTCGCCTTTTTCGTTGCTAACATCCGTAACACCTCCTTTTTTGGCGCAACATGCATAGGACTAACCCAGTTACTGTCAGATATTAGGTATATGATTCCTGCTTCCAATAGCTTTTGTACCTCTTTTTTAACTACATCGCTTATGATAGGATTTATCCTTCTTTGAGGCTCCCTAGATATCTTACCATCTTCTTCGAGCATAATGCGATGCATGGATATGGAAGGACTTATTCCTTTAAGGTCCGAAATGTTATACCCCATCGCTTTATGATACTTTCTCAGAACATGCAGAAGCTTTTCGGTTTCTATCTGTCATAAGTCAGCGTTAACTATCACAGGTTGTTCCAGTTCGGTGTCCAGGAACTCATACCTTAGGTTTTTGGATAGTGTCTTAAGTTTTACAGAAGGTTTCTTCAGGCATGGTATTGGGTCTGGTGTTAGTGCTAAACATTCCCTTAGGCTGTCATCTACGTATGGCTCACGCCAATTATCATCTTCGAGTATAGGAGGTGGTGGAATCTTTAGTATTTCCGTACACTTGAATGACTCCATCTCCACTTCTCTTACGCATTCGTCGATGGTGTCGAGAATACAACATGAATCATCTATAGTGGGAGCTTTCAAAAATTGGGCCAGAATAAATTCGACTTTTTCTTCACCAACTTCAAAAGTTAACTTTCCTTTCTTGACATCAATGATCGCTCCAAATATAGCTAAAAAGGGTCTTCCCAGAATGATAGGAATGTTGGAATCCTCTTTGATATCCGTTACCATAAAATCAGTAGGAATGTAGAATTGTCTTATACGAACGGGCACGTTCTCTAGCATACCTATAGGAAATTTAACAGAACGGTTCGCTAGTTGTAAATACATTTTCGTTGGTCTCAACTCTCCTAATTCGATCTTTTTACCGGTGGATAAGGGCATTAGACTTACACTGGCTCCTAGACCGCATAAAGCGTTGTCTATGATGTACTTTCCGATTACACAAGGTATCAAGAAACTAGCAGGGTCTTTCAGTTTAGGAGGCATGTTATTTTGGATGATAGCGCTACACTCAGCAGTGAGCATAACGGTTTCGTTATCCTCCATATTCTTCTTATTAGATAGGAATTCTTTAAGGAATTTAGCATGTGAAGGCATTTGTGTTATAGCTTCTGTGAAAGGTATGGTAATATTGAGTTGTTTTAGAAGCTCCATAAACTTTTTGAATTGTCCTTCGTTTTTAGGCTTAGCAAGCCTTTACGGATAAGGTATTGGTGGTTTATATGGTGGTGGAGGCACATAAGGTGTTTCTTTCTCTTCGGCCTCTTCACTTTTGTCGTTTTTGTCATGTTTTGGTTCCGTTACTTTTTCGGTTCCTTTACCAGGATTCTGATACATGGCAGGGTTTTAAAGCCTTGGATCCACTGGTCCATCTAATTCAGTTTCGCTTCGCAATGTAATAGCATTAGCATGTCCTTTTGGGTTTGGTTATGGCTATCTAGGAAATGTTCCTGTAGGGGCTGCTATTGTTGCTTGTTAGTGGGTTACCTAAGAGATTTGGGTTTCTAACATTTTGTTATGGGTAGCCATGGAGTCAAGCTTAGTTGCCATCTTCTTTAACAATTCACTTGTGTGCACATTTTGGTTGGCAAACTCTTTGTTTTGTTGGGTTTGTGTTGCGATGAAATTTTCTAGTAAAACCTCAACGTTTGACTTTCTTGGTGCTTAAGGGGCAACGCTTGCTCCCTTATGATATCCTGGAGGTACTGCTGGTGCTTGAGTTGGGGCAAATAAAGTATTGTTGTTCTTATATGAGGAATTCGGGTGGTTCCTCCCACCAGGATTGTATGTGTTTGAGTACGGGTTTCCTTGGGCATAATTCACTTGGTCGGTAGGAATACTGGCTAGCAAATGACATTCAGCATTACTATGTCCAGGGTTTCCGCACAGTTCACAATTTGGTGTCACAGCGGCCACGGTGGTTGTTGGAGCTAGAGTCAAACTTTCTATCTTTTGAGTAAGCGCATCCACTTTTGCACTGACACAGTCCAAACTGTTAACTTCGTACATTCCGTTCTTCATAGCGGGTTTTTCTGTCGGAGTCCTCTCACCTCCCCATTGGAAATGGTTTTGAGCCATATTTTCAATGAGTTAATAAGCGTCTTCATACGGTTTGTCCATCAGAGCACCGCCAACTGCAGCGTTCAGATTCAGCTTCGTGTTGTAAAGAATACCATTATAGAAGGTATGAATTATCAACCATTGTTCAAGTCCATGGTGTGGGCATAGCCTTAACATGTCCTTGTATCTTTCTCAAGCATCGGAAAGAGATTCATTTTCTTTTTGCCTAAATTCGTTAATCTGGGCTCTTAGCATAGCAGTTTTGCTCGGCGGAAAATATCGGGCTAAAAAGACCTTCTTCAACTCGTCCCACGTAGTGATAGATTTGGATGGTAGAGACTGGAGCCAAGCTTCAGCTCTATCTCTCAAATAAAAAGGAAAAATACATGTCGTATGGCTTCATTACTAACACCATTTGCTTTCATGGTATCAACGTATTGCACAAACATCGATAAATGAAGGTTCGGGTCATCCGTGGAACTTCCAGAAAACTGGTTCTGTTGAACGGCTTGTAACAGCGAAGGTTTCAGTTCAAAATCGTTTCGATTAATGGCAGGGGCAACAATGCTGTTATGCGGTTCATCTTGTGATGAGACAGCGTAATCCTTAAGAGGACGATTTTGTGGGTTCTCAACCATAGGTATTGGTAATTCTGGATACAGAATTTCAGGTTCAGGAAGATTATATTTAATTCAGAACTCGTTAATTCGGTGTCTTAAGTTAATGAAATGCTCGATATTGTCAATTGGTTGCTCAAGCTTGTCGCCCTTAGAACGAATGTTTGGCATACAATCGACGAAATTGAGAAAAAAGGAAAAAATTTGGTGCCTTAGTCTATACTGCGCAACAAAGGATTCACAATATTGACTAAATCAACCATCCCCGGCAACGACGCCAAAAACTTGATGCGCGCCGAGGACACTAACGTGATCGTCGAGCTTAGACTGCAAGTATACAATTGTTCGCGTAGTTTTAATTAAGGTTGTCGAACCCACAAGGAAGGGATAATCAAACTAATGCAATCTAAGTTGCAGTGTAAAGTTAAGGCTAAGAGTTTACGGAATTTGGACAAAAAGGGAAAAATTACTAATTCTAGAGGTTTTAGAAAATAATACTAAAATCGAGTCCGGAATATGGATTTCGTGTGCCTAAAGGACTTGTAGAAGTCGGACGCTAATTACGACTGCACTTCGTTCCATAGGAAATACTAACTTAAAGACTCAGCCTCACACTCTCGCGCTATTGACATAAGCCACGCTTAACAACCACAGGATTTTTCTCTCGCTCGCCCGTTTTAATTGAAAAGTGTATTTTGGAAGTTAGTGAAATCCTATACGATGCCTAAAGCGCTCTCGCTGTTTTTAGGATCGATGCCTAGTTTCTACTATCAGTTCTTTCCACACACTCTCGCGCTACTGGTCCGAACTTAATTTATCCCTCACTTTCGTGTCAGAATAATAGATCAATAAAATATAGAAACATAAACCAAAACTAGCATGCAATCACATAAAGTCGCACCTATATTTTCTACGGAGTCCTGTCGGTTCCGACAGTCCTCACACGCCGAACTCAAACAGAATTTAGCAAAACATTTTGATGTTTATAACATACATGATTATGGTAAAACACATGGCATAATCAAAATAGAAAGTAAATTGCAAAATGAAAGTAATAAAAACCTGTAAAGAAAATACTGAATTAAATTGAAACGAAAGTGTCGGAGCCTTGTTCGAAATCACGATTACAGCAGCAAAACAATACAAAGAAATTTGCGACAATTCCTCGATGTGAGTAATTGTCGCTTTGAAAGTAAATTTATGCCTAAACGGAATTCGACAGAGCTTCTGCGTCTAAAATCAGATATATAATACACAAGTGGAAGGTCCTATATATAGAGAGAAAAATCCCAAGGGCAACTGCCGAAACGTGCAAAGAGGAGTGGAGGGAAAATGGCCCATCAAAACTGCCCATGACAGTTGCAGTTTTGAATTTCTGTAACTGCGCAGCCATGGCGTTCGCCATGGTCCTGGCCTTTTTAATTGATGTGGCATGCTTCTCATGGCGAACGCCATCTGGGGATGGCGAACGCCATATCAGTAGGAACCAGAATTCTGCACTTCTTTGCTGAATTTTCTTCTTTCTTTGCTCTTTTCCGATCTTGTGCCTGATTTCTCCACAGACGAAGCTATCAACTGCAAAACACATAAAATACGATTAAATGCTAATAAAACTCGAATAAATTGAACTAAACAAATGTGTAATGAGCCATAAATTACTATACGATTTCTCGTTATCAAAAGTCAAGATGTCTTGTGTGAAGCTCAAATTCATCGTGATCAAAGTGGCATTAATTCAACTGTTCATCTGTAGATTTATTTTCCCATAGATTGATTCATTCAAATTCAAAGCAAGATAAGTCAATGGAGGTTGATGAAACCAAGTTGAATGTATCATTGGTACAAAGGTCAAGAAAATGCTTTTAACTTAAAGTCATACACTTGGGCTTTGCTTAAGGCCCAAGTGATCTCATGTCTGCTTCAAGCATGGCTCATGTGATCGGCATAATTGGTTCAATGATCAAGACTATGGTCTCCATCATTCAAAATGGTCCAAATTTGCAACAAAAAAAAGTAAGATTAATTCATGGAAGCATTTCATTCAAATCATGAATTCTAAGTCAAGATTGTCATGAGAAGTCAACCTAAGGTCTAATTGGATTTGGTTCATCTTTTGGCCACTTTTTCAAGAGGTCGTCACTTGGTTTTATGGCAAGTTTATTCAAGGATATCCATAATCCATAGTCCATCTCATTTACAAAATTTTGCCAAAAATAGTCCATTTACCAAAAAGGCCAAAAATTACAAAGTTACAATTGAGGCCCATACAATCAATTACAAAAAATTGCCAAAAATTGAAGATGAATTCATGAAGCACAAAGTCTGGCCCATCTTAAGCAAGCTATCAATAATTCATGCTACTAACTTCTGCTACTTCAAGCATCTCGCCAAGCCTTCAACGAGCCTCACACTAAGCCGTGCCCAAGTAACTACAAGCCTCACAAAACGTTGCACAGTACAAAGCAATTCACACCATTCTTTAAACGAGCCAACGCTTCATGCTGCTACTTTCTCAAGCTCAAGCCACAATGCAAGCCTTCTACATGAAAACAAGCCAAGCCAAGCTTACATGAACAAAGCAACGCAAAATGACATCAAGCAAGCTTCACAAAACGCAGCAGCAAAATAGAATACGACGTGAGCAACGCGTAACACATTTGACCAAAACGCAAGAGAAAATTCAAAACGGCAAAACTTCATTTTAATTCTTTTTTTTCAGCTCAAATTCATCCTCAATTTCATCATAAATTGAAGCATATTCTTCACTCTTCTTCAAGCTTGAAAAGCCAACTAAGTTCTGCAATACAACCTTCAAACCAAATTTAAACCTTCAAATAAAACTCCAATTCTTCACTAAACCTTCAAACTTCATAATCATCATCAACCTTCCATGAACCTTCAACCGAACTTCCATTAATCCTCCAATTCATAAATCTTCTTCAATTTCAATCACCAATCACACAAGCTCACACCACACATGCAGATCGAAAAGAAAAATGGAATAGGAGAGAAGAAGAAATCGATTATCGTTCACCTTGAATTGAATGTATTTGGAGATTTTTGTCGAAATTCCGCGGTTTGAATTCGAACGATCCAAGCACAATGACATGAAATTGAGAGCATATTCAGAATCTACATTTGATTTCGATCGATTCCGTCTCATTTCCAAGCTTCGCCGCTCCGACGTGGTGGAGCTCGATTTCTTCATTTCCTCTGAACAGTGGTTGCGCGTTTTTTTCTTGGAGAAGAAGATTCCAAGCTGATCTTTAGCTTTGCTTGTTTTTTTTTTTTAAAGGACCTTCATCACCAAACCTTTGGTCCTGGCCCGTGTTATTTTTTTTCTTTACCACCTCTTTTTTTTTTAGCATTAACCTCCCTTTTTTATTTTTCTTTAAACAACTTTTTCCATTTTCTTTTAACTCAATTTCTCTTTAAGATTTCTTCTTAAAATTTCTTTTAATTGTTTCTTAAACTGATTTTTTTATCCTTTCATTTCTTTGTTAATCATTGTATTTTGAATTTTGTTTCAAATTTCTTTTAAAATCATTTGAAATTATTTTATACTCGATTTTATGTTCTTAATGCCTTTTGTATATTAATTGTTGGTTGTTTCCTTGGGTATTGATTCTTGACAAAGACCTCATCAATATCAATGAACTTTGGGTTTTGATAGGAAAATCCTAATACACCAAGAGAGGTGATTGATATTGATGATGACTTGATCAATTTTTTATTCAATTTGGTTGTTTCTCTCTTCATCTTCATCTCTTTCTTTTTCTTTTTCACATTTATTTTGATCAATTGGATGATGTGTAGTCCATCTTGTTCATGAGATCTTAATTAGTGCTTGATGAACTTTCATCATTTCAAATTTACTATTTGATTGATCATTGATCAATTGAGGTACTTTGAATTGATGCATAAGTTTGTCCTAAGTATCATGAAGGATTGATTGATATAATGGACCAATCTTACTTGACTTAGGTCTTGATCCTTCTTGTTTTGACTTGTGCTACATTTTTTAGGAGTATGATCTCTATCATATCTCTAACATGCATGGTACATAAATTATTATGGATCGGTCTCCCATAGTATGATCTTCCTTATAGATTATGCTACGATTGCTTAACATAGAGCTAAATTTGTCCCGAATCGAAAAGTGATTATTTGATCCAACCATTTTGTGCTCTTTGGGAACTTTACCTTAGACATGAGTCAGTTTCATAGTTGAGATGTAATTCTCCTATCTCCATAGTGTTGATGATGTTTCTTTTCCACCTAAGAGAGCTAGTGGCATACTTGTTGATGCAGTCCTTCTTAATGGTGATGCAAAGTTCTCATACTTGTGGATGACTAGTTGAGTATTCTCCTTAAAATGACAAAATGACTCTTCATTTAAAATCACTAACACTAACACTAACAATATTATTGTGTTAACTTTTATTTTATGTCATTTACTTTTCTTGCACCTTTACTTTCTTGTCCTTTATTTCGTACTCTTTATATTATGCTTTTACATTTAGCATTTACATTTCATATTGTTTATGTTTATGCTTCTTTTTCCTTTGTCCACTTGAACTTTTCTTTTCTTTTTAAAGACATTAATAAAGGAAAAATACCTAAATGAATTTAATCTCTCTTGGACTATGACTACTATCATTTTCTTGACTTGGAAAAATACCTAGATTCTGGTTAGTACACTTGCACACACTTGCACTTTATTGCTTTTCTTAGGATAATCTCTTCATCTCCTCCCCTTCTTTAATTTTCAAAATCTTATTCCTTTTCAAAACCTTCTTGTTTTAAACTTAAACAACTTTTTCAATGAACCTTGACTTTGTCAAGTGATTTTCATACTCTTTTCTTGAATAAAGTGATAATCAATCTTAAGCATATCAAGACCATTTTCATAAGACTTAAAAAATACTCAACTCGTTCAAACCATTTTGTGCCTTTTGTGCACTTTTCCTTTTAAACTTTTTCTTAAGGTTTAGACATGAGTCATTTTCGTAGTTGAGATGTAATTATCCTATCTCCATAGTTATGTTTAGTGTTTATTCTTTTCCACTTGAGAGAGTTAGTGACATACTTGTTGATCTCTATCCAAGTTAGAGCCCTTCTCAATAGTGATGCAAAAGTCCATTTTCATACACTTGTGGGTGACTAGTTGAGTATTCTCCTTAAAATGACAACTTGTCTTCCCATTTAAAATCGATCAAACAAATCTTTTTTTGTTATTTTTACCACGAACTACGAGGTTTTGATCCTCCATTGCACTTTGTGGGTATGTAGACACGTGACTCGGGAAGTATTGTCAAACACAAAAACCCTAAAAAATATTTCTCTTCTCATCTCCACCATCTTTTGCAAACAACACCTCTTAAGGCAAACATAGATTTTTAAGAGGTTCCTATAGAGTACTATAGATGTTTTGGGTGCTAACACTTTCCATTGCATAACCAATCCCCTTACCTTTGTCTCTGTTTTTATTAGTTTTGTTTTAAAATTTCGGTGTGTTTTGTTCGTTCTTTTCCTCATTCCTTTGAAAAAATAATTAGTAATGTTTTACTTAACACTTATTTTTTGAACTATTCTTTGAGTTGAACTGAACTGTTTAACTTCAAGCTAACCTCCATAGAGTCAAAGCAAGCCTACAAAAATATACACTATCCACCAAACCCAAATATGTGAAGTCTCTAAAGTGCTTTATCTGTTGTAAACTAGGCTCAAGATCTTTAAACTTGAATTAGTTAAGGGTTGTGCTTGTCGTTAATATACTATATTCACATGAACTTAACTTAGCTAAGTTACTGTTGAACTGAAAGATTTGTTTTCCATTTGATGAAACTACTCAAATCTTTTTACCCGTATATCAATGATAAAAACTCAAATGGACATTATCAATTTTACTGTCCAAGTAACCAAACGCATAAAGAAAAACCTACTCCCTAATAAATGAGAACCTATAGCAGTAGTAAGAAGAAGTAAAGAAAGAGAGGAATCAGAGGATCATAAAATTTAACAAAACTATTGCCAACCATCTTGAAATTCTTACAAACATTGCTTTTATAACATGATAGAGAGAAAACATTCAATCCATATCCATATAAATTTTTATACTCAGTTTGTTTATGCGCTGATCTAGATTAAGGATCAGTAAATAATGATCACTTTGTTGCCAAGAAATCCCTGACGGGGTTGAAGAGTATGTTGCCTCTAATATTATAAAAAAAACGTCTAGGCCAACTTGAAGTTAATATATAACAACTACATTGAAATACTTTGTGATCAAGATTCAAAACATTAGCCTCACACACATACTTATTTAATAATTCCAAATATTTCACATAAATAATGCAACAAATGAACAAGAGCTATTGCAAATGTTAAGAAACAAAAGTGGAACATCAATCGTCCACAATTGCTCATAAATGTTAATTACAGTTCCGGGCCACCGAATGGCCCAATAGAAACGACCCTAAAGATTAATCCAGTTCCATCTGTTCAGATTGAGAAAGGGAATTTTTTAATATACCATATATATTATAAATACTATGTGAAAATATTCAAATGCTTTCAGATTTTGGAGATGCATTTTCGAACGCATTTAATACACATATTTCATTCCTTTTTGAGTTACACTCAAATTTTATAAATAAATTTGTTTCATAAATCTATTTTTGAAAAGTTTCTAAAACCTATTGAACAAAAAAAAAGCAGTAGAAAAAAATGAAAAAAAGGTCCAACAAAATTTGAATTTCAAAAGAAAAATGAATGTTTATCATCATACATATATTTATCCATGGTACAGTTACACACTGACACTAAATTGGATAAAGACGCCATAACAGAATCTAGACTCCTTATTGCTCATTAATTTTTATTCATCTAAAAACTCAATATGACACGAAGCACGATGTAAATTGTAACACCTCAACATTCAACAAAAATAAATTTTATTATCCATTAAATTGAAATGCTACTTACCACTTAAAGGGAGACTCAACATAACATTGAACAAACATGTATTGTCGACTTTTGGACCTTTTTCATTTTTTTCTATTTTTTTTATTGTTTACCAGGTTTCGAAAATGCATTTCTGAAATTTTTCTGGAAATACATTTCCTGAATAAATTTATTCATAAAATTGGGGTGTGACTCAAAAACGAATAAAGTTTGTGTATTGGGTGCGTTCGGAGATGCATCTCTGGAATCTAGGGGACATTTTAGTATTTTCGCATGGTGTGTAAGTAAGATATAGGGTGGATTAAAAAATTCTCTTGATAAATATGTGTAGCCTCATCCAAGAGGTGCACATTGAAACCAGACATTATGCTCATTTCAACCCTTAGAGTCAATTCGAAGGTCTTCAGCATCTAGTGTTACATTTACCACAGGTGGTTTTAACCATCGCCCACATATATGTGTCGTTTCACACTATACAATGTATGATTCATTCAATTCTTATAAGTTACATTTCTATTACTTCATTGACTTACGTTGAAATGTTAACTTTTAAGGTACACATTTTCTCCATCTATTGGAGACTTTTTGTTAGATCTTGTGTCGGGGGCCTATTAAAGATGATATGGTATGATGAAAGTTGCACAAAAATAAGTTCCAAAATGTGTGTTTACACTAAGCTTTAGGTTCGATTCGTCCCACGAATTTAAGCAAATTGGATGCAAATAGGTAAACCGACAAATCCCCTTCAGATTACTTTGGAAACCTTAACATGAATCGCACATTCACATTAAGCATATCGATCAACGATATTTTACAAAATAAAATTCCTTCACTTATTCTCGTGCACTAGAAAAATAAAGGAATGACTTAAATATAAATATTTTGACTCTTGTATTTTTGTTTGTATATTCAATTTGCACAATATTTCTATTAATAGAGAAAATCGTGTCACTTGGTGAAGGGAATCATCTTTTGAATCATTGAATATTTTCAACTCTTATATATTATTACGTTCAAATTTTAATCTAAATGTTACAATGGTCTAGTAGTACCAGTTTGAATCCATGCGCCCATTTCAATTCAAATTTCAAACCTGTTACCATTGAGTCAATATCAAAAGCCTTAACTAGTACACCACATACCCATTTATGATTTAAATGAATCATAAAATTAATTTAATCATTATTATTTATCAATTAAATATTTTGGAAACTTCTCCAACAATCTCCACCATTTTTAAAATTGATCTAAATCCATTATTCGGGAGGTTTTATGGTTTCAGATAAAGGTATCTTATGATTTGAACCATTACTTAGTAAGTTAAGTTTTCACTCATCCCCGAATAGATTGGTAGACAAACTTTGAACCAATTATTCATTAGAACAAGCGTTCATAACTCATACATAAAATCTCGGTATCATTGATCGAATTATCAATATGACACATTAAATAAGACCTTGTATCTCATATCCTTTTCATGAGAATTTAAGAATCAAACCCTTGAACCTTATGAAGTGGCACCACTTCATTCTCATATAGGTAGACTATATCAAAAATGCACCTATAATTATGCATTCCAGCAAACATGTGATATATTTCTATTGAGAGTAAAACCCCATCCTATCACATTTACTTTTATGGCCTAAGTATTTTTACCCCTTAGGATGTATCTATCGTCAAGTGCTTCAATCACTCTAATAGTGTACTTTCATCATTGAACTCAAGACTTAATGTTAATCAAGTATGAGTTGAGTTTCCACTATCGATGATTAATTAGATACAGGCTTGTTCAACATCCCTAATGACGTCTTCACTGTCTTTAATTATATTCAGAGACATCATATCATTTTCAATCCTTTCATCAAAGAATTGCAAGATTTTTCAAACTTTAATAAATTTCAAATATATTCAATTTTTCAACTAATCATGCATATGATTACTTTATGTACTCTTGATAGTATTTACCATCTATAATTAAACCATGACACTTTTGTCATATTAGTATAATTATCATATACAAAATATATTATATATTCTTGATAGTTTCGATAAACTATCATTATGACATTTTTGCCAATCAGTTTATCATATACATAAATTTTATCTCATTCTTCATTTGTTTACTTTTTTAATTTGAAGTTTTACTTCACTTAAATATATCCAAAATATACTTAATGAATTAAACATTTATAGCAATCGACAATCATGATCATACAAATCTGTTATGACTAACATTTATTTCATGAAGTGAGTTCAAACATGTAATTTATAAACTCCGTATAAATACAACAACATAGAACTTATTTCTATTCTTTTAAAATAAACAATTTTCTTGCATAAATAACATTTGCACAACAAATTCTATGTGATAAATTCAAGTTTCATATTTAACAATGTTTTATGGTATATCCAAATAAATATTACGATGCAAAATAATCAATGAGTTTACATCATTAATATTTTCTATAAGTTTTCTCCGTAAATATTTGTTAACTTACAATAATCTTAAATATACTCAAAAATTACTTTTAATATCAAAATGAACAAAAAATAATACTTTCATATTATGATACACATAATATGAGATAAATAATTTTAAATTTAATAACTTATTGGACAAGCAAAAATACAATTGAAATAAAAATACACATATTTTTAACAATTCAAATTAATTATTTTGTTTTTCACCAAATCATTTCATCCAAAGTTAATGCATTATTAATTAAAATACATTGTTTGCATCAAAGAATAATATTTAACATGTAGTTTACATTCAAGTATACACCATAAATCAAGTATATTCTTAATTATTCAAATTCACATAATTGAATAGTTTATGAAACATGCATCTATAAATTTAAGGCAACATGTTAAACTTAACATGAATAAATGTTACTTTCAACATAGTTTACTTGGACTTAAAACATCATATAACATGTATTTATTAAAAATAATTATGTACATTTCACCATGATTATCAATAAACAAACATGTATGTTTATCTCTTTCAACATCGTTGAAAGTTGTTATCATCTTCTTTAAAGTTCTATCTTTTAATATTAATAAAGTATGAATCAAAATTGAAAATCGAAAAATTGAACCTAAATATTGTTAGATCTAGTGTTGGGGGTCTGTTATATAACATGAACAACAAGAAAATGAAATGGTATGATGAAGGTTGCACAAAAATAAATTCCAAAGTGTGTGTTTACACTGAGCTTTAGGTCCGATTCGCCCCCACCAATTTAGACAAATTTGATGCAAATGGGTAACCGGTGAATCCCCTTCAGGATACTTTAGAAACCTTAACATAAATCGCACATTCAAATTAAGGATATCGATCAACGAATATTGTACAGAATAAAGTTCATTCACTTATTCTCTTAAACTAGAAAAATAAATGAATGACTTAAATATATAATTTGACTCTTGAAACATGTATTTTCGTGTGTATTTTTCAGTTTGCACAATATCTCTATTTATAGAAAAAATCGTGTCACATGGTGAAGGGAATCGTCTTTTGAGTCATTGGATATTTGCAACTCTTATATATTATTACGTTTAGATTTTAATCCAAACGTTACAATAGTCTAGTGGTAGCAGTTTGTGTCCATGTGCCCATTGCCAGCAGGTCCTGTTTTCGAGACCGGCCAGACGCAACTTTTGGCCATTTGTTTTGTGAATTTAACAAATAAAACAAAAAAATGTTCAATTCAAGTGTTAAACATGTTAACTTTGAGTCAATATCAAAACCTTAGCCAGTAACCACATACATGTTTATGATTTAAATAATTCATAAAATTAATTTAATCATTATTATTTATCAATTAAATATTTTGGAAATCTCTCCAACACTTTTCCCGCCATACCGGAGAGCTTTCATGACAAACTCCATCATCACTTCACCAATTTCTTGTTCCACATCAGAATAGTGATGTTGTAAGTGGAATTCATTTCTTGATTCTCATGAAATTCCTCGTTGAATCCCTATGATTTCCTCTGTGGCACCACCACAATTATTTCTCTTAATCAATTCAAGCAACACACATTTTTGTAAACTCAACAATGGTAGCTCCAAAAGCCACTCAATCATTCGTTCATCAAAGTGTTGTCGCACTGGTATCCACCACGACACTAAAAGAGACATCCGTCATATATGAAGTAAAAGCTCTAGCTCCAGATTCCTTTCCTCTGGCCGCTTCTTGTCAACAAAATTCCAAGACCAAAATTCAAAATGAATCTTTTCAATACTTACATGTTCTTCTCTGTCTATCCAACTTTAACGAAAAACACAGTAATATCCTTTCATATCCTTTATTACTAGAGAATTATCCCACTTAAAATACCAAATCAATAAAGTCACAAAGAGACATGTTGCGGGATCAGAATCAAAAGTCAAAGAAGGGAAGTTAAAAGATGAGAGAGCCATTCTAGGGTTTAGAGATAGTGAACAGTGAGCGGTATACCCAATGAAGTATTTTCATTGGTAATAACATCCAGAATAGTCAATCGCAAAGTATCAAGATTTTTGACCGACGAGGGAAGCACATGTGACACTATATATGCCAAATATCTTCGAAGAGTTAGGATTAGAAAGGAGAAGATTACCTCCTTACGCAGACACCCATCTACAAGCGTTTAATGACTCTGTAACACATCCATTGGGAAATATGGATTTGGTGGACATTTTGTTAAACACGTGACTCCACACACAAGAGGGGGTGAATTGCTGGTTATAGAAAAAACGATAGTTTGAAAAACATTTTTTTTTATCATTATCAAAGTTAAAAAAAAAATTTTTGATAAAAACGTTTGACAAATTAGCACAAGAAAATAAAGAGTTAAGGGTAAGAAAAATGACACTAGGAATTGTAAAGGTTAGTTCGAAATGAAATTTCCTAATCCTCGCTCCAAGATTTGATCTTGATAGTATATAGTAATTCTTAATATTTTTTGGTAGGTTGAACTCTCGAAATCCTGTTTACATGGAAAAATGAAGTTTTAGGCTAGCTTTCAACCAAACAATGAACAACATAGAGAAGCGGCTAGTCTTTCGTCCAAACGCAAACTTGTAGAGAGAAGCGGTTAGTCTTCTTTCCAAACTGTAACTTAAAGCGGTTAGTCCCCAAGCTAAAATGATATTTTCTACGGACATACCTCAAACTAAAGTGAGCTTTTGACTGGGATTAACTCACGAAACAAGGTGAGGTTTTGACCAGGATGATTGCGAACCAAGATAAGATTTTGAGCCAGGCTTATCTCGAACCACAATGAGCTTTTAAATTGGGCTTAACTCACGAACCATATTGAGATTTTGAACCGGGCCAATCTTGAACAAAAATGAGATTTTGAACAGGTCTGATCTCGAACCGAAATAAGCTTTTTAACCAGGCTTAGTTTACGAACCAAATTGGCGACATAGAATATAAATCCATAAACCAAAGCTTTTAAAGGGTTTAACTTTGAACCCTTCCTTATGGATAAATTATTCACCTAGAAGAAGGATAATTCTTGGCGAAGTTACAACAATGGCCTTTCTAGAATACAAAAATTCCACACTAAACAAAATGACTTTCTTAAAGCACTGTGGCTAAAATTATGTGATAGAAAGTTGAAAATATTATATATATATATATATATATATATATATATATATATATATATATAGAGAGAGAGAGAGAGAGAGAGAGAGAGAGATAGAATGATCACATTTTTGGATGTGAAAATGTGAAGAGAAAAGCCTCAATTTAAAGGTTTGAGGTTGGCATAAAAAAGGAAATTTCCATGGGCCAAAATTTATGTGTCAATCGATTCACACCTTTCTCCAATCAATTAGGAGCCCTAAAAATAAAATATTATGAAAGTTTAGAAGGAAAGAAAAGATATAAAGATGTTTACCTTCATTAAGACAGTGTCACAAAATTTTAAGGACAACTTTTGCACTAACCCAATCAATTAGGTATGAGTGCCAATCGATTGGACAATACAAAATTTGTCCAAAACTATTTTGACAATTCTCGACTCAACTGGCATGATTCCAAAAAATAATTTAGGGATATTTTATTAAGAAATAGAGGCTTAAAAATTGTGTGTGTGCGCGCGTGTGTATGTGCGTGTGTGTGCCTACGTGTGTGTGTGTGTGTGTGTGTGTGTGTGTGTGTGTGTGTGTGTGTGTGTGTGTGTGATTTAGCCGTATAACTTTATGAAAAATCTCTTTTTGTTTTTACAAAACATAGTTTGCCAAAACGCGACATAGCGAGCTTTCACATTTATTTTCTTTCACACTTTAAAACTTTAAGACTTGTCTAATAAATCAATCATATAGGACATTTTTTTAGTCTTCTTGTATATGAGGCTTGAGATTTATTCACGCTGACTACCATCATTAGAGGATGTTTGCAGTGATCACTATGCCCTAACTTGTTTGTTTACATCATGAACTGCTTGTGATATTTGAATACTCGTAGGTTGTAATGTTTGATATGCAAATTTTCATACATGTTGCATTATTAAATACTCCATTTATTTATCATCATCAAAATCACATTACTGAAATCACACTTTGTTCACTTCTTCATGTAATGTGCATAACATGGATCCATACAGTCTTGGAGAAAGAATAGATGAGAGGACACTAGACGTATAATTCTTGGCAATCATCTGCAAAAGTGTTTACAACTGTATCATGAGTGTTGGGGGAGAATATGGATTCAAATGGTCTAGAAGGCGGGGTTGAATAGACCTCTCCAGAAATAGATTTATTTAATAAATTAATTTTAGAAATTATAAAAATTGCTTTGCGCATAACATAATTTTTTGTTCAAAATATATTATATTTAGACGGATCATAATACACTTAACCAAAAAATACCATATCAGTCAATGTCTCGATTGACCAACAATTAATTCATACTAAAGCGAGTATTTTCAATTAAATAAGAAATCTAACATTATAGTTTTCAGTGTTAATCAAAAGTAAGAAATGTTTAGAGTATGACGAAACCTAAAACGTATTTACGAAATCTCTATTAATACGATAAACTTTAATATCATACGGTTAAAAAAACATAAAAATATAAACATGCAATCCTAAACAAAATATAGAGAGAGAGTGTGCGTGTGTATGTGTGTGTGTGTGTGTGTGAGAGAGAGAGAGAGTGTGTGTGTGTGTGTGTGTGTGTGTGTGTGTGTGTGAGAGAGAGAGAGAGAGAGAGAGAGAATATGACGAAATTATAGCGGTTCAAAAAATTTATCCCCACTTATGGCTACTACACACTCTAAAGGTTGGCCATTGAAAATTTGTTGTTCTTCCACTATGATTTTTTTTCCAAAAATACACATATTCTTTTAGTACAATCATAATTCGAGATAGTGTTGAAAATAAACATCTTCAACTTGAATTCTCTATCACTATACACAGTTTATCATGCTGAGTTCTTCCAAAATATTTATTCAACTTGAACTTCAATCTCCCAGCTTCAAGAATGCTGCTCTGAGCTTCCATTCTACAGTGACCTTTACTCATCCCTACAAGTTCCTTGAACCTTAAATTGTTTGAAGATGTGAAAAATTCCAAATTAGTTTGTATTAGCTTCCACAAAACTCCACCGAAGAAATCTTGGAAAGTAAAATCTCCTTCTTTTTCTGCTGAATTTTTCTTCCCATCCAAAACATTTCACAAAGATGACAACCCAATGAAATCTTCAAAAGTGTTCACAAAATTTTAATCAAAAAATAGTCATTCTCACATAGATCTCACACCATAAGATGTAAACTTAATCCAAACAACAGTGGAAAATGCAAGAGGTTAAATATGAAGATATACATCGATTACAAGCTCAAAACAAAATTAAAAAAAAAACTTTATGAAAGTTTGAGTGAAAATGTGTGTTATGGGTTCTAAATCATAGTTGTGTTATGAGGTATTTTGAAAGAAAAGATTTATATATGTGCTGGAGATACGACACAAAAATGAGAAAAAAAAATACCCATTTGATTTGAGACACAAGAAAAGGTTGAGTCGAGTCAAGAGCGTGAATGATTGGAATCAAGAATTAAAAACTCATAAAATTTATCTGTATGATTCGAATCAGGATTTTTATGATTTGAGTCATGTGATTCGAGTCACAAATTTCTGTGATTCAAATATACTTAATAGAACCAAAATTCAAAATTTGCATCAATGACTTGATTCAAGCCAATCCCTTTTTATGACTTAAAAAAAAACTTTATGATTTGAGTTAGAGTGTTTCATGATTCGAATCTAGTGGACATAATCAAAATCTTGATTTTCACATTTTGTTTGATTCAATTTAGTTAATTTTGTTATTCGAATCACACTTTAATAATTTTTTATTTTAATAAAAAAATGAAGTGTTATTATGAATTGAGACTTGTTGTGACTTGAACCATGCTATTATGTGATTCTTGATTCAAACCTCCAAATATTTGACTAGAAACATATTGTGTTGACTTTAACCAAATGGATCAATTTATGCATGCGTAAAAAAATTAATCACTCAACCCTAAAATGTTCAACTATGTGAGGAGACTCAATTATGACAAATAAACGAAAAAAATTGACATGTAGCAAAACATAAATGAGTATACCCTAGGAAGCAGAGGTAACTTCATTAGGAATATCTTTCTTTGAAACTCTTGATATCGTCGTTAGGCGTCCACCTGAAGATGAAGTATCACAATTTTCATGATGAACTGATAACCGCCCATGCTAACTTGACAAGATCCCATAAAATACATGAAACGCTATGAAAAGACTTTATTCCAATGACCCTTCAATAAGATAGGTATGCAAAAAGGGCTTGCCCTTCCATGTAACACCGGTTAGGCGTAAACATGAAATATTTTTACACACCTTTAGAATATACCACATCGAAAGACAAATTTTACGTCCCGGTTGAAGCAAGAATGAAGATCCTAAGACCAATTCTAGATGGTGAATTCATAGTCGTCGAATTCGATGAAAATCTACCCACAACAGTAAAAATATGAACCAACATCCTTGACTTCATGGAAATAGGCCGCAAGAAGTGCCCCAAGGCCAACATGGATTTATTCACCATCTCCCTAAATTATATGCCAGACATTATACCCATCATGTCTTATCCTTAATTGAACATCGACCTCTATGTCTGGTACGTGGCACTTAGAAGAAGACGCAACTCGCCAGAAAAAGCAAAAGCTTCCTGAAACACCATTCGAGGACTTATTCAAGCTAAGTTTTTTTTGGAACTAAAGTACACTAAATGTTTTTCTAAGGAAGTCCTAGTCAAGAAGGCACCAGGAAAGTGAAAAATGTGTTTTGACTACTCAGACTTCAAGAATGGAATCCCTAAATATTCATATCCATTTCCAAACATTGATAAGCTGGTATGAATACAAGCTAAAATCGTTCATGGATGCCTATTTAGAATATAATTAGAATCTATTTCACAAAGAAGATAGGGACAACATCACCTTCATGATGGGGCATGCCAATTATATATACAATACATGCCTTTTTCTTGAAAAATGTAGGTGCGACATACCAAAGAACGACAAAAAGATCTTGAAAGAAGATTTTGGCAAGGTACTAGAGGTATATATGGATGAAATGGTTGTCAAATCTATATGGATGACTTGTTTTGCTTGAGAAGCCATGATAAATGGTTCTGTATTAAAAGATGCCTTGCCAAGGTCGACCCGGGTGAATCGTAAGTCATCAATGTCTACACCATTACTATTATTGGGAACCCACTTGCATTTAAATAAAGCCTCTTTGAAAATAACATAATCAATTTCCCAAATCTTATCAATGACACCATAAAACGCGGTAGTTGCCAATACCGGATTCTTATCTTTCGAACTAGAGAAATACATCAATTCGGCTTCAACCATAACCCCACTATTTTGCATTGTACTACGATCATCTTTTGATTTTGTATAAAAGCTATAATGACCAATGTCGTATGCACTCCAGGTAATGACACAAAATTTTGGCTCGTACGACGACCATTTAAGTATCTCGGATGCACTACGATCATTAGATACACTTTTATTAAACCAATCTATGAATCTATTATTATCCTCTATCAACAACAACTTGTCACTCATTCGGGGATATTTTTTCTTCAAAAGTCTTTTGTGAGTATCTATGTAAGGTTGAACCTCATCTATATTATTCAATATATAGAAATGTGATTGAATAACTACATCCCGGGCCATTGACCTAACATTTAGACCTTGAATACCTCTTCCGTCTGTGTCAGCATGACGAGACTTTGGAATTCCTATAGAATCTGCATCCGACAAATAGTTTGTACAAAACTCAACAGCTTCTTCTGTGATGTACCTTTCAACAATCGAAGCTTCCGGTCGGTGATGATTCTTCGTATATCCTTTAAAGATCTTCATATATCGCTCTATTGGATACATCCAACTTAAATAAACTGGACCACAAATTCTGATTTCTCTTACGAGATGAACAAGTAAGTGAACCATAATGTCAAAAAATGATGGCGGAAAATACATCTCCAATTGACACAAGATTATGGCAGCCTCATCTTCTAATTCATCCAATTTTTTGAAATCAAGAACTTTATTACATATGGAATTGAAGAATAAACACAGTCTCGTTATAGTTACTCTCAAATTTTTTGGAAGGATCCCACGGATAGCCACTGGTAGAAGTTGTTGCATCAATACATGACAATCATGAGATTTTAAACCAATTAACGTGAGATCTTTCATTGATACAAGTTTCTTGATGTTTGATGAGTAACCTTGCGGAACTTTAATACCTTGCAAACACTCGCAGAACATCTTCTTTTCCTTTTTAGATAGAGTGTGACATGCTGGAGGCAGCTAATTTATTTTTCCTTTCTCTATTGGAGCCAACTATTTTCTTATACCCATCTTCTCCATATCAAGACGGGAAGTCTTACTATCTTTAGTCTTGCCCGAAATGTTTAGAAGTGTGCCAATCAAACTATCACACACATTTTTCTCCACGTGCATCACATCAAGACAATGTCTGACATCAAGACTTGACCAATATGGAAGATCAAAGAAGATGGACCTCTTTTTCCATATATTTTTCGCAACTGCCCCTTTTTCTTTTCCTCTCTTGCCACCTTTTTATTTTTCTCTCTTCCCACATTTTTCTTTTTCTCTCTTCCCAAAGACAACATTAATGTGTTCCTGCCGTTGATAAACTTCATCCTCGGTTAAAGGTTTAGGAGCCTCACCAAACTCTTGCTCTCCATTAAAAGCCTTTCGCAATCTACGATAAGGATGACCCAGTTTTAGAAATTTTCGATGCCCAAGGTAAACGGTCTTTTTTCCAAACTCAAGTTGGTGATAACAAGTATCATCTTCACATATAAGACACGCTTTATGTCCTTTGACACTGTATCCAGCCAAGTTACCGTAAGCCGGAAAGTCGTTAATTGTACAAAATAACATTGCACGCATATTAAACTTTTCCCCAGAATATGCATCATCAACTTCAACGCCTTCATCCCACAAGAGTCGTAAATCATCAATTAATGGACTTAGATAAACATCTATGTCGTTACCAGGTTGTCGTGGTCCAGAAATCATCATACTTAACAGATATACTTGCGCTTCATGCACAACCAAGGAGATAGGTTGTAAATAGTGAGAAGAACAGGCCACAAAGTAGGATTAGTGCTCAGATTACCAAAGGGGTTCATTCCATCAGTGGCAAGCCCAAGCCTAAGGTTTCTTGACTCGACTCCAAAATCCAGAAACAACGAATCAATTTTCTTCCCTTGCAATGAATCAGCTACATGGCGAATGTTTCCATCACGAATCCTTTCATCTGCATGCCATCTAAGATTCTTTGCGTCATTCGAATTAGCAAAAAGTCTCTTTAATTGTGAAACTATTGGTAAGTACCATAACACTTTAGCAGGAGGATGCTTCCTACTAACACTGTCATAGTGATCATTGTCATCTCCATTGTTAGCCTTTAGCTTGTAACGCGAGACACCATATTTCGGACATTGAAACAAGTCTTCATACTCTTTCCGGTATAATATGCAATCATTAGGGCAAGTATGTATCTTCATATAATCCAGACCCAGTGGACACAATATCTTCTTGGCCTCATAGCAACGATCCGACAATTTGTTATCTTATGGTAACATTTACTGTAGCAATTCAAGTAATTTCGTGAAAATTTTATCCGACCATCCATTTTTTGCCTTCAGATTAAACAACTTTAACACCGCCGACAATCATGCGAACTCTGTGCATCCCTTATATAAAGGGGTGTCTTTATCACTACATAAATTATCATAAATATGAAAATTCATAAAAGAAGATCCCCCAATATCACGGAACATATCCTCTAGTTGATCTTCCATATATTCATCTTCCTCCACTCTTTGACTTTGTGACGCCCGACTTTCCTTATTATCCACCTCACCATGCCACGTCCATATTATATAATTTTGACATATACCATCACAACAAAGGTGATTGTCTATTTCTTTCTTTGTACCCTTTTTTATATTCGCGCAGACAACACAAGGATAATAAAAGATACCATTATTGCCGAGAAGATGTTTATCAGCGTATTCAAGGAATTCACGAACCCCGTTCTCATAAACAGAACCTAATCTATTGGCTTTCATCCAACTACGATCCATTACAACTTCTGATATTTATACATGTATAATAATGTGAATGACACGCCAAAATCTAATAAAAAAACTCAAGCATATGCATATAAAATATGAACAAAGAAAAAATCAATGAAGATGTACTCTCATACTAAACGTAAAGCATATGAAACATCTCATTCTGACTTGAGCATATACAATATGAACAAAGAAAAAAGGAATGAAGACATTGAAGAATACCGTACTTCGAAGTTGTAATCAAATGAACGTAAGGAATGAAGATGTTGAAGAGTACCGTACGTCGAAGCTGAAGAATCAAATGAACGAAGACGGTCAATATTTGAGCATAAACCAAGAAAAAAGGAATGAAGATGTTGAAGAGTACCTTACTTCGAAGCTGAAGAAGCAAATGAATGAAGACGGTAAATATTTGAGCATAAACCAAGAAAAAAGGAATGAAAGATGTTGAAGAGTACCTTACTTCGAAGCTGAAGAAGCAAATGAATGAAGACGGTTAATATTTGAGCACCAAATGAATGGATACGAAGAGGGTAAAGGTTAGGGTGTCTATGGCTCACTTGTTTAATTAGGGCGTCTTATGAAAGAAATACAGAATAAGTTTTGTTTTAATTTATCAGTAAAGCTTTTAATCTCGGTTGGAGAAACAAACTGTAGTGGAATCTTAAGTGACACACGGTAAATGCATCCTAAAAAATGGAAAAAATGTGTTGCAGGGAATCAAAGCTTGTTACATTTCATTTATTACTATGGTTGTTCATCTTAACCGTTGTAAAATCATTTACAATTTATTTTTTAAATAATGGACTTAAGTGACACACGCTAAATGTACTCTAAAAAATGTAGTTGCAGGGAATCGAAGCTGGCTACATTTTATTTATTACTACGGTGGTTTAAGTCAACCGTCATTAAATGACCCAACTTTTTCCTGGGCGCGAAATTTTTAACCTATTACAACGGCGTAAAAGGATGCGTTGTAAGCCTGGCGTTGTTGTTTTAGCGTTTTGTAGTAGTGATGCTCAGAGATGGCGTGAAATTGCCGCCCAAATTTGTCCACCTCTTGAGGAAAAAGAGATGACAAAGATCTTTTAGAAAACTTTAAACTCGTTCTACTATGACCGAATGGTCGCCAGTGCGCCCAGCAACTTTACCGAGATGGTGAATATAGGAGTACACCTTGAAGAAGCAGTCCGAGAAGGACGTCTGGTCAAAGATGCTGGACCATCAAGCAGTACCAAAAGATACAGTAATACTTTCCCTAAGAAAAAAGAGAAAGATATTGGTAATATCTCTCTCGTAAAGCAAAGGCGAAGATACCAACCAGTAGCAGCTGTAACTCCTGCTATTAACCCTGTCTCTGTTCCGACGTATCAACCTCAGGTTGCTCAGAGCCAACCAAATCAACAACAATATCAGTAAAGGACACAACAACCTCTTCAGCAGGCTCGTCCTCAGTACAACAACAACCGTACAAAACGACCACCAGGGTTCGACCCTAAACCAATGTTGTACGCATAACTGTTTCCACTACTACTGGTCAAGGGCCACGTCCAAACCAGGCCTTCTCTTACAGTACCGGAAAATACACCTTTTTGGTTCAAAGCGGATCAGACTTGTCCTTACCATCAAGGAGGACCAGGGCATAACATAGAAAACTATCTCAGCTTCAAATTCGATGTGCAGAAGCTTGTCAGGAACGAGGTCTTAACCTTCAAGGATACAAATCCAAATGTTTAGACGAACTCGTTGCCTCAACACGAGAAAGCTGCGGTAAATTTGATAGAGGAAGAGGCTAACCACAGCTATAAAATTCATAATGTACTCTTATTGGGAACTAACCTGGTCAAAATGCATTGCAGACAGAGCGGGTACGGTCATGTACCATCTCATAACTATCACCAGTGTGATATCTTCTCTAAAGACAATCAAGGATGTTCTGTGGTGCAATCAGCTCTACAGGAACAGATGGATCTCGGATGGATCCAAGATCACCGAATTCGTGAGGTCAACATGACTTATACAAATTCCAACATCATTCAAAACCACGACATCCGTACGATGAATGTCAAATTGGTGGCAATGCACTCAAGGCAAAGCCAACATCATAATCTACCACGACACGATTACGATTCCTGTCTGATCTGCTCGGTAAATAATCAGGGATGCTCTTTTATACAAGAGGCCCTCCAGCGTCAGATGGATCTTGGATGGATCCAGGACTACCGTGATAGAAGTCATTATCAAGTTAACATGATTCAAATCTTTGATATTCGTTTGATGAATACCAGCTTGGTGAAATTACACGCTAAGCAAGTCCATCTCGGTTTTCTAACTTCGCATGATTATCAGAACTGTAAAGTATGTCATGGAAATGACCAAGGATGTGCACTTGTTAAAAGAACACTGCTACACTTGTTGAACCACTGGTGGCTTCCGAGCTATCTAGATGAAGACACACAACAAGTCAGTATGACTGACGGGAATCCTACTAGGCATCAAAGTCGGGATGTTCGATCAATGGAAACAGATCTAGTAAGGTTACACTGCATACAAAGCGGGCATGGTTGGGTGCCACCATACAACTATGAGTGCTGTAGAGTTTGCTCAGAAAATAACCAAGGATGCTACCTCGTGCGAGCAGCCCTTCAAAGTCAGTTAGACCACAAAGAGGTTCAACCATGCTCAAGCTTTGGTTCGATTAACATAAGGTCGAACTATCTTCCCAATCGAGGCAAAGAAGTTGTCTTGATCCCTAAGCGAGAAGTGGCCAAAGATGTGTGTGCCATAATTCCTTTACTCCATAAATCGAGGGTTCCTCTTGATAGCAGAAAGATTCTCAACCTCGAACCAATTGAGGTCGGCTACGATGGTCAGAAAAATCAAAAGGCTCCTCTGGTTATCTATCTATCGGGACAAATACCATACAAATCCGATAAGGTTATCCCTTACAAATACGGTACAACAACAATTGAGAATGGAAAGGAAACTCCATTACCCCCCGTCGTGAATATTGCAGACATCAGTCGAGTAACACGGAGCGGTCAGATCTTCAACAGAGGAGTTGGAGAACCTACCAGAGAAAAAGAACCTCAGACAGAAGTTCCTAGTTAACCAGTCGGTCAATCCAGTAATCCCGACCTCTCAAAGAACAATGATGAGATGCAGAAGCTCATCCAGAAGAGTGAGTATAACATTGTTGATCAACTGTTGCAAACTCCTTCAAAAATCTCTGTGCTATCTCTTTTGCTTAGTTCTGAAGCCCACAGAGAGGCTCTACAGAAAGTCTTAGAGCAACCCTTTGTGGAACAAGATGTGACAATAAGACAATTCGACAACATTATCTCCAACATCACTTCCTGCAACAACTTGGGGTTTAGTGATGAGGAACTGCTGGAAGAGGGCCAGAATCATAATATGGCACTCAACATTACAGTCAACTGCCAGGACGATGCTTTAGCCAACGTACTGGTAGACACCGGATCAGCTCTAAATGTTATGCCAAAATCCACTTTAATGCGACTATCCTTTATAGGATCTCCGATGAGAGGCAGTGAGGTCATCGTCAAAGCGTTTGACAGATCCCAAAAAACAGTTATAGGCGAAGTCGACCTTCCCATAACTATCGGTCCTCACACTTTCCAAGTCACTTTCCCGGTCATGGACATCCGGGCAGCATACAACTGTTTGTTAGGAAGACATTGGATATATGAGGTTGGGGAAGTCACTTCGACACTTCACCAGAAGCTAAAGTTCATCAAGAATGACCAACTACTCACAGTCTATGGAGAGCAAGCCTTGATCGTGAGTAACTTATCATTGTCCACTTGTGTAGAACCAGAGGAGGTTGTTGGAACTCAGTTCCAAGCACTTTCGGTGAGCAATAACAATCAATCAGAAAAGGGAACGTCGATTTCCTCGTGCAAAGATGCTCTCGAAGTGATCAAAAGTAACAATGCCAAAGGATGGGGACAACTTGTCATTCCTACTGACAATAAGAAAAAGAAAGGTCTTGGTTTTTCTTCAACCTGTACCCAGACTGCTACTAACAATGAAAGTCTTTATCCCATTCAGGACTTCTTCCATAGTGGAGGTTTCCTCCACCCAGTATCTCAAGAAGTACATACCATCAACGAGGGAGATTCCTCCGATACAGATGAAGAGTGGAAGTCTTATCTTAACGAGGACGGTTATATGTCTCAAGGAGAAGTGCCTATGCCATTTTGCTATCCTGCACAGAGTCCGAGATATATACTGACGTCAGATGTCAAAATGATATACGGAGATTATGATCCGGATGGATGTTGTGCTCCACCAAACTCATTAGAGGAGGACACTCTAATGAAGGACAACTTTGACCATGACTATTATGGTCCAATGGATGGCCTTCCTATCTCGCAGCTGTACCCAGGAAACTTGGGGCAAAAGATTCAGCCCAACGATGCATATCAGTTGAGCATCATTGAAAAAAATACCTGCGTCCCCACCGAGTCATGGGATCATTACTCAGGGCATTATGAAGATATCTCATACAATGATGAATTTGCAAAGAACGCAGGACAAGAGTTCCTTAACTATGCTTTTCCTGAGGTCAACATCATCGAAAGAGATGACTCCTCCAGTTCCAAAGAAGTGTGGGACACCTTAGGACAACCGAGTGGCAAGTACGACTTCCTGGTCAAGTACACCGCCCCTGAAAGCTCTCGTATCAGGCTCAAAGACATCCAACCCACTGGATGGGGAGATCCACCTAAGAGTGCAAACAATATGCAAGATATAACAGGAGAATCCTCTACGACAACTCTACCTGGGAGACAGATTCCAATGATCCTGCTCTACCAGAAATAAGCGTTATTTCTGAAGACAAATCAAGAAGGAAGGTACCAAACTTTGTGATTCACCGAGGAGTTCGCCGCTAATGGGTTGCTGTCAACGTTCCGAAAGTTGTTCATAAGTCTAAGTAATTGTCGTCTTTATCTTAACCTTTCACCCTGCCCAGGTGAAACAGATGTTTTGATAGGGCTCACTTTCTGTAAATGTCTCTCTTCGCTTCTCACAAAGCGACTGAGTTTTGTTTTATAGGACTGTAGTTTCAAGAATTAACAAGATCATAAATAAAATAACGTCATTCTGTAATTTCTGCATTTATTGTTGTTTTCTCTTTTCGCTTTTTCAGAAAATGGTAATCCTAAAAAACAACTCAAATAATAAAAATAAGCAGTTTTCAGAAAATACACTGCGCACACTCTTGCATTCTCTCTATCTCTTCTAAAAACAATCATCGCATCATGCAGATTGCTTGTTTTAAACCCCGTTGAAACACGCGATCAAATGCCTTCTCCCAACTTTGAATTCCCGGTATTTGAGGCTGAAGAAGAAAATAACGAAGAAATTCAAGAAGAGATCTCCCGATTACTCAGACAAGAGGAAAGATCCATTGAACCACACAAAGAGCTGTTGGAAACGGTTAACTTAGGTTCAGAAGAAGAGAGAAAAGAAGTCAAGATTGGGGCACTGCTCAGTCCAACTGTCAAAGAAAATTTTATAAAGCTTCTCAAAGAATTTCCCGATGTATTCGCTTGGTCTTATCAGGATATGCCAGGGCTGGATACCAGCATAGTGGAACATCATCTACCGTTTAGATCAGAATGACCGCCAGTAAAGGAAAGACTAAGACGGACTCACCCGGATATGGCCATCAAAATCAGAGAGGAAGTACAAAAATAGATTGACGCAGGTTTCCTCACTACATCAGAATATCCTCAATGGCTAGCCAACATAGTACCAATACCAAAAAAGGACGGAAAGGTCAGAATGTGTGTAGACTACAGGGATCTGAACAAAGCCAGTCCAAAGGATGACTTTCCCTTACCGCACATTGACATGCTGGTAGACAGTATAACAAAGTTTAAAGTCTTTTCCTTTACGGATGGATTCTCGGGATATAATCAAATCAAAATGGCGCCGAAAGATATGGAGAAAACTTCATTCATCACCCCATGAGGCACTTTTTGTTACAAGGTAATGCCGGTCGGTCTGAAGAACGCCGGGGTAACCTATCAAAAGGCCATGACTACTCTGTTTCATGACATGATACATAAAGAAATCGAAGTCTATGTCGATGATATGATTGCCAAATCTAAAACAGAAGAGGAGCATATGACCCACCAGTCAAAGCTATTCGAGCGTCTGAGGAAATACAATCTCCACTTGAATCCCAATAAGTGCACATTCGGTGTCCACTCAGGAAAACTGCTAGGATTCATCGTCAGCCAGAAAGGAATTGAGGTTGATCCTAAAAAAGTCAAGGCCATTCAAGAAATGTCTTCTCCAAAGACTAAAAAACAAGTCAGGGGATTCCTGGGACGTTTGAACTACATTTCCAGATTTATATTTCTTATGACCGCGACATGCGCACCAATCTTCAAACTAATCAGAAAGAATCAAAGCTGTGTATGGACAAAAGACTCCCAAACCTCTTTCGATAGTATCAAGAGGACTCCAACAACAAGAATCAAGCACAAGGTTGTAACATTCCAAGTGGATCAAGCCTCAAGATCGCCAGTGTCACCAAATTAGGGTTTTGGTCGAATGAGGCATCTAGATGGAAATTTTAATCTGGGCATGAGCCAATGCTTCAAAGCACAACCCAAGATACTCTAAGAGACCTTATGGACCAAATCATCAAGTCAATTTAACCCCAGGGGATGCATTTACCAAAAATCAGGAATTTGGGTTCCTTGACCTAATTCACCCCTAAGTGGACTTTTGGGACAAAGCATGAGCCAAGACCTCAATACATGATTTGAGGGCCTCCTATATACTACATTGACCCATTTGCAACAATGGATTGTCCCAGGAAGCTTGATTCACAAGTTTCAATTTCATCAGGACCACAGTTAGGGTTTTGAGGAAAAAGTCAATTGTGCCTTTGACTTTTGACCAGGACATGCTCCCAAACCTTGGGACATGATTTAATACACCCTATAACACCTATGGAATCCATCCATTAGGTTTTATTTAGGTCAAGGACTTGATTTCACAAAGGATCACACTGTTTGGATTTCATCCGATAAAAAATCAACTGTACAAAAATCCAAAGTTTGACTTTTTGGATTTTTTGTCAACCAAGGTTCCTTAACCCTAAAAAAATGTTAATATGTGATTTGAATTTTTCTAAGTTATGGAACAAAGTGGCTAGGGTACCAACTTCCAAGGACCATAACTTGAGATCCAAGCAACCATTTTGGGTGATCCAAAGCTGGATTTGTAGGTCTTGCTGCACTCTACAAAAGCTTCAACTACATCAAACTCCAATTCCTCATTGATTTTAAGTTATGGAGTGATCAAAATGACAAAAAAACATGAAAATGACATTTTTCCAACACTTAGTGAAATTTTCACTAAGTCAGAATCTGCCTTACTTTTTCCAAAATGTAGGGACATTTTTCACCTTGATCCAAGTCAAACCAGGTCTAGGGGTGAACATCAAAGTTAAAGTATTCCATAAGGGCTTTCCAACAAGTACCAGATCATCTCCAAATTCAATTTGAGCAGGGAGATACAGCCCTTGAAACATGGCATCATGAACTGGCTTTACAAGGCAGAATTGTGAACATTTGCTCGATTTGTCCAAATCTGATAACTCCAAGCCTTGTCATCAATTTGGACACATCAGAGGATCAAATCCAAGGGGGATGATCTGATCTCCAAGCCTCACAAGTCCAAGAATCTACATTAGGCTTATCATCCCTAAAAAGGCTACAACGATTCCAAGACTCCAATTTTGTTTCCAAGCATTCAATGGATACACCAAGGTGGTATGAACTGAGCCTATTCCAACTGAATTCAGTCAAGACTTATCTCTGAACCAAAGCTACAAAGCCTGTGCCCTAATCTCAAGTCAATGACTAGAGGAGACTTGAGATTCCATTTGCATAACATTGGGCAAAGGCCTGCTGCAGTTGCCATTCACTATTGCTTGCAAAACAAACTTGATCTACTATAAATAGAGCTCATTGTGCTCAGCTTGAGTACACCAAAGCACTACAACACTTGCTTTCCTCAAAATCCCTTTCTCTAGGCCAAAATGTCTTCTTTTGCAAGGTACCTCTGAGTTTTTGAGTTAGAGAGCAATTCCATCACAGATCATGATCCAAACACCTCTAATATGTTGTATCTAAGCTGTTCAAACTCTCACATGTGACCTGTAACACCAAAATCACAAAGTCCACTTCCAAAACCTCAAAATTAGACTTTTTGTATTTTTCAAGTCATGTCTTGATTCAGTCACTTTCAAAACTAGATAAAACCTCAAACACACTCCAAATATCATCCTTGAACTGTCATAAATGGTTCCCCCATCTGGAACACCATTTGAGAGAGTTTCCATATTGGTCACTTTTGCCCATTTTGCAAGAAAGAGCTCAAACTTGTTCCTGAGGATTCCAGTTGGTTCTAACCATTCTAAAAGCTTCTAAGGGATCAATTGAGAGTGTCTAAAGCATCAAATTACTTCTGACACAAGGAACTTGGTAGATATCCCAAAAAGCTTCAAGAGGTAAGTGCATCATCACTTGAACTTTCTAAATTATGCATTGCTTTGAAGTCCACTGATCATAAACATCTCATACATGTTGTATATGTTGTGTTTGAACCAATTCATCATGTAATTCTTGTCTGTACCATGAGGTAGCATATAAAATGCAAATATAGGCCTATTTCAAAACCACTACCGGGTTTTAAAATAGGGACCTCATCTGAAAAAACCATGACCACCATTGGATTCCTTGGGAAATTCTAGGCCAGATGCATATAAATTTTGTCCCAATCCATGGAGAAATGAGAAAGTTAGAGGCTTCACGTAAATGACCCAAAAACTTGTCTTGCCTTACCTTGCCTAGGCCTAAAACAAGGCACCCCTTATATATTTATGTGGTGGTTTTGATACACGGATGTATCACCACGCCAGTGGTTGCGTGCTCATGTGTTTGGCTTTGAGGTCTGGGGTTCTAATCCCCCTCGCCCCAGACCCTTTTTATCACTTTTTTCCATTTTTTATATTTTCATATTATTTTCTTAAATGATTTGAAAAATTAATTTCTCTCTCAATTTTAATTATTTTTTATTGGTTCTTTTTGCAAAAAATAAAAAAAATGTTAAAATATTTTATTCCAAAAAAAATCAAATTTATATTATTTATTTAATATACTTGATATTTTTGCAAATAAATTCATTTTTTATTGTTTTAAACATTTCAAAAAATGAATTTTGATCTTGGAAATCAAAACCAAATGAGTTTTAATTCATCCTGTGATTAAAACATCATTTTTCAAACCTCAACCAAAAATTACAAGTTGTTTATTCAACCTTATTTGGTGTTTTTATCATCTTAATTAATTTTCTTTGAATAATTACTTTAAAAAATGATGAAATTAGGGTTTTGTTGATTTTCACCCTAACAAACCTTTTTTAAACACATTGGGCCTCTGATAAAGTGTAAGACCCAATCCTTTGTAAATACAAAAATAATGTTGGGCCTCAGTCATTGTATAAGTCCCTTTGCGATTCTCAAAATGACGCTGCAATCACTATCTTTCATTGGGCCTCCCCTCGTGTTCTAAGTCCCATCTTTATTTTTTTCAAAACATCTTTTGGGCCTCTAATAGAGTGTAAGACCCAATCCCTTTTTAACCTAAATCATTTTTGGGCCTCAGTCGTTGTATAAGTCCCGGTACAATCTTTAAAACAACGGTGCGATCACTGTTAAACCCCAGGTCTCTCTTTGAGTATAAGCCCCAACAATCTTTCAAAAACAACTTCTCTTTTGATTTAGTTTCAAATATATAGTTGTCATCAAAACTTTCTTTAATTTCTCTGGAAAAACTAACAATACAGCATGGAAGCTTGCTCGCCTGTAAGTTTTATCAGCTTTCATTTACATGCTTTAATATATCTAACTGTATTGTGGGAAGCTGCTCCTCTATAAGTCCTTCTTTCATACCCTTTTAAATACTTGTCATATATAAACTGTATATGTACTAGTATAGTTATTTAGAGTTTTCCCCGGCAACTAGGTCTAAAACTATGTAAAGCCAGTTGGTCACTCTTAAATACAGTCAAAACTAGATCCCCATAGGATTTCCAGATACAGTCTTGCCTTCTCTTGGGCTTAAATAATATGGAACAAAGAGAAAGGCAGTATTCTCGGTGAACCTTTTCTCAGACTGTCACTATTAGAAGTTGTCAAAGAAATTCAGTTTCCCAGAGAGGATTAATTCCCAGTGAAACTTCTCTTGAATTTCTTCAAACCCTAGAACTTTTCATTAAAGGAAGGAATATTCTCGGTGAAACTTTTCTTGAACTCTTCTTAAGTTTGGACCCACAGGCTTCCTAAAAGCATCCCCGACTCCTCTTGAGCTTTGTACAAGAACCCGTCGGCTTCTTAGAAGTTCTCATGCCTTCTCTTGGGCTTAACACAAGGACCCTGAAGACCTCTTAAAGGTATAAGACATAACTTAGTCATCCTTTGCTAGAGCAGTCTTTCCAGTGTCAAACCTCAGACCAATTTAGGGTTGATACTCATCCCTTAAAAAACTTGCCTCCCTTTGGGCATCATACAAAGATAAACTCTTCCATACCAGTAGACTTGGACAGTCTAAATCTCCTCTTGAGTTTCAAAGACATTCTCAAGTTCCCTACAAACATAGAAGAAACCCCGGTCATTCTGGATCAATCTCCAGCAGAGTTAGAACCCATGGGTTCTAAAAGCTAGTCTCTCTCCTAAACAACCCCAGCCAGGGTCAGTTTATCCTCAGTATAACACTATCAGAACCTCAAGGTCTCTGATATCTTAACTCTGTTGTAACCCTTAGCAAGAGTTGATTCCCCAATTTGGACCTGCCTTGGGATCTCAATAATCCCTGGCAGAAGATAGCCTCCTCTTAGGCTTTGTATAATGATCTTTCCTCAGCATAGCCAGCCTCCTCTTGGGCTTTGTACAATGATTCTCCCCAGCGGAGCTAACCTTTTCAGACTCTCTTGTTGAGTCAATCAACTTTCTAACTCTCTTGTTGAGTCAATCACCTTTCAACACTCTTTTGTTGAGTCCATCCTTTTAGCCTCAATCTCGGTCTTTGTAGGAGACAGATAAAAACACTCTCTTGTTGAGTCCATCTTTTCCAGCCTCTTTTTAGGCTTGATATAATAATTTTCCTAGCAGAAGTCAATCACCTATTAGGTTTAATGATTTCTTCAACTTGTTCAGCCACCATCCCGGGCTTTGTACAGGACAGATAAAAGCACTCTCTTGTTGAGTAAAACCCTTTTGGCCTCAATCTTGGGCTTTGTACAAGACATAAATCTTCATAACCTTCTCTTGAGCTTGGGACAAATATCTTCCCCAACGGAGTCATTTCTTCTCAGCCTACCTTTAGGTTTTGAGAAATAAATTTCCTAAGCTGATTCAAACTCATTTCAGCCTCTATCTTGGGCTTTGTAAGAGATACCTAAAATATCCTTAACCAAGTCAGTAAAGTCTCATTTTAGCCTTAATCTTGGGCTTTGTACAAGACAGATAAAGATTTCTTTCCCATAGAGTCAATTTCTTTTCAGCCTCAATCTTGGGCTTTGTACAAGACACACACAAACCCTCCCCGCCGGAGTCAAAACCACTTTTTAGCCTCAATCTTGGCATTGTACAAGACAGATAGAACATTTTCCCCAGAAAAGTCAAACTTTTAACCTCCTCTTAGGCTTTGTATAATGATATCCCCAAAGAGTCAGCCTCTTTTAGCCTTAATCTTGGGCTTTGTACAAGACATATATAAACACTCTCTTGTTGAGTCAGTCATCTCTAGCCTCCTCTTAGGATTTGTATAAGGACTCCCCAGTGGAGTCAATCAATCTCTTAGCTTCAACCTTGGGCTTTGATCAAGGCACACAAAAATCAACATCCCCTCAGAGGAAATCAAAATCTCTCTGTAGGAAGTCATTTCTCTGTGTTATCATATATCAAAACAAACATTCAAATCAAACCCTAATCCCAGATAACTGTTGTAAGTGGCACACTTGTTGATTCAAATATCCAAGTTGTTGTCCATCTTTTATCCTAGTAAATCCTCTCTTTCATCTAATTGCTGTAAGCGGCAAGCTTCTGGATTATTTACATCCATGCCACTGTCCCTTTCTTAGCATGAGATATTCCTAAGGAAAAATGGCATTGCTCAACACTGAGTTAAAGTTTTCTCCTTGTTGAGTCATATATAAACACTCACTTGTTGAGTCAGTCATCTCTAGCCTTCTCTTAGGCTTTGTATAAGGACTCCCCAGTGGAGTCAATCAATCTCTTAGCTTCAACCTTGGGCTTTGATCAAGGCACACAAAAATCAACATCTCCTCAGAGGAAATCAAAATCTCTCTGTAGGAAGTCATTTCTCTATGTTATCATATATCAAAATAAACATTCAAATCAAACCCTAATCCCAGATAACTACTGTAAGTGGCACACTTGTTGATTCAAATATCCAAGTTGTCGTCCATCCTTTATCCTAGTAAATCCTCTCTTTCATCTAATTGCTGTAAGCGGAAAGCCTCTGGATTATTTACATCCATGCCACTGTCCCTTTCTTAGCATGAGAAATTCCTAAGGAAGCATTGCTCAACACTGAGTTAAAGTTTTCTCCTTCAGGACAAATCTCTCACAAAGGAAATTATGGCATTACTGGATTTATATATCCCAGTTAAAGTTATCCTCCTTTATAAAAAGTCACCGACATTTGTGATAAATAGACGAGATGTCTCCCTTTAGAGATGACAAATTCTCTCTCAGTCAAACCTTTTAGCTTCAATCTTTGGCTTTAAACAACACGCAAATACTCCATTTAGCTTTAATCTTGGGCTTTGAACAAGACACCAAAACATCTTTTCCTCCCTTAGAATAGGAGGAACTACGATTGCTCTGATTTCCCTGTTTCGTTTAAACGGGAATACGTAGGCATAAGATTGTGAAATCTTAGCGAGCATACTAATAAAAAAATCTAGGTCCAGCACCTTCATATCAATCAAAACTTAGGTCTAGTAACTCACCAAAAACATCGAAAAAAACCGAATATCAACATCAACTCACTCTCTCTCATACTTTCCCAAGAAACTTTTCCAACCCATTAACGGATAAACACCATCAAGTACAAAGCGAAACCTAAAGCTAACATCCTGTGGATAACCACATATAGGATGGGTAATTGACAACTCCCCATTGTATAACCTGACCCCAAACCCCCAATCTCTTTAAGCGTTTGTTCAGTTAAACATTCGCGCGCAAGGTTAGTTTTAGATAGCTTCCCTTTACCTTCTAGCTTCATGGGATAAATAAGAAATCAGAAATTAGCACCCCCTCCTCTTCATTGAGGAGTAAACCCAAATTCCGCGATAAGGTGGTCGCGTCACCGAAAAAAATCGTGCGCTACAGTAAGTTACAATATCAGTTATACATGAAAAGAGAAAGGAGAGAAGAAAGAAGAGGAAGCTAAGGCTCAAGGGAAAATGAGACCACCATTGTTAAGAGATAGAAGAGCTTGCAAGAACTCTAAGGTAAGAGTGAGGTTCTGATTATCTAAGGGTTTGTATAATGGTTTATGGGTAGGGATTGATTTACTTGCTAGAAATTAATCCTCTCATATGTTCTAAACCTTTCAATTGTGAAATTAGGTTTTGTTGATGAAATTGGGTTCAAGTGGATAATGAGAAATTGTATGATCATGATAATGTATGTTGGTGTGAACTAATTTGTGTGGACTATGTGATTGTATGGGGTATTGGTAAATTGGGTGTGTTAGAATGTTGTTAATGATGTATATGAATAGGAGTTGAAATTTAGAACCTGGAATATGCATTGTGTGAGAGTTGGAGATGTTTGGGTATTGGAAAAAGGTGATTTTCGTGTCAAAATGTAGCACAAAAGTGATTCTGCAGCACATGTAACTGGTTACCTCACTGATGTAACGGGTTACATCATTAAAAAAATAAGGTTTTTGGGCAGGTTACAGTGATGTAACCGGTTACTTCACTGATGTAACCGGTTATATTAAAACGTGTTTTTTGGGCATTTTGGGTGAGGTAACCGGTTACATGGTTGATGCAACTCGTTACATCGTTGTGTCGAAAATTTTGTAAAAACTTCAAAAATTCATAACTTTAGTTCTGGGTGTCTGATTGACGCGCCGTTTGAAGTGTTGGAAAGCCGGTGTAATGTAATTTAGCATAAAATTATTTTATGTAATAGAATTCAAATTATTTGATGTGTGGGAATATATTTGATGCATAGTGAGTTTATGTTGTTTTGTGGAACATGTGTAAATGCATCGTTATTGCTTGCTATATCGTTCTGTGATTGTTGCTGCATGTTTTGGAAGGTGTTTGGTACATGGTGGCCAGTAGTGGCGAAGTACATTGACTATGGTGAAGGTCATTGTGCGTGTCGTTGTGTTGTATGCATAATATGTTGCATGCATTCATGTTGTTAGACAGAGGTCCGTACTAGGTGAGCCTCAATCCCATTGTACAGATTGGGTTCGAGTAGCTAATTCCTATGGTGACGGATTAGTGAAGTGTTACTTGGTAATGATTTTGGACGGAGGTCCGTTTGGTGAGCTTTGATCCTAGGTGGGGATCGGAGCAGTGAACCTGAGAGTTCACATTTTGGTACCACATCCATCGAGTCAAGTCGTGGAGACTAATTGTATTGCTTTTGTGTGGTGTCACTGTGTTGGTGGTGTGGAATATGTTGTTGGAATGTATGTTGTGCTTGTAAAAATTTATTGCTCACTTATTATTAGTCATTCCTTTATATAATTATGATATCTCACCCCTTCTGTTTGAATGTTGCCTCCACGTGGGTAACGCATAAGTGATCCGCAGTGAAAGTGTGGATGTTAGTACAAGAGGCTACTCTTCTTTATGATTTTGTCAAGCCGGTGTCTGCTCTGATATGTAACACTGGGGGTCGACGCTTTTTTTTTGTTTATGTTGGGAGGAAACTATATGTATACCTCTGTTGTTGGATAATTTTATGCTGATGGAGATTGTTATGTGAATCTCCTTTGTTGATAATTTCCTTATAACTACATTTGTTATAACTATGTTGGAAGAGTTTAACTTTTCAGTTGTGATGTTTTCCGCTGCTTAACAAAATGTTGAAGTTCGGACTTATGTTGTGTTCTTTAATTACTATATGTGTTGCATGTCGAAATATATGAGCAGGCTGTTGTTGGATGTGGCATCCTAATTGTATGATTGTTTTTATTTTACTCTGATTTTAATTATAATTACGCGGGGAAATTATGGTGTTACATAGTGGTATCAGAGCAGGTCGATCTGTCCGGCCAGTGTTGTAGTAGAGTCTGGCTATAGAGTGAATATAGTCATGTGTTTCTTCTAACCTGTATTGTTGATGTTGGACAGTATTCCTGGTAGGAATAATGTTGTGATTGCTTCTACATTAGAAGCTGTCGTGCAGGTGGTGCGGAATACCAATCAGAATGTTGGGGATGTCGAGTTCCGCAATTTGGAGAAGTTCTAGAACAATAAGCCGCCTAAGTATGAGGGTAGGTATGACACGGATGCCGCGCGGAAGTGGCTGAAGGACATTGAGAAGATCTTCAGAGTCATGGGATGCACTGAAGCTCAGAAGGTGCAGTTTGGCACTCATATGTTGACTGAGGAAGCTGAGGATTGGTGGGATAACACCCGTCAAAGGTTGGAAGCTGCAGGTAGTCATATTACTTGGACGGTGTTCAAGGCTGAGTTTCTAGAGAGGTATTTTCTAGAAGATGTTCGCGATAAAAAGAAGATCGAATTTCTGGAATTGAAGCAGGGAAACTCGACGGTGGCAGAGTATGCGGCCAATTTCAAGGAACTGGTGAAGTATTGTACTCATTACAATACCAATGCTGCTATGAGTTCAAAGTGTATCAAGTTTAAGAATGGGTTGCGTCCCAAGATCAAACAAGGTATCGGTTATCAGAAGATCAGATACTTCCCTGAGTTGGTGAACAAGTGCAGGATTTATGATGAAGATAACAGGGATTGGGTTGCTCACTATAAGGCCCTGAGTGACAAAAGAGGTAAGAAGAGACACGGGGGTACGCCTTATAGTGCTTCGGTCGATAAAGGGAAGCAGAAAGTTGTAGTTGGCAAGAAGCCAAGTGGGGGAGGAAATTCTTCCAACCCTATCAAGTGTTTTAGATGTGGTGGCATATGTCACCGTGCTAATGGATGTCAGAATGAGGTTGAGAAATGTTTCAAATGCGGGAAGCCGGGTCATGTGCGGCAGATTGTAGGACCAATATACCTACATGTTACAACTGTGGTGAACAGGGTCACATCCGCACCCACTGTCAGAAGCTGAAGAAGTCGCAGACCGGTGGGAAGGTATTTGCATTGGTAGGGGCTCAGCCTACCAGTGAGGATCATTTGGTCAGAGGTACTTGTTATATCCATAATACTCCTTTGATTGCTATCATTGATACATGTGCGACCCACTCGTTTATTTCTATTATTTGTGTGAAGAAACTAGGACTTGTGTCGTCTACTCTGAGTAAGGGGATGATGATTGATACTCCATCTACTGGGCTGATAACTACACCTTAGTATGCTTGAATTGTCCTTTGTCAGTCTTTGGTAAAGACTTAGGAGTGGATTTGATTTGCTTACCACACAGTGATCTGGATATTATTATAGGGATGAACTGGCTAGAGAGAATTTATGTCTACATTGAGTGTTATAGGAAGAGGTTATTATTTCTTACCCCAGATGAGGAAGAGTTGGCTAATTTTATATCTACCAAGGACTTGAGAACCTTGTTGGAGGATGTAGCTAAAATTTTTACGGTGTTTGCCTCATTGCCTGTTGAGGGCAAAACGTCGATTGATGAATTACCTGTAGTGAAAGAGTTTTCAGAAGTGTTTTCGGACGATATTTTGGAGTTACCTCCGAAGTGAGAGGTAGGATTTGTAAATCAATTTTGGGTAGAGATTTAGTGGGATTTTCTCTGATAAAACCATTGGGGTTTTGTCCTCCAAGATCTTGATATATTTGGGGGTTTTTGTACAAGTCTTCGCATCACAGATTCAGCCGAGTGAAACCCTTGAAGAACGGTGGGTTAGATTAAGGGAGTAACAGTAATCAGAGGATCCTTTTGGAAGATTTGGAGTCAAGCATCTTGCGATCGAAATCAGCCGAGTGAAAGACTTGAAGAACGGAAGGTTCAGTAAAGTGAGTATCGGTAATTGGAGGTTTGTTCGTAGTGTTTGATGCACTTGATTCAGCTAGAATCAAGGGGAGATAAGTGGTTAGATTCAACCTCAACAATTGGGTCAGATTGTTGGTTTGCTACGACTTCTATTGTATTGAATATTGCACACAGATTTTATACATATCTCAATTTTATTTTAGAATTTAGGGCAGACATACCCTAAGCGAGGATGAAAGGGGATCTTCCTAAACAAATTGGATAACTCTCTCTTTTTCTGTGTCTCTTTACTTTTATATTGTTGATGTTTGTGTGAAATCAATTGTTAGCAATATTTCGATTGATTTGTAGTGTTTCAAATAGCTGTGTAAAACCATTGCAATCACTTTGATTGCAAGTGAGAAGAATTCTGCACTACAAATTCAAAGGAAATTTGACTTGGTGTGATTCGCACGCCAAGTGTTGGATATATTGATAACATACAACCTGTTTGATAAATTGTCAATTCAAATTTTATCCTCAATTAAGCATTGGAAACTGGTTCACCTTAAGTGGCTTTTATTTGAATTATTGATTGGGAACCTTATTGATTCCACTCTCTCATCAAGGTCATTCCATTTGGTTTCGCATATCTAATCTTTCCAATAAATGTTCGGATAGACGAGTTTTGATTCGAGTCAGATTTTGAATTTTTTAGAACAATTTTTTAAGCTTAAATTATTAAAAGTAAGTGATTTATTCACCCCCCTTCTATATCAGTTCCCTCGTCTAACAAGTGGTATCACGAGCACCAGTTCATTTAGTGCTTCGCATATAGCTAATTAGAAAATGGCTAACGAACCTAAATGGGCGTATAATAGAGCGCCAATTTTTAATGGTGAGAATTACGGTTATTGGAAAGATTGTATGTGGGTGCATATCAATTCTATTGATAGAAAGGTATGAAACATTATTCAAAATGTTCCTGTTGAAATAACCATGGCCAATGAGGATAATGTTGTTGTACCTAAACCGGAAGCACAATGGAATGACGATGATGAGAAAAAGTACAATTATGATTGGAAATACAGAAATATTCTCATATCCTCTTTGGGAGTTGATGAATACTATAGGGTTTCTCATTATACGACCGCTAAGGCTATGTGGGACGCATTACAAGTTGTCCATGAGGGAACAAAGGATGTCAAGCTAGCAAGAATCAATAATTTAACTCAAGAGTTTGATCTCTTTCACATGAAGCATGGTGAAGCCATTGCGGATATGCAAAAAAGATTCACGCACCTAATCAATCGTTTAAATTCACTTGGTAGACCCGTTTCCAATGATATTGCTACTAACAAAATTTTGAGATGTCTTAATAAGGAATGGCAACCTAAGGTCACGGAGATCAAGGAATCTAACGATTTCATGACATTGGACACCACAACATTGTTTGGTAAGCTTAAAGAACATGAGCAAGAGCCCGTAAGTCTTGAGAAATACGAAAAGAAAGAAAAGAAAGAGAAATCAAAAGACACAGACAAGAAGTCTATTGCTCTAAAGGCTTCTAGCTCAAAGTCCTCCACCAAAGAGATTAGTGAAAGTGATCAAGTGATGATGATGAAGATTAGAATGATGAAATGGGGATGTTCATAAGAATGTATAATAGATACATCAGGAAGAATGGAATACAACTTTCGGACAAAAATCTCATTAACTTTAGACGTCAATCAAAATCCTCAAAGCAAGAAGGAAATAAGAATACAAAGCCAAAGGGTTTATGCTTTAATTGTGGAAAGGTTGGTCACTACAAGCCGGATTGTCCCATGATGAAGAAAGACAAAGGAAAAGACAAATATCATCAACAAAAATGATATAGCAAGCCTAGAAGGGCATACATCGCATGGGAGAGTGATAGTGAGTCCTCAAGCGAAGGTGGCTCGAGTGATGAAGACGAAACGGTCAATCTTTGTCTCATGGCTCATCAAAAGAAGAAAAAGAATGTAAGTCATTCTAAAAATAAACATATTGATAAAATGTCTTATTTTGATTTGCAAAATGCTTTTGAAGCTCTACACCATGAGGCTAAAGATGCTTTCAAATGCTTAGCCTCAAATAAGAAAATTTTCTTACATTTAGAGAAAAAGATTTCTGATTCCGAAAGGGAATTAGAAGCTCTTAAGAAATCAATGGTAGATGCTACAAAAGATAAAATTGAGGATGACAAGTTCTCTTGGTTTGATAGGACGGGTTGTGAAACTTGTCATATTTGGTAAAAGGAGGTTAGAACTCTTAAACCCAAATTAGACAAAGCCTTAGAACCTAAAGTTACATTTGCTGTTGACCACTCACACTTTAGAAGTAGTATGAATAATCCTGATCAGAAATATACATATGTGATAAGAGATCAAAGTAGCAAAAGTAACTCCAATTTAAACTTAACTTGTCTATATTGTTGCAAGAAGGGACACACCATTGCAAAATTCCGATTTAGGAGATTCTTGATTCCTAAAGGTGTTTTCCAATGGTTGCCCAAATTCAACCAAAGTTTCACTCACACACAAGGACCCAATAAAAATTGGGTACCTATTTCCCTTGCTTAATTTTGTAGGTGAAATGTCTTGAATCTATGGAGAGAAGGTGGTTTCTCGAAAGTGGATGTTCAAGGCATATAACGGGTGACATTTCCTTATTCGTTGACTTTGTGGCAAAAAAGAAAGGATTTGTAACCTATGGTAATAACCACAAGGGAGCAATACTCAGAAAAGGAAGTGTAGGTAATCCCTCTTCTACTACTATCTCATATGTCATTTTAGTTGAAGGTCTTAAGCACAATCTTATTAGCATTAGTCAATTGTGCGATAAAGGATATAAAATTTCTTTTTCAAAAGAATGTTGCATGATTGAACACAATGATAAGAAAGATGATGTGTTTAAGGGCTTCAGGGTAAATAATGTATATATGCTTGACTTGAATGAAGTATCATTGACTAGCACTAAATGTCTTGTCACCATGAGTGAAGACTCTTGGCTATGGCATAGGCGCTTAGAGCACGTCAACTTTGACTTGCTAAATAAAGTAGTTTCAAAAGATCTAGTTGTCGGTCTACCCAAGATTAAATTTTCAAAAGATCACTTATGTGACGCATGCCAAATAGGGAAGCAAACGAGGATCTCATTTAAATCTAATAACGTTGTTTCTACATCGAGACCTCTTGAACTTCTTCATATGTAACTTTTTGGGCCATCTAGAATCAAAAGCTTGGGTGGAAATTACTATGGTTTTGTTATTATAGACGATTACTCTAGATTTTGCTGGACTATTTTCTTGGCTAGTAAAAGTGAAACTTTTTCAGCTTTTGAAAAGTTTTCCAAGGTTTCTCAAAACAAACTAAATTCTAGCATCGTTACTATCCAAAGCGATCATGGAGGTGAATTTGAAAACCACCTCTTTGAGGAGTTTTGTGATAAACATGGCGTTGATCATAAATTTTTTGCTCCAAGAACTCCTCGACAAAATGGAGTGGTGGAACATAAAAAATCATATTTTAGAGGAGCTAGGAAGAACTATGATCAATGAAAGTGGTCTTCCAAAATATTTTTGGGTCGATGCTATTAGTATGGCGTGTTATGTGTTGAATAGGGTACTTATACATCCTATTGTCATACCCGAAATTTTGACCACCAAGATTCCCATCATGTGTAAATCATCATCACAATATGGATGAACCATCATGCCTCACTAATCTCCTCAAAGAGGGGTGAGCATTCACCAAAACCAAAAATTAGGGTTTTGAGCCCTCTCATAGCACTTAGACAAAGGATCAATCAAGGAATGACATGATCTTCAACTTGTATAACCTCTCCAACACCCATAAGGGATCAAGAGGACTCCCACATCAAGAACCAAACACAAAGTTGCTACATTCCAAGTGGATTAAGTCTCAAGATCGCCAGTGTCACCAAATTAGGGTTTTGGTCGACCAAGGCCTCCAGGTGGAAATTTTCCTCTGGGCATAAGCCAATGCTTCAAAACATAACTCAAGATACTCCAAGGGACCTCATGGACCCAATCATCAAGTCATTCTAGCCTCAGGGGATGCATTCACCAAAAATCAGGAATTAGGGTTTCTTGACCTAATTCACCCCTAAGTTGACTTTTGGGACAAATCATGAGCCAAGACCTCAAGACATGATTTTAGGGCCTTAAATACAACACATTAATCCATTTGCAACAATGGATTGATCCAAGAAGATTGATTCACAAGTTTCATTTTCATCTGGACCACAATTAGGGTTTTGAGGGAAAAGTCAACTGTACCTTTGACTTTTGACCAGGACATGCTCCCAAACCTTGGGACATGATTCAATACACCCTATATCACCTATGGAGTCCATCCATTAGGTTTGATTTAGGTCAAGGACTTGATTTCACAAAGGATCGCACCGTTTGGATTTCATCTGATAAAAAGTCAACTGTACAAAAAGTCAAAGTTTGACTTTTTTTATTTTTTGGTCAACCAAGGTTCCTTAACCCTAAAACAATGTTAATATATGATTTGAATCATCATTCATCAAGAAAAATCAAAGAAAGTGAGTTAACTTGTAAAAGGGGTAACCATAAAAAACTTAGAATTTTTCTATGTTATGGAACCAAGTGGCTAGGGTACCAACTTCCAAGGACCATAACTTGAGATCTAAGCAACCATTTTGGATGGCCCAAAGCTGGATTTGTAGCTCTCATGGTATACTTTAAAAGTTTCAACTACATCTCATTCCAATTCCTCATGGATTTTTAGTTATGGAGTGATCAAAATGGCTGAAAACACAAAAGTGACATTTTTCCAACACTTAGTGAAATTTTCACTAAGTCAGAATCTGCCTTATTTTTTCCCAAATGTAGAGGCATTTTTCATTGTAATTCAAGTTGATTCGAAACCAAAGTTGGACATTGTGTTGAAATAGGATATATCAGCTTTCCAAAATGTCCAAGAACTCCATGAAACTCCACTTGAGCTAAGAGTTATGACAGCTGCAACATGTCTTGCTGCAAACTATCTTGGCCAGGCAGATTTGTGCATAAGGGCTCGATTTGATCAAATTGTGCAACAACAAGCATGGTTATCCATCTGCACACCTCAAGGGGGAACAAACAAGGGACAAGCACTGATCTATCAGCCTCCAAAGTCCCAAAATCTACAACAGCCATGCCAAACCTAAAAGAGCTAAAAAGGTGCCAAGACTCCAATTTTGTTGCAATGCATTTAATGGATACACCAAGGCGGCATGGACTGATGCATTCCTAACTGAATGAGTCAAGGATAAGCTCTGAATCAAAGAACCATAAGCCTGTGCTCTAACCTCAAGTCAATAGCTAGAGGAGACTTGAGATTCCATTTGATCCACATTGGCCAAAGGTCTTCTGCAGTTGCCATTCCCTATTGATGCCAAAACAAACTTGACACACTATAAATAGACCTCATTTCTGATCAGTTTGAGTACACCAAAGGCCTATAACACTTGCCTTTCTCAAAATCACACTCTCACTTCCAAAAATGCCTTCTAATGCAAGCTACTATCGGGTTTTGAATTAGAATGTGTTTCCAACCAAACCAATCACACACACACCTCATAAACATCATATGTGAGCTGATCAAACACTACACCAATAACTGGAACACCAAATTCATGAAATCATCATCCATTTGCTCAAGGTTTCAACAAGGTTGCAGTTGAGGTGCCATAATTTGTTCCAGTTTATTTCAAATCAATCCAAGCTTTCAAACACACTCCATATGGTGTAAGGAAGCTGTTCAGATCATCACAACTCATCTGTAACACCTCTAACTCAAAAATCAAATTGCTCTTGCTGCCAAGACCTTCAAGTAAGCCTAAATTTGGTCATCTCATAATTTATGCATATTTCCTCGCACAAAACTTTTGCCAAATATTCATAATCATGCATAAAATGTGTCCCCTCTATTGATTACTTTGTATGAATCGTGTATCAAATTTCATAGCCTTCATGCACAAGTTAGGGTTCTTGAGGTTTTGTTTTGATTTCTCATTCCATGCTTAAAATAAATGAAATTAAAGACCATAGACATGATCGTGAGTTAAAAACGAGCAGATTGATATGTGGATTGTATGATTCCATAAAGTATTCAGTGAGATTGATGAAAAAACGTAAATCTAGGCAAAACAGGGCACGCAGACAAGAACAAGATGTTCTTTGCGCCCTTTTTCAAATATTTGAATATGTGAATTTTTTGTGATTTTATTTAATTGATTCAAAAATTAATTTCTCTCTGAATTTTAATGATTTTGAGTTGATTCTTTTTTTAATAATTCATAAAAATGTTAAAATATTTTATTTTACAAAAATTCCCCAAAAATATTATTTATTTAGCATATTTGTTATTTTTGAAAAGAATTAATTTTTATTTGTTTTTCAACATTTTGAAAATTTTCTTTCTCTTGATTTCTCAAACTTAAATGGTTTTCAATCATTTTGTGGACAAAACAATGATTTTAGAAACATTGATCCAAGATCACCACTCATTTTTTACATGTTTTCAATAATTTTTATTAATTTTTTAACAAAATTAATTCCATTTTTAAACAAAATTAGGGTTTTGGTTGATTCCACCCTCATCAATCTTTTTCAAACACTCATGGGCCTCTAATAGAGTGTAAAACCCAATCCTTGTTGTACAAAAACTTTTTTGGGCCTCAGATATTGTATAAGTTCCAACACGATAAAAAATTCCCGACGCAATCGCCATTTCAAAATCAAATCACTTGGGCCTACCCTCGTGTTGTAAGTCCCATTTCTTTTCTTTAAAAAATCTTTGGGCCTCTCCTTGAGTTGTAAGACCCATAACTTTGTACAGAAAACATTTTTGGGCCTCAGTCATTGCATAAGTCCCAGTACAATCTTATCAAAACAACTTCCCTTTTGATTTAGGTTCAAATATATAGTTGTTATCAAAACTTTCTTTAATTTCTTTGAACAACTAACAATACAGCATGGAAGCTTGCTCACCTGTAAGTTTTATCCGCTTTCATTTACCTGCTTTAATATATATATATATATATATATATATATATATATATATATATATATATATATATATATATATATATTATGGGAAGCTGCACACTGTGAGTCTTCATTCATTCTTTTAAAAACATGTCAAATATATATAACTGTATTGTGGGAAGCTGCACATGGTTAGTCTTCTTTCATACCTTTTTAAATACTTGTCATATATCAACTGTATATATACTAGTATAGTTATTTAGAGTTTTCCCCGACAACTAGGTCTAGAACTAGGTAAAGCCTTGTTGGTCACTCTTAAATACAGTCAAAACTAGATCCCCATAGGATTTCTAGATACAGTCTTACCTTTTCTTGGGCTTAAACAATATGGAACAAAGAGAAAGGCAGTATTCCTCGTGAACCTTTTCTCAGACTGTCACCCCTAGAAATTGTCAAAGAAATTCTACTCCCCGGAGTTGATCTATTCTCAGTGAATAGCATCTCTTGAGCTTCTTCAAACCTCAGAACTTTCACTAAAAGATCTATTCTCGGTGAATAGCATTTCTTGAACTTTTCTTGGTTTGGGACCCACAGGCTTCCTAAAAGCATCCCCACCTCCTCTTGGGCTTTGTACAAGGACCCTCCGGCTTCTTAGAAGTTCTTATGCCTTTTCTTGGGCTTAATCCAAGGACCCTGACGACCTATTAAAGGTATAAGACAAAACTTAGTCAACCTTTTCTAGAGCGGTCTTTCCAGTGTCAAATCTCAGACCAATTTTAGGGTTGATACACATCCCTTAAAACACCCGCCTCCTCTTGGGCATCATACAAAAGATAAAACTCTTCCACACCAATAGACTTGGAAAGTCTAAATCCCCTCTTGAGTCTCAAAGACATTCTCAAGTTCCCTACAAACATTGGAAGAAACCCCAGTCATTCTGGATAAATCTCCAACAGAGCTAAAAGCCAGTCTCTCTCCTAAAATCCCCCAGCCAGGGTCAGTCTATCACTAGTATAACACTATCTTAAATCAGAACCTCAAGGCATCTGATACTTCAACTCTGTCATAAACCCTCAGCAAGAGTGGATTTCCCCACTTGGACCTGCCTCGGGATCTCAATAACCCCCGACAGAAGATAGCCTCCTCTTAGGCTTTGTATAAAGATCCTTCCTCAGCACAGTCAGCCTCCTCTTGGGCTTTGTACAAATGATTCTCCCCAGCGGAACTAACCATTTCAGACTCTCTTATTAAGTCAATAACTTTCAGACTCTCTTGTTGAGTCGGTAACCTTTTTAGACCCTCTTGTTGAGTCAATCACCTTTTTAGACTCTCTTATTGAGTCAATCACATTTTCAGACTCTCTTGTTGAGTCAACTACCTTTCAACACTCTCTTGTTGAGTCAACCCTTTTAGCCTCAACTCGGGCTTTGTACGAGACAAATAAAAACACTCTCTTGTTGAGTCAATCTTTTTTCAACCTCCTCGTAGGTTTGATGTAAAGATTTCCCCTAGCTAGAGCTATCCTTCTCTCAAGTTGTGTAGAGTAATTTCTCCAGCTTGTTTAGCCACAATCCTGGGCTTTGTACAGGACAGATAAAAACACTCTCTTGTTGAGTCAAACCCTTTTAGCCTCAATCTTGGGCTTTGTACAAGACATAATTCTTCATCTCTTAAGCTTGGGACATATACCTTCCCCAGCGAGGTCACTTCCTCCCAGCCTTCTTTCAGGCTTTGAGGGGTGATTTCCCAAGCAAAATCAAACTCATTTCAGCCTCCGTCTTGGGCTTTGTACAAGTCACCTAACATATCCTCACCCGAGTCAGTTAAATTTCCCATTTCAGCTTCTATCTTAGGCTTTGTACAAGACACATACAAACCTCCCCGGCGCAGTCAAAACCTTTTTTAGCCTCAATCTTGGGCTTTGTACAAGACAGATAGAATATTTTCCCCGGAAAAGTCAAACTTTTAGCCTCCTCTTAGGCTTTGTATAACGATATCCCCAAAATAGCCGGTCTCTTTTTTGCCTCAATATTGGGCCTTGTACAAGACATCAATATACACACACTCTTGTTGAGTTGGTCTTACCCAACCTCCTCTTAGGCTCTAGGTAAGGATTTCCCTAGTAGAGTCAATCAACCTCTTAGCTTCAACCTTGGGCATTGATCAAGGCACACAAAAATCAATAATACCTCTTTAGAGATGACAAGTTCTCTCTCAGTTAAACCTTTTAGCTTCAATCTTGGGCTTTGAACAAGACACAAATAAACCTTTTAGCTTCAACCTTGGGCTTTGAACAAGACACCAAAACATCTTTTTCCTCCCTTAGAATAGGAGGAACTACGATTACTCTGATTTCCCTGTTTCGTTTAAACGGGAATACGAGGCATAAGATTGTGAAATCTTAGCAAGCATACTAATAAAAAACCCTAGGTCCAGTACCTTTATACCAATCAATCCTTAGGTCCAGTACCTTACCAAAAACATTAACAAAAACTCAATCTCACTCTATCATATTTCCCAAGAAACTTTCCCAACCCATTAACGGATAAACACTATCAATTACGAAGCAAAACCTAAAACTGATATCCTGTGGATAACCACATATAGGATGGGTAATTGACAACTACCCATTGTATAACCTGACCCTGGACCCCTAAATCTCTTTTAAGTGTTTGTTCAGTTGAACAATCGCGTGCAAGGTTAGTTTTAGATAGCTTCCCCTTCCCTTCCAACTTCACGGGATAAATAAGAAATCAGAAAGTAGCACCCCCTCCTACCATTGCGGTGAGGAAAACCCAACGTTAAGGTGGTCGCGTCACCGACAAAAATCGCTCGCTACACCTATTCTCAACATAACTCCCTATGAACTTTTAAAAGTTAGGAAGCCAAATGTATCACATCTTCATGTTTTCGGATGTAAATGTTTTGTTTTAAATAGTGGAAAAGAAAATATTGTCAAATTTGACTCAAAAGGCGATGAAGGTATCTTTCTCGGATACTCTCAATCTAGCAAAGCATTTAGAGTGTACAATCAAAGATTACTTATTGTGGAAGAATTTGTGCATGTTACTTTTGATGAATCTTGTCCGAAAATTGTCGGGAAAGGTATTTCTTTTCATGGTGCAGGTGTTTCTTCGCAAGACATACTCAAAGACTTTGAAGAAGAGATTGATCAACCCGAATCGGTGAAAGTTGAGGAGGAAGAAGATTACAACTCTGAAAATATTGAGGAGGATCATCCAATTAGCAACGATGACCTTACTTTGGCATGGAGATCCTCTAAGGATCATCCAATCGACAATATTCACGGAGATATCAGAAAAACAGTAACTACACGGTCTAAGATAAGTAACTTTTGTTATCATTTTGCTTTCGTCTCTCAAATTAAGCCAAAAAAACTCCAAAGATGCCTTACTTGATGAACATTGGTTTTTGGCAATGCAAGAAGAATTAAATCAATTCAAGAGAAATGAGGTATGGGACCTTGTCCCCCCTCCGGGAGGCCATCGAGTAATTGGTAAAAAATGGGTATTTAGGAACAAAATAGAGGAAAACGGAGTAATAAATCGTAATAAAGCCCAACTAGTGGCTCAAGGTTATAACCAAGAGGAGGGCATTGACTATGAGGAGACTTATGCTCTGGTTGGCCACCTTGAGGCTATACTCTTTTTGCTAGCATATGCTTGTTCAAAATATTTCAAACTATATCAAATGTATGTGAAGAGTGCTTTCTTAAACGAATATATTAATTAAGAAGTTTATGTATCTCAACCTCCCAGTTTTAAAAGTCACGAGTATCCAATTTACGCTTATAAACTTAAATGTGCTTTGTATGGTCTAAAGCAAGCCCCTAGGGCTTGGTATGAGCGACTTAGTAAATTTTTACTCAATCAAGAATACTCAAGAGGGAAGGTTGATACTACACTCTTTATTAAGCGACAAGGAAATCACTATATTCTAGTCCAATTTTATGTAGATGACATTATTTTAGGATCTACCAATATACAATTGGTCAAGGAATTTTTAAAGCTAATACATGGTGAGTTTGAGATGAGTATGATGGGGGAGGTGACCTACTTCCTTGGAATTCAAATCAAACAACTCAAAGAAGGAAATTTTGTGAGCCAAACAAAGTATTGCTATGATCTACTCAAGCGCTTTAATAAGGCAAACGCAAAATCTATTGACACTCCAATGGCCACAAATGTGAATTTATATCGAGATGAAAATGGTAAGGTCGTTGACGTGAAGAAGTATAAATGTATGATAGGTTCTCTTCTATATCTCACTGCATCTCGACCGAATATTATGTTTAGTGTTTGTATGTGTGCTAGATATCAATCATGTCCCAAGGAATCACATTTGAAAGCAGTAAAGCGTATACTTAGATACCTTTGTGGTACATCCAAGTTTGGGCTTTGGTTTTCCAAGGGAAGTGATTATAATTTGGTTAATTTTTTCGATTCCAATTTTGCTGGTTGCAAATCAGATAGGAAGACCACTAGTGGGACTTGTCATTTCTTTTCAAACTCCTTAGTAAGATGGGATAGAAAAAAGCAAGTTTTCGTTGCTTTGTCAACTGCCAAGGCGGAATACGTCGCAGCCGGTAGTTGTTGTGCCAAAATTTTATGGCTTAAACAACAACTACTCGATTTTAATGTTAAACTTCATCGTATTCATATTCTTTGTGATAACACGAGTGCCATCAATTTAACCAAGAATCCAGTGCTACATTCTTGCACCAAAAATATTGAGATTCGTCACCACTTCCGTAGGGATCATGTTGAAAAAGGAGATGTCGTATTCGAGCATGTTTATAGTAAAAATAAACTTGCCGATATTTTTACAAAACCTCTCGCGACGAAAACATTCTTTAACATTCATAGGGAAATTAGTGTTCTCGATATCTCAGATCGTGTCTAATGAATTGGTGCATGCTCTCTATCTATACATGTTTATATATTGCTTAACCATGTTTGAAAGTTTAAGCTATGTGAGTGCATTCTTCTTTCATCACCATTGGAGGTAATATCTTTCCTATCTAATTGCTTTTACTCTTTATCTTGGCTAAATAGATGTTCTCTATTATGTGTGATGTGTAACTTTGATGCTTAAATGATAGTTGTAGCTTTCACTTTTCTTCCATATTGATGTTTGAAATGGTATAGGCTTGTTATTTATCTTTCTATGCATCATACATATCATTTTTTTCTTCTGTTTTTTATCTTTTAACAACATGCGTCGACCTGTCTAGTCTATAGGTCGACATATGATCATCAAAATCAAGTCTGAAAGCCACTGCCTGTCATGCATCGACCCGAGACCCTTTGCGTCGACTCATACTGGAACTTTAAATTTTTTTGAAAAATTTGTACTTATGCGTCGACGCATCGCATCTGGAGGTCGACACATCACTCGTGTTTTTTGAATTTTTTCAATAAATATCTTTCATGCTTGTGTTTTGTCTTGCATTTTCATTTGTGTCTTGCATGTTCGTCAACTCTTTTAACCCTTCCAAACCCTAGAAACCCCCTTCAAAGATTCTCCAAAAATTAGTGTTTCAAATCTGAATTGGTGAAGAATTTCCCTTTTCTACACTCACTTCTACAGCTGCAACTGAGTGACATCATCAACAAAGGAGGTTTTCTCAAATGGCTACTACAAGAGTAACGTGAAAAGGTCCGGTAGGGCAACATTCTTTCAAACTCCGGTAACTACTTTATCATTACTTTCTCCTAAACTTGCTGAAGTGCACGAGAAAGATTTTCGAAAAAGGTCTATTGTTAAGCAACATGTGTATTACCCTAAGGTAGCAGACAGGATGAATATCCCTGAAATTGTAGATATTATGAACCATCAAAAGATAAATGCTTTTTTGGAATGTAGTACAAACTATAATAAATAAATGGTTAGAATGTTTTATGCTGGTTTGATGGATAAATTTATCGGGTATCAATTTGCTTTTAAGATGGGGGAAAAGCTATAATGTTGGTAGCTCTATGTGGCGAGATTTGTTTGACACGTGTCCTCTCCTTTCTCATGACCTTCAATTAACTGATAACAAGTTGGTTCCGCAGTATGATTTTAAGACCGGCTTGAACTCCATGCTTAAGGATCCTTTTCCTGCGGAAGTAGTCGCGGGTGACAAGTTCCTTAAGTCTGTCACAACTGGTTTTTTGAAACGGGATGATTGCATTCTGCAGTGGATTGTCTCCCACATTTTACGTCCGAAGAAAGGTGGTTACACAAGGGTTGATCAAGCCGAAGTTCATTTGGTTTATCTCCTCAAGAACAAGATCACGAAAAACAGGCCTTACTATTTTGCAAGTCGCTTTTATGCGCTGAAAGAAGGCGGCAAAGGTTTATAATTATGCTACGGATCGTTGATCCAAACCATATTAGATCATGTAGGAATTTATGTGTCTGGCATCCCTTACATCTCTCTTACTGCTGACCAAGAGTTTAGTTAAAAGACTATGACTTTTATGGGATATATTTGGGACAAGCAACTGAAAACTTATGTGTTCAAGCCTAGGGGTTCAAGTCGACACATCTGTAACTCAAATAAAGCTGAAGAGGAAGAGCAAGATGAAGATGAGGAAACTCATCCCATAAAAACTGAGGTTCTCTATGAAAGTCATGATGATCATGCTTGGTTGGGTGACTCTCCGGTTCAGGACAATAACAATAACCAAGGATGGGGTACATGGCATCAAAATGCTTGGTCTGAGCAATAAACCTCATATGTGCCTCCTTCTCTAAATAATCCTCCAACAGATATTCGGCCGTTCTTGAAATGCTCCGAAGTATGCAACTTGAGAACTAAAACTTTTCAGCTCTTCAAGAACAACGCTACGAAACAGTGCAGGGGCAAATTCGTGCTCAGAATGAAAACTTTGATATCTTTGCATCAAGGGTCTCGGGTCGGTTTGATCAAATTGCTGAAATCTTGACAAATCAACATCATGCACTCTCATTGAGCCTCAACACTCTCAATCGACGTGTCCTTGATATATGTGAACATCTGGACTCTTAAGGACCAAATCAAGATCAAACATTCCGAGGGAGAGGTCAACCTCATCAGGGTCGAAGACCATAGTTAATTGCGTTGTGTTGTTGTCTTGTCTTACTTCTTATTTAGCATTTTGTTTTGTTTTGTTTTTGTTTTTCTCAAGACTTGTGCTGAACTACGTGTTTTGTGTAATGCATTTCTTCACTATTGCTCTATGGTTCTTGAGTTATTTATCTTTATTGTTTGCATTGACAACATTATATGTGGATGGTTGTTAATGTTGTATCTGTTGCAATAGCATATGTTTGTGTTGTTATGTGAATGTCACGTTTCCAAATGACTGGTTTCTTTACTCTTTTTGATGTTGTCAAAGAAGGAGAAAGCAAAAGCAAGTTCACAAAGTTCAAAATTCTATGGAAGTGCATATAGTCAGGGGGGAATGTCCTTCGAGTACTAAATGTTTTGGGAAGGTTTTGCAAGGTTTTGCCATCATAAAAAAGGGGGAGTCTATGAGGGCAAGATTCCTTTTTACTATGTTTTAATGATGTCAAAATTAGGATATTAAGTACTTGTGTATTTTGGACAATATCACCTTGTCTAAGCCATGGATTCATCTCTTGCAAATGTGCATAAAGATCCTTATACATGTATTAGACATATAGGATCATACACAATGTCAAAAATGGGTTTTCGGGTCATTTTTAGATCCATAGGTCGACTCATAAAGGTCATAGATCGACTCACACTAAAGGGAAACAGTTTTGAAACTATCTGCCTTGCCTACACCTATCCTGGGTCGACGCATGGGCTCTACAGGTCGATTCATACTGTAGGGAATTTTTTTTTAACTTTCTGCCTTGCATGCGTCGACGCATGGGTTCCTATAGGCCGACACATGGGCTAATTTTTTATGTAGTTTTGGCCACTTCCTTGTACAGGTCGACTCATAGATGCTAGAGGCCGACCTCTCTCGCGTGTTTACCCATTTTTCTATATCTTTGTGTTCCCAAACTCAGTTTTTTACTCATTCGTGTATATATATATATATATACTCATATGCATCACTTTGATAACAGAAGAACAAAATTGAAAGAAACATTGTCTTGCTCTTCATCTTCACTCTCACAATTACATTCATCAATAATCATACATAATTATCATTATTGGTTGTGCCTAGTCAAGAGTGATAACATCCAAACGTAGGATTTGTGAATCAAGTTTGGGTAGAGATTCAGTGGGATTTTCTTTGATAAACCCATTGGGGTTTTTTCCTCTAAGATCTTGATAGATTTGGGAGTTTTTGTACAAGTCTTCGCATCACAGATTCAGATGAGTGAAAGCCTTGAAGAACGGTGGGTTCGGTCAAGGGAGTAACGATAATCGGAGGATCGTTTTGGAAGATTTGGGGTCAAGCATCTTGCGATCGAAATCAACCGAGTGAAAGACTTGAAAAACAGAAGGTTCGGTCAAGTGAGTAGCGGTAACCAGAGGTTTGTTTGTAGTGTTTGATGCACTTGATTCAGCTAGAATCAAGGGAAGAGGAGTGGTTAGATTCAACCTCAACAATTGGGTTAGATTGTTGGTTTGCTAGAACTTCTCTTGTACTGAATATTGCACACATATTTTATACATATCTCAATTCTATTTTAGAATTGAGGGCAGTCGTACCCTAAGCGAGGACGAAAGGGGAACTGCCTAAACAAATTGTGTGTGTCTCTCTCTCTATCTCTTTACTTTTATATTGTTGAATTTTGTGTGAAATCAATTGTTAGCAATATTTTGATTGATTTGTAGTGTTTCAAACATCTGTGTAAAACCATTGTAATCACTTTGATTGCAAGTGAGAAATATTCTGGACTATAAATTTTAAGGAAATTTGACTTGGTGTATCTCGCACACCAAGTGTTTCATATATTGATAACATACAAACTGTTTTATAAATTCTCAATTCAAATTTTATCCTCAATTAAGCATTGGAAACTGGTTCACCTAACTGACTTTTATTTGAATTATAGATTGGGAACCTTATTAATTCTACTCTCTTATCAAGATCATTCCATTCGGTATCACATATTCGATCTTTCTAATAAAGGTTCGGATAGACGAGTTTTGATCCGAGGCCGCTTTCGTATATTTTAGAACAATTTTTTGAAGCTCGCATTATTGAAAATAAGTTATCTATTCAACTCCCCATCTAGATCAGTGCCCTAGTCTAACACACCTAACTTCACTATCACTAAATTTACAACCATGAAAGCGCATAAAGTTCTTAATATAAATATGAGCCTTTGACTAATCACTGTAAACATCTACAACTTTCGGGTTTAGCATAGGGAGCTCGGGGAAGGAGAAACTATGAGCACATTTCATGATGTCAATCCAAAATGGAGCAACCTCTTCTTCTCTAGCCATAACCATTCTGAGATCTTCCACTTCCATTGGGTCTTCCAACTCCTCAGCATTCAAATATTTTACCCATAGTATCAAAACTCTCAATAATCTCTATCAAAACTCTCAATAATCTCTATGAAATCTACAAAGGGATTCCTCAAATCTAGAGGAGATACCTCAAATACTTTTGGGTTTATCATTTTAGTTAGTAATGAGGCATCACTTATGTTATTGTCCCGCATAAAGTATATGGAGGGAATGTTGAGATTTCAGATAATGACCATAGCTAGAAATAGACACAACAATTGAAAGGACAAAGGAGACGAATAGTACCTTAATTGTTGACAGGTTTTGGTTCGAGGAAATGAGAGACAAAACCACCAAATATCTAGAAATGTCAAGCGTGAAAAAATGAAGATCGAAGAAAGCACGATGATCACTAAGAAATGAAGATCATAGGGAATATGCGGGCTTACAAAAATCTGAAGCAAAAGAATCCAAAAGAGCAATTAACACATTCCCTCAATTAATAGGAAGCCACAAGCATCTGGGTCCACAATCATGAGTTAATGGAGCATCATAAGATGCGATAAACAACCCATGATCATCTTCGGTTCCATAAAGACAATCCAGTACACTAAAGGTACCTAATGGAGTTGACCCATATCTTAGAGATATAGGCCCCCGTGGAGGGAATCTACAATAAAATAATTTTGTAAAAATACAAATAATTAATGTATGTATTACAAAGACCACTTATTCACACACAACTTATTGGACATGTGACTCCAAGCACAATAGGGGGTGAATTGTGATATTTAAAATTTGTGATTAATTTAGAAGTTTTAATGCTTAAGAAGTAATTGTGTTAGTATTTTTAGATCACAATAAAAGACAACGGAAAAAGGTAAGGGTTAAAGAGATGGCCAAAAGAACTATCCATGTCGGCCGAACACTGGCCTACTCTTGTGCCCAAGAGATATTTTTGAGACTTTACTATAATATTGAGCTTTTACAAGTAATGTCCATGAATCTTTGATGCCAGTGAATCATGAGATCTTACACGGGCTTTTCCCCACCTAAAAATGAGGTTTTCCACGGGCTGAACTCACGAACGAGGTAGAGATTTTACAAGTTATTCTCAATAACCAAACAAAACATTTCCAAGACGAGTTCTATAATCAAACAAAGATTTTTCAAATGTTTTATCTCAAGAACTAAACTCAATTCTTTAAGAGTGTCACACGCTTAGAAATAAAAATAATGCCCGACACTAGTACATCTCTTTTATCACAAGCAGTTTTCACTCACAAGGAACTAAGATAACTTTGGTGAAAAGAAAATATTTAGAGAGAGAGAGAGAGGAGATAAATTAAGAAGAATTAGAGAAATCTCGAATTCTAGTACAAAATGAAGTGGGGAGGCACCTCTTTTATATAGGAAAGGAATTGTCTAAAAAAGAAAATGATTCATGGGTTAATTGACTCACCACTACTACGGAAAACACATATCACAACGGTTGGAAAAGGGATACCACCACAGTGGTCCAACCGTTGTGAGGTAAGGTGTAATTCTATGTATGATGATTTCCACCATGGTCGTGCAACCGTGATTGTATCCATGTAGTGCACTAACTACCACAACGGTTACTTTAAACAACCGTTGTGATATTATTTAATGCAACATATTTAATTATGGCTGTTCTAAACAATCGTGATTAAATATAGACCCGAGTTTATTAAAAATTATGTGGAATGCTTATTTCGCCAATGCTCACTAAACATATAACCTTCCAATCTGCATTAAAACATTATAATATGACAAATTAAGTTATATTAGAAGAATAAGTTCACATTCAAATCTTGACAAGAGTTATTCAACACCTTATCTGTATTTTGTTCTCTGACAATAAGAACTTGGTTTAATGATCCTAGTTCTTCAATCGCCCCTGTCTTCACCTCTAATTGTTTTTGTAAAATATTATTTACTTTGCAAACAAAACTAGAGGTGGAGAGAGGGGTGGTTGAAGATCTACGATCATTAAACCAAGTTCTAACGGTCAAAGAACAACGTGCAGTTAAAAGTGTGAAGAATTCTTATCAAGAATTGAACGTGTACTTATTTTTTAATACAATTTTATCTATCATATCTTAATTTTCTAATACAGTTTCGAAAGTTATATATTCGGTAAGGGATTGGAAAAACACCCAAACCGCATAATATGTAATAAACTCATCTTTTAAACAAACATTAACAATAACATTCATCAACAACAAACCATAAACAACAAAAATGATACAAAAAACATATCAAGTCATAAAATGCTTCAGAAACATACCATACATGTTCCATAAAGGCGTATTGTCAATGAAATAAGGATGAAGATAAATTTAGACCTGCAAACTTCTGTATAATTTGAATGAATGTCATTCTGGATCTTTGACACAAGTTTGTAATAAGACTAAATTTATCTTCGTCCTCTTTATTGAAAGAAGCATCCATACATACAAGTCAAAACAAGAAAGAAGTTCAAACATCATGAAACAAGCTATTGAAATGGATTTTGAAAAGAACTATAGAGAAAACGAACCTGTAAATATCCATTTGCTAAGATTTTTTGTTATAGTTTCGTTTTGGGGTTTCCATATGAGAGAGATGAGTGAGAGAGTTGTTAGAGTTTTGTTTTGACAGAGATGAGTGAAAGAGTTATTAGGGTTTTGTTTTGAGAGAGACGACTGTGATGTACCGAAGCGATAGATAACTCCACTTATATATAAATAAAGTATCACCTTTCATCATGGTTGTTAATAAAAATCGTGGTGATATACAAGGTCAATAACATTTTTATCATGATAAATGGCTAATTGTAGGTGTTGGGATTCGAAAAATTTCATCCCGTGTACCTTTTCACCACGGTTGCTTCATTTGACCGTTGTGACAGGTCCTATAGTAAATACAAAAAAAATGCTTAGAAATAAAGTATTACTACGGTTAACACTATGGTCGTTATAAAATTGGTGTTACGAAAGGTATATTTTGTAGTAGTGCACCTAATTGATTGAGTTATAAGTCTGATCGATTTGGTACTACAAATAATCGATTATTTATACCCAATATGGAAAATCTAGAGAGAGTCATTATCAATCATTAAATCATTGTCATAATCGATTATATAACCAATATTGCATCATCTAATTATTGAGCCGTAGGATCTAATCGATTAAGTAGTTAAAAACTTTCTCCTAATAAAGCTCACAGTCTCCTAATCCTAAGCTTAGGCTAGAAAAAAATTAAGGTGTTTTGTTAGGTAAATGGATACTTCAAAAACCATTTTAAGTGTGTGTGTGTGTGTGTGTATGTATTGTGTGTGTTGTGTGGGTGTGTGTGTTGTGTGTGTGTGTGTGTGTGTGTGTGTGTGTACGCGTACGTGCGTGCGTGCGTGCGTGCGTGTGTGTGTGTGTGTGTGTGTGTGTGTGTGTGTGTGACTATGACCACTTGATCTGTGCATTTTAATGCACTTCTCTTATGTTTGTACTTAGGCATTTCCCTACTTTGTTTTGTTTATTTTACTGTTTTGTTATGTTTTTAGAATTAAGTCTTTGTTTGCATTTAATCTATTTTCGCAACTAATTTTCAGCATTAGCGGTTATTTAATATCTGTCCACTGTTCGGATCATAACTGGAGCTATAGAATGTCATTTTGCACGTTCTGATATGCGTTGGAAAGTTAAGACAGAGAGCTACAAGTTTCATATTGAAGCCAAGAGCTGATTCGGAGTGAAAGATGGTCAAATAATTCGTTGAAGTCAGGACCTGAATTCTGCCTTAAGGAATATTTAGTTTTTCTGTCGGGTTTTTTATGTTTTTTGACCCAGTTGGGTTAGAACGGAAATTTGTGATGCTTTCCTATACCTAGCAGCCGCGCAGTGTTCATCTTCACCATTTTCTTTACACTGTTCATGAAATATTCTAAAGTTTTGTACGATTACGATGGAGAACTAATCCCAAGGATTAATCTGCTGTAATCGGTTTCCGCCGACACTTTGTGGTTCTTCTAATTTCCAATAAAATCTATTTCCTTTCAATTATTTTCTTTAATATCTTGTTTGCTTGATTTGATTTATCTTCGGGTTGATTGATTTATTTCGATGATTGCATGTTCCCATACTTTAATCGCGTTTGCTTAATCCGCGTCTGTTTATCGTGTTTGCTTAATTCACGATTGCTATATCTCATATGTTTGCTTAATTCAGAAATTAGGAATATCTATCGTATAATATCAATTGCGCTTGTTTGGTTGTTATTATAATCAAAAAGGGAATAGAGCCCGCTTAGGAATTGAGAGTTATTTGGGTCGATGATAAGTTAGGAAACCAAAATAGCAGATTAACCATTTCAGCTCATTTTGATAATCACTTAATTACACTTGTTTTCTGTTAATCAAAACTCAAACCCCCTCCCCCCATTGTCCAACCGGTTGGTTAAAAATAATACAAGAGTCTTTGAGAATGATACTCGAGTTGTCGTTACTGTCAACTATATTTTAAAAAAAATACTCGTTTTTTATCTGTGCGCGACAGCGGATCACCACTCGCACAAACATGACTAAACAAGCTTTCACACCCTCTCTTTTTCATGACTATAAGGATTTCAAGTTCCTTTTCCATATACACCGATCATATAAGCACTTAAATGGAAACTTGAGTCCCTTACTTAATGAGGCTTGAGATGTCTTAAAGTCAATCACCATCATCAAAGAGTTGGAAAGATATTACCACAAGATATTATCACTGACTTCAGTAATCATTCATGTTGTCATCATCAAAACTCAAGGAAGGTTATCAGCTTCATACCTACAAGGACATAGGTCCACACAACCCACCACCGCTCTCTTCCCCAGTACAGATGACCGTTAGAGGTCCTGAAACGTCACTGCGTAATTTTATTGAGGCGGATCTTTACAATCTACAATAATCCTAGTTCTGTATTTTGTAGCAAAGACTTGGGCGCCAACTATTTTGAACCAGCCAAATCACCTAATACAGACGGCCTAACATGAAGCCCAATCCAAAGTTCAACTTGCTCAGACTGATGAACATGTGTACCCTCGCCTAGGAGCTACACATTAAAGTCCGACACCGCAGTCATCTCAACTGTTGGAGTCAATACGATAATCTTTCGAATCTAGTGTCACATTCACAGGGGATGATTCCAACAATCGCCCATATATATAACTGTGGTTTAACATTGCATTAAAATACAATTCATTCTATTCTTGTTAGTTGCATATATCTGATCTCATCGATTGAACGTTTGAGTGCTAATTTTACAGGTAGACCTCACTCTTCATCTATCAGAAACTTCTCTCTTCGCACCGAAGAGCTCCCACTGTAGACTACATCCGCACATCCCAAATGTTTTATTCCACATCAAAATAATTACTCCATCGATTTCAAAATGACTGTCGTTTTAAGAGAAAAATTTTGTTTCAAAATGAATGTCATTCTCACTTTTTAATGTAATAATAATTGTTATTTTTTAAATTGTGTTATATAATTATTACTCTGTACACTATTTTCAACATATTAATAAGACTAATTTAGTAAAAGTGTAATATCTTATAACAATATTATTACATTTCTTAATCTGTGTATAAAACTCTTAAACGACAATCATCTTAAAACGGATAGAGTACATTCCGCGCAAGTGCTCCAATCATAACATATCTATAACATATCTATGAACCAATTATTTATAATTTAAAGTACAACTATAAATTATTATGCATGTTCCCATTCCAAACATAAAACTTCTCGAACCAATGATTTATATTTCAAAATCCATCTATAATTTATTATGCATGTTTGCATATAATATATCAACTCTTGATTTATTAGTGAATATAGGGTTTAAATTATTCAGATGAGCTAAATCAGGGAAGTAAACCCCACCCATTAAGCAACTAGTTATAGGATTGTTTGAAGATCAATGGAATCACTTTTTTTTATAATTAACTAAAGGAATTTATAAATCAACAGACATACATATATAGACAAGTACAACAAAGCACATTATACAGATCGAGAACACATCACCCTGAAAACGACATTCATGGGCATAGTATTCTTTGAAATAATAATTTAGAAATTATGATTAATATCATAAAACAAACACCATCTAAATAATTTCAAGAAGGGAATAGATACTTTATGTCTTCTCATTACAAGTGGTAGAGTCATATATATGTCCCATTAGAACCACTTCAAAAGTGTTGTAACTTTGTTATAATCTATAGTCTACAGCATATATCCTATGTCCTATATTTGCTTGACAAAAAAGATATATAGGTACATTAGACGTCTCTTCATGACCAGAGGGATTATGGAAAATTATTCTGTTTGAGCCAAACAAATAGTATGAAAAATTAACACGTGATTTTATCGACAGCTAGTTTCTTGGACAAGTTTTACTGACCTAGTTGTTTTAAGTGGTTGAGCTGGAATATATATATGTAGAGTTTGATGCTTTGATGAGAGAGTTTAGTGTTGTAATGCAACCACTAACATAAAATATTAATGACTAATATTGGTAAATGAAAAATGAAAATAAAACCAAGAGAATTCACTACTAAAAAAAAGTATCGATGTCATTGTGTACAAATAAATTTTGGCTAATTGGATTTTTTGATATGCAAATTCTAGGTGACATGATTAATTTTTTATCTGGTATGAATCTTTCTCTTCAAGTGATTTTGATAAAAAAAAATTTAATGGCAAACATAGATAAATAATAAACAAGAAGAACAAAATTATTTCACCAACAACGAGAACTCTGCAATCAGTCGATCTAATGACACATAAAAAAAAATTTTAAAAAAAAAGTAGAATAATAGTAAAGACAACTCTAATTCAAGTTAGTAAATTAAATAGATATTCACCACCTTAAATAAAGAGATAAGTCTGACCTCATCCTGACCACCACCAATGAAATAGAGTCTTTCAAGAGAAGTATCAAGATAGCTTAATCGTTGAAATGGAGGCAAAGACTCTTAAATTCGCTATTAGTTTAACTAACGAATAAGGTTCTCCCTTCAATATCTAAAAGTACAATAGTTAGCAACAAACTTACCAATATATGATTTTCAAGTTAAAAAAAATGTTCTTCTATTCCACATCCTAAACCATACAAAGCAAATCCTAATACAAGTCGGAAGGCTAAATATATACCAACCACCTTCAATGAAGAAGAGTTTGATCTCACCCCATCCGAACCACCATCAATATAAATAAAGTCCTCCAAGAGAAACACCAAAAACACTCCATAATCAGAACATGGGCAAAAACTCTTAAAATCATTATTGGTTCAGACAACATATATGATTCTCCCTCCAATAAGTGAAAGTACACGAGTTAGCCACATACCTACATATATATCATTTCAAAGCTAAGAACATATTCTTCTATTTCATATCTTTCGCATTTGTTTATATATGGTGATAAATTTTAGTACATTAGTGTTTGTCATGTGTATGACTTAGATGGTAATATCTATAAACACTTAAATCCAACTATCGTTGGGTATTCAGTCGGACTTGATATGATATGATGCTAGAGTAAAGACTATTTTGTAGACTCGAAGATCTTAAGTCGTCTATCAGACACAAATTCCATCAGCGCATTACTACATACAATACATTTTATGAAAAAAATTCCACCTCACCTAACAAAAAACTGAGGTAAAAGGTAAATCGCGCCAAGTTTTTATTTATTTTTAATAAATACCACATATTCCCTCGGCATCAGCAACAATTTATGTTTTTATTTCTTTAAAAGTGGTGTCTTTCTTTTTATTTTATTTTTAATTTTTAAATTAATCATCTATTCCTCAAGTTATATTTAATAAATGAGAGATTAAATTATCATATTTTACTATAAAAACACTTGTTAATCAGATTTTACCATAAACCTAACTTATATGTAGCTACTCCAAAGTCTTACGCATCATTCTTTAGGATGGATTGCAAGACAAAAAAATCTTCAATGTTCTTCAATATTTAAAAAAATATTTGTCTTCCCTTCCAATCTATCTCACATAATGATGTTGATGTTGTTGTTGTATTTTTGTAATAACCTTCCTATGTTGTCAATCAAAGAAAACATTAAGAAATTTATTGCTTTCATCGGTTGACAACATTGAGAAATTTATTCCTAAACACAATCATCCATTTCTCTTTCATGCTCTCTTTCATGTTCTCTTTCATGTGAAAACATTTCCCATGAAAACATTTCCTCAAGATAATGAAATCTCTCTGGGATGGATTGCAAGTACAAAAAAAAAAATTCTCTTAGTTGGAACAGATAACTTATTAGAAATTTGAGAAGATAGGTTGTTCTCCAAGAATCCATTATCAAACTCTTAATCTTGGATTCTTGCTCTCAGACTCTGCTCTTCTTCACAAATTTCTCCAAGATCCTTCAGCCTCTTTTCACGTGTCCTAGGAAATTCTAAAAACTAGCTTCTCAGCACCTTTTAGTATTTATATGTCCTTACTTCTCAAATTCACACTTTTTGGCCAATTAAATCTAAAGCTCTCTCCTTTTACCTGCTACTCTCCACTATTCACCAAAATGACCCATTCTCCTATTTTTTCAATGAAATTATTATTTAAATTAAATAAATATTTCAATTAAATAAGTATTCAAATTAAATAATTATTTAATCAAGATTTTTTATTTAATATTATTTTATCTTATTATAAAATAGTTAATTTACCTAATTACCTGTAATAATCCAAATAATATTATTTCATGTGCTCTCAAGTTCATATCCCCAATAAGTAGTAAATTATCAATTTTACCCCTACGCTCTGAAAACAATCAAATTCAATATACTACATAAATCCCATGAATAAATAAATAAATAAATAACTTTAATAATAAGTTGAAGCGTTACAACATAAATATCTTAATTTTTCATGTTTCCACTGTTGGAATCAAACCCGAATCTTGGAGATAATTCGAATCAATGTTGATGAATAAAAATCAATCTTTCTGATTGATCACTAATGACAGCCCGCCATTACATATAATCAGTCGAAGAATTGGGGAAAACGAGAAAAAGAGGGGCCAAAATGATGAAAAAAAGCCCAAGAATGAGTGAAAAATAGTAAAGTATGGAAAAATCAGACTTAGTGAAAATTCTGGTGAAAAAGGGTGAAAAAACATGCAGCTACGGGAATAATCACGCGCAGCATCGCGTGCGCGGTAGAGGAGAAAATGTTACATCACACTCGCGATGAGTTCATAATGCACGCGATGGTTGCTTTTTCTGGACTTTTTCCTGACGCGATCTGACCTCTTCTAAAAACTTTAAAAGGGGATTTTCAGCACTTTTATAAGGGTTACAAAATTTGGCACTGGGAGCATGATTTTACAGCATCAAAGTGTGCTTTTGAGAGCATTGGAAGCCATTGGAGGCCAATACTTCAAGGGAATTCATACGCTTTTCTTCTTTATTCAATTGGTATTGTAATTTTCATTATGAGTAGCTAAAGCTCCTCTAGGTTAGATTATGTTATGATGAACCTTATTCAATCTTATTGGCATTAAATGGCAGTTTAACTTTGTATGAATACTTTGAATTATAATTTTATTCAGTTGTTTCTTATGTTTAATATTATTATTTGAGATATTTTGTTAATCTGTTGTTAGATACATAGGGATTCCTGACCCGTATCCTATGTATTGGACCTAGGGCAACTGTTCTACTTAAGCCGATTGAATAGGGATAGGAGACCTCGAGTAGTGGCACGGGGAATTAACAATATGTACATCACCTAACATTGCTTACGTTGGTGGACTAGGGATAGAAAGCTCCGAGTAGTTATTAGTGAGTTATTTCATGGGGGACTGACTATAAAGATTTTGTTAATTCGCCGTAAAATTATAAGGATAAGATCATTCATACAAGGCATCGTACATCAACAAGAGGGGATAAGAGGATTCTAAAACACAACTTGACCGCCTTCGTGATATAGTTTTCTCCTTTGTTACATTTTGCACTGAAAAATTGCAAAATCCTCCTTTTTACTATTTTTATTTAATATTGCACAAATCATTGTTCTGTTCAAACACACTCTTTGTGGGTTCGATCTTTTTATTACTGTGACACTATCGGTACACTTGCCGAGAAGTCATCAAGTTTTTGGCGCCGCTGTCGTGGACTGTTGATTGCAACATGGCAACGCTTTGTGCAACATATTTTTCTTATTTTATTTTAATTTTAGTTTTATTGCTTTTGTTTATTTTTCTTGTTTATCATAGTGCTTCTGAGGTATTTTGTGTTTATGTATGCACAATTCAGGATCGAAATTACTACCATTCGATCAAGAAATGGAAAGAACCACATGTGCCCTCACAAAAGCAGATAGAGAAGCAATTCTGGCTTAAGGAGATCAACCCGAAGTAGATCCACCAACACTTTCTTCGGATTTGGAAGACGGGAATAACAAGGCTGCTCCATAACTCCCAACTATGGGAGATTACTGTAAAAGGATCAACGACAGTCAAGTTTCTAGAGGGTTTGTAACGGCATACCCTACTAACTTTAATATTAAGAATTCTATGCTTTCACGTCTAAGAGACAATCAGTTCGACGGGAACGCTATCAGAGATCTGTGGGCTCATCTTGCACGCTTCTACGAAACCGCTTCGATGTGCAAGTCGGGTAATGTCACGGAAGATCAAGTGAAGTTGCAATTGTTTGGTTTCTCGCTTATTGGAAGGGCAAAAGATTAATTACTATGCCTTCCAAATGGAACCATTCAAACATGGAAGGATCTAGAAGATAAGTTCTTGGAAAGATTTTTTTACCACCACCTAATTTACTGAACGAATGGCTGATATTGTGAATTTTTAGCAACAAGATGTGGAGATCCTATATGAATCATGGGAGAGGTTCAAACTATTGTTGGGAAGGTGCCCCAACCATAATATTACTATTATGGAGAAAATTTAAAGTTTTATCAAAGGCCTAAAGAGTCAGACACACATATTGCTAGATGCTTCCGCGGGAGGCACAATTAGACAAATGGCCGAGCCACAAGTCAAAGACCTAATTGAGAAGATATGCATGAATGAGTGCCGCACCAAGAGTGAAAGATCGATAAAGGTTGAAAGGGTAGGTACACCCAAAGGTATATTAACTGTTGACACTCAAGCTGCTTTATTAGCTCAAATTGAATTATTAAATAAGCAGCTAGCTGTAAGCTGCTTAAATAAAGCTAACATGAGCCAGGTACAAGCACTTAGGTGTGATTTTTCTTGCGGAGGACATGCAAATGGAAGGTGCTCATTGGAAGGGACAAGTGAAGAGGTTCAATGTGCTAACTTTCAAAATAACAACCCTTATTCCAACACCTATAATCCGGGATTGAGAGATCATCCAAACTTTTGTAAGAGCAACAACCAAAATCAAAGTGGTAACCAAGCGGTGCAACAAAATCAACAAGCTCCAAATTTACAAAGAAAGCCTTCATAGTTGGAAGAAAATTTAGAAACGTTCATGAAATTCACTCAACTTGGCTTGGAACAGGCAAAAAGAAATCATGAGACCATGAGTAGAAATCATGAGGCGTCCCTTAAGAATTTGGAGACGCAGATTGGTCAGTTAACAAAACAAGTCACTACTCTAATAAGCTCAAGTGGAGGAGTTTATGTGAAAACTTCAAATGATTATTAGAATGACTCATGCAAGGCTGTGGAAACAGGTTTTGAGGTAATTGTTACTAAATAGAGAGATTAAATAGTGGAAGAGGAGCCACTGGACAAGGAGAATGGGCCCAAAGTGACCAAGAAGAAAGATGAGTTACCATTGAGCAGTTAATAGACAAAAATTCTCCGCGAATGAGGACAAAGAGACAAATCCTTAATGATCAAAATCCTCCACTACATGAGTACATTAAGGCACCATATCTTATACTCAAGAAGAAACCTATACATGAAAAAAAGGCAGAAATGTTTGCCAGGTTTAACGAGATGCTCAATACACTACATGTAAGTATTTCTTTCCACGAGGTTCTAGAACTAATGCCTAAGTTTAAAAAATTTATGAAGGAAATATTAAAGGGTACCAAGCAAAAAATGGAACAGGTGCAAGCCAATATGACAGAATAATATGACTTGCCCGTGCCTAAACCATTGCCACTAAAGCTTAAGGATCCAGGTAAGTTCTCTATATCTTGTAAAATTGGGGGGATGGAAATTCCACATGCCTTATGTGATTTAGCTTGGAGCATAAATGTGATCCCACTCGATGAGGTCAAGGAGTATGCATTAGGGGATATTATACCAATCAATATCATGCTTGCATTAGCTGACTTATCTGTTAACCAATTGGTTGGTGTTATACAAGATATATTAGTGCATGCAGATAACTTAACATTTCTTGCAGATTTTGTAGTATTGGACAAGAAAGGAAGGTCGGAGGGTTCGTTGATTCTAGGACGACCATTTTTGGCAACTGGGAAAGCTAAGATCGGTGTGGAAACAGGTGAAATTTTTTTAAATTTTAACAAAGAGAAAGTGTTTTTTAAGGTGTATAATCAGGAACTGGTTGTAAAAGAATTGAATACATGCTACCACATGGAGGAAAAAGGTAGTAAGGTTGATAAAGGTAGAAGAACAACCACATTTACTAGCGTTAGGGTCTCCCTTGCGCATGACGCGCCATAGGCACGAACCGTCAAGCTAATGACGAAAAAGAAGCGTTGGATGGGAGGCAACCCATTAGTAAGATATTAATTTTATTATTTTGCTTACAAGTTTTTTTCCGTTAACATGTCATGCTTGCATTTTGTAATAGTGTCAATAAGATAACAGGGCATAGGCGAGACCAAAAAGTCAAGAAGGGAAAAGACAGCCAAAAAGAAAAAGGAAAAAAAGAGTCATCGTGCACGCGATGTAGATCGTGCGCGCGATAGAGATGTGGGTGAAGTTCTACATCGTTGTCATCGCGTGAGTGATGAATCTAGGACACACACAATGTGATCGTTATAAAGAGACATTGAGCATAACCGTTTCCATTGTGCGTGTAATGAGAAACGATCAGGAAGGCTATAAATAGATTGCTGTTCATTCCTGTTTTTTCACAACTTTTCTCCGCTTTTCCTCCTCTCTGATCAAGTTCTTTGAGAAATTTCTTCTTCTTTTCCTCTGTATGTGTATTGTCTGTATTATTTTTGTAGGTATCATAGCACCCAAAAGAGCAAGAGTTGTAAGAGGATCTAGTTCAAGAAATGCTCCCACTCCCGATGCTCCCGTCTACCCCAACTACAAGTTCTTATCCGAAGTGCATTCTCAAAAATTTATCAAGATGTTAGATTACCACATTGTGAGGGAAAGAGCGCTCGGTTGTGATGATTTATGTAACACCCTAAAACCCCCGCGTTAAATAATAATAATTATCAGAGTAAATTTAAAACATAAACATTTAGGATGTCACATTCACCATAAACCTGCTCATACATTATAATATACAACACATGTCACCTACTAAAAATTACTAACAGTAATAATAATAATAAAAATAAAACATGCCTGAAAATTCAACTCTTATTGCAGCGGAACATCAACAACTAGACAGTTTAATGATTCAAAGCATAATCATGTTTTAAAGTAATTGTAAGAAACATCATATCAAAAGATATCCAAACAATATCCAACAAACATGAGTGACATAGAAACGTTTCATTCCCCGGTGCTACATATCAGAGCAGACGCCGACTTTAAAAGCATAAATGGAAGACTCCATCTTCCACTCACATTGAATCTCCTACTACGGATTATATGCCGTTACCCACTGTAATGACATGTATAATATATATCTAGAATAATACAATACAAGCACTTTATTTGGTACTGACACATCAAAAGCACCTAATGGCATAGTTCACGTACTTGTCCATTTCTAAAACATAAATACACTACATGGCACAAGTCATGAAAACTAGCCAAAATAATAAAAACTAAAAATAATATACAATATCCTCAATTGTATACAATAAAAGAATACACAGCGGAATAAGCTTAACTAAGCTTCTCTTGAAACATCCGAGCATCGCTCCACTTGTAACCAAACCTGTACCTGAAATAAAGCAACTATAGTGGGGTGAGATACATCAAATCTCAATGAGTTCCCTATCCTATAGATTCTCTCGGCTTTACAGGGTTCTATCAATCCTAACTCAAGTCAGGGGAAGGGAAAAGACCTTGAGTACACGATCTCACCATCTCACACTATATGGAAACACGTCATGAGTCTGTTAACTCATCAAAATCACACGAAAAGAATTACGCCCTGAGCCTGTTAACTCAAGATTCCTTACGAATCGGAATATGTCCTGAGCCTGTTAACTCAGGAATTCCGCTAATCAATAACCATACCAAGGCATCCCCTGTTCCCGTCCACTTCTACGTCTAGAAGACGACCCGAGTCATGGATCCTTATAGTTACTTGGCATACGAAATGGATTCGGGATCATCGGCCCGTACACCGTGATCCATCACTTCACACGGCCCGTACACCGTCACAAGTCTCTTTACCTGTAGGCTCCATTCGTACTATACGCGGGAATCAAACCTGCCAAGTAATTGTGCATACGTTTCAGAGGAGGTGCTTGAGTCTCATGAAACTACAGCGCAAGATAAATGGTTACGATTACGTGATCACACACACCACGTGATTGTATTCGACAATCACAAGGCCACAATGCCTTACCACAAACCACAAAGGTTTACACACATGTTCCATACTAGTGTTTAACAATTCTATTCACAACCTAGAATTATAACAATCTTACTCTACCATTTGTTTTGGGGTAAAGTTTCCCCACTCTTCCTAATTCATATTTTAACATGCATATATATACAAACATGTTTAACAATAAGAGCATAGGCAAAATAATCATCAATCGCATAATAGAAACACATAATTCAACAACAATTACCCACCATTAACGATAAAAGTCGACAAAATGACACTATTCCAAAATCCCGACCTAATTAAATCGGCCAACGATCTTAAAACCATTTTAATAAGAAAGTACATTTTATTAGCTTTCCAACGATATCAAGAATGTTAAAAACGGATAACCGAGTCAAAAGTTATGGACATAACGAGAAATGGTATCGCGGAAAACACAATTATGCACCCTCATGGTCGTACGCGTATTGCCTTGCTCACTTGCCCATCCATACGCGTATTGCCCAAAGTGATACGCGTATGGGCAGAGACCAAAACTCCCTAAAAATTCCACTAACAAACCAATACGCGTATTGCCTCACTCCATACGCGTATTGCCCAATCCCATACGCGTAATGCCTATAATCCTTCCTTTCCATACACGTATTGTCCAACCCAATACGCGTATTGCCTTGTCCCATACGCGTATGGGCAGCGAAACCCAGAATTTTTCCTGCATTGTTCCCGTTACGAATTTCTCCCCAAAACCTCTCCAATTCTCATCTAACCACTTCCAAATCACAATATATCAATCCAAATATATTCCAACACAATTAACAAGTATTCTATGCAATTTATATCGAATTTCATCTGTTAGAATTCATTTTCTCTCAATCTAACTTAAGTTCAATTCTTATATTTCTAGACTTAGAGTGTCTAACTAGAACCCACCTGGTAACCGAAGAGGAGTTTGGAGAAGATGATGAAATGATGGCCCATGAACTTCTTCTTCCCAAGTTCTTCTTCTTTCTCTTCTTCCTTTCTATTTCTTTCTTTCTCCTTTTCTTATATATATATATATATATATATATATATATATATATATATATATATATATATAATAATCATTAATTTATAATATAAATCCAACAGGGTAAAATATCTCCAATTGATATTTGTCGTCTCACCCAATTGATCAATTATTAGAATTACCATAAAATTACTTTCTCAGATTAATAAATATAAATCTGTCTCTTTGATAAAATAATTTATCTCTTTAGAATTCACCAGTTGCTCTATTGATCCCAAATAATAATACTTAAAATACTTAGAATATTTCATGAATCCAATTTACCAAAAATAGAGCACATAGATACTCACCTGATCTCATCTGATATCCAATTGAGCATTTAGATAATACGGGGTATTACACTCTCCCCCCCTTAAATTGAAATTTGCCCCCGAATTTTCCTCTACTCGGCAATAACCACAACTTGTACCCTGGTCTTAGATTCACCCTTAACTCTACTTCCGTTCAACTCCCTGACGTATTCCAATTCCAACACTTCACGGACCAAAATCCTTATTTTCACAAATTATCAAACTTCGGTTCCTTAGTCATACTCTTATTCCAACATTAGGTTAACTTCGAACTTAACTTTTTCCCATAGTTCATCTGTTGTTCTATACAAAACACTTGGTCGCATACTACTTCCGGCAAGAAGGTACCCTTCCATATTCCTCAACTGAGTCACACAACAAAACCTCAACACCTTATCTTGGTCTAGGATAACAAACACTCATCACCTCCTTGTGAGGTAATTCAATGATTTCTCAACTTCATACAATCCACGACGATTTATATTTCCATAACTTCAACGTCCAAAACCACTTCATTATTATTTAAACGACTTCTTTACCAGTTCCATCTGGTCTGACGCTATACGTTGTACTCACTAAATCCAATATTTCCTTCCTTTCGTATCACACCAAAAGGTAACCCACTTAGAACAAAATCTTCTTATTTCCAATCTTACAATCAATTTCTCCTCTGATTCTTATAAATCTAATTGAGCCCCTTTCATTTGTCACCTTCCCCTGCGCAACTCCAATTCTAGTAGTGGAACACCACGAATTCTTAAGCACTACCAAGTAGCTAACGGTCCATGGAGAACACACTCATCCATTGGGGTCCTTACTAACCAATGATACAAGAAACTTACTGGCGTCCTATGGTAGAACAATTTCTTTGCCAACACACAACATTATAACATCTGTCCAACACTCTCCAGACGATAAAGACACAGGAGTTACCCTGCTACAACCATAACGTACACAACTCCCAATCCATTCCAAACATGGAATAATTCATCCAAAGTAGATTAACAACTTTCATTTCTAGTTACCACATTCCCCATTAAGTCTTCTTACAGGTCTCCGACTTGCTCAAGGTTTGTTGTTGGTACGAGTTCTCGACTAATATTACATAGCACCATCACGAAGCTTCGAACATATGCAAGTCACCACTTATCAAAACTTAACTCCTCCAAAGCACGATTGTGAGTTTCCATATTACTCACCCACTCACATACCATAATCAACATACATACCCACTTTCGAAGTCCATACCACACCTCTCAGTTGAATCCGTTTTTCTCAATCGTTATGTTCCCTAAACGATTCCAAGTTACATGCTTAACTTCGGAACATCAAATTCTCACTCGTACTTGGAAATATAACTTCTAAATTTCACTCTCTTGGTAAAACACAACTGCACACAACTAGTACCACTCTCACGGAGTCAAAATCCAATACCGTGAACCCACGGCTGGTAGCACTTACTAATTCTGACCAACCGTTCATACCTTACTAATACCATGATTACACACCTAAATATTCCTTGCAAGATCAATACTTCGTGGGTATTCTTTAACTTCGTCCTCAAGGCTCACAACGACAAAACACCCAAGACCTTCTCATACTCAACACCGTTTACAAGATTACTTCCTCGAAGACAATTCCCTTGTCATCTAAACAGACAGTCAACTAGGCAACACCTTTCCAAAAGTTATGATTCCGAAACGCAATCCATCTTCCATGCACGTGTTACTTGGTTAACCACCTTGCGTTAGTCGGGTAACACTGCTGTAGAAACAAAACCAGTTTCTTCTTAATTCAAAGCCATTCCTACTCAAACCATTAATCCAATTCATCATACTTGAAATACCGTTCACAACTCGTGGCTTCTTAACTTGTATAACATTCACTAACCATGACCCACTCAGGTAAAACCGACAAGGTCAAAGCATGCAGACAACACACTCCAACCAAGTGACATGTAAACTTCCAAATTCTGAGGCGGCCACACTACAAACTTTAGCATAATAGTTCATTTTTTCTGCTCAACAACTACACTAGATGAAAGCCAAAATGACGACATTATAGGGTTTTAGCCACAACTCATGCTTGATTCGTCCATAAGCAAAATCCAACACACAATCATCATACGGTACCACAAAATTGATGGACATGTCATATCAAGCATACCACTTTATTCTCTCACTCCGTACACATTAACCAGGATTTCTTGCCCTTCACTATCCATTACACATCCCACTTACACCAAATTACTTAATGGAAAATTCGCAACCGACAACTCTCAACAACTACTTACCCAACCCTTCCGGTATAAATCGTTCCATGATTTACACTTAGTCCGTAATAAGTCCTGATTTGCTTCTCCTTGTTTTACCACAATCTTGTTTCTTAAAAATACAATACTCACTGTTCCACAAAGTACGTCTCTTCACACTTGTCTCAATAACAAGAATCCATCACGTACACTTGTGACCACGGTGATGCTACTACGCTTGCTGTTAATACCAAAGTGTAACTTCTTCAGTTCTACTCATAATACTAGGGTTCGCGTGGGTGAATCATCTTTGATTACATTTCCTTAACTACAGGTTCATCAACACCTTAAAACTCCATTGCACACTCGTCCAAAAATACATTACATTGCCACTTCCTCTTAACATACCATTAATACCATTTTCTACATCGTACTTACTTTCGCCCTCCATTGTACTCCTCTTAGGTCCAAATATAAAACCACCATACTTACATTTCCTTAAGTCCAAGGTTCTTACTCTGTTTCTTAATACAACTTGTTCCGGTTCGTACCACTACACTTTCTGATACTTAATGAAGCTCATTTTTTTCTTCAACACCATACCTTATACTATTCCTTGGGTAATTTAACATTTCCAAATTGGTCTCTTACTGAATACAGAAATCTTGATTTAATACCTCGAACTTAATCTCTCTTCATATCTGAAATCACGCAATTTATCTCTTACCCTTCGTCCGGCACATACTTATTACACTTGAATCATGTAAACACATCCCAGTGTCCCTTCTCACACTTCTCTACCACTTTAGATTCTCATGAAAATTGAACTCCCTTAACTCTCAACTTTTAACCAGTCGGAAGAGATTACTCCGAACGCACTCTTCGAGGTACTCCCATCCACCCAAGATGCCATGACGATCTTAGAAACTGAAACACCAATACTTATCTCACTCCCGGACCTTACGTCAACCATTCCACAACACAACTCTCCTTTTCCACGGAATGAGATTACTTGAAATCCTTATCCAATTGTCCAATAGAGATCCTTAACTTTCGGACTTCATCAATTCCAAAGGATTGCTTAACAACTCATCGCTCTTTCTTTTCCACGCTTCACACGCACAACGTCTCTTAAAAACTCACTGAGCTGACCAAAACTCTTCACTACTAATTCTTGGCTTGAGCCTTCCCTCACAACACAAGTTCCGACAACACTTCGGAGTCCTCGTGGTCGCTCAACCATGATTCGACCTATCACATACATAGCATTAGGTTGATCAGGACCAACACTACGTAGTATGATGTTAAGTTTCATGATGGCAAGACACACTTAAGAGGCAGGAATAGATTTACTTATGATGTTTCAAGGCTAGGTCGAGAATACGACCTGCTCTGATACCAACTGTAATGCCCTGTATAATATATATCTAGAATAATACAATACAAGCAATTTATTTGGTACTGACACATCAAAAGCGCCTAATGGCATAGTTCACATACTTGTCCATTTCTAAAACATAAATACACTACATGGCACAAGTCATGGAAACTAGCCAAAATAATAAAAACTAAGAATAATATACAATATCCTTAATTGTATACAATAAAAGAATACACAGCAGAATAAGCTTAACTAAGCTTCTCTTGAAACATCCGAGCATCGCTCCACTTGTAACCAAACCTGTACCTGAAATAAAGCAACTATAGTGGGGTGAGATACATCAAATCTCAGTGAGTTCCTTATCCTACAGATTCTCTCGGCTTTACAGGGTTCTATCAATCCTAACTCAAGTCAGGGGAAGGGAAAAGACCTTGAGTACACGATCTCACCATCTCACACTATATGGAAACACATCATGAGTCTGTTAACTCATCGAAATCACATGAAAGGAATTACGCCCTGAGCCTGTTAACTCAAGATTCCTTACGAATCGGAATATGTCCTGAGCCTGCGAACTCAAGAATTCCGCTAATCAATAACCATACCAAGGCATCCCCTGTTCCCGTCCGCTTCTACGTATAGAAGACGACCCGAGTCATGGATCCTTATAGTTACTTGGCATACGAAATGGATTCGGGATCATCGGCCCGTACACCGTGATCCGTCACTTCACACGGCCCGTACACCGTCACAAGTCTCTTTACCCGTAGGCTCCATTCGTACTATACGCGGGAATCAAACCTGCCAAGTAATTGTGCATACGTTTCAGAGGAGGTGCTCGAGTCTCATGAAACTACACCGCAAGATAAATGGTTACGATTACGTGATCACACACACCACGTGATTGTATTCGACAGTCACAAGGCCACAATGCCTTACCACAAACAACAAAGGTTTACACACATGTTCCATACTAGTGTTTCACAATTCTATTCACAACCTAGAATTATAACAATCTTACTCTACCATTTGTTTTGGGGTAAAGTTTCCTCACTCTTCCTAATTCATATTTTAACATGCTTATATATATAGAAACATGTTTAACAATAAGAGCATAGGCAAAATAATCATCAATCGCATAATGGAAACACATAATTCAACAACAATTACCCACCATTAATGATAAAAGTCGACAAAACAACACTATTCCAAAATCCCGACCTAATTAAATCGGCCAACGATCTTAAAACCATTTTAATAAGAAAGTACATTTTATTAGCTTTCCAACGATATCAAGAATGTTAAAAACAGATAACCGAGTCAAAAGTTATGGACATAACGAGAAATGGTATCGCGGAAAACACAATTCTGCACCCTCCTGGTCGTACGCGTATTGCCTTGTGCCATACGCGTATTGCCTTGCTCACTCGCCCATCCATACGCGTATTTCCCAAAGTGATACGCGTATGGGCAGAGACCAAAACTCCCTAAAAATTCCACTAACAAACCAATACGCGTATTGCCTCACTTCATATGCGTATTGCCAAATCCCATACGCGTAATGCCTATAATCCTTCCTTTCCATACGCGTATTCCCCAACCCAATACGCGTATTGCCCTGTCCCATACGCGTATGGGCAGTGAAACCCAGAATTTTTCCTGCATTGTTCCCGTTACGAATTTCTCCCCAAAACCTCTCCAATTCTCATCTAACCACTTCCAAATCACAATATATCAATCCAAATATGTTCCAACACAATTAACAAGTATTCTATGCAATTTATATCGAATTTCATCCGTTAGAATTCATTTTCTCTCAATCTAACTTAAGTTCAATTCTTATATTTCTAGACTTAGAGTGTCTAACTAGAACCCACCTGGTAACCGAAGAGGAGTTTGGAGAAGATAATGAAATGATGGCCCATGAACTTCTTCTTCCCAAGTTCTTCTTCTTTCTCTTCTTCCTTCTTCCTTTCTATTTCTTTCTTTCTCCTTTTTTGATATGTATATATATATATATATATATATATATATATACCTAATCATTAATATATAATATAAATCCAACAGCGTAAAATATCTCCAATTGATATTTGTCGTCTCACCCAATTGATCAATTATTAGAATTACCATAAAATTACTTTCTCGGATTAATAAATATAAATCTGTCTCTTTGATAAAATAATTGATCTCTTTAGAGTTCACCAGTTGCTCTATTGATCCTAAATAATAATACTTAAAATACTTAGAATATTCCATGAATCCAATTTACCAAAAATAGAGCACATAGATACTCACCTGATCTCATTTGATATCCAATTGATCATTTAGATAATACGGGGTATTACACCCACATAGAGGCAACATTCAAACAGAAAGGGTGAGATATCATAACTAGATAAAGGAAAGCATGATAATTAGCAAGCACAGTTCATTACATGCATAAGTCACCCATTCAACACATACATACACGCATTCAATATCCACCAACAGAACGCAACAACGATCACAACTACAATACAATGCAATGAGACTCACAACTCAAATCAATGCATGTGGTACCAATTCGATCCCTTTTTTATGATCATAATTTCCGTCGGAATTTCCATATAAGTCGTTCACACCCCACATAGACACTCGACATCCATGATCGCTCACACCCTACATGGGCACACGAACACTTGTAATTTCTCACACCCCACATGGGCACACAATTACCACAACAACAACAACAACACGATTCTAATTCAAAGAATCCGGATTAAGCGCTCACACCCCACACGGGCACACGCCTTATCATACAACTTATGCAAACATGATATGCATCAATGACAACATACAATGACGACCAATGCATATGGCTATTATACAGCCAATACCTCACACCACAACTGCCCAACACGCAGCATATACCACCCAAACATGTAACCATTACAATCCACGGCTACAACACACATTCGCACAACCGAACTCAATATTTCAACGTTTAACAGCTCACAACGTACACGAAAACACAATTAACACGTCGAATAGTTAGAATTCTGGCATCAAAAATAATTTTAACAGAAAGTAAATGGAATCAGCTTTCCAATGATTCGAACGGCGACTGAAACGGACCTACGAATCAAAAGATATGAATTTTTAAAGTTTTATAAAATTTTGTTCGTTCCAGTGGTAATTACACTGTCCCTGCTCGCCTGATGTTCACCCAGCGAGACGCGACCAACACACCTTCGCCCAACAAAACACCCCATTCGCCCGGCGAAATTCCCCTTTAGCCCAATGCTCGCCCGGAGAAGCCGAAGCGAATTTCCTCCCCCGTACAAATTCCAAAAACTCCTATTTTCCACCCCTCGCTCGCCTCTCAATTTCGCCCGGTGACCTCCAAGCGAGATCGCTTCGCCCGGAGGAACGGGTCCTTCGCCTAGCGAATTTCTGCGAACATGCAATTCTACTACATGTTCACACCAGAATTTATTTTCTTAAGTTGTTTCAAAAATCAGCTTTTCTTAGAATTCACTCAAAACATTTTTTTTTTGACAAAAATACACTTTTCAAAATTTCAGAAACACAAGTTTTCTTTCCCAAAACCGTTCATAACCTTATGTTGACTCTGACTCACAATCACACACACAACAATCAACATCCAGATCATACCCTTCTCAATCATGCAATTTCAACAACAACAATTCCAATAAAGCATCATTCTAACAGCAATCACAACAACAATATTCAACCCACGAATCATCAAAAATTCAATCAATCATCAAATCATCATAATCATGAAATAGGAGAAGAAATCCAAAAACCCTACATGTCATAACCTACCCATCAATCTTCATGTTAACCCTTATATAGTTAGAACCCCACCCTTACCTTAGAGTTCTTCCGAGAACCTCAACCTTTAGCAATGGAGATTCTCCCTAATTCCTCTTCCTTGCCCTAGCTCTTCTTTTCCCTTTCTCTGTTTTTCACGTAATGACAACTTCTCTTCTCCTATCCTCCTTTTCTTGTTATTATATTATATTATTATTATTACTAATATCCACTTATTAAAATAATAATAATAATCAATAATTAATTTAATATTATTCAACTAATATTATGATCAACCAAATATTACTAATATAATTTAATTAGTACTACTCTCCACACCACCAAGTTCTACATAATTGGTCACACAGCCCCAACACCTTAAGTTCTATAATTCTAAGGTCGCTGCCCCATACCAAGGGCAACCCAAACACAACCAAAACACACATAATCACACACATATACACAACTTCTTATACTTTTAATTACAAAAAATAATAAAAATAATAAAAATAAATCGGGGTGTTACAATTTACAAGGGTTCGAGGGAGTCGTCGAGGCACTCCAACAAAGGCAATGGGCAAGCTTTAAAAATTTGATTCGTGAAACCAACAAAATGATAGGATTAGAATTTTATGCAAATTCTCCTTTTGGCACGCAAGGTACTTATCAATCATATGTGCGAGGTAAGTATATTGATAACTCTTATATCTCTATTAATTATCTTTTTAATTTAGAATCCCTTCTTATTTGCGCCCTTAGAATATATAGGCAATAGTATAAGGTTATGTATGAGGAGTTATGCCAGACTATTTTGGAACTTTTTGTAGACCTGACGCGATGTGGCATATTGAGTGTGGCTTAATGTTGCATCTTAGAACTGCTGATTTCCAACAAATTCCTAGGGTTTGGGCGTATTATTTTGTACAAACTTTAGAGGCCACATCAAACCAATCACAATTTATTGTGAAGCAGTTTTTAGGGTTGCTTGCTATTCTAAGGGGGGAGATTATTGATTTAGGGCAGTTGGTTGCTGATAATATAAGATATATGGCTAACGCCCCACAAAGAGCTTGTGGGTATTTTTATGTTATAAATGAATTGTGCAGGAGAGAAGTTGTGCCTGAGTACCCTGAAGATGAGAGGATCCTTCGAAAAACACCCATCAACGCGTCTGCTATCAGGAGGCTGGAGAACATGCATCAAGGAGAAGCTGCTCAACAAGACCAAGACGACAACCAAGAAGGCAATGATGGAGAGTTCAACCAACCACCTAAGCAACATCAAGCTCAACCGATGCAAGGTCTAGTGTCATCAGAATTTCAGAGAAGGATGGAAATTCATGTTGTAGGAGTTACAATGTGGATTAAGGAAGTCTTGCCATCCTTGTATTCTAACCCTCCAAGATTCTCCCCAGCATTCTGAGACTTCTACAACCAGCAAGAAGAGCACATGCCGACTCAATGTTTAAGAGTCGGATTCGCATCAGCTGAATAAATGGGTAACTACTTCATCAACCAAGATCAAGAGCAAGCTAGAAGGAGAGATCACATGCGCGCCGAATGGAACCGACAAAACACTAAATTCAACAACAATATGCAAGACATGCATGAACTTTTTTGTGATGAAAATGTTTGAAGAGACATGTAGTTTAGTTTTCCATTTTGAGAATATTTATAGTTTTTTATTTTCCTTATGGATGTACCTAGAGAGGAGCTATAAGTTCAAGTGCTCTTCCCTTTCCCTTTGTATTATCATAAGTTGTCCTTAATAAACAAAGTTTGCAACTGTTTTTTTCTTCATATTTACAAAGTTTAGATTTAGCGTTGAACAAATGATCCAAAAAAAAGAACAAAAAGAAGTGACTTGATCATAACAAAAGCAAACAATGACTTGAAGGCAATGGAAGAGAAAAGAATCAAACGACTTATACTCAACCTTCAGATACCTTATCTGGTAAGATTTGCGCCTAAATATTTCCATTGTTCAATTTTTCTTTCTTAGAGCATATCCATGGATTATTATTTTAACTGGTTTGATTTATTTCTGATTAAGTCATCATGATTGATCAATACACACTAAGGCAATTTTTTTTCTATATAACTCTGAGACTTTGTAAACCACCCTTTAGTATTAGAATTATCATTTGCTAAATACTTTGAGCTTAAGCATTTCTTTCGGTGACGTAGCCTTAAATTCTTAGCCGTAGTACTTGAAAGATCTTTTCTTTCAACCCTCTCTTTGGAGTTTAGTAGAAGTTTAATTCTTCAAGTGTATAAAAAAGATTAACTTTGGGGTTGCTCTTGGAAGTGAGCAACACTTTAAGTTTGGGGTGGGGGGTACTAGAGAATTTGATCCAAAATTTAAAAATTTGTCGAGAAAAAAGAAGTGGAAAAAGAAACTTCTTCAAAAAAATGATGAATAAATGATAAAAAGAAAAAAAAAGAATGACATTGTAAGAAGGATCACAAATCTCTATTATTAAAAAAAAGGTATGATGAATGAGGGAAAACTAGGAACCTAACTCCAAAGGTTTAACCCTACTTTCCTAAATATATCCAACCCTGCCATAAGCCAAGTTATAACCGAAAAAGCCCTCTAAATGTGTGTGTTGTGAAAACAATCTGTCATTACATATAATTAGTTAAATAATTGGGGAAAAGCGAGCAAAAGATGAACCAAAATGATGAAGAAGGACCCAAGAATGAGTGAAAAATAGCCAACTATGGAAGAATGAGACTTAGTGGAAATTTTGGTGAAAAGGAGTGGAAAAACATTGCATTCTATCGCGTGCGCGATAGAGGAGAAAAAGTTACATCGCGCGCACGATGCTTTCTTAATGTACACAAAGATTGCTTTTTCTGGGCTTTTTTTGACGCGTTCTGACCCGTTCTAACAACTTTAAAATGGGATTTTTGCACTTTTACAAGGGTTACAAAATTTGGCACTGGGAGCATGATTGTACAACATCAATGAGTGATTTTGAGAGCATTGAAAGCCATTGGAGGCCAATCCTTCAAGGGAATTCATGTGATATTCTTCTTTATTCATTGGTATTGTAATTTTCATTATGAGTAGCTAAAGCTCCTCTAGGTTAGGTTGTGTTATGATGAACCTTATTCAATCTTGTTGGCATTATATGGAGGTTTGACTTTGTATGAATCCTTTGAATTATAATTTTATTCAGTTGTTTCTTATGCTTAATGCTTATTATTTTAGATAGTCAGTTAATCTGTTAGATACATAGGGATTTCTGACTCGTAGCCTATGTATTAGACCTAGGGCAACTGCTCTACTTAAGCTGGTTAAATAGGTATAGAAGACCTCGAGTAGTGGCACAGGGAATTAACAGTATGTACATCGACTGACATTGCTTACGTTGGAAGACTAGGGATAGAAAGCTCCGAGTAGTTATTAGTGAGTTATTTCATGGGGGACTGGCTATAACAATTTTTTTAATTTGCCGTAAAATTATAAGGATAAGATCATTCATACAAGGCATCGTACATCAACACTAGGGGATAAGGGGATTCTAAAACACAACCAAAACGCCTTCGTGACATAGTTTTCTCATTTATTACTTTTTGTAATGAAAAATTGCAAAACCCCTTTTTTATTGTTTTTATTTAATATTGCACAAATCATTGTTCTGTTTGAACACAGTCTTTGTGGGTTCGATCTTTTTATTACTGTGACATTATCGGTACACTTGCTGAGAAGTCATCAATCAAGTCTCTCGTTCTTCTCTATTCATTTGAGAGATTAAACCACACCTTGGTTGCATGATGATTCCACCGCACAAATATTTTAAAGTGGAGGATTTTTAGAAGGAAAAAAGAGTTGGGGTTTTGGGAGAAGAGGCTTTTTATTTAATTCTAATTGAATGGTTGCGTACATTACAAATGAGGGTGTCTCCCTATTTATAGTTGAGATTGCTTGTACACCAAAAAATATCTCTAACTAACTCTATTTAACTGATTACAATATGCATTTCAACTGCCTATCAAATGACAATAACTTTGACTCTCACTTAATAAATTCAACTCTGTTGGACTCTGTCAAAGTATAATTATTCGACAACTTCAACCAAAATTTGACACTATCGAGTACAATCTTAACACAAAGAATTACATATTTAACACACTACCTAACTCATTGTGTATAAGATATATACATTCATCATTGTTCTCAATCTCTTGAACTATTTGACCTACAAAACCTTCATCATTATGTCTGCAATATGATTATCTGATCTCCAGTGTTCCAGGTTTAACCTTCTATTTGTTACTTGTTCTCTTAGTTAATGGAATCTCATTTTGATGTTCTTACTTCTTCCTTGTGTTGTCGGGTTCTTCGCTAGGTTGATAGAAGACATGTTCTTGATATTCATAGTCATTTCCCCATGATTCTTCCCTGTAATTTCTTCGATCAAATTCACCATCCTTGTTGCTTGGCATGCACATAGAGAGGCGGCTATGAAATCAGCCTCTCATGATGATAATGCTACAACAAGTTCCTTTCTTGAACTCCAAGAAACACGTGCACCCTTTAGCATTAACACATATCTAGTTATGGAGTTTCTATCCTCAACATCACCACACCAATCAAGTCAGTGTATCCAACAATTTTGCATTCTTTTCCTTCGTGTATTGCAGGAAACAAAATGTCATAGTTGAGAGTTTCTTTGAGATAACTTAATAGCCTCTTTGTGGCTGCAAGGTGTGAAATCTTTGGTCTTTGCATGAACCTACTCTCCATACCTACATTGTATGCTAGATCACAACTTCTATGACAAAGTTATCTTAATGATTCAATGAGTCATCTATACTGAGTTAGATCGACCTCATCTTCATCTGGGTCGTTTGTCAGCTACAATCTTGTTTCACCCGGTGTTGAGGTTGCATTTCATTCTTCCATCTCAAATATTTTGAGTATCTCACTTCCATATCTTCTTTGGTGCATCATTAATACTATACCACTCTTTTAGAATTATATTCCAAGAAAGTATGAGATATTTCCCAAGTCAGACATTTCAAACTCCTTGCTTAAGTCATGTTTGAAGTCTTCAATCTCCTTCTTGCAGTTACTTGTTATCAAGAGGTCATCAACATTGAGACATAATATAAGAAGTTTACTTTTGCTTCTCCTAACATGCACACCATGCTCAGTTGTGCACTTTATAAACTATTTATCCCTTAGAAAGCTATCTATCTTCTTGTTCCAAGCTCTTGGAGCTTGCTTGAGTCCATACATCATTTTATGCAGTTCGTATACTTTTCCTTCTTGACAATGCTTCACATAACCAACTAGTTGTGCTATATAAACCTCTTAATCTAAATGGCCTTTCAGGAATTCACATTTCACATCCATTTGTCACATGAACCAGTTATTCATGTTTGTTAGACGAGAAACCAACTTGATTGTTTCGATTCTAGAAACTGGTGCGAAAACTTCATCTTATTCAATTACTTCTTTCTAAAGAAATCCCATTGCTACATGTCTTGCCTTGTGTCTAGTTATATCTCCCTTTGGATTCAACTTTACCTTGTACCCCCACTTCACATCAATTTCCTGCTTATCTTATGGGAATTCGAATAGTGACCATGTTTTGTTGATTTCTATGGGCTTCAGTTCATCCATCATGGCTTGCATCCACTTCAAACTTCAAGTATTTCAATACCTCAACTCCATTGATAGGCTCAATATTTGAATATAAAGCATAGTAAACAATTTCACCTTCATCATCGACCACATCAGCTCATGTAATCACACATTCCTATAACCTTGTAGGCATGTTTCTTGTTCTTTGAGGTCTGCTTGACCTCTGACTTCTTCTTGTTGAACTTCTCTGTCATCTTCACTAGCTGGTTCATCACATAGGATTCTCACTAATTCCCTCTTGATATTTTCAGTCCAGTCCTATTCCTTGAGCTCATCTATGATCACATCCCTGTTGATCACAACTTGCTTGTATCCATCAGTCAAGTGATATCTTATCAGGATCATGATAAGTGCAAATTATACATATTTTTGTATATAATTTTTGTTGCACTTATCGTTACTTTGTGTTAAAATTGGTTGAATAAACCCCACTTTATGTGTAAATACGTTTACTTTACGTTTTCGTGTGTATATTGCGTTTTCTTGTAAATATCATTGAGTTTAATTGATTTTATCTCATTTTTGTAGGTATTCCAGCAATGGGATTTTGCCATTGTTGTATAGAGCATTGAATAAGCTTTCCAACGCTTCGAGCCGAGCGAAAAACGGAGTTACGGTTCAAAAGTTACGAATAAAACACTACAGAATTTTTGCTGTCTGGTGTGCTGCGCCCCTGCAGCGCCGGGCGGTGCAGGGGCAGTAGAAAAAATTGAAATATGAATTCCAGTGGCGTTCCAGGAATTTTGGCTAGCGCCGGGCGACCCAAACCACCGCCAGGCGATACTGGACGGGCTGAAACACTATTTAAGGGCCAAAAACACAATTTTTAGGTTATGGTTTTGGGATTTTATGATCCCAACTCCATCAAACTTCATTTTTTAGTAGATTAGCTTGGAAAACAACATGGAAGCTTGCATACGGATGAACCCGGGTGGATTGATCGTCGATCGGCTTTGACAAATCGCAATATGTTTGGTTCATTTCTCTTCTTCTTTGTGTTTTTCTTCTTTGTTGGGTTTTGTATATGTATTGACTATGATCTCATGTATATTTGTCGCCCATGGCGTTGTATAAAACTTGCTTTACAAATCTTTATTGGTGATTGTCTCTGATTTTTGCTTTATGCGCGGGGTTTGAGTTGCATTAGAGATAATCCTCGCAAACTTCGATTAAGGATGATTATCTGTTAGTTTCTGAATTCTAGAGATAGATTTAAGAGCTAACAATCTTCAATAGGAGTCGAAGCTTAATGCCTCCGTGCCTTAAGTCGCGTGCGAGAGTGTCGGCGAGGGTAACACGGTTGTTCTCTCAACTTTGCGTTAGACATAACCTTTGTTGTGAGCGATGCTAGGTGATATTGAGGAGTATTGTAGGTGGAGTATAAATGGTCGGTAAGTTTAAGTTTGTGAGGAGTCGATTATGTGCATGTCGGATAAGTTTGTCTTGATGAAGAATGAATTTGTTTTATGTTTTAATATTTACTTTTCTATTTTCTTGTTTTAAACCATTTTAATCCAAACTCATAAACGCGAGAGATTGTCGAATGACATTCTTTCCCTCGAACCGATCTCTATGGACACGACATAAATCCCGGAGGGAATTCTTTACAAAAATTAATATTTTTGCTTGCCGCTTTACCGCTCCAACAAAATGGCGCCGTTGCCGGGGATTGGTTTTGATGTTGAATCGCATTGCGATAGTTTCTTTGTTTTTGAGTTTTGTACATATCGTATATATTGTCTGTTTCCATTATGTTTGTTCAAGTGTTGTATACATTTTGTTCTCGTAACGTTTGTTTAAGTGTTTGGTTAGGACACTTGCTTTTAGTTTGCGCGGTGAGGCATCACTATGGCATGAAGGAAGGAAGTTACTAGCTAAGCATTGTAAAGGCGTCGAGCTTACGACGTAAAATAAGCATGGTGTATTCTTTTCTTTTATTGTTGTTTAGTTTAGGTAGTGTGGTGAGTATTCATTAAACAAGTTGTACTCGGATTTTTCGTAAAATTCTCAAATCTTCACTATACAACTTGTTTAATGAATTTTTGCCGGTTTTTCAGTTTGTTCATATTAATAGTTTTCGTGTTTGTCAATGAACTTGATTTGAATAGCTTGAGGAAATTTGGTGATGTTCCAAGTTGGATCGTTTCAACTTGCGGATGTATGGTAATGATTTTGTTAAGTTTTGTACACGTCCAAGGTATGTGTTTATCGCTTTCTAGACTTTAGCATATTCATGATACTTAAGCTTTTTACAACTTCTATGCCATTCATTCTTTTGTATACTTGTTCATATGTGAATCACTTTAGTTTCCACCCTTTTTGTGAGGAAGCCTTCTATTGTTCATATATGCACGGAGTACCGGCATTCTTGTTTTAACTGAATTTTATTATGCTTAATCTTTTATTTGTGTTGATTATATGAAAGCATGAAAAGGATCAAGGCATTTTGTTTCATTTTGAGCACAACTACTTAGCCGAATAGTCAATTCACCTTGTGAGTGTGTGATCATTTGTAACCCCTTTGAGCCTATTGGTCATTATCCATGTTGTTTGAGTTTGATGCTTGTCTATGAGTGTCAAATTTACTTTTTGTATGGATTTTGATTGATTATTTTTTCTTGAACCCTCAACTTTGTGTTGTTGTATGAATTTTTACCTTGCCTTAGAAAGTAGGGAGTATTCACCTGATGATGTGGTTGAATTCAAGTTGGGGAGAGAATGATGTTCACTCATTGGTTGTTTTCTATGAGGATGAAAAAGAAAAAAAAAGAGAGAAACATATGAAAAAGAAAAGAAAAAAGAGAAAAAGAAGGAAACAGAAAATCCTTGAAAAAGGAAACAAAAAGAGTTCAAATAATTGTGCTAAATAAGTATTGTGTTTTGTGTAACACTTGGGATGAAAGAAGAAGTTGATTAGAATTTGGTGTTTGAACTTTTGTGAGTTGATCACTCCCTTAGGTTTAAGCAAGTTTTTGTTTCAATTACCTTTAGAAATTTCCTCTTGTTTGTTTACCCGACCACGCTACAACCTTGAAAAGTCCTTGTGATTCTTGCCTTTATATGTTCAATATGATTTTTGGATGGTTGCATAATTTAGTCTATTGTTTGCATGATTGATGTGTGAGTGATAAGTACCTCATTTTGTGTTTTTCATCTACCAATGATTATTTTTGCTAGGTGTGATTCACGTTTGAACTTGTGTTGTTTTAGGATGTTTGGCATGAATTTTTGTATTTTGCATTTGTTTCGTGACTATGTTGTTGTCGTAGTTTAGTGGTAAGTATTTACTTTGTGTGTATCGTTTTCATTTGAAACATTCATTTGTCCGATTTTCAAAACCTGTTGATTCGTGATTCTTTGGTTTTCACTCTGTTTCTTTGAGTTGTTTGATTTTTGTTTGAGGACAAACAATTATATAAGTTGGGAAGAGTTTGATAAGTGAAAATTTTACCTAATTTTGTATATAAGTTTTGTTGCACTTATCGTTACTTTGTGTTAAAATTGGTTGAATAAACCACACTTTATGTGCAAATACGTTTACTTTACGTTTTCGTGTGTATATTGCATTTTCTTGTAAAATATCATTGAGTTTAATTGATTTTATCTCATTTATGTAGGTATTCCAGCAATGGGATTTTTCCATTTTTGTATAGAGCATTGAATAAGCTTTCCAACGCTTCGAACCGGGCGAAAAACAGAGGTACGGTTCAAAAGTTATGAATAAAACACTGCAGAATTTTTGCTATCTGGTGTTGTGAGCGGTGCTGGGTGATATTGAGGAGTATTGTAGGTGGAGTATAACTGGTCGGTAAGTTTAAGTTTGTGAGGAGTCGATTATGTGCATGCCGGATAAGTTTGTCTTGCTGAAGAATGAATTTGTTTTATGTTTTAATATTTACTTTTCTGTTTTCTTGTTTAAAACCATTTAAATCCAAACTCATAAATGCTAGAGATTGTCGAACGACATTCTTTCCCTCTAACCGATCTCTGTGGACACGACATAAATCCCAGAGGGAATTCTTCCGAAAATAAATATTTTTGCTGCTTGCCCTATTCTGCAACCAACAGATCATTTGGCTTAATTTTTCATCAAGTTTCCTTCTTAACTAATCAGACACATGTCTATGTGCTATGGATCCAAACACTTTCAGATGACTTAATTTAGGCTTGACACCATACCAACATTCTTCTGGTGAGATTCCTTTTATCTTCTTATTCGAACATCTATTCAGGATGTATGTTGCAGTCAGCCCAACCTCACCCTATATTTCATTAGGTAAGTGCTTGCCTCTTAGCATACTCCTTATCATGTTCATGATGGCTCTATTCTTCCTCTTTGCAATTCCATTTTTTTGTGGACTGTAGGGTGGCACCGCCTCATGCAAAATCAATTATTTCTCACATAAAATAATAAAATTGTTGGAAACATACTCCACACCACCATTAGTTCTCAGAGTTTTAAGCTTTCTTCTTGATTAGGTATGTCCACAGTTTTGACTGAATTCATCTATCAATGTGACAAAGTATTGGTTACCTCCAATCGAATCCAATTGAATAAGACCGTACTCATCAGAGTATATCTATTCAATAATTGCCTTTAACTTGCTTCCTGCATCTTTGCTAAAGTTGTTCTTTTGTTACTTTACTTGAACACATTCTCCACACACTTCACTTGGAATATGAATTTATGGTAATTCTGAAACCATGTTTTTTTTCTTCTGGTTGCTAATGTCATTGACATTTAGATGACCAAGTCTGTAATTCCATAGCCATTCATCCCAACTAGTTGCAGTTGCCAGACACATGTGTTCCAACACATCAAGTTCAATCCTAAAGGTTCTATTCTGAGGCATGGGAGCCTTCAAGATTAAATTGTCACTTAAGTCTAGTACTCTAGTCATATTATCTTTGATCACCACCTTGTAGTTCTTCTCGATCAACTAGCCTATACTTAGCAGATTACTTTTCATGCCAGGTATGTACAGCACATCGGAGATCAACGATTGTTTTCCATCCTTCCTCATGATCAGAACATCACCAATACCTTCTGCACTCAGGGTATTGTCATTAGAAAATTTCATCATTTTCTTCATCGAGGGATTGATGTTAATGAACCAATCTCTTCTTCCAATCATCTCTAATGAGAAGGCTGAGTCAAGATATCATTGATCTTTGAATATTTCTTCTTATTTTGTCATGACCATCAACAATACTTCATTTTCTTCTTCTTTTGCAAGTCTTTCATCACTTTCTTGATCTTCTTTCTCGCCTCCTTGACATTGACTTGCATAATGTCCATACTTATGACAGTTATAACACTGAATATGGATTTTTTCAGGTTTTCTTCCATCACCTTTTCCTCTACCCCCAACACCACATCTGTGATTGCCTTGGTTTGAATATTGTCTCCGATTTGATGAGCTACCTTCTTGCTGGTTTCCTCTACAGGTCAAATTTTTATAGTCTCCTCTTCCTTTGCTTCCATTCCATTTTCCTCTGCCTTTATTATCTTTAGCTGATTGTGCCCGTAAAATCACATCGCTCTTTGTCTTGCTTGCAGATCTTTTAGCCATTCTTTGTTAATGAGATTCAAGCATCCCTCACTACAACAAATAACACTTTCACTACTACGGAAAACCTATTTAACAACGTTGGGAAAGATATATAATCACGCGGGTGTAAGCGTTGTTATGTAGAGTGTGGTTGTATATATGATACTTACAATCATGGCCCAGCAACCGTTGTAATATACTAAAAAGTGTGCACCCTATCACAACGGGCTTTCCAAACGACCGTTGTGATAAACACACCGCGCGAGATTTTATAATGGTTATGCTATATAATCGTTGTTACATTTTCTGCAGAATTAACATATATTATCGTACTTTTATACTTAATCCCATTTTTTAACTAGTATTTTTGTTCACCATATCACAGCAGAAAATACAACTCACATTTGTGATAAAGTTATCATAATAATATTAGTTGTACACAATCAGTCAACATACAAACCTAATCGACTATAACCTATTTCGTCATTGTTGTTACAACAAATACAATGAACACTACAAATAAAAAAATCGAGGTAATCTTCAACTGTTTCTTCAAGATCTTCACCTTCAACTTCAATTCTTCCTCCTTGGCTTTGAAGGTGTTAACCATCTCCTTCTCCTCATTCAAGTTCTTTACCAGTGAAGAAATTATTTGTTTTGCCCTAGGATCCATCTCCTCATCCAACCAAGAAAAGTGAGAGCGTTTTTTGTATCCTTGAATTTTATACATCCCATAACCATAGAAACGGTGGCCTGGGTTCGAATCGGTCCATGCAATCATCAAAGGAGCGTCGGGACCACACTTGCATACGTACCTTGAACGACTTAAGGACTTGCTTACATGGCTACAACCAGAGTGCTGAGACATTTTAATGGAAGGATTTGATGGAAACTTGAAGAAGCTGGGTGAGAAGAAGACGAACAGTGATTGGGGGGAAAAGAAGACAAAAAACCAATCAAAAGGATTTGATGGAAATTATGACTTTCATCTAGTTTATGAAGCTATGAAGAAAAAGTACAAGGTGAGTAAAGTTTACACAATAGCTTCATACTTGTATTTTTCTTCATAGCTACACAAACCATATGTGTCATAGCCAAAGTATGCGCTTTGTTAAAGTGGTGAAGATGAATTTGAAAAAAGAGAACATTCACCAAATGAAAAAATGAGAACCCATTTTTAACAAGAAACGTAAATGAAATCGAAGCATAAGTTAAATGAACGAACCTCAAGTTAGCGATTGGTGAAGAAGAATCTGAAGACGTATCTGAAGGTTGAAGGATGTTAGGGTTATGTTATGATAGAGAAGAGTGAAATATGTTAGGGGTTTCTTTTGAGAGAAATAGCTGTTATGTACTGAACGATAGATACTTTCGCTTATATACTAAAAAATATCACTTTTCATCACGGTTAAAAAGAAAAACCGTGATGCAATTTACATATTTTACAACGGTTGTATTGTATGACTGTGGTTAAATAAGTCCTCTAACAACGGTTGGTTAACTTAACCGCTGTAACATCATTTACAATTTATTTTTTAAATAATGGACTTAAGTGACACACGCTTAATGTACTCTAAAAAATGGAAAAAATGTAGTTGTTGGGAATCGAAGCTTGCTACATATCATTTATTACTACGGTGTTTTGAGGCAACCATCATTAAATTTCTGTTTATAAATCCAGCTACTCAATGGGCGCGAAAATTTTAACTATATTACAACGGTGTATATGAATCCGTTGTACACCTGGCATTGTTGTTTGCGCGTTTTGTAGTAGTGTTTTCATGACGAAGCTTTCACCTCAAACAATAGAAAACTGAGGTATAAAGTCAAGGCGTGCTATTTTTTATTATTTAAAAAAACCATAAATTCCCCGGGTTTTTAAAAAGACAGAGGTGAAAAATAACTCAGTACAAGTTTCGATTCCCAGCTATCGCAGTTTATGATTTTATTTTTATAAGTCTAAACAAAATTTTCTAACCCTTCGGTTTTCTATTTAACCGATGTATTAAATATAGGGGTGGCAAAACGGGCCCGGCCCGTTGGGCATGCCCGTTTTGCCCGCACTTTAGTGTGGGATGGGCCAAGGGTTTAGGCCCTCATCCTTTAATGTGTCCGCCCCGCCCCGCCCCGTTTTCTTCGCGGGCTTTTGCGGGCACAAGCATTTACATAAACTTTTGTGTTTTTAGGCATAAAAGGTACAGTGCCCGCGGGCTTTCCCCGTCCCGCCTTCACTTTTTTACGGGGTGGGCCTAGGTTTTAGGCCCGCATCCTCAACAATGACCGCCCCGCCCCTTTTTTTGCAGGCATTTGCGGGACGGGCTTAAACGGGGCGGGTATGCCCGTTTGCCACCCCTAATTAAATAATAAGATTTTAATATAAAAGCACTCGTTAAACATATTTTATCCTAATCCTTACTAATATGAAGCTGCCCTAAGCATCATTCTTTGGGATGGATTGCAAGGCAGAAAAAAATCTTCAATATTCTTCTATCTTGAATAAAATATATTTTCTGCCCTTGCAATCTATCTCACATAATGGTGTTGATGTTGTTGTTGTATTTATGTAATAACATTCCTATGTTGTCAATCAAAGAAAACATTGAGAAATATATTGCTTTCCTCGGTTGACAGCATTGAGAAATTTATTATTAAACACACGCATCCATTTCTCTTTCATGTTTTTTTTCATGTGAAAGAATTTGCCATGAAAATGTTTGCTCAATATAATTTGGGATGAATTGCAAGTACAGAAAAAAAATTTTCTTTTGGTAGGAATAGATAACTTCTCAGAAATTTGAAAACAATGTAAATATAAAATGATTTCCCTTGATTTGGTTAAGTAATTTATTTTAATATTCTTTGTAAACAATATAAATAAAAAAACAAAGATTTTTCACCTTGGTTTTCAGTAATAACCGAGGTAACATATTAGCGTGTTTTCGATTTCTTCACCGTCCTTAAACAAATCTTCACCATCCATTTAATGAATATTAACATTCAAGATATTGTCATTAGCGATCCTCGTGAAACTTAAAACCCTCATTATAAAAGCATTTTGAATATTTAAATTAGATAGTAGTGAATCCATAAGAAACATAGTTGTGAAACTCTATGTTTAGTTAGAGCCCCATGAGAGTGTATTTACCTTGCCAAAGATTTATGTGAATGATTGCAAGTGCAGAAAATTAGCATGGTTTCATGGTTTGTGTTCTTAAATAATAATATAACTGAATATTTATTTTATTTAGCTAACATTTTTTTGTTTTATATCAGAAACAAATGAATGCAAGTCTTAGAGACTATATTGCACTTGATCTATGAAACAAGGATCTCCAATATTTTCTCTTCTCCAAGATATCCAACATTTGTTCTTCACCAACAACGATGATGATTAAGAACAACATTTTTACTTTAATATTTTGTGTAAACAACGTAATATTCTGTGTAAACAATGTAGTTTGTAAACAAATTAATTTATTAATATTATGTGTAAACAATGTAATTAGTTTTATTAAAAAAAAAACTATCTAACCCCTCGGTTTTTAAATAAACCGAGAGGTATGCGGCGCTGTTTTTGTAAATAATAAACATGAAGATGTTGGAGTTCGAACCATGATCATATAACTTTACCCCTCGGTTTTTCATTAATCGAGGTGTTAAGTGACCACTTTTCATGTCACCCTTCGTTACGTCGGCTTGGTGGCCGATTTTACATTTTTTTCGCGTGCGACGTTATAAGCATTATTTGTAGTAGTGCCTTGAAACTCTTCTTTTGTCATGCTTGACAAATTCTTCGATTCTTCTATGACTACTAACATGATCGAATTTTAGAAGTAATAACCTCAAGATCTTTGCAACTACTAATATTGATGTTATCACTTCTCCACATGTCTTGATTTAATTCGCTAGTCTCTTTACTCTAGTGAAGAAATAAGTAATACTTCCGATTTTTTTTTCGTTCCGAAGCAACTCATACATTCTTTTTGTAATTTTTCAACCTCACGTCTTTCACATTCTCAGCACATTCAAATGATTTATATAGGATGTCATGCTTCCTTCAATGAGCTTACATCACCAACTTTCTCAAAATTGTTTGGATGAACACATTGATGAACTATAAAGAGAACTTTATAATCTGTCTTCTTCAAATCTTTATGTGCAACCTTTTGTTCTTCTGTGGTATTCTCGCCAATTGGTGTTACTCCATTCTTCACAAGATCCTAAACGTCTTGATAGCAGAAGACAACCATCATATGCTTACACAAATTATCATAACTCTTGTCATTCAAGATGGAAAGATTTGCTAGAAAATGCACATTTGGGTGAGAAATCATTGTTCTATGCTTCCCAAGAATCGCAAGACTCTGATACCAGACGTTGGAATTAAACTTGAATCTTGGAGATGATTCGAATCAATCTTGATGAACAAGAATCAATCTTTCTGATTGATCGTGTCTCTCGTTCTTCACTTGAGTGATTCAACCACACCTCGGTTGTAAGATGATTTTGTCGCACAAAGAGTTTAAAGGGGAAGGATTTTAAGAAGAAAAAAAGAGAGTTAGGGTTTTGGAAAAAGAGAATTTTTATTTAATTCTAACTGAATTGTTTCGTACATTACAAATGAGTGTGTCTCCCTATTTATAGTTGAGATTTCTTGTACAACAAGTAATCTCTTTAACTAACTTTATTTAACTGAGTACAATATGCATTTGAACTACCAACGAATGCCCACAACTTCAACTCGCACTTAATAAATTCGACTCTGTGAGACTCTGTCGAAGTATATTTCTTTGACAACTTCAACCAAACTTTGACACTGACAAATACAATCTTAACACAAAAAATTACATATTTACCATCTACATATCTTTCTAATCCTGGAGAACGCCATATGATCAAATATTGGGATTATTAATTTACTCATTAAACAAACATAGGACTTCCTAATTTCTAATCGTTATTCCTCCTTACCCTCTTTTGTTTTAGGTCTAAGGTAAGTGGTCTTAAGGGACATGCCTTGATTTGGCACTCAAGTATATGTGATCACTTTGGGATATCAGAAATAATAACATCTTTTGTAGTAGGGTTCTCCATTGTGGTGGAAGTTACATTGAACAAGTAGATTACTTTTATGAAGAAAAGAGTATAAGTACTCCCATGATTAAAATTTGGCTAGAAAATACACATAGAAATAATTGAGTAATTGAGATTGGCTTTTACTATGTTTGATATTGTATACCACGAAAGAACTATAAGAAATACTCATAAGCCAATACAAGATATACAAAATGATCATGATTTATATATTTTCATGTTAGTAACATCAGATTAAAGAAAATCAATCAATTAAATTAACAAAAAAAACTAGTAATAATTGAAGTTAGCAATAAAAACTAATAATTGAAGGTTTAGTCATTTATGAATGAATTACACTGTCTGCCATTAATATTTTTTGGCAACTTCCTTTTGATAATTTGAAATGACACCACTACTGCTACACACATGAATCTGTATGATCATCAATGCAACTTAACAGTCAACTGTTAGTCTCAATGTGAATAGCAATCAATAAAGCTTGTCAGTTTCAAACAGAACTTATTACTATCATCATCATCATATTATATATGCTTTAAAACAAAACCTCTATCATATCATATCCTAAAAATATACAAATATGTGAAAAATTCAAACCCATATAATGTTATCCACATCCATCATTATGTATATGGAAGTGACTATTTACTAAAAATGGCATTATGTAGGTTCATATTTCAAATTTAAATTCCATTTATGGCCCATCAAATTGCTAACAATTTTAGTTAAATTCAACTCATCAAAAAAAGAATTATATATTATATATAGTATATGATTAAAGGCATATAATATGCTGCAAGTGTATGTTTGAAGTTGTACAAATGAAAGATATATAAAAATATATACGAATAATGCCATGGTTGTGATTGTGAGAATCACAAAGATGTTGTACTACATGTATATTCATTGACACTCTCACTCTCACTAGGTTCAACTTTTTCAGACCACTACCACTCTACTAGCAGTACACAAACACAGCACAGTCTGCAATATCTTTAAAAGTAGATAAATGATATATCTCACATTATAACACTTTTTCATCTCTGTGTACAGCAACCAAACAGGATCCAAAGACAAAACACTCTATATGTTTTTTCAGATCATAGCAGCTTTCACATATTATTAAACAAAAGAAAAAACCCTAAAATTATAAATTTTATAAGAAAAAGCTTCAAGATAAGAAAGTGAGAGAGAATTGAGAATTTGTTGATCTCTAATGAGCTGCATTTGCACCTTGTGTTGGTGGAACTTGTTGCTGTGGCCGCGGTGGTCGTGGTGGTGGTTGTGGTGGTCGTTTTCTCTTCTTTTTCTCATAGCTAATCCCTCTTGCTTTAGATTGAAGATCGCGAACTTCGCGAAGGTAGAGCCTCACGGCTCGAGCTCCAAAAGGATTTGTTTCTGGTTTTCCTCCATTTTCTTCGAACGCGGCACGAAGACGACCTATCAGTGCATCTAGGCTTCCCCATGCTTGCCTTAGAGGACATGGACATGGTGCTGGAGGATTTGGATGGCCATAAAATGGACAAATTGGTGTGTGAACTTTTGTCTTCCCAAATTGATCCAAATACCTAGACATCAAACAATAATGACTTTAACCAATTATAGCATCACATAACCGCAATAGCCGCCGCAATTTTAAACTACATATTTATAAGAGAGAAGGATTTTTCTATTATAAAAAAGGTCTGTAACTGCAAACTGAGTAGTCATATCATATCAAGATTTTTCTTGTCACAAAGATGTGAAATATGACTGATTTTCTGTAATATCAAAACTTGTGTAAGGATGAGATTTTCTGGAACATAAAAAGTTGTTATGCAATTGAAAGAATTGATGCATGCACTTCACCTGAGAAATTCAAGCACATGTGCACCGCTGCATCTAGATAGAGAAAGAGGAGGACGATGATTCTTGAGGTACTGACCAAACGTGTTCCAGTCACGGCGTTTCTGATTCTCATACCGGCTGCTACTGTTCGGTGTGTTGGTTATGGTTGAAGCTGCAGATGAAGAAGAGCTTCCACTTGCTGTTGTTGTTGTCGTCGTCATCGGCGTTAAGCTTGTGTTGTTGTTGCTTATTGTATTCATGAAGTTGCAGGTGTTTTCACTGTTACATGTCTGTATAAATTGTTGAATTGAATCCATTGCAGATCCAAGGTTAATTGCTATGAACTTTGTGAATTTATCTCTTGTTTTAGGGTTCCTAAGATAAGAGTGAAAGGGTTAATTGATGTTTGAGATTTTGTTTATTTTTGGATAGAGAGTTTTTTACCTGAAAATGATGAAGCAGAAAGAAGAAGAATTTTTTTGAGATTGATGGGATTAGTACTGTGAAGTGTTTATTCAACAATATAATTGGAAAGATTTTCAAAGCTATATTTATATCTATCTATATATCTATAGATATGGTTTTTATAGTAGCTTTGATTTCTGAGAAGATTTTTCCTTAAAAGGGTGAAGCAAACTCAAACTTGTTTCATCATCATATCATTTGTTAGTGGTTATATTAATATTCTTCATTCTAGGTGTTTGAGAGAGAGAGAGAGAGAGAAAGAGAGAAGGGTTAGGCTTTGAAGGAAATAGGAAAGAAAAGTTGGACAGTAGGTTTGGATGGAGACAGGAAAAAGTTTGAAGGGGTAAAAATGAGGGAATAACATGATTCTATGTTTTTTCATGACTCTGTAGTTATGAATGACACTTCATGTGGAAATGACTATATTGCCCTTCTCTCAGTTTTACCCTTTTTACCCTTTTTCTTATTCCTTTACTCTTTAGAAAGATAAAAACTTTAATATCTGACAATACTTTTTTGTCCACTTCTCACTATCCTTATTAGTATTGAATAAATAATAATAAAATTGAAGAGAAAAGTTTAATGAGTTAATTGATATACATGAAAAGTGCAATCAATAATAAATGTTCCATATGCATAAATGAAGTAGTCAATTATCATTATTATTTGTAAAAAAATATTTTAGTATTTTAATTAATTTAGTAGTGATAATCACATTCTTTAAAAGTTTGTTACACAGCATATTAAAAGTTTTTGTAACTTTCAATTAAGTTAGATACACCTCTCACATAGAATTCAAACATTAGTTTACTCAATTGTGATAGTTTAGCTTCTTTTGCCATATTAAACTCTTATAGATAATATATATTATTTCAATTTTTATTAAAATAATGTAAAGGTTGTAAATATTTTTGTAAATTGAATAATTGATTGAATACAATTATATTAATAAGTGTTTGAATTAAATTATTGAATATGTTTCAATATAACAATTCTTTTGATAACTATATAACACATGACTTTCAGATTAGGAATGCATCTAATATTTCATAGAAAAGAAAAGCGTTTAACATAACTAGGCATCGATGTTCGTTTTGTATGCTATTAGTATATATATATTTTATTTCGATAAGAAAATTAATTTTTTTTATTGGCAAAAGGAATATATTAATAACAGAGTACTAGGGGTGCTCCAATCCGATAATTTGAGTTACAACCAACATAGCTAATACTATTTCACCTACATAAAATTGAGAAGGCATTTATACCACTCATACAAATTACAGCAAAACGGCCTATTAGGCCTAAGCACTAACCAAGTCAAAGAAAGGGCAATTATTCTATACGTCAAATCCGCCGGATTGCCTACGACATCTTTGAAAATAATTTGGTTACGCATAATCCAGATATTCCAAGCTGTCGCAAACCAAATCGTAAAGATAGAATTTTTGGGACATTTCCTTCTAAGCAAACTTTCTCATTCTCTCATATGGTCACCCACCGAAACACCCCACAAAGAAGGCAAGCCCAACCAAGCAACAATGTTCCGCCAAACCTCACGAGAATGCGAACAATTGATGAACAATTGATAAACAAATGATCGGAATCTTCATCATGGAGAAAACAAAAAAACACATACTTTATCATGAATGCTAGAGATAACGTTTCTAATCGCAAGATTATAACTAGATGGTAATCTATCTAAAAGAGCGCTCCATCCAAAAATCTTGAATTTCAAAGGAATAGATGTTTTTCACATCTTACACAGCAAAACAAAATTTAAGTTAGCAATCTGCATACCAGCAATCATATTGCAGCAACCTATTGTAAAAGGATCTCACAATAAAATTTATGGAAGCATCGAATGGCCATATATAAGAATCCTCACTTGCTGTCACCGGCGTCATGTCATACAACAATAACTTTAATTCGAGCAGTTCAGTGGGAGCATACGTATTCGACGGAAAAATCTTAGCGCTCATCTCCCACGACCGCGACTGATTATTCCAAGAACCCATATCTGCAACAGTGGACGATTTATGCAACATACCTTCGAAAAGAATTGGAAAAAGAACCCTGAGAGACGTGTTTCCCAACCACTTCGAATACCAAAACAGAATTGAGTGATCATCACCAAGCCTGCATGAAATAGATTCAGACACTTGCATTCCAACAAGAGAATCGTTGATTCTCATAAGATCCTTCCACCACAAGGATTCAGAAAAGGGAAATCTCGACATCTCTTTTGAAAACATCCTGTGGGATAACTTGCCATATCTCAATTTGATAATTCCACTCCAAATCGCAGTGTTATCGCAAAGGATTCTCCAAAGCCATTTAGTAATTAACGCCTTATTGAAAAATTCCACCTTCTTAATATCTAGGCCACCACAATCTTTAGGCATACAAATCTTTTTCCAGCTAACTCACGAGATTCCTCGATTTTTCGACAAACCGGCCCAAAGAAACTTCCTTTGAATAGATCTAATAGTTTTAATAACCTTCATAGGAGCCTTGAAAAAAGCGAGATTGTGAATTGGAAGGTTAGCCAACATTGTATTTATCAGGGAAATTCTCCCCCCGATAGATAAACTTTTACCTTTCCAAGTAGACAGTCTAGCTTTGATGCACGAGATAACCAGATCCCAAAATTCAACTCATTTATGATTACCACCTATTGTCAAACCAAGGAATTTGAATGGAAGGCAATCCTTCTTGCAAGACAAAAACTGAGATGCTGCCTCCATGAACGAACCTTCAACACCGATGTCGTAGAGCCTACTTTTCCATGTGTTAATTTGAAGGCCAAAAATCATTTCAACCCCTTTAAAATAGCCTTGATACCCCAAAGATTTTGCCAAGAACCATCACTTAACACTATTGTATTGTCGACGAACTTTAATAGATTGAATGATACACCACCTTCCAGATTGAATCCTCGAAGAATACCACCTGATTCCGCCTTCTTTAACATCAAAGCTAACCCTTCAACCGCTATGGAAAATAAAAAAGGTAATAAAGGATCACCCTGTCGTAACCCCCTCGAAACTTTAAAATCCCTCGTTGTTCCACCATTAATCAATACTGACATGAAGATAGAGAAAACAGTACCTTTAAGCCAACGAATCCAAACTTCTCCAAACCCCATAGCCTCAAGCATCGTAGTGAGAAACTTCCAATCGACACAATCATATGCCTTAGAAAAGTCGATTTTAAACAACAAACATCTCCTTTTATTCCTCTTTGCAAAGTCAATAATTTCATTAGCTACCACCACTCTATCCAAAAGCTGTCTACCAGGAATGAATGTTGTATGAGAAGATGATACAAGTTTACCAATGATCTTCTTCATTCTTGAAGCCAACAACTTTGCAATAATCTTGTAAATACAACCGAAAAGACATATAGACCGGTATTCTTCAAGCCTTTGAGGGTTTAAAACTTATGGAATTAACGCAACAAAGGAAAAAGACAAAGCTTTTGGCAAAGTAGGAGTATTGTAAAACTCTATAACACAGTTAACAACATCCTGTCCTACTACCTCCCAACATGACTTGAGAAAATCCAAGTTAAAGCCATCCGGGTCATGGCTTTTATTACCGTCTCCGTCAAATCCCACACTGCATATTTCTTCGGTAGTGAAAGGATCTTCCAACATTGATTTTTCTTGAGGTGAAGTGGTTGATATACATGTTATGTTCAACCACGGCCTCTTAACATCCTTGCAGCCAAATCTGTCACTGAAGTGCCTAACAACTACGTCTTTGATAGGGATTACACCAAAAATAACAACATAATCAATCAATAATGTAGAAATTGCATTAACTCTGCACCTGGACCTAAACAGAGAATGAAAAAACCTTGTGTTGCCATCCCCTTCTTTCACCCATTTTGTTATAGATTTTTGTTTTATAAAACTTTCTTTTAGCAGCAAACTGTTCCACACCTCCCTTTGACCCTCACCTCTACAAATCACTACTTCTTCTTTACTAAACCCCTTAACATCCAACAAATCTTCTTCCATTAAATTAAGCTTCTCTACAGCCGCATTTACTCTCAAGTCAATCCAGCCGAAAACGTTTTTGTTCCACCAACGCAACCGACCTCTAGGTGCTTTGAATTTTTCAGTCAGGATGAATGAATCAGTGCCAGAAAAATTAAACGATTTCCATTCTGAACTCACAAAATTCAAATGAAATTTCTTGTATATTATTAATTCAAAAGGTTTATTCAATATATCTATCTCGTTTAACCTGTTTAACCATGCTATGCAAAAGTTCAAAAAGAAAAAATAGAGCGGAGTGGGATAGTTATAATTGAGAGTGTATATCTAAAATTTTAATTAACCATAAAAAAAAAAGACAAAACGGATCCGCAAACATCTTTTAAGTTTAAATATACAAAAATATATATTAATATACGCGCTTGCAAAAATTCGTAAAAAGCGGGACAAGTCAGGACAAACATACTAGATGTAGTTTGTCTAAAACTTTAATCCGCCTTAAAAAAATACGGACAAAACATAAATGTCTGACAGGTCTGATCCATTTAGTCACTCTAATCAAAGTAGATATTTGTTTATTTGTGTAAAATTAAAAATTATTGTAGATGTTTTATTCAACATATTGTATTTAACTTAAAATTTAAATTTTGTCGTATAATACGTTAAGTTTTATTAATCATGCATTATAAAATAATTATTTAGATATAAAGTTGTTATCTTTTAGTACTAATTAATTAATCCCAACGTCTAAAATTTTGGACAATTAAGATTTTAGGTCATTCAAATATTATAATTGAATTCTTTATTTTTGTGGATAGAGCAATAAAACGCTTCATTCTTAAATTTCAGAATTTTTATAACTTATAAAATTTGGAAGTATAAGGATCCATTCAAAAATAAGAAAAGAATGGACTGTTGAGCATATATTTGACCCTTATAAAAACCAGTTGAATAATTAGAACGAACTATAAAATCAATTTTAGATTAAAATATTTAAAATCACTCAAGCTATTGATGAAGTAAATGGATTACAAAGTTTGATTAATGAGGTGGGTAACAATCATGATAATGGATTTGCGGAAAAAATGTTCATTCTTCTAGTTTAAGAGTGGAGCTACTTGCTAGAGATGGTGATTCATGTTAGATTAGTCCAAGAAACTGATGACCGGTATGTTTGGATAAGTGGAGGGAGTGATGAATTTACTATATCATCGTGCTATAAGGTTATGATAAGCATGACTGGATCAATTGGCTTGGAGATTATACCCAAGACTGCTTTGAAAGTAATTTGGCAAACTAAAGTCCCTCTTAAAGCTAAAATCTTTGAGTGACGATTAATGTGGGATAGACTTCTAACTAGAAATAATATGGCGGTCAAGGGTATAATCTCTACTTCTAATGATGTAGTGTGTGTATTATGTTTTAACTGTTATGAGGATAGAAACCATATTTTTGGCAATTGTCCGATCATTCGAATTGTATGGATCAAGTTAGCACGTTGGGTGGGAATTGATTGGATGGAGGTAGACAATGTATGTGATCACTTGTTCCAATGGTTTATGAAAACGGTGAGAAAAACGTGCAAGGTAAATGCTGGCTATATATGGATTGTGGGATGTTGGACTATTTAGTGGGTGCGCAATCAAGTGAACTTTAGGGAGATGACTGCAACGAAGACATAGAATTTAGGTGATATTTAACTCTTGGAGGTGGCAAGAATTTAACCATGATAGAATCAAATGTAATTTTTATGATTGGATTAAGTCTCCTCTAGATTTTCTACTTTAAATTTAGATATCAATAGAGGTGAAATAGTTTGATTGTTAGGGTATATTGTATATTGACATTGTAAGGATTGGTGTTCTCCTAGTATACCTGTTAATAGTGAAATTTTTTGCATATAAAGAAAAGGATGGAGATAAGAATAAAAAAAATTTTATAACAGAATCATGCTAGTAACAAATCACTATACAAATGACATGGAAATATATAATTTTTTAGGAGGGCATTGAATTAAATAATCATAATATTAACATCTACAAAATTTATTTAATAAAGAAAATAATTGCCCTCATAATGATATGGTGGAGAGAACTACGACACAACTTATAATTCATGTAGATAATGAATATCTCACTATAATGCACCAATTGGAGGAAATTAAGAATGCAGTGCATAATATAGATGATAATTCTGCTTCAGGCTCTAATGGCTTAGGAATGCTTTTTAGCATATTAGGATATAGTGTAGACTCATGTGAACAATATAGGGAATCAATTCTTTGAACAATGTTGGATCCTTCCTAATGTTAATTTAATCAATATGACTTTGATACCTAAACAATATATAGCGTATTCTATTGAGCAGTAAAGACCTCTTGTACTTGTAAATTTTCAATTCAAAATCATCACTAAGATCGTTGCAGAAAGGTTAATCATCTTATTTTCTAAAATTATTTCAGAACACCAAAGAGGCTTCATTAGAAACATACATATTAATGAGTCCATTGAGAGTACTATATAAGCCACTAATATGTTGGACACGAAATCCTTTTGAGTTAGTATGAATTTAAAGATAGACATAAGAAAAACTTTGACCCTTTAGATTGGAAATATCTTATTAAATGCCATTTTCAATGTGGCTTTGATATAAAAAATTTGTGAGTAAATTCTTACCATTCCCCACTCAGTGAAACTATGATAAATGGAAAAGCTGTATGATTTTTTCTTGCTCTAGAGAAGTGAGGCAAGAAGAAGATCATCTATCACCCTTGCTATTCTGCATTGTTGAAGAGGCACTCAATAGATTGTTATTTAGGTTGGCAGATTATGGTAAGTTAACATGCACGGCAGTTGGTTAGACACTCATTCCAAGCCACACTTTTTCACATATGATATTTTGCAAAGTTACCAAGAAAAATGCTCAAGTACATTTACCATCTCCTTCAAGAATATGGTTAGAAATCTAGTCAACACATTATTCCAACTAAGTGTAAGCTTTATGGTGGAGGTAGTTCTAGATCTAGGCTGAGGCATAATGAAGACATGCTAGGATTGGTTGTGGGACAAACACCATTTAACTATCATGGAGTTCCTATATTCAAAGGAAAACATATAACTCATCATCTTCGAATCATAGAAAATAAAGTATTGGCCGAACTAGCTATTTGGAAAGGTCATCTTCTTTCTATGATGAGTAGGGTCCAATTAGTTCAATCATTCATACAAGGCATGCTTTTGTATAGTCTTAAAAGCATACAATATTATTGTTTCAAGGTTTGTGTTCTTTACATAATCTCTTATCTTTATATATCACAAATTATTTTCCTTATCTAACCTTTGTTAATTTTATATCAGAGGCAAATTAATGAGAAGTCATTGAGAACATATTTTAGTATACATATATGCAACAAATTCCACCATTTTCTCTTCACCAAGATTCACAAGGACGATGAAGAAGATGTTTCAGGATTTTTCTTCAAAATTGTACTTGTAGATTTACACAAAAATAATGCAAAATTATTAAAATTTGTATTTCATTGAAACATGTTTTCTGTTCGAGAACGAGAAATTGATGTTTCGACTCTCGAATCAACCATAAATGATGAGAAGTTAATTACAGTTGTTCTTTAATGGTGGCTCTGGTCTCCTTTACGGTGGCACGAGGTGGACTTACATGGTTAGCACTTCAACGTCCAAGTCAGTTCAAGACTCAAGATGAATAAAGTAAAATTAGAAATCAGAGATTGTATACCATTCCATAATGTGAGAACTATTTATATATGTTGGGCTTAGTAGAGTGGGCTTTATATGGATTGGGCCATGGCCGTTTGGGCCATTTGGCCAGTTCAGAACAGCTTCCCCCAAGGCTTTGTCGGTATTTGGAGGAAATGTGGTAAGTATTAAGCATTATTGAACGGAATTTATATCGCAGTCCGACGTAAAGTATAACTGAATCGCTTGGGATTAGTTTTTTAAAAGTAATGGTGAATAGGTGCATTTAATGCGGTTCCATCATTGAGACGCTTCATCTCCTGACACATGTTATAACGTGACAAACTAGGGTGTGATGTTGTTCATATAGTTCTTAAGTGAAATTGATTTTTGCGTGTGCCCATGAGCGGCAATCTGGTCGTTGATCTATTTATTTCTGCTTACAGTAGGTATTGATCTTTCAGCTGCCACAACTTAAATAGGGTGAGTTGAATATTCAAGATATTTTGCAACTTTTTCAGCTTTTAAACTTTCAGGTATTTTTCTAGGGAAATTGTTTCCTCCTCCTTAGGAAATTATTAGAGACGATTTAAAACCTTTGTTTAAAACATTCATATTTTTCATTCTTCCTGCTTTATCAACCTTCTTGAGCAAGTTACCCTTCTCAGTTAAACTTTATGTATATTCTGCTTCGTCTTGATAAAATGAGCGATAATAATGCCAATTTAGTGAGAGGTTCTGAAGTGAAAACCTCTTTTGGGCCATCCTTTAATTCTCTTCATTCTTCTTTTAAAACCATATCCGACGAATCTGAGTCAGAAGGAATGTTCGAGCCTTCGTTGGAAGGAGAAACTTCTTCTTTAGGTTCGCTAGATGCCATTATATTAAATATTGGTGAGAAAATAGGTCGCGCCGAAGTCCCTATGCCTTTTCCTGCCTTATCGGAGGAGGAGGAGATACAGGACAATCTGCAAAGAGGGACCTTGCCGGGTATTTTATTTAGACTCACATGAGGACCATAGGTAGCGAGCCTATCGATGTTCAGGTGTTGGAGCATTTAATCCTTTGATGTCGATCAGATACGTCGAATATGATTGGCTAGATAGTTATGATAGTTTGAAAATGTGAAGAAAAGAGAGAAAATAAGTGATTAAAAAAATATGGGAAATGGTCCCCATGGGACTTGAACTCAAGTCACTTTTCTTGCACCACAAAACCAAGACCATCCAACCAACGCACGCAGGTTGAAAGGAGATGGAAGCAAGGTATTATATGTGTTATTCAGTTGGAAAATAAAAAAAAATAAAAGAAATTGGGGCAAGGGGGTTCGAACCCCTGTTTCAAAAAGTGAAAGGTAACAAGAGCACGCAGGTTTAACCACTGGGGTGGTGATACATCTGTGTATCAAACAACACCCATTAAATGATAAGGGTGAACATGACCTAGGTCTGTCTAGAACAAAGGCGCCATGACCTGGTTCTTACCCAAGAAGACTTAGTTTTCTTCATTTGCAAGAAGGGCATAACTTCTTAATTTCTCCATGAAAATGGATGAAACAAAGATGGATCCCGCCTAGAATTTCATGAGGAATTCAATGGTGGTTTTAGATTTTTCTAAAAATGCTTACATTTTAAAACCTGATAGTGGTTCCTAAAAGTCTTCAAATTTGTAAGTTCTATGCTACAACTATACACAATCAATAATAGCATTATAAAATGGTCCAAACACAACAAGTAAGACATATATGACATGTACAAAATCAATGTACATCAAAACTAAGGTCGGTGATCCTTTGGAATGGTCGGTTTATCCGGTGCTAAAAGAGAAGAGGATATGTAAGTATTTTGATGACTGCATTTTCCTGTTTTATGAAAGCTTATTCACAAGAGTAAGGCTCCGACTGCCTTTTTTCTAAATTTGAGGTAGCCATCCTGAAACGCTTAAAGACTGACTCTTCCCAGCTTCGTCAGGGGTCGTGAGGATACATATTAGTCTTTAAACTGGGTGTTGAGTATAAATCTTTGGAACCTTCTATCGGTTTAATTTTTTGACCTTTTTCGTCTAAGAAGCACCTCTCTAGATAATTTTCGTAATAAAGGCTTCTTCAGAGTCACCTGGCCGTCTCTTTGTTCGACCCCTTTATTCTGGATGGGATATTTTTTGAGACATTTTGTATTGGTGAATCCTCTCACCCCTACAACTCACTCTGCTTTCTATTATTGTTTGCCTTGAAAAATAGAAAACAACCGCTGGTCTCCTAATTTGTGAAAATGGGTTTACTTACAGGATCGACCATACATATCCTAGGACAATGTGCTTTAAGAATTTTGACAATTTGTGTGAAAATCAAACCCTTTGTTCATTAAGTTCATCATTGTTTTCATAAACTGATGTAATTCGAATGAAAATGATAAAGTCTTATTCTTAAAAAGAATAACGAAAACGTAATAAAGTGCAAGAATGAAATTTGCAGAAAAATAGAATAAATTGCATGTAAATAACTTAAAACTCCATTGAAATGTAAAGAATAAACTGGTGTTTTTCCAAACGTACATTTCTCAATGATAACTCTTTTCTCTCACACGGGTACTTTGAGTATTTCTGAGTAACTTGTACAAATTTTGAATACACACACGAAAATCTAACACTATGACTCCCTATTTATATACAGTCAAAATAACCGCCAACAACGGCAATTTCTCCTAATGGCGACAAATGGCATCCTGCATGCCTTCACCTCTCGGATGCATTCCACACGTCTTGCTTTCAAAACAAATATCCCTCCTGGATTTAAGTTTTTAAACATCCATCAAAGCAAGGTCTTCGTAGAATTATGTCGAAATAATTTTAACACTTAGAAAAATCTCCAGCTCTTCCATTCCAACTTAACCTTTATTTTCGACTGACCTTCTTCACAAGAAATAAATTATTGTCGAAATGCTCTGGCAAATCTTAAACTTTTACCTCCTGAACAAAATCCAGGCGTCGAAATTAGGAGCCTACAAATTGCCCCCCAGAAAATGCATTTCCAACAAAGGAGAAAAGGCATTTTTTGACAACATAATTCGATGCCTTAAATCATTTTGACGAAACGACTGTTCATATGACTTGACATTCATGACGTCATAGTCATCATTACACTTTTTCTGAAACGTCTTTTCAGCCCACGTTCTGAAATTTTCAATCATCACGCTCCTAGTCCCTAGGAAATCGTGGGTCAAAAAATAACTGCCACCGTCTAATCAGTCTATCCCTGACTAACACGTGTCCCACGATTCTTTTCATTAAATGAAAACCTCTTTGAATAGTAACTGCTTCAGTCTCCCTTTTACCACTTATAAATAAGTGGAAATTTTCCTCAATTCACTTTTCCCACTTCTCTTTCTCTTAAACAAGAAACTTACCTCACGCGACTTCATCTTTTTCATTTTCTCTCTGAACTTTCTACGAACAACCATGTCTTCTTTCACAGCGCCTCAAGGAACCAACACCAAGAACAGAGATTCCCAAAAATCCAAAGGCTTGCCGCCTGTTCACAGGATTCTTGTTCCAAGTGTTGTGGGGAACCAGCAATATGTACCATAACCTCCCAACAAAGAAGAGAAAAGACGCATTTACCAGTCACAGGTATTAATCCCCATTCTTATTTCTGGTAAATCCCATGCAATCTTAGGACCTTTGCCTGATTTAAAGTTAGATCCCTTAAAAGTAAAGGAATTTTTCCCAGCTTATCATCGTTATAAGCCAATGGCTAATGGAGTTAGACCTATGACTGAGAAAGAAATAGCCATAGATGAAAAATCCAAAGTAGATGGTCAAGGGTCACCCTCTGGGGAAACCATAAATCTAGAGTATATGAACAACTTTAGGATTTTTAGGTCTTGCCCTCTGTCGAAAGACTCATCCGACTATTTATCTTGGCTAGCAAAAATAGAGGCAGCCAAATCTGAGGCTTGGAAAACCATGGGCATTTTTTTACCTTATCCAGTTGTCGAAAGTAGAACCTGGATATTGTCCATCTATGCTTTTGGCTTCCCTTTACTTTTGGGAAAGTACCTACAACAATTTTCACCTTCCTTGTGGAATGATCACCCCCACCCTTTTCGATGTAGCTGCCATCACTTGCCTTAGCCCACTTGGGGTGGATTATGATCTCAACCTCTTGTCTGACGATTCCATAGGCTTCGACACCAATAAGGCTACCTTTACCTCCTACATCGTGAATTATCATGATAAGGAAACTAAAGAAGTCTCAGACCAAGAGCACGTGGCCTTCTTAGCCCTCTGGCTGTTGAGATGCGTCTTCTGCTCCAGGTCTTTCCAAGTGGCGAAAAGATATATCACCATGGCTAACCAACTCCATGCCGAACACCAACTGTGCCTCAGCGAAATCATCCTAGCCAATCTGTATGAGTCCCTTGGAGAAGGAGTTACTTTACTGAAAAATATTAAGGATAAGAGAAATCTTCTGTTGTCGGGACCATTCTGGCTCCTACAACTGTGGCTTAATGCCACATTCGAAGCTTATCTATCCAACAAAAACCCTGTGGATGAAGCTGCTCTGAAGGATAGAAAGGTTGAAGGAACTAGGCTGGCACTGCTAACGCCCAATGACGAAGGTCTAAGCCTCTAGCAAACCTTTACTGGCTATGTCATGATGTTTGCCAAACGTCATAACTTTACTTCTAATATGGCTCCTTTTGCAAACAGAAAAATTGGACCTGAATGGTTTACTAGGTTCTCCCCTTAGAGTCGAAAGCACAAGAGGCGGAATTTCTCAATGTATGTGAATCTTTTCTAACCCCTAGGATCTTAACCTCCAGGATCAACCCCTCAAAGCTGAAAATCTCACTTGTCAATTACCAACCCAATCTGGTCTCTCGACAGTTTGGATTAATTCAAATAAAACCCAAACCCCTCTTTTCAAAGAAAGGTTCTCTGAAACACTACAACATGACCCATAACGAAGCTAAGTGTACCAAACTGCTGGCGAAATACTCAAATTTGGTTGAAATTCAATCAGTGCCTTTTAAACCCAGCTTACTCTGTACTCAAGAGTTTGATGAATGGTGAAGGGATTACTATAATTTACAATTCTTCGACGTGCCTTCTTTTACTATTCAACTGACCAGAGCTTTCTCCCTTGTGTGGGACAAATCAAAGAAAGGTACCTCAAGACACATCAAAGAAATCCAAGCATTCCAAAAGTACTTTGAAACTGCCTATAGCCCCAACAAACTTAGTCAAACCATAAGCGAAGCAGCCGTTACTTTGAAAGAAAAATTTGCAAGGAAACTGGATGAGTTAAAACTACCTTCATATGTTCGACCAGATCAACGTTATAAGTTAGCTTTTAATCTCTATCCACCAAAGTTCCCTCCTCTACCGTCTGCTGAATTTGGTGTGGCATTTAGCCCTCAATTTCCAGACTGGTTCATATGTGGGAATTCCATAAAAAATCTTTCCCAAGACTACCAAAAACGTGCTAAGCGAGTGGTTCCGACTAAGTACACTTTGGACAATTTCAAAGGCCACCTTCATATTGGCATAGAACACGTTCGCGTGGAATCTCCTATATATGAAGGTGTGGAATGGGAAGATATTCGACACCACTTCCTTTATTTACATATGTTCTTCCTTAACTCGTATTTAACTTTTTTCCTTTCTTCTTAGCCATAAAAATTCCTGTTAAGAAATCGGCTACTGTCGAAGGGTCCACTGCAGAGGATAAAGAAGACCAAAAAGATACTACCAAGAAACCCGTGACAAGGGTATGGTTTCGCCTTTTCCTTGATCATTATCTTTATATTTCCTTTATTTATTATTATTATTTTCTGAAATGTACTAACGAAATCTTTTTTTTACAGGCAAGTCGGAAACCTCCTTCGACGACAAAGAAAAGAAAAGAGAAAGAACCTGACGTTCATGTTATTGAATCTGATGATGGTGACGAATCACCTGACCAAGCTAAACCTTCGAAAAAGAAGAATAAGCCGTCGAAAACTCAACAACCCAAACCTTCTGCTTCCAGAATATTGGAGAAGCCTCCTGTAGCGAGTGATTTTTGGATGTGGTTGTGAAGCACGATTGCTCTCGTACTACAGCTCGATTCATTTTTTATCCTATTAAAGCTGATGAAGGAAGGGAAATAGATGTCTCCAATTAACCCTGCTTGCATACTGAGATTAAACAGTCAAAACTGTTGGTTTACAGATGCTACAAAGATTCGGGGTTTCTCCTAGGTTATTTTGTTGACAAGGGGTGCTTTAGGCTATCGGTTAGGATGTTAGGACGAATGTATGAGAGTATGGGATTTTGGGTTTTTGTTTAGTGTGCTCGCTAAGATTTTTTCTTTCAATCTTATGCCTACGTATTCCCGTTTACCGAAACAGGGAAATCAGAGCGATCGTAGTTCCTCCTATTCTATGGGAGGAAATGGTTGTTTTGGTGTCTTGTTCAAAGCCCAAGACGTGAAGGTAGAGGGTCTATTTGTATCTTGTTCAAAGCCCAAGATGTGAAGCTGAAGGTAGTTGGTATCTTGTTCAAAGCCCAAGATGTGAAGCTGAAAGTGTTGACCTTAGAGAGAATTTGTCATCTCTAAAGGGGTCTGTTTGTCACAACCGTTGGGTGACTGACTGTAAAGGAGGATTACTTTAACCGGGATTTATGAATCTGACAATGCCATAATTTCCTTTATAGGGGATTTTAACCTGAAGGAGAAGACTTTAATTCAATTTAGAGCAATGCCCTCTTTCCTTAGGAATTTCTCATACTAAAAGAGGGACATTGGCATAGATGTAGATAATCCAGAGGCTTGCCGCTTACAGCGATTAGATGAAGGGGAAGGAGTTGTTGATGTTTGTGTACTGTGAACGAGGCACAACTTTGATGCTAAAAGGTTGATTGGACCAACCAGTGGTTTTCTTATACAAAGCCTAATAGGAGGCTAATATGTGTCTCGTACAAAGCCCGAGAGAGAGGCTAAAAGGTTTTGACTCGACGATGGAGTCTTTTGGTATCTCGTACGAAGCCCGAGATGAAGGCTACTTGACTTAACAAGAGAGTTTTTTGTATCTCGTACGAAGCCCGAGATGGAGGCTAAAATTTGTTTGGCTCAATAAGAACCTTTTTGTATCTCGTATAAAGCCCGAGATGGAGGCGAAAGGGTGGTTGACTCAACGAGGAAGTCTCTTATGTGTCTCGTACAAAGCCCGAGAGAGAGGCTAAATGTTGTTTGACTCCACTGGGGAGAATCATTGTATAAAGCCCAAGAGAGAGGCTAACTTCACTGGAGAAGGATCATTTTACAAAGCCTAAGAGGAGGCTGTTGTAACTGTTTCAGTTGAGTGACAGGTCCAGTATACTGATTTTGAAAGAGAAAATCAGTTCTTATATGAGCAACACTGTACTCAAGGATTTTGATTCGAGGATCCAGGTTATTCCTGTTCTTCAAGGAAGTGGGAAATTTGAACGGTATTGAGGTTGTCCGAGTCCACGGGGTTCCTTCCTATTTTTGAAGGGGTCACTTGAGAATGTCTTTGAGACTCAAGGATGTTAGACTGTCCATGTCTAGAGTTTCATCTTTTGTACCATGCTTTGAGAAACAGTAGTAGACTCTTTGAAAGGGTTGTTCTATGCATATGACTAATTTCTGTTCCTATACCTCTAGGAGGTCGTCGGGACAATTTGTACAAAGCCCAAGAGGAGGCTGGAAACTTTTAAGAAGCCGATCGGTCCTTGTACGAAGCCCAGGAGGAGGCTATCATTCTCGGAGGAAGAGATCATTATACGAAGCCTAAGAGGAGGCTGTGAATACTTCTAAGAAGCCGAGAGGTCCTTGTACTAAGCCCAAGAGGAGGCGGGGTTGCTTTTAGGAAGCCTGTGGGTCCTTGTACGATGCCCAAGAGGAGGCCGATGCTTTTAAGAAGCCCGTGGGTCCCCAAACCCCGAGAAATTCAAGACAGGCTATTCACAGAGAATAGATCAAGCCAGGAAAGTTCGAGAATTTGGAATAAACTCAAAGATGCCATTCACGGAGAATACATTCATCTCTGGGAATAGAGTTTCTTGACAATTCCTAATGAGGACAGCCGAAAAAAAGACTGTATCTGGTGATCCTATTGGGGATCTAGTTGTCTATTTCTACTAATCAACGCGACGGTTTTTCCTAGTTCTAGACGTAGTTGTCGGGGAAACTCTAAATATCTATACTATTATTACACAGTTGATATGAGTTTATGAAAGAAGACTTACAGCGAAACAACCCCATAATACAGTTATATGTATATGAAAGCGGTAAATGAAAGCATATAAACACTTACTCGGTTGTAGAGCTTCCATGCTGTTTGGTTAGTTGTTCAACAAAGAAAGATTGAAAACAACAGTATATTCAAAATCAAAGGAGAAAGTGCTTTGAGAAAGAAAGATTTGGGGCTTACAGCTCAAGGAGAGGCCCAGGGTTTTATCAGTGAGCGCACTGTTTGAATTTGTACAGAGGGACTTATACAAGTGACTGTGGCCCAAAAATTGTTTTCTGTACAAAGGGATTTGGGTCTTACACTCTCTCAAGAGGCCCAAAAGGTTTAAAGAAAAAAAATGAGGGTAGGCCCAGATGATTTTTCCGTTTAAAATGGCTATCGCGCCGAGGTTTTCTTTTAACGCAGAGGGGCTTATACAATATCTGAGGCCCACAATGTTTTGGTCAAAAAAAAGGATTGGGTCTTACACTCTATTAGAGGCCCAAAAGGTTTTGAATGGGTCTTATAGCTTAAGGAGAGGCCCAATTGTTTTTTTTAAAAGGGGACGATTGCGTCGTTTATTTGAAAATGTACAGAGGGACTTATACAACGAATGAGGCCCAAAACGTTTTCTGTACAAGGGGGTTGGGTCTTACACTCTAATAGAGTCCCAAAAGGTTTTAAGAAAAGAAATGGGTCTTACTACTCGAGGGTAGGCCCAGGTTTGTTTTGAAAAGGCGACGATCGCGCCGTTTGTTTTTTGACGGTATCGGGACTTATACAATATACTGAGGCCCAAAAATGATTTGGTCAAAAAAAGGATTGGGTCTTACACTCTATTAGAGGCCCAAAGTGTTTTGAAAATGATTTATGAGGGTTGAATTAATCCAAAAACCCTAATTTGTTTTCAAAAATGTGTTTTAATTGAATAAAAATTCAATTAAAATGATCAAAATTGTTTAACATAGGAAAAACAAATTGCGATCTTGGATTAATGCTTCAAAAATTAAGTATTGACCTACAAAATAATTAGAAAGCATTAAAAGTTGCGAAATCAAGGTGGAAAAAATATTCTAAATGTCAAAAACAATTAAAATAATAATTCTTTGTAAAAATATCAATTATACAAAATAAATAATATTTTTGGGATTTTTTGGGAAAATAAAATATTTTAACATTTTTGTGAATTATTAAAAAAAGAATCAACTCAAAATCATTAAAACTCATAGAGAAATTAATTTTTGAATCAATTAAATAAAATCACAAAATTCAAATATTCAAATATTGGAAAATGGCGCCAAGAACAAAGGCAAGAACACGCGCGTTTTTCAGTTTTGCCCAGATTTGCATTTTATCTCCAATCTCACTGAATACTTAATCATATCACGCAATCCACATACCAATCAACTCGTTTCAACCTCACGATCATGTCTATGGTATTTAATTTCATTTAAATTAAACATATAATAAGAAATCATGAAAAATCCTCAAGAACCCTAATTTCTGCATGAAGGCTAGGATTTTTGATACACGATTCAAACAATGCAATTAATTGAGGGGAAACATTCCATGCATGATTATGAACATATGGCCAAATTATTGTGCAGCAAAAATTGCATGGATCATAGAGTTAGAAGAGTTCATGCTTACCCCTTGCAGCTGGTGATCGTGAATTGTGTTGGAGGTGTTACAGCTAGGTTCCAATGATCTGGATAGCTTCCCTAGGTGCCATGGAGTGTGTATGAATGCTTGGAATGGATTGAAATGGTTTGGAGCTGAAAATGGTACCTCAACTGCAAAACTGTCAAGAACTTGAGCAGTTGGCTGGTGATTTTGTGAAATCTGTGTTCTAGATGTTATGTGAAAGTTTGGATCACTTCAATATGATGTATGTGAGGTGTGTGAGTGATTGGTTTGATTGGAAAAGCTCCCAAACTCAAAACCTGATAGTGACTTGCCTTAGAAGGCAAAATTGGAGTGAAAGAAGAGATTTTGAGGAAAGCATCTGTTTGATGGCTTTGGTGTACTCAAACTGATCACAATTGAGCTCTATTTATAGTAGAGCAAGTTTGTTTTGTAAGGAATAGTGAATGGCAACTGCTGAGTAGGTTTGGCCAATGTTGGCAAATGAAAATCCAAGTCTCCTCTAGCCATTGACTAGAGGTTAGGGCACAGGCTGCTGGTTCCCTTGGTCTTGGATAAGTCTTTACTGAATTCAGTTGAGAATGGCTCAGTCCATGCCACCTTGATGCTTCCATTGAATGCTCCAATCCAAAATTGAAGTCTTGTCCCTATTTTGGCAATTTTAGGTTCAACATGCTATTTCTTGTTCCAAAGACTTTGGAGGCTTGGCTCAGTGATTATCCCCTTTAGATTCAATCCTCAGAGGTGTCCAAGTGGATAGGAGCATTTGGATTTGGCTGATTTTGGCAAATCGAGCAAAAATGCAAAATCTGCTTTGCCTTGACAGATTTCAACAAGGCAACTTGCCAATGTTATATCTCATGACTCAAATTGAATTTGGTAATGTTCTTGGTCATTTTGGAAAGCCCTTACATGATACAACAATTGTTTGAACATGTTTGGTTTTGATCTCTTTTGAATCCAAGTGAAAAATCCCCCATACATTTGGCAAAAAGTAGGGTAAAACCTGACTTAGTGAAATTTTCACCAAGTGTTGGAACAAAGTGACTTTTCTTGATTTTGATCACTCCATAACTCAAAATCCATGAGGAATTTGAACATAGGTCAGTATGAAGCTTTTGTAGAGGGCAATGAGATCTACAAATCAAGCTTTGAATGGGGAACAATGGCCTTGTGGTTTAGGAGTTATGGTCCTCCAAAGTTGGCACATTAGTGTCACTTTTTCCATAACTTAGAAATTTTTCTAAGTTTTTATGGTTACCCATTTTACAAGTTATCCCACTTTCTTTGATTTTTCTTGATGAATGATGATTCAAATCATACATTAACATCATTTTAGGGTTAAAAATCCATTTTGGTGAAAAATCTCAAAAAGTCAGAGTTGACTTTTGTGCACAGTTGACTTTTTATCAGATGAATTCCAAACTGTGCAATTCCTCATGAAATCATGTCCTTGACCTAAATCAAACTTGATGGACATGTTCCATGGGTGTCATAGGGTATATTGAATCATTTTTTAGGGTTTGGGAGCATGTCCTGGTTAAAAGTCAAAGTTACATTGAATTTTCCCGCGAAACCCTAAATATGGTGCAGATGAAATTGAGACTTGTTGCTCAAGCTTCTTGGATTAATCCATTGTTCCAAATGGATCAATATGGTATATTAGAGACCCTCAAATCCTCCTTTGAGGTCTTGGCTCATGTTTTGTCCCAAAAGTCAACTTAGGGGTGAATTAGGTCAAGAAACCCCAATTCCTGATTTTTTATGAATGCATCCCCTAAGGCAAAATTGACTTGATGATTGGGTCCATGAGGTCCCATGAAGTATATTAGGTTATGTTTTGGATCATTGGCTGGTTCCTAGATGAAAAATTTCCATCTGGAGGCCCTGGTCGACCAAAACCCTAATTTGGTGACACTGTCGATCTTGAGACTTGATCCACCTAGAAGGGAGCAGCCTTGTGCTTGATCCTTGAAGTGGGAGTCCTTTTGATCCATTGTGGATGTTTGAGAGGTTAGACAAGTTGAAGATCATGTCATTCCTTGATTGATCCTTTGTCTAAGGCTCTGAGAGGGCTTAAAACCCTAATTTTGATTGTAGTGAATGCTCAACAACCCTTGAGGCATTTGATGAGGCATGATGGTTCATCCATATTGTGATGATGATTTGAACAATGATGGGAAATCTTAGTGGTCAAAATTTGGGGTATGACAGATGCCCCTATTTAATCTTCTTGGACCCGAAGGTGTGAATGACGAAGGTATTCGAGCATTCGGGGTGCAAGAGGATTAAATATCGGAATACCCGAAATTTTGAGGGCGTCTATGAATGGTAATTCACGCATTCATCTTCTTTCGCTAAGCAATGATGCTTAGAAAAGGTAAACTTCCCCTCGATCCTGGTCTACAGCCAAGGAATTGGTCTCAGTTTCTGATTTAAACTTCCCCTTGATCCTGGTTTCCTACCAAGGAACTGGTCTTAGTTTCTGATGTAAACTTCCCCTCGATCCTGGTTTCCTACCAAGGAACTGGTCTTAGTTTCTGATGTAAACTTCCCCTCGATTCTGGTTTCCTACCAAGGAACTGGTCTTAGTTTCTTTCGTCAATAAACTTTATTGACAAGGGACGCTATTCGTAGCGGCTTTCCTTCAAACTTCTCGCCGAATTTTCCTGGGGAGATGCCATTTAAGTGGAAAAAGTTTTGATGTCAGACTTGCTGGGGAACCCAGTCGTCTGAGTTGTAGAGGTGCACAAACTTCTCTGTTTGGAGACGCCATTTGTCGAATCTACTGGGGAAAACGAGTCTCTTGAGAGACTGCTTTCGTTCGGGGTCTTTACATCATACTTTTCTCGGAGATCTTCTCAGAGAAATGCCATATGATGTGATCCAATTTTAAGGTGCCGATGACCTTTTCATCAGTGGGTTTTTCAGAGAAAAACTGCCGTACTGCCGAATCTCCGATTTAGGAGGCTTTCTCTCGGGATTTTCTTTAATCCGGGAAAACAAGGATATCATCTTCAATGGCGAAGAGTGATGTTAACTGAGGGCTCTCTGGTCTTTCAGAGGTTCAAGTTATCAAAGTGGTCGAGGACCCCACTTCAATCCAGAAATAAACTAGAGGAGAGAGATTGTTCAGACGTAACACTTCCTGACGAGGAAAGGGCTGACAACTCGATTAAGAGGACTTTTATCACTAGGGGACAAGACCGACTAGGGTGATAGTGATGCAATATGACTGTGAATGTAAATCAATAATGCATGATGCATGTATGTATATGCTGACAAAACTGACGCGACATACAAACTAAAAGATAAACACGACTGGATACTCGGCCATCGCGGGGCGAAGAAGTACCGCTGGTTCAGAATAGCAATTCCACCTTGCTTAGGAAAGATAGTCCCTGTTGGGAGCTATGTTGGTCAGGCTTAGGAGATGAGAACTCGGCCGAAGCGTGTCAGACGAAACAAGGTCTCTGACACAGTTGATCCCTTCATTCAAGCGTACTGGCGTAGAAGGAGTACTTTGATTCCGTACTTTGAGGTTCAATTACTTCTGGAGAAGCGACCGATGTTGTTCTGATGTTCAACAGTCAAAAGAAATTTCCGTCTTTATTAAAAAGCAGAAAAAGTTTTAACAAGTAAATTCATTTTTGTTTTATTTCAAGAATCGTTAATCATGTCAACAACGTCGTTCTGTAAAGCTAAAACAAATAAGAATTACAAACAAAAGCACAAAGGCTCAAATTTTATTGATAAAATGGAGATCAGCCAAACGCGTGATTCCATTGAGTACTTACAAATTTAGAAAATGGTAATTTACAGGGAAAAGAGCTACGTTGAAACATAACGACCACTATCCTTCTACCAACTTTGAATTCGGGGCATCCTGAGCTTCTGTCGAAGATGACCTTGAGTGGAGTTTTCCTCCGATGGATGGTGTAACTGTTGCTGAGGGACCTGCCTCTGTTGAATATAGTTACTTGCCATTATCCCTAACTTTTGCCTGGATTGTACTGTGATGTTTCCAATCCACCGGGATGATTTTTTTTTATGTCTCTAACTTTTGCCTGGACCGCCCTTTCGGGTTTTCAATCCACCGAGACGTTTTTTTTTAGTTTAGGCGAAGTATTTCTTGACTACATCAACATTCGTGGGGTAGGCAAATTCCTCTCCGTCCATGGTTGCAAGTCTCAAGGCGCCGCCTGAGAAAGCTTTCGTGACCACATAGGGGCCATCATAATTCGGAGTCCACTTGCCCCGAGAATCAGTGAGAAATGATTGTATCTTCTTGAGCATAAGGTCTCCTTTCCTGAAGACGCGAGGTTGGACCTTTTTGTCGAACGCCTTTTTCATTCTCTGTTGATACAGCTGACAATGGCATAGTGCCGTGATTCGCTTTTCCTCGATCAGATTCAGTTCACCGTGTCGACTTTGACACCATTCAGCTTCGGTGAGCTTAGCTTCCATCAATACTCGGATTGACGGGATCTCTACTTCTATGGGGAGCACTGCTTCCATGCCATACACTAGAGAGAAAGGGGTTGCCCCTGTTGAAGTGCGGACAGATGTCCGATAACTGTGAAGAGCAAAGGGTAGCATCTCGTGCCAATCTTTGTAGGTTACAACCATCTTTTGAACGATCTTCTTGATGTTCTTATTGGCCGCTTCTACCGCTCCGTTCATCTTGGGTCGGTAGGGAGATGAGTTATGATGTTCAATCTTGAACTCTGCGCACAACTCCTTCATCATCTTGTTGTTCAAGTTAGATCCATTGTCAGTAATGATCTCGCTTGGAACACTATAATGACAGATGATATTGTTTTTGATAAATTGGACCACCACTTGTCGGGTTACATTTGAATGACGCTGCTTCGACCCACTTGGTGAAATAGTCAATGGCTACCAGGATGAACCGATGTCCATTTAAAGCCTTAGGTTCAATCATGCCGATCATGTCGATTCCCCATATGGAAAAGGGCCACGGGGAAGAAAGAACTTTGAGACGTGATGGCGGTACATGAATTTTGTCGGAGTATATCTGACACTTGTGACACCTCCTCATGAACTTGTAGCAGTCGGATTCCATGGACAACCAGTAGTACCCTGCTCTTAGAATTTTTCTCGTTATTGTGTGTCCGTTGGCATGAGTGCCAAAGGATCCTTCATGAATTTCTTTCATCAGCATTTCTGCTTCTGGTCTGTCTATGCATCGGAGCAAGACCATGTCAAAATTTCTCTTATAGAGAGTGTCACCGCTTAGGAAGAAGTTTCCAGCCAATCTTCTGAGGGTTTTCCTGTCTTTTCTTAGTGCCCCAGGTGGGTACTCTTGTTTTTGAAGGAAGCATTTGATATCGTGATACCAAGGTCTGTCGTCTAGGACTACTTCAATCGTGAAGATGTAAGCGGGCCGTTCAAGGCGCATTATGTCAATCTTAGGTAAGTCGTTCCATTGACCTACACTAATCATGGAAGAGAGAATAACTAATGCATCAGCCATGTGATTCTCCTCACGAGGGATATGATGAAACTCAACTCTGTTGAAGAAGGGTAACAACCTTCTTGCATAGTCCTTGTAAGGAATCAGTCCTGATTGGTATGTGTTCCAATCTCCTTTTATCTGATTGATAACCAAGGCTGAGTCGCCGTATACGTCCAAGTTTTTGATCCTTAAATCAATTGCTTTTTCGAGACCCATAATACAAGCTTCGTATTCGACCTCGTTGTTCGTATATTTGAACGTAAGTCTGGCAGTGAAAGGAATGTGGGTACCCTGAGGGGTAACAATGATTGCCGCAATTCTGTTTCCATAATGATTAACTGCTCCGTCAAAGACAAGTCCCCATTGGGAACCTGGTTCTGGCCCATCACTAGGTAACGGTTCATCGCAATCTTTCATTTTTAGATACATGACATCTTCGTCTGGGAAGTCAAACCCGATTGATTCTTGATTGTCAATCGGTTGATGAGCCAAATGATCGGCTAAAATACTTCCCTTAACGGCTTTCTGAGCGTGGTACTCTATGTCATATTCTGATAACAGCATCTGCCAACGGGCAATCCTTCCCGTGAGAGCAGGTTTTTCGAAGACGTACTTGATTGGATCCATTTCGGAGATTAACCAAGTAGTATGACGAATCATGTATTGGCGAAGACGTTTGGCTACCCAAACCAAAGCGCAACAAGTTTTCTCAAGCATCGTGTACCGAGTTTCGCAGTCGGTGAATTTCTTGCTCAAATAGTAAATGGAAGACTCTTTCCGTTTGGTTTCGTCTTGTTGGCCAAGTACACACCCCATTGAGTCTTCCAAGACTGTGAGGTAGATGATCAGTGGTCTTCCTTCCACTTGAGGTGATAGAATCGGAGGATTCAACAGATATTCCTTGATACTGTCGAAGGCGGTTTGACAATCTTCTGTCCAAACGCAATCCTGGTTCTTTTAGAGTAAATTAAAAATCGGCGCACATGTCGCGGTCATGAGGAATATGAATCTGGAGATGTAGTTCAAACGTCCTAGGAATCCCCTGACTTGTTTTTTCAGTTTTCGGAGAAGGCATTTCTTGAATGGCCTTGACCTTGTCAGGATCAACCTCAATTCCTTTCTGGCTGACGAATTTTCCTGGGGAGATGCCATTTGGGTGCAAAAAGTTTTGATGTCAGACTTGCTGGGGAACCCAGTCGTCTGAGTTGTAGAGGTGTACAAACTTCTCTGTTGGAGACGCCATTTGGTTCTACTGGGGAAAGTGAGCCTCTTAAGAGACTGTTTCCACTTAGGGATCTTACATCATACTTTTCTCGGGATCTTCCTGGAGAAACGCCATGTGATGGGGTCCAATTTTGAGGTGTCGATGACCTTTTCATCGGTGTGTCTTTCGGAGCGAAACTGGTATGCTGCCGAATCTCTGATTACGAGGCTTTCTCTGTGGATTTTCCTTAATCTGGGAAAGCAAAAATATCATCTTCAATGGCGAAGAGTGACATCGGTTGAAGGTTCTCTGGTATTTCAGAGGTTCAAGTTATCAAAGTGGTCAAGGGCCAACTTCCTTCCAGAAATAAACTGGGGGCGAGGTTGTTCAAACACAGCGTTTCCTGACGAGGCAAGAACTGACGACTCGATTGAGAGAACTTCTATCACTAGGGGACAAGACCGACTAGAGTGATAGTGATGCAATATGAAATGTGAATGAAAATCAATAATGCATGATGTGTGTATGTTAATGCTGACAAAACTGACGCGACATACAAACTAACAGGTGAACACGACTGGATACTCGGCCATCGCGGGGCGAAGAAGCACCGTTGGTTCAGAATAACAATTCCACCTTGCTTAGGAGAGATAGTCCCTGTTGGGAGCTATGTTGATCGGGCTTAGGAGATAAGAACTCGGTCGAGGGGTGTCAGACGAAACAAGGTCTCTGACACAGTTGATCCCTTCATTCAGGCGTACTGGGTTAGAAGGGGTACTCTGATTCTGCACTTTGAAGTTCGCCTACTTCTGGAAAAGCGACCGATGTTCTTCTGATATTCAACAGTCAAAAGAAATTGCCGTATTTGTTTTAAAAGCAGAAAAAGTTTTAACAAGTCAATTCATTTTTGTTTTATTTCAAGAATCGTTAATCATGTTAACAACGTTGTTCTGTAAAGCTAAAACAAATAAGAATTACAAACAAAAGCACAAGGGCTCAAATTTTATTGATAAGATGGAGATAAGCCAAACACGTGATTCCAAAGAGTATTTACAAAGTTTGAAAATGGTAATTTACAGGGAAAAGAACTACGTTGAAACATAGCGACCACTATCCTTCTACCAACTTTGAATTCGGGACATCCTGAGCTTCTGTCGAAGATGACCTTGACTGGAGTTTTCCTCCGATGGATGATGTAACTGCTGCTGAGGGACTTGCCTCTGTTGAACATAGTTACTTGCCATTATCCCTAATTTTTGCCTGGATTGTACTATGAGATTTCCAATCCATCGGGATGATTTTTTTCATGTCTCTAACTTTTGCCTGGACTGCCCTTTCGGGTTTTCAATCCAACGAGACGTTTCTTTTTTTTTTTTTTAGTTTAGGCGAAGTATTTCTTGACCACATCAACATTCGTGGGGTAGGCAAATTCCTCTCCATCCATGGTTGCAAGTCTTAAGGCGCCGTCTGAGAAAGCTTTCGTGACCACATAGGGGCCATCATAATTTGGAGTCCATTTACCTCGCGAATCAGTGAGAAATGATTGTATCTTCTTGAGCACGAGGTCTCCTTTTTTGAAAACACGAGGTCGAACCTTTTTGTCGAACGCCTTCTTTATTCTCAATTGATACAGATGACCATGGCATAGTGCCGTGATTCGCTTCTCCTCGATCAGATTCAGTTCTTCGTGTCGGCTTTAACACCATTCAGCTTCTGAAAGCTTAGCTTCCATCAATACCCGGATTGATGGAATCTCTACTTCTATGGGGAGAACTGCCTCCATGCCATATACTAGAGAGAAAGGGGTTGCCCCTGTTGAAGTGCGGACAGATGTGCGATAACCGTGAAGAGCAAAGGGTAGCATCTCGTGCCAATCTTTGTAGGTTACAACCATCTTTTGAACGATCCTCTTGATGTTCTTATTAGCCGCTTCTACCGCTCCATTCATCTTTGGTCGGTAGGGAGATGAGTTATGGTGTTCGATCTTGAACTCAGCGCACAACTCTTTCATCATCTTATTGTTCAAGTTAGATCCATTATCAGTAATGATCTCGCTTGGAACACCATAACGGCAGATGATATTGTTTTTGATAAATCGGACCACCACTTGTCGGGTTACATTGGCGAATGACACTGCTTCGACCCACTTGGTGAAATAGTTAATGGCTACCAGGATGAACCGATGTCCATTTGAAGCCTTAGGTTCAATCATGCCAATCATGTCGATTCCCCATATGGAAAATGGCCACGGGGAAGAGAGAACTTTGAGATGTGATGGCGGTACATGAATTTTGTCGGAGTATATCTGACACTTGTGGCACCTCCTCATGTACTTGTAGCAGTCGGATTCCATGGTCAACCAGTAATACCCTGCTCTCAGAATTTTTCTCGCCATTGTGTGTCCGTTGGCATGAGTGCCAAAGGACCCTTCATGAATTTCTTTCATCAGCATTTCTGCTTCTGGTCTGTCTACGCATCGGAGCAAGACCATGTCAAAGTTTCTCTTATAGAGAGTGTCACCGCTCAGGAAGAAGTTTCCAGCCAGTCTTCTGAGGGTTTTTCTGTCTTTTCTGAGTGTCCCAGGTGGGTAATCTTGTTTTTGAAGGAAGCATTTGATATCGTGATACCAAGGTTTGTCGTCTATGACTGCTTCAATCGTGAAGACGTAAGCGGGCCGTTCAAGGCGCATTATGTCAATCTTAGGTATGTCATTCCATTGACCTACACTAATCATGGAAGAGATAGTGGCTAATGCATCAGCCATGTGATTCTCATCACGAGGGATATGATGAAACTCAACTCTGTTGAAGAAAGGTAGCAGCCTTCTTGCGTAGTCTTTGTAAGGAATCAATCCTGATTGGTATGTGTTCCAATCTCCTTTTATCTGATTGATAACCAAGGCTGAATCGTCGTATACATCCAAGTTTTTGATCCTTAAATCAATCGCTTCCTCGAGACCCATAATACAAGCTTCATATTCGGCCTCATTGTTCGTACACTTGAACGTGAGTCTAGCAGTGAAAGGAATGTGGGTACCCTGAGGGGTAACAATGATTGCCCCAATTCCGTTTCCATAACGATTAACTGCTCCGTCAAAGATAAGTCCCCATTGGGAACCTAGTTCTGGCCCTTCACTGGGTAACGGTTCATCGCAATCTTTCATTTTTAGATACATGACATCTTCGTCTGGGAAGTCAAACCCGATTGGTTCTTGATCGTCAATCGGTTGATGAGCCAAATGATCGGCTAAAATACTTCCCTTAACGGCTTTTTGAGCGTGGTACTCTATGTCATATTCTGATAACAGCATCTGCCAACGGGCAATCCTTCTCGTAAGAGCAAGTTTTTCAAATACGTACTTGATTGGATCCATTTCGGAGACCAACCAAGTAGTATGACGAATCATGTATTGGCGAAGACGTTTGGCTACCCAAGCCAAAGCGCGACAAGTTTTCTCAAGCATCGTGTACCGAGTCTCGCAGTCGGTGAATTTCTTGCCCAGGTAGTAAATGGCAGACTCTTTCCTTTTGGTTTCGTCTTGTTGGCCAAGTACACACCCCATTGAGTCCTCTAGGACTGTGAGGTAAATGATCAGTGGTCTTCCTTCCACTGGAGGTGATAGAATCGACGGATTCAACAGATATTCCTTAATACTGTCGAAGGCGGTTTGGCAATCTTCTGACCAAATGCAATCCTGGTTCTTTTTGAGTAATTTGAAGATCGGCGCACAAGTGGCGGTCATAAGGAATATGAATCTGGAGATGTAGTTCAAACGTCCCAGGAATCCTCTTACTTGTTTTTCAGTTTTCGGAGAAGGCATTTCTTGAATGGCCTTGACCTTGTCAGGATCAACTTCAATTCCTTTCTGGATGACGATGAACCCTAATAGTTTCCCTGAACGGACACCAAAGGTGCACTTGTTGGGATTCAAGCGGAGTTTGTACCTTCTCAACCGCTCGAATAGTTTTGACAGGTGGGTCACATGCTCCTCTTCTGTTCTAGATTTAGCAATCATATCATCGACATATACCTCAATTTCTTTGTGTATCATGTCATGAAACAGAGTAGTCATGGCCCTTTGATAGGTTGCCCCGGCGTTCTTCAAACCCAACGGCATTACCTTGTAACAAAAGGTACCCCATGGGGTAATGAACGAAGTTTTCTCCATGTCTTTCGGCGCCATTTTAATCTGGTTATAGCCCGAGAATCTATCCATGAAGGAGAATACTTTGAACTTTGTCGTACTGTCTACCAGCATGTCAATGTGTGGTAAAGGAAAGTCGTCCTTTGGACTAGCCTTGTTCAGATCCCTGTAATCAACACACATTCTGACCTTTCCGTCCTTTTTGGGAACGGGTACGATGTTGGCTAACCATTGAGGATATTCTGATGTAGCGAGGAAACCCGCGTCAATCTGTTTCTGCACCTCCTCTTTGATTTTGATGGCCATGTCCGGGTGAGTGCGTCTCAACCTTTGCTTTACTGGCGGACATTCCGATCTTAACGGTAAGTGATGTTCCACGATGCTGGTATCCAACCCTGGCATATCCTGATAGGACCAAGCGAATACATCGGGGAATTCTTTGAGAAGCTTTATCAAACCCTCTCTGGCTGTTGGACTGAGCAGTGCCCCAATCCTGATTTCTTTTCTCTCTTGCTCTGAACCCAAGTTTACCGTTTCCAACAGTTCTTTATGCGGTTCAATGGACCTTTCCTCTTGTCTGAGTAGTCGAGAGATCTCTTCTGGAATTTCGTTGTCATTTTCTTCTTCAGCCTCGAATACCGGGAACTCAAAGTTGGGAGAAGGCATCGGATCGTATGTTTCAACTGGGTTTAAAACAAGCAATCTGCATGATGTGATGATTCGTGTTTAGAAGAGATAAAGAAAATGCAAGTGTATGTAGTGTATTTATTTTACTGCTTGTTTTTATTATTGAATTGTTTTTTAGGATTACCATTTTCTGAAAAAAGCAAAAAGAGAAAACAACAATTAATGCGGAAATTACAGAACGACGTTATTTTATTAATGAACAAGTCGGTCCTTGAAACTACAGCCCTATAAAACAAAACTCTGTCACTTTGGGCGAAGCGAAGAGGGAAAATTTACAGAAAGCGAGCCCTATCAAAACATCTGTTTCACCTGGGCAGGGTGAAAGGTTAAAGATGGCAATTACTTTGACTGATGAACGATCTTCGGAACCTCGACGGCAACCCATTGGCGGCGAACTCCTCGGTGAATCACAAAGTCTGGCACCTTCCTTGATTTGTCTTCAGAAATAACGCTGATTTCTGGTGGAGCAGGATCATTAGAATCTGTCTCCCAAGCAGAATTGTCGTAGGAGAATTCCTCAGTTGCATTTTGCGTAGTATTTGTGCTCTCAGCTGTATCTCCCCATCCAGTAGGCTGGATATCTTCGAGCCTGATACGAGAGCTTTCGGGAGCGGTGTACTTGACCATATAGTCGTATTTCCCACTCGGTTGTCCCAAGGTGCCCCACACTTCTTTCGAACTGGAGGAGTCATTTCTCTCGATGACGTTGACCTCGGGAAAAGCATAGTTGATGAATTCAAGTCCTGCAAACGTTGTAAATTCATCGTCATGTTGAGTAGTTTCTGAATGACCTGAGTGTTGATCCCATGACATGGTGGGGACACATGTATTCTGTTCAGTGATGCTCAGCTGAGTTTCATTACTCGGCTGACTTTCTTGCCCCAAGTTTCTTGGGTAAGGTTGCTACATTGGCAGACCATCCATTGGGCCATTATAATTGTGGTCAAAGTTGTCTTTCATCAGAGTGTCCTCCTCTAATGAATTTGGCGGAGCACGGCATCCCTCCGGATCACATTCTCCATATATCAATTCGACATCTGACCGTGGTATAAATCTCGGACTCTGTACGGGATAGCAAAATGGTATAGGCACCTCTTCCTGAGACATATAACCGTCCTCGTTAAGGTAGGACTTCCATTCTTCATCTGTGTCAGAGGGATCTTCCTCATTGATAGCATGTACTACTTGAGACACTGGGTGAAGGAAACCTCCACTGTGGAAGAATTTTCGAAGGGGATGAAGACTTTCATTGTTAGCAGCTGTCTGGGTACAGGTTGCAGAAAAACCAAGACCCTTCTTTGTTTTATTGTCAATGCGAATGACAAGCTGTCCCCATCCTGTCGTATCGGTACTCTCGACCGCTTTGATAGCATCTTTGTATGAGGAAATCGAGGTTCCTTCTTTGAACTGATTGTCCTTGCTCACCGATAGTGCTTGGAACTGAGTTCCAATAACCTCCTCGAGTTCTATTCCAGTAGATGATGACAAGTTACTCACAAGCAAGGCTTGTTCCCCACAGACTGTGACAAGTTGATCGTTCTTAACGAACTTTAGCTTTTGGTGGAGGGTCGAAGTAACCGCTCCAGCCTGATGTATCCAAGTTCTTCCTAATAAACAACTGTACGTCGCCCGGATGTCCATGACCTGGAAAGTGACTTGGAAAGTGTGAGGACCAATAGTTATGGGAAGATCAACTTCGCCGATAACTGTTTTTCTGGATCCGTCGAACGCTTTGACGACGACCTCACTGATTCTCATCGGAGGGCCTTTGAATTATAATTGCATCAAAGTGGACTTCGGCATAACATTCAGGGCTGACCCTATGTCTACCAGTACGCTGGCTAAAGCATCGTCCTGGCAGTTAACTGTGATATTAAGCGCCATGTTATGACGGTGACCCTCTTCAGGTAATTCCTCGTCACTAAATCCCAAGTTATTGCAGGAAGTGATGTTAGAGACAATGCTATCGAACTGTCTGATGGTTACATCTTGTTCCACAAAGGCTTGCTCCAAGACTTTCTGTAGAGCCTCCCTATGCGCTTCTGAACTGAGTAACAGTGATAACACCGAGATCTTTGAAGGAGTCCGTAACAGTTGATCGACAATGTTATATTCACTCCTTTGGATGAGCTTCAACATCTCATCATTATTTTTCGAAAGGTCGGGATCACTGGATTGACCGACTGGTGGATCGAGAGCTTCTGTCTGAAGTTCCTTTTCTTTGTTAAGTTCTCCAACTCCTCGGTTGAAGATTCGACCGCTCCGTGTTACACGACTGATGTCTGCAATATTCACGACAGAGGGTAATGGAATTTCCTTTCCATTCTCAATTGTTGTTGCACCATATTTGTAAGGGATAGCCTTAGTTGATTCATACGGTAATGGTCCCGGTAGATAGATGACTATGGGAACTTTCTGATTTTTCTGACCATCATAAGTAATCTCGATCCGTTCCCGGTTGGGAACTTTAGATTCGTCAAGTAGAGGGATGATGACAAAAACATCCCTGGTCCTGTGATGACCAGAGATCGTGACAACATCCTCAACTTGCTTGGCAAGGTAGTTCGGCGTCCAGTCGATGGGTCCAGAACCCGGATATGGACGAATTTCTCCACTATTGACCTAACCCTGAAGAGCTGCTCTCACAAGGTAACACCCTTGGTTACTTTCCGAACAGACGCTACAACTGTCATAGTTGTGTGGTGGCACCTGGCCACGCCCACTTTGAATACAATGTAACCTTACTAGGTTAGCTTCCACTAATCGGACATCCTGACTTTGACGTCGAGTAGGATTCCTGTTACTGATACTAATCCGCTGAGTATCTTCATCCATATAGATTGGCATCCACCAGTGATTTAACAAGTGCTGAAGTGCCTCCTGGACAAGGGTACAACCTCGATCATTTTTGCAACCTGCTTTACAGCGTTGATAGTCGTGTGATATTAAGAATCCGAGTCAGACCTGTTTGGCATGTAACTCTACCAGGTTGGTATTTATCACGCGAATATCGAAGATCTGGACCATGTTGATTTGATAGGAGTTCCTATCATGGTAGTCTTAGATCCATCCAAGATCCATCTGACGCTGGAGGGCCTCTTGTATGAAAGAGCATCCCTGTTTGTTTACAGAGCAAGTCAGACAGGAACTATAATCGTGCCACGGCAGATTATGATACTGGCTTTGCCTTTAGTGCATCGCCACCAAGTTGGCATTCATCGCACGGATATCGTGGTTTTGAATGACGTTGGAATTCGTATAAACCATGTTAACTCCACGAACTCGGTGCTCCTGGATCCATCCGAGATCCATTTGTTCCTGTAGAGCTGCTTGCACCACAGAACATCCTTGGTTGTCTTTAGAGCAGATATCACACTGATGATAGTTATGGGGTGGAACATGGCCATATCCGCTCTGTCTACAATGCATCTTGACCAGATTGGTCTTCAACAAGAGTACATCGTGAATTTGATAGACATCGTTAGTCTCTTTCTCAATCAGATTGACGACAGCTTTCTCGTGTTGAGGCAGCGGGTTCGTAAGAACATTTGGATTCGTATCCTTGAAGGATAAGACCCCACTCCTAACAAGTTTTTGCACGTCGGACTTGAAATTGAGACAAGTCTCAATGTTATGCCCTGATCCTCCTTGATGATAAGGGCATGTCTGATCCACCTTAAACCAAAAAGGTGGATTTTCCGGTACTGTAAGAGGAGACTTAGTCTGAATGTGCCCCTTAGCCAGTAGTAATGGAAATAGTTCTGCGTACAACATGGGTATAGGATCAAACCCTGATGGCCGTGTTGTACAGTTGTTGTTATATGGAGGACGAGCTGGCTGAAGAGGCTGTTGTGTCCTTTGTTGGTCAGGCTAGCTCTGCGCAACCTGAGGTTGATACGTAGGAATAGACGTAGGGTTGATAGCAGGAGTCACAGCTGCTACCGGTTGATAACGTCGCCTTTGCTTTTCGAGAGAGATATTCCCAATATCTTGCTCTTTTTTCTTAGGGAGAGCACTACCATATTTTTTAGTACCACTCGTCGATCCAGCGTCTTTTTCCAAACTTCCTTCTCGGACAGCTTCCTCAAGACGTACGCCCATGCCGACCATTTCGGTGAAATCACTGGGCGCACTGGCAACCATTCGGTCATAGTAAAATGAGCTTAAGGTCTTTAAGAAGATCTTTGTCATCTCTTTTTCCTCAAGAGGTGGACAAATTTGAGCGGCAATTTCATGCCACCTTTGAGCATACTCCTTAAAGGTTTCCTTGTCCTTTTGCGACATCGATCTGAGTTGATCTCTGTCGGGTGCCATGTCCAAATTGTATTTGTATTGTTGGACGAAGGCAGTACCAAGATCTCTGAATGTGCTGATCGTGGCACGGTTTAAACCTATGTACCATTTGTGTGCGGCACCGGTTAAACTATCCTGGAAGTAGTGAATCAGTAGGTCCTGATTCTCCGTCTGGGCTGACATCCGCCGAGCGTACATCACCAGATGGCTTTGAGGGCAAGAGTTACCCTTGTACTTTTCAAAGTCGGGCACTTGAAATTTGTGCGGGACTTTCACATTTGGGACCAAGCAGAGATCTGCGGCGTCTTTTCCAAATAGATCCTGACCGCGAATGGCTTGCAGTTCCTTCTGCATTTCCAAGAACTGTTCCTGGAATTCATCCATTCTGTCAAACATAGTTTCCTTCTTACCAGAAGGTGTTGGTGGAATCTGTCCTTCCGGGACAGTGTGCACCACAGGGGGTGGGACCGTGACTACGGCAGTGAGTCTTGGCGCTTCCCAAAGTTTGTAACCTTCAGGAGTCTTCAGCATGCCCCTGGCATCTTCGCTTTCTCGAAGTTTGTAACCTTCAGGCCCAGCGGCTTCTGTTGTGATTCCCTGATCTTCAGTGATCGGCGGAACATATCCTTCTGGGATATAGTTAACAGGCATGCCCCAAGGACGATCTTTCGGTATCTGATACCTAGGATCATACCTCTCCACTATGGGCATTGAGATGATCTCTGAGATCACAGTTCGTTGTAGCTGAGCTTCTGCCATGGCTTGCATGTCGTTACGAAGCTTTCTCATATCCTCTCTCAGAGCGTCGATCTCTTCTTTCAACTCTCTGTTTTCTTCCTCAAGATCATCCATCCTTTTCTGACGATTGGCCCGAGTATTATACGAATAAGACAGTTTGACTCTAGAACCGAGACACAAACGTGAGATTCGTAGGGAAGAAGAATACGCGATGTAAGCATGATGAATGCAATGATTATATTAATTATTTTTTGGTTTAATCAAAATAAACTTCGACAATTAGATTGCAAATATCAAACAGTGGGGAAACCTCTTTTTATTGAAATTCAAAGGATTACAGAAATGGAAATACAGTAGATTACAAAGTGCAGAAATAGAAACCTAAGCTAATGGGCCCCGAGTCCTCTCTGAAGAGAAATCGGGTGCTGATTTTGGTATCTTCCTTTTCTTTGACCGGGGCTCTTGGGCCGTTGTCGGGTTGTCTTTCCTTTTCCATGTGAAAAGAGCGAGCAAATTCCTTTGGTCATCTTGATTCTCTACAGCATGTTGCTCCAAAATTTCAATCAGAGCATCTTTCTCTTTTAGTAATTGCTGTATTTTGATGCATTCTATGTTGAGGGTGCGGTACTTGTTCTTCCAAGACCTCCTCTCCTTTTGAACTTTGTTGAGAGTAACCTGAAGCTTTTCAGTTTCTGTCATGAAGTACATGACAGATTTCCTCGGCGGAAGAATTCCGTAATGAGGATAAGGCATTTTTAGCTTGAGAGCTCTAGTTTGTACCCAATGGAGATAAGGCTCAACCGAGACGCAATCCGGTTTTCCTAGAGACTCTCGTCCTTTCTTATGAACATGCTTCCAAGCGTGCACTATTTCCATCTTTAATGCTCTGTCGTTTTCTCCTTCTTTGAAGAAAAGACCTTCCAGATGAACACCCCGTGGGATGTGTCTCATCGGGTATCCAAATTGACGGTGAACCAATACCGGGTGGTAGTTGATTCTTCCTTTAGTTCCTATGAGGGGTACGTTGGGGAAGTTTCCACAACGGTCAATGATCCTGATTCCCTCATAAATCCTATTACACCAATCTATATCAGAGTTGGTGAGAGACATGATCTTCTGCGACCAACGTAAGGCATTCTTGCAATCCCAAAAAGCAGCAGACTTGGGAAAGTGAGAGATAAACCATTTGTAAAGCAAAGGTACACAACATGTGATCTCCCCTCCGCTGTACAAATTTCCCAAGTGTACAGAATGATACGCATCTGCGAGCAAAGTCGGCACAGGGTTTCCAACGAGAAAAACCTTAATGGAGTTAATATCGACGAAGTTATTGATGTTGGGGAACAAAAATAACCCGTAGGTGAGTAAGACAAAGATGCTTTCAAAAGCAGTCACATTCCCGATACTGGCGAAGTACAGGGCTTTCTTTGTCAAGAACTGGGCCGGCAAACCTTGGATGCCACCCTTAGCGGTCATGTGAGTCCTGACCTCAGACTCGTCCAAATGAATTGCTCTTGCAATAGTCTGATTCTTTGGAATTTCTTCCAGTCCAGAAAATGGAGCTCGATCTGTAATGTGTAGATCGATCAGATGAGAATGCTCCTCCAGCGTTGGTACGAGCTGGTAATCCGGGAATGTGAAACAGTGATAAACTGGATCATAAAACTGAATGAGCGCATCCATGATTCCCTCAATTACATGGACACTTAACAGTGGTAGTAAACCTCCGTGCTTGGCTCTGAAAGCCTCTGGGTTAGTGATCATCCTCTCTAACCTTCTCAAATCCTCTAGTTTTGGAACCTTGAAGGTATACTGGTGAGTTCTCCTTCTACCGAAATCCATTAGCGTAATCCTTTTCTCTGATATTTGCAATCACAATCTTAGTTTAATTTGAAAAACAGAGAGACTAGAAGAGAAGTTTTTTGAATGTGTTAATGTTTTATTAAATGAATGCATGAATGCAGCACACAAAAACATAGAAAAAACATGGGGTCAAAGGGTCATTGTCATGAAGTCAAGGCTCTACCCATCCCCAAAGGTTTATACTAAGGTGATTTTTGTACCTGTACTCATTATCATCAGCTCTTCCCAGGAAAGCAAAACAACAAGCGGATCGCCAGCGAGTTGTAGAGCAATCTTAGAGTAAGTGCCATTCACCGAGAATAGATCACCAGCTTCAAATGAGGGTAGTATCGCGTAACAACTATTTTCGATAGTTTCCGCACTACGAAAGGGTTTGGCTCCTCAGCTTCTCAGACTTAACAACCGGCCCATTGTCTAGGTGAGAGAATGGGTTGCGTTGGTCAGCCTCCACTGAGGTTGATGGTCGACCCCGTCGCCATCACTTATCTTAAGTGTATACTCAATCTTTCCACATACGGCATCACCCGCATTCCCATTAGCAGAAAAATAAACACGTATAGAAATTAGGAAAAGCAGTATATATATTTGTCCTAAACATCCTAGACCTTTAAAGCTATGAATCCTAAGTTCCTGACAGAAAATGGGTTCCCCGGCGGAAGCCCCAATCTGTAGTTTTCACACAAGTGAAGAAAAGGAAGACCGTGCCTAGATCTAACTTTGAGTGGCCCCACGGTGGGCGCCATTTTTCCGTTGGCGGCCACCGCCATGAAAATGACTTACCCAAGGTTTAAATTGTAAGAAAGAAAGAACCGGCCCCACGGTGGGCCACATTTTTTCTGTAGCGAGCGATTTTGGACGCGGTTCTTAAGCGTTGGTCGCTCTCTGCGGTTGAGCTTAAAACTACATATCGATTCATTTTTTATCCTATTGTGAGCTGAATAAGGAAGGGAAATAGATGTCTCCAATTAACCCTGCTTTGCATACTGAGTTTAAACAACAATCTGTTAGGTTACGAATGCTATCAATGTGGGGGGCCTTTGTACTGGTTATTTGTATTTTCACCAATACGGTTTTCTTTCTTTCTATTTGGACAGAAGGTTTCTGGCGGGGAACAAGGATTAGGATGTTAGGACTGGTGCTTTTGAATTACTGCTTTTGATTGATGGAGATATGGGACTTGGGTTTTTTGTTTAGTGTGCTCGCTAAGATCTTTTCTTTCGATCTTATGCCTACGTATTCCCGTTTACCGAAACAGGGAAATCAGAGCGTTCGTAGTTCCTCCTATTCTATGGGAGGAAATTGGTTTTTGGTGTCTTGTTCAAAGCCCAAGACGTGAAGCGAAAGGGTAGTTTGTATCTTGTTCAAAGCCCAAGATGTGAAGCTGAAAAGTTTATTTGTATCTTGTTCAAAGCCCAAGATATGAAGCTAAAAGGTCTCAACTTTAGAGAGAATTTGTCATCTCTAAAGAGGGGGTTGTATGTCACAACTGTTGGGTGACTGGTTATAAAGGAGAATTACTTTAACCGGGATACGCGGATCCTAGCAATGCCATAATTTCCTTTATAGGGGGTTTTAACCTGAAGGAGAAGACTTTAACTCAGTGTAGAGCAATGCTATCTTTCCTTAGAAATTTCTCATGCTAAAAGAGGGACAGTGGCATGGATGTAGATGATCCAGAGGCTTGCCGCTTACAGCGATTACATGAAGGGGGAAGGAGTTGTTGATGTTTGTGTACTGTGAACGAGACACAACTTTGATGCTAAAAGGTTGATTGGATTAACCAGTGGTTTTCTTATACAAAGCCTAAGAGGAGGCTAATATGTGTCTCGTACAAAGCCCGAGAGAGAGGCTAAAAGGTTTTGACTCAACGAGGGAATCTTTTGGTATCTCGTATAAAGCCCGAGATGGAGGCTATTGTTTGTTTGTTTGGCTCAATAAGAACCTTTTTGTATCTCGTATAAAGCCCGAGATGGAGGCGAAAGGGTGATTGACTCGACGAGGGAGTCTCTTATGTGTCTCGTACAAAGCCCGAGAGAGAGGCTAAACGTTGTTTGACTCCGCTGGGGAGAATCATTGTACAAAGCCCAAGAAGAGGCTAAGGTAACTGTTTAAGTGACAGGTCCAGTAAACTGATTTTGAAAGAGAAAATCAGTTCTTACATGAGCAACACTGTACTCATGGATTTGATTCAAGGATCCGGGTTATTCCTGTTCTTTAAGGAAGCGGGAAATCCGAAGGGTATTGAGACTGTCCGAGTCTACGGGTTTTCTTCCAATTTAACGAAGGGGTCACTTGAGAATGTCTTTGAGACTCAAGGATATTAGACTGTCTGTGTCTTAGAGTTTCATCTTTTGTACTATGCTTTAAGAAAGAGTAGTAGACTCTTTGAAAGGACTGTTCTATGAAGATGACTAAGTTCTGTTCCTATACCTCTAGGAGGTCGTCGGGATAATTTGTACGAAGCCCAAGAGGAGGCTGGAAACTTTTAAGAAGCCGACGGGTCCTTGTACTAAGCCCAAGAGAAGGCTATCATTCCCGGAGGAGGCTGTGAATACTTCTAAGAAGCAGTTGGGTCCTTATACGAAGCCCAAGAGGAGGCGGGGTTGCTTTTAGGAAGCCTGTGGGTCCTTGTACGATGCCCAAGAGGAGGCCGATGCTTTTAAGAAGCCCGTGGGTCCCCAAACCCCGAGAAATTCAAGGCAATGCTATTCACCGAGAATAGATCAAAGTCAGGAAAGTTCGAGAATTTGGAAGAAACTCAAAGATGCCATTCACGGAGAATACATTCATCTTGGGGAGTAGAGCTTCTTGACAATTCCTAATGAGGACAGCCGAAGAGAAAACTATATCTGGTGATCCTATTGGGGATCTAGTTGTCTATTTCTACGAATAAACGAAACGGAGTTTCCTAGTACTAGACGTAGTTGCCGAGGAAACTCTGAATATCTATACTATTATTACACAGTTGATATGAGTTTATGAAAGAAGACTTACAGCGAAACAGCCCCACAATACAGTTATATGTACAGGAAAGCAGTAAATGAAAGCATATAAACACTTACTCGATTGTAGAGCTTCCATGCTATTTGGTTAGTTGTTCAACAAAGAAAGATTGAAAACAACAATATATTCAAAATCAAAGGAGAAAGTGCTTTGAAAAAGAAAGATTTGGGGCTTACAGCTCAAGGAGAGGCCCAGGGTTTTATCAGTGAGCACACTGTTTGAATTTGTACAGAGGGACTTATGCAAGTGACTGGGGCCCAAAAAGGTTTTCTCTACAAAGGGATGGGTCTTACACTCTTTCAAGAGGCCCAAAAGGGTTTTAAGAAAAGAGTGGGGCTTATAACACGAGGGTAGGCCCAAATGATTTTTCCGTTTGAAATGGCGATCGCGCCGAGGTTTTCTTTTAACGCGGAGGGACTTATACAATAAGTGAGGCCCAAAATGATTTTGGTTAAAAGGGGGTTGGGTCTTACACTCTAATAGAGGCCCAAAGTGTTTTTGAATGGGTCTTATAGCTCAAGGAGAGGCCCAAGGTTATTTTTCAAAAGGCGATGATCGTGCCGTTTATTTGAAAATGTACAGAGGGACTTATATAACAAATGAGGCCCAAAATGATTTTGTACAAGTGGGTTGGGTCTTACACTCTCTCAAGAGGCCCAAGTGGTTTTGAAAATGATTTATGAGGGTTGAATTAATCCAAAAAACCCTAATTTGTTTTCAAAAATGTATTTAATTGAATAAAAATTCAATTAAAATGATCAAAATTGTTTAACATAGGAAAAACAAATTGTGATCTTGGATTGATGCTTCAAAAATTAAGTATTGACCTACAAAATAATTAGAAAGCATTAAAAGTTGCAAAATCAATGTAGAAAAAATATTTAAAATGTCAAAAACAATTAAAATATTAATTCTTTACAAAAATATCAATTATATGAAATAAATAATATTTTTGGGATTTTTTGATAAAATAAAATATTTTAACATTTTTGTGAATTATTAAAAAAGGAATCAACTCAAAATCATTAAAACTCAGAGAGAAATTAATTTTTGAATCAATTAAACAAAATCACAAAATTCAAATATTTGAATTTGTGAAAAAGGCGCCAAGAACACAAGCAAGAACACGTGCGTTTTTCTGGGTTTGGCTGATTTGCGTTTTCCATCCAATCTCACTGAATACGTAATCATATCATGCAATCCACATATCATTATGCTCGTCTCAACCTCACGATCATGTCTATAACACTTAATTTCATTTAAATTAAACATAAAACATGAAATCACGAAGAAACCTCAAGAACCCTAATTTCTGCATGAAGGCTAGGATTTTTGATACACGATTCAAACAATGCAATTAATTGAGGGAAAACATTCCATGCATGATTATGAACATATGGCCAAATTATTGTGCGAGGAAATATGCATAGATTGAGAGATGACCAAGTATATGCTTACCTCTAAGCCGTGACAGCAAGTGCAATGTGATTTTTGATTTGGAGGTGTTACAGATGAGTGGTGATGATCTGAACAGCTTCCCTACACCCTATGGAGTGTGTTTGAATGCTTGGACTTGATTGAAAATGGCTGGAACAATTTGTGGTACCTCAGCTGCAACTTGATTGAAAATTTGAGCAACCAGTTGGTGATTTTGTGAAATTGGTGTTTCAGAAGTGATCTAAGTGTTTGATCAGCTCATATGTGATGTATGTGAGGTGTGTGAGTGATTGGTTTGATTGGAAAAGCTCTCAAACTCAAAACCCGATAGCTACCTTGCTAAGAAAGGCATTTTTGCCAAGAGAAAGAGATTTTGAGGAAAGCATCTGTTAGATGGCTTTGGTGTACTCAAACTAATCACAATTGAGCTCTATTTATAGTAGAGCAAGTTTGTTTTGCAAGGAATAGTGAATGGCAACTGGTAAGTAGGTTTGGCCAATGTTGTCCAATGGAAATCCAAGTCTCCTCTAGCCATTGACTAGAGGTTAGGGCACAGAGCTGTGGTTCCCTTGGTCTTGGATAAGTCTTGACTGATTTCAGATGAGAATGGCTCAGTCCATGCCACCTTGATGCTTCCATTGAATGCTTCAATCCAAATTTGGAGTCTTGTCCCTATTTTGGCCATTCTAGGTTCAACATGCTATTTCTTGTTCCATGGACTTTGGAGGCTTGGCTCAGTGATTATCCCCTTTAGATTCAATCCTCAGATGTGTCCAAGTGGATAGAAGCTTTTGAATTTGGCTGATTTTGGCAAATCGAGCAAAATTGCAAATTCTGCCTTGCCTTTGACAGATTTCAGCAAGGCAACTTTCCAATGTCATATCTCAGGACTCAAATGGAATTTGGCAATGTTCTTGGCCATTTTGGAAAGCCCTTACATGATATAACAACTGTTTGAACATATTTGGTTTTGATCTCTTTTGAATCCAAGTGAAAAATCCCCCTACATTTGGCAAAAAGTGAAGGCAGATTCGGACTTAGTGAAAATTTCACTAAGTGTTGGAAAAAGTGACATTTTCACTTTTCAGCCATTTTGATCACTCCATAACTCAAAATCCTTAATGAATTGGACTTAGGTCTAGTTGAAGTTTTTGTAGAGGGTAATGAGGGCTACAAATCCATCGTTGGATGAGAAAAAATGGCTTTGTGGTTTAGGAGTTATGATCCTTCAAAGTTGGTACCCTTGTCACTTTATTTTTAACTTAGAAAATTTTCTAAGTTTTTATGGTTACCCCTTTTACAAGTTATCCCACTTTTCTTGATTTTTCTTGATGAATGATGATTCAAATCATACATTAACATCATTTTAGGGTTAAAAATCCATTTTGGTGAAAAATCTCAAAAAGTCAAAGTTGACTTTTGTGCACAGTTGACTTTTTATCCGATGAATTCCAAACTGTGCAATTCTTCAGGAAATAATGTCCTTGACCTAAATCAAACTTGATGGACATGTTCCATGGGTGTCATAGGGTATATTGGGGCATGTACTAGGGCTTGGGAGCATGTCCTGGTCAAAAGTCAAAGTTATAGTTGACTTTTTCCTTAAAACCCTAATTGTGGTGCAGATGAAATTGAGACTTGTTGATCAAGCTTTTTGGATTAATCCATTGTGACAAATGGATCAATATAGCTCATTAGAGACCCTCAAACCCTCTCTTGAGGTCTTGGCCCTTGATTTTCCCTAAAAGTCAACTTAGGGGTGAATTAGGTCAAGAAACCCTAATTCCTGATTTTTTATGTATGCATCCCCTGAGGCAAAATTGACTTGATGACTGGGTCCATGAGGTTCCATGGAGTACATTAGGCTGTGTTTTGGATCTTTGGCTTGTGTCCAGATGAAATTTTTCATCTGGAGGCCCTGGTCGACCAAAACCATAATTTGGTGATATTGGCGATCTTGAAGCTTGATCCACCTAGAAGGGAGCAACCTTGTGCTTAATCCTTGAAGTGGGAGTCCTCTTGATCCATTGTGGATGTTTGAGAGGTTAGACAAGTTGAAGATCATGTCATTCCTTGATTGATCCTTTGTCTAAGGCTCTGAGAGGGCTTGAAACCCTAATTTTGATTGTAGTGAATGCTCAACAACCCTTGAGGCATTTGATAAGGCATGATGGTTCATCCACATTGTGATGATGATTTGCACAATGATGGGAAATCTTAGTGGTCAAAATTTGGGGTATGACAACGTTCCATGATGCTGGTATCCAACCCTAGCATGTCCTGATAGGACCAAGCGAATACATCGGGGAATTCTTTGAGAAGCTTTACCAAACTCTCTTTGGCATTTGGACTGAGCAGTGCCCCAATCCTGATTTCTTTTCTCTCTTTTTTTGAACCCAAGTTTACCATTTCCAATGGCTCTTTGTGAGGTTCAATGGACCTTTCCTCTTGTCTGAGTAGTCGGGAGATCTCTTCTGGAATTTCATTGTCAACTTCTTCTTTAGCCCCAAATACCGGGAACTCAAAGTTGGGAGAAGGCATCAGATCATATGTTTCAACGGGGTTTAAAACAAGCAATCTGCATGACGTGATGATTCACGTTTAGAAGAGATAGAGAAAAATGCAAGTGTGTGCAGTGTTTTAGTTTTATTACTGCTTGTTTTTATTATTGAATTGTTTTTTAGGATTACCATTTTCTGAAAAATAAAAAGAGAAAACAAAAATTAATGAGGAAATCACAGAACGACGTTATTTTATTAATGAACAAGTCGATCCTTGAAACTACAGCCCTATAAAACAAAACTCTGTCGCTTTGGGCGAAGCGAATAGGGATATTTACAGAAAGCGAGCCCTATCAAAACATCTGTTTCACCTGGGCAGGGTGAAAGGTTAAAAGATGGCAATTACTTTGACTGATGAATGACCTTCGGAACCTCGACGGCTACCCATTGGCGGCGAACTCCTCGGTGAATCACAAAGTCTGGCACCTTCCTTGATTTGTCTTCAGAAATGACGCTGATTTCTGGTGGAACAGGATCATTGGAATCTGTCTCCCAGGCAGAATTGTCGTAGGAGAATTCCTCAGTTGTATTTTGCATAGTATTTGTGCTCTCAGCTGTATCTCCCCACCCAGTAGGTTGGATGTCTTCGAGCATGATACGAGAGCTTTCGGGAGCGGTGTACCTGACCATATAGTTGTATTTTCTACACGGTTGTCCCAAGGTGTCCCAAACTTCTTTGGAACTGGAGGAGTCATCTCTCTCGATGATGTTTACCTCGGGAAAAGCATAGTTGATGAATTCAAGTCCTGCAAACGTTGCGAATTTATCTTCATGTTGAGTAGTTTCTAAATGACCTGAGTGTTGATCCCATGACATGGTGGGGACACAGGTATTCTGTTCAATGATGGTCAGCTGATTTTCATTGTTCGGCTGACTTTCTTGCCCCAAATCTCCTGGATAAGGTTGCCACATTGGCAGACCATCCATTGGGCCATAGTAGTTGTAGTCAAAGTTGTCTTTCATCAGAGTGTCTTCCTCTAATGAATTTGGCGGAGCACGATATCCTTTCGGATCACAATCTCTATATATCATTTTGACATCTGACCTTGGCATAAATCTCGGATTCTGTGCGGGATAGCAAAATGGCGTAGGCACCTTTTCCTAAGACATATAACCGTCCTCGTTAAGATAGGACTTCCATTCTTCATCTGTGTTAGAGGGATCTTCCTCATTGATAGCATGTACTGCTTGAGACACTGGGTGAAGAAAACCTCCACTATGGAAGAAGTTTTGAAGGGGATGAAGACTTTCATCGTTGGCAGCTGTCTGGGTACAGGTTGCAGAAAAACCAAGACCCTTCTTTGTTGTATTGCCAGTAGGAATGACAAGTTGTCCCCATCCTGTCGTATCGGTACTCTCGACCGCTTTGATAGCATCGTTGTATGAAGAAATGGAAGTTCCTTCTTTGAACTGATTGTTCTTGCTCACCGACAGTGCTTGGAACTGAGTTCCAATAACCTCCTCGGGTTCTATACCAGCAGATGATGACAAGTTACTCACCAGCAAGGCCTGCTCCCCGCAGACTGTGATGAGTTGGTCGTTCTGAACGAACTTTAGCTTTTGGTGGAGGGTCGAAGTGACCGCTCCAGCCTGATGTATCCAAGGTCTTCCTAATAAACAACTATACGTTGCCCGGATGTCCATGACCTGGAAGGTGACTTGGAAAGTGTGAGGACTGATAGTTATGGGAAGGTCAACTTCGCCGATAACTGTTTTTCTGGATCCGTCGAACGCTTTGACGACGACCTCGCTGATTCTCATCGGAGGGCCTTTGAATGATAATTGCATCAAAGTGGACTTCGGCATAACATTCAGGGCTGACCCTGTGTCTACCAGTACGCTGGCTAAAGCATCGTCCTGGCAATTAACTGTGATATTGAGCACCATGTTATGACGACGACCCTCTTCAGGTAATTCCTCATCACTAAATCCCAAATTGTTGCAGGAAGTGAGGTTAGAGATAATACTATCGAAATGTCTAATTGTTACATCCTGTTCTACAAAGGCTCGCTCCAAGACTTTCTGTAGAGCCTCCCTGTGCGCTTCTGAACTGAGTAACAGTGATAATACCGAGATCTTTGAAGGAGTTTGTAACAGTTGATCAACAATGTTGTATTCACACCTTTGGATGAGCTTGAGCATCTCATCATCATTTTTCAAAAGGTCGGGATTACTGGATTGACCGTCTGGTAGATCAGGAGCTTCCGTCTGAAGTTCCTTTTCTTTGTTAGCTTCCCCAACCCCTCAGTTGAAGATTCTACCACTCCGTGTTACTCGAATGATGTCTGCAATGTTCACAACAGAGGGTAATGGAATTTCCTTTCCATTTTTAATTATCGTTGCACCGTATTTGTAAGGGATTGCCTTAGCTGATTCATACGGTAATGGTCCCGGCAGATAGATGACTACGGGAGTCCTCTGATTTTTCTGACCATCATAAGTAATCTCGATCCGTTCCCGGTTGGGAACTTTAGATTCGTCAAGTAGAGGGATAATGGTAAAAACATCCTTGATCCTGTGATGACCAGAGATCGTGACAACATCCTCAACTGGATCAGCAAGGTAGTTCGGCGTCCAGTTGATGGGTCCAGAACCCGGATATGGACGAATTTCTCCACGATCCACCTGACCCTGAAGAGTTGCTCTCACAAGGTAACACCCTTGGTTACTTTCCGAACAGACGCTACAACCGTCATAATTGTGTGGTGACACCTGGCCACGCCCACTTTGAATACAATGTAACCTCACTAGGTTAGCTTCCACAAATCGGACATCCTGACTCTGACGCCGAGTAGGATTCTTGTTGCTGATACTAATTTATTGAGTATCTTCATCCATATAAATTGGCATCCACCAGTGATTTAACAAGTGCTGAAGTGCTCCTGGACAAGGGTACAACCTCGATTGCTTTTGCAACCCGCTTTACAGCTTTGGTAGTCATGTGATATTAAGAATCCGAGTCAGACCTGCTCAGCATGTAACCCTACCAGGTTGGTATTCATCACGTGAATATCAAAGATCTGAACCATGTTGATTTGATAGGAATTCCTATCATGGTCGTCTTGGATCCATCCAAGATCCATCTGACGCTGAAGGGCTTCTTGTACAAAAGAGCAACCCTGTTTGTTTACCGAGCAAGTCAGACAGGAACTGTAATCGTGCCGCGGCAGATTATGATACTGGGTTTGCCTTGAGTGCATCTCCACCAGGTTGGCATTCATCGCACGGATGTCGTGGTTTTGAATGATGTTAGAATTCGTATAGACCATGTTAACTCCACGAACTCGATGCTCCTGGATCCATCCGAGATCCATCTGTTCCTGTAGAGCTGATTGCACTACCGAACATCCTTGATTGTTTTTAGAGCAGACATCACATTGATGATAATTATGAGGTGGCATATGGCCATATCCACTCTGTCTACAATGCATCTTGACCAGATTGGTCTTTAACAAGAGTACATCGTGAATTTGATAGACATTGTTAGACTCTCCTTCTATCAAATTGACTGCAGCCTTCTCATGTTGAGGCAGCGGGTTCGTGAGAACATTAGGATTTGTATCCTTGAAGGATAAGACCCTGCTCCTAACAAGTTTTTGCACGTCAGACTTGAATTGAGACAAGTCTCTATGTTATGCCCTGATCCTCCTTGGTGGTAAGGGCAAGTTTGATCCACCTTAAACCAGAAAGGCAAATTTTCCAGTACTGTAAGAGAGGACTTAGTCTGGATGTGCCCCTTGACCAGTAGTAATGGAAACAGCTCTGTGTACGACACGGGTATAAGATCAAATCCTGGTGGTCGTGTTGTACGGTTGTTGTTATATGGAGGACGAGCCTGCTGAAGAGGCTGTTGTGTCCTTTGCTGATCAGGTTGGCTCCGTGTAACCTGAGGTTGATACGTAGGCGCGGTGCTGATAGCAGGAGTTACAACTACTACTGGTTGGAACCGTCGCCTTTGCTTTCCGAGAGAGATATTCCCAATATCTTGCTCTTTTTTCTTAGGGAGAGCACTACCGTATTTTTTAATACCGCTCGTCGATCCAGTGTCTTTTACCAAACGTCCTTCTCGGACGGCTTCCTCAAGACGTACGCCCATGCCCACCATCTCGGTGAAATCACTGGGTGCACTAGCAACCATTCGGTCATAGTAAAATGAGCTTAAGGTTTTTAAAAAGATCTTTGTCATCTCTTTTTCCTCAAGAGGTGGACAAATTTGAGCGGCAATCTCACGCCACCTTTGAGCATACTCCTTAAAGGTTTCCTTGTCCTTTTGCGACATCGATCTGAGTTGATCTCTGTCGGGTGCCATGTCCAAATTGTATTTGTATTGTTGGACGAAGGCAGTGCTAAGATCTCTGAATGTGCTGATCGTGGCACGGTTTAAACCCATGTACCATTTGAGTGCGGCACCGGTTAAACTATCCTAGAAGTAGTGAATCAGTAGGTCCTGATTCTCCGTCTGATCTGACATCCGCCGAGCGTACATCACCAGATGGCTTTGAGGGCAAGAGTTACCCTTGTATTTTTCAAAGTCGGGCACTTGAAATTTGTGCGGAACTTTCACATTGGGGACCAAGCAGAGGTATGCGGTGTCCTTTCCAAATAAATCCTGACCGCGAATGGCTTGCTGCTCCTTCTGCATTTCCAGAAATTGTTCCTGGAATTCATCCATTCGGTCAAACATTGTTTCCTTTTTACCAGAAGGTATCTGTGGAATCTGTCCTTCCGGGACAGTGTGCACCACAGGGGGTGGTACCGTGACTACGGCAGCGAATTTTGGCGTTTCCCGAAGTTTGTAACCTTCAGGAGTCTTCAGTATGCCCCTAGCATCTTCGCTTTCCCGAAGTTTGTAACCTTCAGGCCCAGCGGCTTCTGTTATGATTCCCTGATCTTCAGTGATCGGCGAAACATATCCTTCCGGGATATAGTTTACAGGCATGCCCCAAGGACGATCTTTCGGCATCTGATACCTAGGATCATACTTCTCCACTATGGGCGTTGAGGTGATCTCTGAGATCACAGTCCTTTATAGCTGAGCTTCTTCCATGGCTTGCATGTCGTTACGAAGCTTTCTCATATCCTCTCTCAGAGCGTCGATCTCCTCCTTTAACTCTCTATTTTCTTCCTCAAGATCATCCATCTTTTTCTGACGATTGGCCCGAGTATTGTACGAATGAGACAGTTTGACTCTAGAACCGAGACACAAACGTGAGATTCGTAGGGAAGAAGAATACGTGATGTGAGAATGATGAATGCAATGATTATATTAATTGTTTTTTGGTTTAATCAAAATAAACTTCGACAATTAGATTGCAAATATCAAACAGTGGGTAAACCCCTTTTTATTGAATTCAAAGGATTACAGAAATGGAAATACAGTAGATTACAAGGTGCAGAAACAGAAACCTAAGCTAATGGGTCCCGAGTCCTCTCTAAAGAGAAATCGGGTGCTGACTCCGGTACTTTCCTTTTCTTTGACCGGGGCTCTTGGGCCGTTGTCGGGTTGTCATTCCTTTGCCAAGTGAAAGGAGTGAGCAAATTCCTTTGGTCATCTTGATTCTCTGCAACATGTTGCTCCAAAATTTCAATCAGAGCATCCTTTTCTTTTAGTAATTGCTGTATTTTGATGCACTCTATGTCGAGGGTGCGGTACTTGTTCTTCCAAGACCTTCTCTCCTTTTGAAATTTGTTGAGAGTGACCTGAAGCTTTTCAATTCCCGTCGTGAAATACATGACAGATTCCCTCGGCGGAAGAATTCCGTAACGAGGATAAGGAATTTTTAGCTTAAGAGCTCTAGTTTGTACCCAATGGAGATAAGGCTCCACCGAGACACAGTCCGGTTTTCCTAGAGACTCTTGTCCTTTCTTATGAACGTGTTTCCAAACGTGCACTATTTCCATCTTTAGTGCTCTGTCGTTTTCTCCTTCCTTAAAGAAAAGACCTTCCAGACGAATACCCCGTGGGACGTGTCTCATCGGGTATCCAAACTGACGGTGAACCAATACCGGATGATAGTTGATTCCTCCTTTAGTTCCTATGAGGGGTACGTTGGGGAAGTTTCCACAACGATCAATGATTTTGATTCCATCATAGATCCTATTACACCAATCTATATCAGAGTTGGTAAGAGACATGATCTTCTGCGACCAACGTAAGGCACTCTTGCAATCCCAAAAAGCAGCAGACTTGGGCAAGTGGGAGATAAACCATTTGTAAAGTAAAGGTACACAGCATATGATCTCCCCTCCGCTGTACAAATTTCCCAAATGTACAGAATGATACGCATCTGCGAGCAAAGTCGGCACAGGGTTTCCAATGAGAAAAACCTTAATGGAGTTGATATCGACGAAGTTATTGATGTTGGGAAACAAAAATAACCCGTAGGTGAGCAAGACAATGACGCTTTCAAAAGCAGTCACGTTTCCTATACTGACAAAATACAGGGCCTTCTTTGTCAAGAACTGGGCTGGCAAACCTTGGATGCCACCCTTAGTGGTTAGGTGAGTCCTAACCTCAGACTCGTCCAAATGAATTGCTCTTGCAATGGTTTGATTCTTTGGAATTTCTTCCAGTCCAGAAAATGGAGCTCGATCAGTAATGTGTAGATCAATCAAATGAGAATACTCCTCCAACGTTGGTGCGAGCTGGTAATCCGAGAATGTGAAACAGTGATAAACTGGATCATAAAACTGAATGAGCGCATCCATGATTCCCTCAATCATATGGACTCTTAACAGTGGTAGCAGACCTCCGTGTTTGGCTCTGAAAGCCTCTTGGTTTGTGATCATCCCTGCTAACCATCTCAAATCCTCTAGCTTTGGGAACCTTGAAGGTATACCTATGGGTTCTCCTTCTACCGAAATCCATTAGTGCAATCCTTTTCTCTAATATTTGCAATCACAGTCTTAGTTTAATTTGAAAAACAGAAAGACTAGAAGAGAAATTTTTTCTTGTTTTAATGTTTTTTAAATGAATGCATGAATGCAACACACAAAAACATAGGAAAAACATGGGGTCAAAGGGTCATTGTCATGAAGTCAAGGCTCTACCCATCCCCAAAGGTTTATACTAAGGTGATTTTTGTACCTGTACTCATTATCATCAGCTCCTCCCAGGAAAGTAAAACAACAAGCGGATCGCCAGCGAGTTGTAGAGCGATCTTAGAGTAAGTGCCATTCACCGAGAATAGATCACCAGCCTCAAATGAGGGTAGTATCACATAACAACTATTCCCGATAGTTTCCTCACTACAAAAGGGTTTGGCTCCTCAGCTTCTCAGGCATCACAATCGGCCCATTGTCTAGGTGAGAGAATGGGTTGCATTGGTCAGCCTCCACTGAGGTTGATGGTCGACCTCGTCGCCATCACTTATCTTAAGTGTATATTCAATCTTTCCACGTGCGGCATCACACGCATTCCCATTAGAAAAAAATAAACACGTATAGCAATTAGGAAAAGCAGTATATATATTTGTCCTAATCATCCTAGACCTTTAAAGCTATGAATCCTAAGTTCCTGACAGAAAATGGGTTCCCCGGCGGAATTACCATCCTGTGGTTTCATTCCAAATTAACGGCGTTTTGACCTAAGATCCTAATGACGTCAAGGTTTCTACCTAGGGGACAAAAACGAGAACAAAATCCCTAAAGAGACCTGTCTCATCCCTAGCAGAGTCGCCATTTTTCTGTAGCGAGTGATTTTTGGATGTGGTTGCGAAGCACGATCGCTCTGGTACTACAACTCGATTCATTTTTTATCCTATTAAAGCTGATGAAGGAAGGGAAATAGATGTCTCCAATTAACCCTGCTTGCATACTGAGATTAAACAGTCAAAACTATTGGTTTACAGATGCTACAAAGATTCGGGGTTTCTCCTAAGTTATTTTGTTGACAAGGGGTGCTTTAGGCTATCGGTTAGGATGTTAGGACGAATGTATGAGAGTATGGGATTTTGGGTTTTTGTTTAGTGTGCTCGCTAAGATTTTTTCTTTCAATCTTATGCCTACGTATTCTCGTTTACCGAAACAGGGAAATCAGAGTGATCGTAGTTCCTCCTATTCTATGGGAGGAAATGGTTGTTTTGGTGTCTTGTTCAAAGCTCAAGACGTGAAGCTAGAGGGTCTATTTGTATCTTGTTCAAAGCCCAAGATGTGAAGCTGAAGGTAGTTGGTATCTTGTTCAAAGCCCAAGATGTGAAGCTGAAAGTGTTGACCTTAGAGAGAATTTGTCATCTCTAAAGGGGTATGTTTGTCACAACCATTGGGTAACTGACTGTAAAGGAGGATTACTTTAACCGGGATTTGTGAATCCGGCAATGCCATAATTTCCTTTGTAGGAGATTTTAACCTGAAGGAGAAGACTTTAACTCAGTTTAGAGCAATGCCATCTTTTCTTAGGAATTTCTCATACTAAAAGAGGTACATTGGCATGGATGTAGATAATCCAGAGGCTTGCCGCTTACAGCGATTAGATGAAGGGGAAGGAGTTGTTGATGTTTGTGTACTGTGAACGAGGCACAACCAGTGGTTTTCTTATACAAAGCCTAAGAGGAGGCTAATATGTGTCTCGTACAAAGCCCGAGAGAGAGGCTAAAAGGTTTTGACTCGACGATGGAGTCTTTTGGTATCTCGTACGAAGCTCGAGATGAAGGATACTTGACTTAACAAGAGAGTTTTTTGTATCTCGTACGAAGCCCAAGATGGAGGCTAAAATTTGTTTGGCTCAATAAGAACCTTTTTGTATCTTGTATAAAGCTCGAGATGGAGGCGAAAGGGTGATTGACTCAACGAGGAAGTCTCTTATGTGTCTCGTACAAAGCCCGAGAGAGAGGCTAAACGTTGTTTGACTCCGCTGGGGAGAATCATTGTATAAAGCCCAAGAGAGAGGCTAACTTCACTGGAGAAGGATCATTATACAAAGCCTAAGAGGAGGTTGTTGTAACTGTTTCAGTTGAGTGACAGGTCTAGTATACTGATTTTGAAAGAGAAAATCAGTTATTATATGAGCAACACTGTACTCAAGGATTTTGATTCGAGGATCCGAGTTATTCTTGTTCTTCAAGGAAGTGGGAAATCTGAAGGGTATTGAGGTTGTCCGAGTCCACGGGGTTCCTTCCTATTTTTGAAGGGGTCACTTGAGAATGTCTTTGAGACTCAAGGATGTTAGACTGTCCATGTCTAGAGTTTCATCTTTTGTACCATGCTTTGAGAAACAGTAGTAGACTCTTTGAAAAGACTGTTCTATACAGATGACTAATTTCTGTTCCTATACCTCTAGGAGGTCGTCGGGACAATTTGTACGAAGCCCAAGAGGAGGCTGGAAACTTTTAAGAAGTTGATCGGTCCTTGTACGAAACCCAAGAGGAGGCTATCATTCTCGGAGGAAGAGATCATTATACGAAGCCTAAGAGGAGGCTGTGAATACTTCTAAGAAGCCGAGAGGTCCTTGTACTAAGCCCAAGAGGAGGCGGGGTTGCTTTTAGGAAGCCTGTGGGTCCTTGTACGATGCCCAAGAGGAGGGCGATGGTTTTAAGAAGCCCGTGGGTCCCCAAACCCCGAGAAATTCAAGACAGGCTATTCACAGAGAATAGATCAAGCCAGGAAAGTTCGAGAATTTGGAAGAAACTCAAAGATGCCATTCACGGAGAATACATTTATCCCTGGGAATAGAGTTTCTTGACAATTCCTAATGAGGACAGCCGAAGAGAAGACTGTATCTGGTGATCCTATTGGGGATCTAGTTGTCTATTTCTACGAATAAACGCGGCGGTTTTTCCTAGTTCTAGACGTAGTTGTCGGGGAAACTCTAAATATCTATACTATTATTACACAGTTGATATGAGTTTATGAAAGAAGACTTACAGCGAAACAACCCCATAATAAAGTTATATGTATATGAAAGCGGTAAATGAAAGCATATAAACACTTACTCGGTTGTAGAGCTTCCATGTTGTTTGGTTAGTTGTTCAACAAAGAAAGATTGAAAACAACAGTATATTCAAAATCAAAGGAGAAAGTGCTTTGAGAAAGAAAGATTTGGGGTTTACAGCTCAAGGAGAGGCCCAGGGTTTTATCAGTGAGCGCACTGTTTGAATTTGTACAGAGGGACTTATACAAGTGACTGTGGCCCAAAAATTGTTTTCTATACAAAGGGATTTGGGTCTTACACTCTCTCAAGAGGCCCAAAAGGTTTAAAGAAAAAGAATGGGGCTTATTGCACGAGGGTAGGCCCAGATGATTTTTCCGTTTAAAATGGCGATCGCGCCGAGGTTTTCTTTTAACGCAGAGGGGCTTATACAATATCTGAGGCCCACAATGTTTTGGTCATAAAAAAGGATTGGGTCTTACACTCTATTAGAGGCCCAAAAGGTTTTGATTGGGTCTTATAGCTTAAGGAGAGGCCCAATTGGTTTTTTTTAAAAGGTGACGATTGCGTCGTTTATTTGAAAATGTACAGAGGGACTTATACAACGAATGAGGCCCAAAAAGTTTTCTGTACAAGGGGGTTGGGTCTTACACTCTAATGGAGGCCCAAAAGGTTTTAAGAAAATAAATGGGTCTTACTATTCGAGGGTAGGCCCAGGTTTGTTTTGAAAAGGCGACGATCGCGCCGTTTCTTTTTTTACGGTATCGGGACTTATACAATATACTGAGGCCCAAAAATGATTTGGTCAAAAAAAGGATTGGGTCTTACACTCTATTAGAGGCCCAAAGTGTTTTGAAAATGATTTATGAGGGTTGAATTAATCCAAAAATCCTAATTTGTTTTCAAAAATGTGTTTTAATTGAATAAAAATTCAATTAAAATGATCAAAATTGTTTAACATAGGAAAAACAAATTGTGATCTTGGATTAATGCTTCAAAAATTAAGTATTGACCTACAAAATAATTAGAAAGCATTAAAAGTTGCAAAATCAAGGTGGAAAAAATATTTTAAATGTCAAAAACAATTAAAACATTAATTCTTTGCAAAAATATCAATTATACAAAATAAATAATATTTTTGGGATTTTTTGGGAAAATAAAATATTTTAACATTTTTGTGAATTATTAAAAAAAGAATCAACTCAAAATCATTAAAACTCAGAGAGAAATTAATTTTTGAATCAATTAAATAAAATCACAAAATTCAAATATTCAAATATTGGAAAATGGCGCCAAGAACAAAGGCAAGAACACGCGCGTTTTTCAGTTTTGCCCAGATTTGCATTTTCTCTCCAATCTCACTGAATACTTAATCATATCATGCAATCCACATACCAATCAACTCATTTCAACCTCACGATCATGTCTATGGTATTTAATTTCATTTATATTAAACATATAACAAGAAATCATGAAAAATCCTCAAGAACCCTAATTTCTGCATGAAGGCTAGGATTTTTGATACACGATTCAAACAATGCAATTAATTGAGGGGAAACATTCTGTGCATGATTATGAACATATGGCCAAATTATTGTGCAGCAAAAATTGCATGGATCATAGAGTTAGAAGAGTTCATGCTTACCCCTTGCAGCTAGTGATCGTGATTTGTGTTGGAGGTGTTATAGCTAGGTTCCAATGATCTGGATAGCTTCCCTAGGTGCCATGGAGTGTGTATGAATGCTTGGAATGGATTGAAATGGTTTGGAGCTGAAGATGGTACCTCAACTGCAAAACTGTCAAGAACTTGAGCAATTGGCTGGTGATTTTGTGAAATCTGTGTTATAGATGTTATGTGAGTGTTTGGATCACTTCAATATGATGTATGTGAGGTGTGTGAGTGATTGGTTTGATTGGAAAAGCTCCCAAACTCAAAACCTGATAGTGACTTGCCTTAGAAGGCAAAATTGGAGTGAAAGAAGAGATTTTGAGGAAAGCATCTGTTTGATGGCTTTGGTGTACTCAAACTGATCACAATTGAGCTCTATTTATAGTAGAGCAAGTTTGTTTTGCAAGGAATAGTGAATGGCAACTGCTGAGTAGGTTTGGCCAATGTTGGCAAATGAAAATCCAAGTCTCCTCTAGCCATTGACTAGAGGTTAGGGCACAGGTTGCTGGTTCCCTTGGTCTTGGATAAGTCTTGACTGAATTCAGTTGAGAATGGCTCAGTCCATTCCACCTTGATGCTTCCATTGAATACTCCAATCCAAAATTGGAGTCTTGTCCCTATTTTGGCAATTCTAGGTTCAACATGCTATTTCTTGTTCCAAATACTTTGGAGGCTTGGCTCAGTGATTGTCCTCTTTAGATTCAATCCTCAGAGTTGTCCAAGTGGATAGGAGCATTTGGATTTGGCTGATTTTGGCAAATCGAGCAAAAATGCAAAATCTGCCTTACCTTGACAGATTTCAACAAGGCAACTTGCCAATGTTATATCTCATGACTCAAATTGAATTTGGTAATGTTCTTGGTCATTTTGGAAAGCCCTTACATGATACAACAACTGTTTGAACATGTTTGGTTTTGATCTCTTTTGAATCCAAGTGAAAAATCCCCCTACATTTGGCAAAAAGTAGGGTAAAATCTGACTTAGTGAAATTTTCAACAAGTATTGGAACAAAGTGACTTTTCTTGATTTTGATCACTCCATAACTCAAAATCCATGAGGAATTTGGACATAGGTCAGTATGAAGCTTTTGTAGAGGGCAATGAGATCTATAAATCAAGCTTTGAATGGGGAACAATGGCCTTGTGGTTTAGGAGTTATGGTCCTCCAAAGTTGGCACATTAGTGTCACTTTTTCCATAACTTAGAAATTTTTCTAAGTTTTTATGGTTACCCCTTTTACAAGTTATCCCACTTTCTTTGATTTTTCTTGATGAATGATGATTCAAATCATACATTAACATCATTTTAGGGTTAAAAATCCATTTTGGTGAAAAATCTCAAAAAGTCAAAGTTGACTTTTGTGCATAGTTGACTTTTTATCAGATGAATTCCAAACTGTGCAATTCCTCATGAAATCATGTCCATGACCTAAATCAAACTTGATGGACATGTTCCATGGGTGTCATAGGGTATATTGAATCATGTTTTAGGGTTTGGGAGCATGTCCTGGTCAAAAGTCAAAGTTACAGTTGACTTTTCCCGCGAAACCCTAATTATGGTGCAGATGAAATTGAGACTTGTTGCTCAAGCTTCTTGGATTAATCCATTGTTCCAAATGGATCAATATGGTATATTAGAGACCCTCAAATCCTCCTTATTTGAGGTCTTGGCTCATGTTTTGTCCCAAAAGTCAACTTAGGGGTGAATTAGGTCAAGAAACCCTAATTCTTGATTTTTTATGAATGCATCCCCTGAGGCAAAATTGACTTGATGATTGGGTCCCTGAGGTCCCATGAAGTATATTAGGTTATGTTTTGGATCATTGGCTTGTGCCTAGATGAAAATTTTCCATTTGGAGGCCCTGGTCGACCAAAACCCTAATTTGGTGAACTGTCGATCTTGAGACTTGATCCACCTAGAAGGGAGCAGCCTTGTGCTTGATCCTTGAAGTGGGAGTCCTTTTGATCCATTGTGGATGTTTGAGAGGTTAGAAAAGTTGAATATCATGTCATTCCTTGATTGATCCTTTGTCTAAGGCTCTGATAGGGCTTAAAACCCTAATTTTGATTGTAGTGAATGCTCAACAACCCTTGAGGCATTTGATGAGGCATGATGGTTCATCCATATTGTGATGATGATTTGCACAATGATGGGAAATCTTAGTGGTCAAAATTTGGGGTATGAAACCTCCTCATAAAAAGCCTATCGAGAAACCCACTCCAGCCCCGGCAGAAAGTGAAAATTCTAGTCTCAAAACTAAAATTCCAAAGGTATGTTCTTTTCGTATTTCGACAGTTAAAGTCGGTTTTCCTTATAATAAAATTTTGACTTATTTACCTTTCAGGTTCTTGTCGATACTCATGGACATCCCCTTGTGCAAGTTCTTCCCAAAACAAGCAGCGATCCAACTTACAAACCAACAAGCTTCTCCAAGCCTTCCCCAAAGGATTCGACCAAAGAGTCTGCTACTGAAGTGAATCAACGTATCAATACTTCTGAGAAACTTTCCAAAATCACCACCATAAACCCATCTCCTGATGTGATCGAAGAGAAAGCTGGTCCTGAGGAAGATATTTTGGTTGATGTTGGTGGGGACATTGTGATGCCCAATGCAGACGTTACCATGGAAGAAGATCCTGAAGACAAATCCCCTATCAACCAAATAAATGATAATGAAGAGAAGGATGGGGATTTCGAAGCTGATGAATAAAAGGAAGAAGAAGAAGATGGCGAAAAGCAAACAACTCCACAGACTGTTGCTGGTGAAGAAGGAAGAAAGGACGGGAAAACCTTAATGTTCATCCCAAAGCTGCTTCTTCAAACACTACTTTGACCAGTCTCTCTCACGAAGAACTTGAAAACCTGAAGGTGCAAAGACCATTAGAATATCTGAAGGCAATGCTCAGTACACGCTAGAACTTCTGTGACATCACCACCAGCGGTTCGACCACCTCAGTGACTCTTTCTGGCGCAAAATCCATGGACGAAGTATTGACCCAGATTCGGGAGAAAATCCTCAACATAGATTTGTTCCAACTCCTAGAGAAGGATTCCTCTGCTCAATTCGACTTGAAAAAGATCTTAAAACAAATCAATGTTCTGGAAGCTCCTCCTAAAGTGACTGACGTTGTTGTGGATCTGACCACACTAATTGACCTTGTGGTAGCATACTTTAACCGACTTCGAGATGACTCGAAAAAACTTGAAAATAAGTCGGGAACTAAACTTGCTGAATGGGATGCCGCCTCATGTTCTACCATCAAGGTGACTGAACTGGAGAAGACTTTTGAACAAAATAAGAAAGAGGCAGCAAGCTATGATGAAAACATTCGCGAATGGTAGAAACATATCACCTTCCTTCAAGACAAAATCTCTCAGGCCAAAAAGCGCAAAGAAGAACTGCAACAAATCAACCAAGAGGAGATAGCTAAAGAGCTTGAAGTTGGGGTGCATCATGTCGAAAGAGCTCAAAAGCTTGGCAAAGAAATCGAAGAGCTTTCGACTAGCAAGGCCCTCTGCGAACGTCGCCTTCAGATTCAGCGGTCCAAATTTGAAAAACTGAAGAAGTCTTTTCCTGTTTAAAACTTGTAATTTTATTTGGCCCTTTGAGGCCTAATTTTGTAATGACTTTTAAGCCATATGTTTGGCGAAAGGAATTTTAATTTCACCAAGTTGGTTGTTTCTTTTGCATGATTATTCGACTTTTATCTTAACTTCTTGCAATATGGGCTTATATTTTTTTCAACTATTTCCCGTTTATTTTTAGCACTCGCTTATCTTTGTCTAATTCTTCAACTTCATATGCGCCGTTTGAAAACACTTTAGTAATTTGAAAGGGCCCTTCCGATTTAGGGGACCATTTTCCCATAAGTCTATCTTTTCGATCCATGGGAAGAATAACTTTCCAAACAAGGTCACCAATCGAAAATACCTTGCCTTTTACTCTTTTATTGTAAGATTTTTCCACCCTTTCCTTTTGCCTTTTTAATAACTCTAGCGCATTTAACCTTTCTTTGTCTAAATCCACCAACTCATCTATCATCATATTCCAATATGAGTCTGATAGAGTTTCATGATGCCTTTGGACTCTTGTTGTCTGTAAATATATTTCGACCGGCAGGACTGCATCATGACCGTATGTTAGTCGAAAAGGCGTAGCATTTGTAGCTTCCTTAGGGGAGGTTAGACAGGCCCACCGAATTTGGTCCAAAGTTTTGTTCCAATTATTTGGCTTCCTTCCCACATGCTTCTTTATCAAACCAATTATAACCTTATTTGCTGCTTCGACTTGTCCATTGGCTTGAGCATAGTAAGGAGTTGACATGAGAAGTTTGAACCTCGTTTCTTTCGCAAAAGCTTGCATATTTTTACCAGTAAAAACAGATCCTTGATCCGCTGTTATCGTCTCTGGGATCCCAAACCTATAGATGATGTGTTTTTGAATGAATTCGATCACGGCTTCTTGATCCACATTTACTAAAGGTATAACTTCTATCCATTTTGTGAAATAATCAACACCCACCAAAATAAACTTCTGCCTTTTTGATGATGCTGGTCGAATTTCTCCAATCAAATCTAAAGCCCAACCCCTAAAAGGCCAAGGCTTTACTATAGAATGCAACTCACTTGCAGGAATGTGTTGTATCCCTACGTGCACCTGGAATTCTTGACATCCCTTCGCGAATTCGACGCAATATTTTAACATGGTTGGCCAATACATTCCTTGTCGGAATAACAACCACTTCATCTTATGGCCTACCTGATGCGCACTGTATGCCCCACTGTGTACATTCGACAGGGCTATGTACGCCTCAGATTTACTTAGGCACTTAAGTAATATCCCTTCAGGAGTTTTCTTAAATAATTCATTACACAGAATAACATAACTCAAAGCTCGATACCTGATTTTCCGTTCGACTGGTCCATTGGATTTTGTAGATAGTCTATTATGGGCTTTCTCCATTCTGCAATTGTCAAACTATTTATGTTGAAAATTTCAAAATTTTCTTCGTCGGTGTATCCTAGCTTTATCGTCTCCAAATCTAATAGGGATAATCTGGCTGACACGACTCTTCCTCTAACCTCAATGGCCGTTTTCAACTTTCCCATTGATATTTTGTAGCCAGAAGCAATTTGTGCTAAGTCATTTGCCTCCTGATTTTCTATTCGAGGGATATGTCGAATCATTACCATATCGAATCTTTTCAAGAGTCGATTAGCTATTACAAAGTACATGATCAAATTTTCTTTGACACATTTGTACTCCTTTGTTATTTGCTTTATGACTAACTCTGAGTCGGCCATTATTTCGACTCGAGTTGCCCCCAATTCCAATAAAATTTCAAGTCCGACTATTAAAGCCTCATATTCGGCCTCGTTATTTGAACATAAGCCTTCGACTTTATACGTGAATTTTGTTTGAATTCTATTAGGAGAAATAATTAGAACTCCTATACCAGTTCCATTTTTGTGACTAGAGCCGTCGAAGTATAACTTCCATGGTTCTAGTTCGATGTAGTCCAATGACTTTTCATTTATAGCGTGGTCGACTATGAAATCAGCCACCACTTGTCCTTTGACAGCTTTTAGAGGTAAGTATGTCAAAGAATACTCAGTTAATGCTAATGCCCACTTTCCAATTCAACTGTGCAAAATTGGTTTAGATAACATGTATTTTATAACATCGAAATGAGAAGAAACGAAAACATCCACTAGTTTTATATAGTGCTTCAATTTCATACATGAAAAGTATAAACATAAACACAACTTTTCGACTACACTATATCTAGTTTCTGCATCATTCAAGACCCTACTGAGGTAATAAATGGCTCTTTCGACACCATTCTCATCCTCTTGAGCCAACATGCTCCCTAATGTCTTGTCCGACGCAGATACATACAGTCTCATACTCCTACTTCTACAAGGTGACATTAAAATTGGAGGATGCGCCAGGTACTCCTTGATCTTGTCAAAGGCATCCTGTTGCGCTTACCCCCATTTGAAGTCTTCTTTTTGCAGTCGAAGTAGAGGGGAAAAGGCTTGCGTCTTTCCACTAAGGTTGGAGATGAACCTTTTGAGAAAGTTGATCTTGCCAAGTAGAGACAGCAATTCCTTCTTCGTAGATGGCACTTTCGCTTCCATTATTGCCTTGGCCTTGTTTTAATTGATTTCGATCCCTTTCTTGTGGACCACAAAGCCTAGGAAGTCTCCCGCCTGGTCGGGCAGATGAACTTGCATCTGAGGAGCCTTTCGACTTCTTCTTTAATCTTTGAGAGGATCTCTGATGCGAATCGCCTTGGAGATTTCTTAACAGGTTTTCTCCCAGGCTTTATTGGTAGCTTTAGTTCGACCAGGTTCCTATCCAGATCGGGTATTTCGTCATAGTCCCATGTGAAACAATCCTTGAATTCCTTCAGCAACTGGACTATTTCGACCTTGAGTTGGGAATTAACTTTTGCACTGATGTAAGTTGGTTTTTTTCTGCCCCCGACCCCAAGTCGATTTCTTCGAGTGGATCCTGTTCCATCATCTTGATGTCTACTGCTAATGGATCCTTCTCAAACCCTAAAAGCTCATCGTCATAAATCGCGTCGAGCCTCTGATTTTGCAATTCTCCCAGATCTTTGTCAGGTGGATCCGGATTAAAGTCCTCTCCAGGACCTTGTTGATTTGCTTCGATCTCATTGGCTTCGACAGCCGTGTACTTTACTTCGGCCTCTAAGGCCGGTTTGAGTTTATTCTCGACTATATAAGCTGCAATCTTCTTCAAAACTAGTGACTCACTCATTGTCACTAAATTCGCTACCCCAGCCATTTGGCTAGATGTGTGAGGTTCCAAAAATATAATTTTCTTCGCGAACTACCTCTCTATCCCACTGAAACCCGTGGGTTGGATGAAGGTATAGTGAGCAGAAGGCGTTGTCAGTTGGCGTCATGTCGAAGATTGCAGGACTACAAGGAGTAATATGAGCCAGATTTCTGTCGAAGCTTTGCCTGTCAACCTGGTTTACTTCAGCCAGAAAGTAACTCTGATGAACCTCTATATTCTCGATAATCCCATCAGCACCCCATATCGTTATTCGTTGGTGCATCGACAAAGGGACGACACCTATGCCATGTATCCATTCCCTATCTAACAACAGGTTGTAATTTGCCTTTGAGGAAATTACGATAAACATTGTCGGCCATGTGATGGTTTCGACTGTTAGATCTACTTGTATCACACCCATGGTGGTTCCCACTTTACCCTCGTAATTCGACAACACCATGTTATGAGGTTTGGTGTCGGAATCATCCTTTCCAATCTTCTTGAGCATGTAATGCGGCATTAAATTGACTGTCGTGCCTCCGTCAACCAAAATCTTATATACCCCTATGTTTCCCACCTTTCCTTTAATGAACAGAGGTTTTAAGTGACTTCTCATCGAATCATCTGGCCTTTCAAAAAATGCATTTTGTTCTTCCACGCATCCATTGTTCATAATATAATAACAAACAGGCCTGTGTCTGGCCGTTTCGACTTCCATAGCCTCTTCCTCATCTTCGACTTCCACTATCTGGTCATACTCCCTGCAGAGTACTGAGACAATGTTACACATCACGTCGAAAGATGCCTCTGACTCTGAGTTAAAATCGTCCGTCATTTCATCATCCCTAGTTACATCCTTCTTCGACGACACTTGTTCTGGAGCAGTGAGTGGCTTTCCATCCTTCGATTCCTCTTTCTAATTCGAAGTTTGAATATTATTGCTGGTTTCTGGCTTGGCCTTTCCCGCAGCCTTCTTCTCTGCTTTCTTTCGACGTTGATACCTCCTCCATTGTGACTTCGTCGTAGGGTTCTTGCCCTTGTAGTTTTCAGATGGGTAAGTCATCTTCTTAGACTTTTGGAATTCTTTCCTATATGATATGGAAGATCCCCGTTGTACTTCGAAATCCTTCCAATTCCCTTGTCCTTGGGCTTGTCGGATTGGATTAACCCATTTGTCATTTGGAGCCTTATTTGTAGGCTTGAATGTGTTTGGGTACCTTCCTCCTAACTTCTGCCTGTTTTGGTCTCCTCTCCTGGGGTCGAATATTTCTCCTCCTGCTGTTTGAGAAGGCTTCCAGTTTCCCCTTCTTTTTGCTCTCTCCACTTCTTCTAGGTTTTGTGCTGCCTTTTTGTCGAAGATGACACTATAACGAGGACAAAACATTACTTCCGACATCTTTCTCTGGCATTTGTGGATGAAATCTGCTAAGTTTTCCTCTTCTTTGGGGTATGCTAATTTATGGTACTCCTCACATCGACGCTATTCATCGACTTGCGTCGAAACATTCTGAGATACCTCCACCATGTTCACATTGGCATCTGTCTCTGTGTCAATGCTTAATTTGTTCAACTTCAAACTGAGGCCTTCATTGACCTCGTGATCCTTCTTGATACGGTTGAAACCCTAAGTGGTTTCCTTTGTTAGTACCTTCAGAGGCAGACCCTTAGTAACCTGTTGACTGACGAATCCGATAGTCTTCTCTTTTGGATCCTCCATGGTTCTCCGGAGGAGGCCAACAACAGCCTGTTTGTAGGAACCCTCAGTGGTCCCTTTGTTAATCTGGACGAAACCATCAGTGGTCCCATTGTTGACTCTGGCAAAACCTTTAGTGGTTTTGTTGTTGATTTGGACGAAACCATCAGTAGTTTCGTTGTTGATTCTGGCGAAACCTTCAGTAGTTTCGTTGTTGACGTCATCAGTAGCCTCAAAAATGTAGTTCTCTATGATCTTTCCGTCAAGGTCTTCAGTAACCTTAACCATCACAACCTGGTTCACGAAGTCATTAGTAACTTCGACCATGTCACATTTGTCGGCGGGATCCTCAACAACCTCCACCATATTCACGTTGTTGGCGAAGCCATCAACAGCCTCGATCATATCCACGTTGTCATCGAAGCCTTCAGTAACTTCGACCATGTTCACCACGGATGGCTCAGTATAGTGGGCTTCTACCACTTGCAAAGGGTTTGAATCCACCTTCATCTGGGGCTTCGACTTGTCGCCGAATTTGAGCCTTCCATCTCTGATTGCATTTTGCACTAGATCCCTGAAAAGGAAACATTGAGACGTTTTATGACCCAAAAAATTATGGTATTTGCAAAAACCTCTCTTTTTGTGTTGTTCTAAAGGAGGCACTTTAGTACCAGGTGGCACTATCATTTGGCCATCCTTGACTAACAAATCAAATATTTCGTCACACTTTGTGACGTCGAACGTATAAGTTCTTTTGGGGAACTTGTCATTCTTTTCCGATTCGATTGGGTTTTTCCCATTCGACGGAGCCAAGACTTTGTAAGCATATGGCGTACCCAGTTTTAATTCCGCTAGATCGACCTCATACTCGTTGAAATTCAATGATTCGTCTTAGTCATTGTCTTCGCAAACTTCGACATAGGATACTCTTTCTTTTTATATTCTTGTTAGCCCTAGCTTTTTCGGCTTTTAGTCTTTCGACCTGCCTAACCCTATCAGCCAATTGGGCCATGTCTCTTAAGTACTGGGTATCTAATTTCTTTCTAATTGAATAGTCGAGGCCTCCTGCAGCCATTTCGACTAACTCGTGTTTAGGAACCTATGTAAAACACCTTGCCTTGAGCAACCTAAACCTATTCAAGTAGTCATCAATTGGCTCTGTGAATTTTCTCTTGACGCTAGCCAATTCCTTCAAACTTATCTTTGTTTGTCCCATGTAGAATTGTTCATGGAATAATCTCTCCAATTGGGTCCAGGTATGTATCGAATTTGCAGGCAGAGTAGTAAACCAAGTAAAAGCGTTTTTTGTTAGCGAACTTGGGAAATATTTTATCTTTAAATTTTCATTATTTGCTATTTCGCCTGCTTCTATCAAATATCGTGCCACATGTTCGACCGTCGATTCACTAGTATCTCCTAAAAATTTCGTAAACTTGGGAACCTTCTACCTTGGGGGTAAATCTAGCTGCAAGATATATTCAGATAAAGGGGAAGTATAACTGGGCCTCTGGAGGCCCACATTCATGCAATTTTGTACCATAATCCTTTCGACCATGGCTGCCAAATTATTTTCTGCAGGCATATCGTTATGTCGCATTTGTTGTATAATATTATTAGCAATTTGGTTTCTATTAACTAATACTACCCTTGTTTCTTGTGGGATAGGAATTTCAACTCCTGGCTATTCAACTGCCCCTCCTTGGTTCAACACGTTCGCCTGAGGGATATTTGGTTGTCTTTGATTTATAGTAGGTTCCTCTTCGACGGCTACTCCTGGATTCTGAATTACACATTCCCTTTGGGGAGGTTGAGGGACACTAAAGAAATCGGCAATGCGCGTCATCTGTGCTGCCAATTGTTGATTTGTTTGTATAGTCTTTTGGATCAAAGGGTTAAATATAACCCCCATTTGTTGGGCTAGCATCTGAACCATATCATGGTTGCTCTCGTCCATTTGTTGCCTAATTACTTGTGCAGAATTATTAGTAATGTTTGGCATATATGTTTGATATCCCATTCCTAAAGGCTGACTAATCCTACCCATATGGTTTACACCAGACCCCGATCCTTGTAAAGGCGAAGTCACGTTAACCGTTGGATCTGTAAATGCTGATGACGCATTATGTAAACTTGTCATCACTGATGTTGGCATTCCATACGGCTGTTCTCGATTTAGTGGAGGCATGAAAAAACCAGATATAAAAGGCCTGTATATACTCCCTGAAGGGGGGGGGCATTTGAGGAATTTGGGGTTCCATAGTAGAAAAACTAGGCGCCCTCTGAGGGATTGAATGTGCTGGTGTCGAACCCGCTGTAGATGGTATAGCCTCTGATACTGGTATTGTGGTTGTATTGCCCCCAATCAAAGGAATAGGGGGTGGTACTCCATCATTTGTGGAATTCTGATTATTTGGCGGATTCGGATTTACCATTCTCCTTACTTGTCTTCTTCTAGGTCTTTCTTCGTTATTTACGGCTATCTTACCACTTTTTAGTCTCATGCAATGAAGTGAAGAAGGCTTTTGTAAGAATAATGTAAAAATAAAGGTTTTAAATTGTCAATAGCACAATGTCCCACTGGGCGTGCCAATTTGTTTGCCTTGAAAAATAGCAAACAACCGCTGGTCTCCAAATTTGTGAAAATTAGTTTACTTACAGGATCGACCATACAAATCCTAGGACAATGTACTTTAAGATTTTGATAATTTGTGTGAAAATCAAACCGTTTGTTCATTAAGTTCATCATTGTTTTCATAAACTGATGTAATTCAAATGAAAATGATAAAGTCTTATTCTTAAAAAGAATAACGAAAACGTAATAAAGTGCAAGAATGAAATTTGCAGAAAAATAGAATAAATTGCATGTAAATAACTTAAAATTTCATTGAAATGTAAAGGACAAACTGATGTTTTTCCAAACGTACATTTCTCAATGATAACTCTTTTCTCTCACACGGGTACTTTGAGTATTTCTGAGTAACTTGTACAAATTTTGAATACACACACGGAAATCTAACACTATGACTCCCTATTTATATACATTCAAAATAACCGCCAACAACGACCATTTCTTCTAATGGCGACAAATGGCATCCTGCATGCCTTCACCTCTCAAATGCATTCCACGCGTCTTGCTTTCAAAACAAATTTCCCTCCTGGATTTATGTTTTAAAACATCCGTCGAAGTAAGGCCTTCGTAGAATTATGTCGAAATAATTTTAACACTTAGAAAAATCTCCAACTTTTCCATTCCAACTTAACCTTTATTTTCGACTGACCTTCTTCACAAGAAATAAATTACTGTCGAAATGCTCTGGCAAATCTTAAACTTTTACCTCCTGAACAAAATCCAGGCGTCGAAATTAGGAGCCTAAAATTACATAGCAACCAAATTTCCTCAATAATGTTAGGTTTGGTTTCTGAAGTACTGGTATAAGGTCCACTTTAACCAGGGTGTTGGCTCATATTGTACCCAATATGGCTCTCTTGTCTTGGATGAGGTGACAATGAAGGATGAAATTTACTCTTGGTTTCAGGAACTTGGCTATGAGGAAAGGTTCGGTCCTTGGGAAGTTCCCTCTACTGAAGTGAGGAAGAGGCGAATTGATATCCACAATACTTTAAGTGTAGCTACCCTTGAAGAGATGAGGGAGATGTTTGGCGATAGCGGAGTTTTCAAGCTTTTTTTTAAATGTGTAACACTTTTTGTAGATAGCATGTATAAAATAAGCAAATTGAACATGTTATAGATCCTTTACGATGCTCAAGACATTTAGGTTGTGGATACTTCGCCTCTTGTACTCGAGGTGGATCGTTTTTCGGACGTTGTGACCACTTTGACGGTGGGGGACCCAATTTCGCCTCTAGGTTCAACAAAGAGATCTCATGAGGAAGAACAACAATCTCTTTGGACGGAGGCTTCTCCAAAAGTGACTTGTGTCGCTAGGGATAACACTTTTTGGGAGGTAACTCACTTTATAAAGATACCAGCCACTTTCTCTTCTCGGATTCCACGCACTCCTAAGGAGGCTACTGCTGTTGTATCGACATCAGACTTATCCTTTCACCAGAATTTTTTTGAAGGGGATAAGATGGAAATGTCTTATGAAATTTCTCACAACATGTTCAAATATGCTTCTATCTTTTCTCTCTTCTCTGCTTTACGGGTGATGTATTGGCCCAAGGTAGTTCCTTTCAGGAGATGGATACTTGAAAAGGGAAAGTTGAAGTTATTAAGCTTAAGTGCAAAAATATTCATGAAGAGCTTCTTGTGTTGCGGGAGAAGATCAGTGTTGCTCATTCTTTACAAGAGGCGGTGCAAATACATGACTCTTCTTTGTTTCTGTTGGATCGTGTGACTAAATTAGAGGATTCTCTTTTTATTCTATTGAGGTGAAAACACGTTAGGTGGAGGAGAACCATAAAACCTCTGCTCGGGCGACCGAGGCCTTGAAATCTCTTCTGGATGAAATGGCTGGTTTGAGGCAAACACTTCATGATTCTCTTCAACACACAATAGGGTTTTTACTTGGAGTCCGCAAGTGGGTGGTGGAGCAGACAAGGAAGTTTTGACCCGATACTATGATTTCTACCGGGGCATTAGATTCTTTCAAGTCTTCCCTCTATGTGACTTAAGGAGATGGTCCAGGGGCCTCGACTTCAAATGACCCAACTTTAATTTTCTTTTGTTTGCATTATTTATTTCCTATAATGTTTTCCTAGGCGTTTGTGTCGCGGGTGTAATAAATTTTGAGATATGATGAAACATTTTACATTGGTGTTTCAAGTATCGTTAGCTTTAAAGATTTGTGTCGATCTTTGTTTTAACCTTATCATCGTTTACAAATTATTGTAGATCTAGACTTGTTCTTTTATCCTGTAAACTCTTATCAACTTTAAAGTTTATATCGGAATATCAGTGCTCATCGGTGGTGGTGGAATGTTTGTTGTGAGTGTTAGAGCTCTTACTGCTTCACTTTATGAAAGAAAAAATGCACTTTGACTGTAATGAGATGTCAAGATTACTCTAGGGTCCGCCATTGATGACTTTGACTTTTTGGTAGTCTTTCCTCAGGCTTGAAATCATATTCAGATGAAGATAGTGTTCTTTGATAGGTCTGTCTAGTCTTTTCTTTAAAAAAGGAATGCATAACGACAGTTCTAAGTTGTTATTGGTTGGTCTCCTTGCAACTAAGATACGGGGTATCTCTCTTTGAGCACTCCTCCTGAACGCCGACTCTATAATCTGTTGGAACAAGATTTGGTTATTCCCTTAAAAGGTTTGGATGATAACAATGTATATAAAGAACAACGGGGTTTGTTGATAGTTGTTCAAATGTGCATGATCATTAGCTAAGAATTCATCATGAATTACTCATGTTAAAAGCATAAGTGAAACAATACTACTCATATTCTGGTTTATTAGAATCTGAAGGCTCAGACTTTGGTATGTTGTTCTAGCCTCTGGTGACGGCTCAGGCCCTGAAGGCTTAAGGAGCGTCTGATTCGTACTCTGCACCAATGCTGACTAGTCTTATCAAAGCTACAGATTTCTGGACATAGTCAACTAGGATTTGGTTTTGCAAGGCTCAAGGATGGTGATGTGGCCTCTTCAGTCTGTACTACCTTTTAGTAGATCATTAGTTATTGGAAAGGTGTTATGGAAATTGCTTTAATTCAGTGGACAATACTTCTGACTCGATACAACTCTCCAACGTCTCTCTTGGTATCCTTGTTCACTAAGTTTGTTGTTATTGAAACCTCCAACAACTCTTTTTTCTACCTCTATAAAAGGAAGATGAAGACTCAAAGGAAGGTTACAACATCACAACACATTGAAATATCTTGGCAGAACTCTGAGTTGTGATTGTAACTGTTATAGCAAAAGATCTTAAGATTTCTTATCTTGGATTATCTTAGAAATCTTAGAAAGGTTGAAAACCTTTGTGATTCTTGCAAAATTGTTATACTTCTGATTGTGTATCAAACTATAGTATTTATCATTTCTACTAATCTTTTGTTTAAAGTAGAGAAAGTCTCTTATCTGTGTACTTGAGCAAAGGAAGTCTTGAATCGAGGGTTTAAACAGGAAGTCTCATTCTAGGTTAATTGAGCATGAAGTCTTGAACCAAGGGTTTTAGGCAAGGTAGTCTTATTCTAGTTTGATTGAGCACGAAGTCTTGAGAAGTTGGCTTAAGTAATTGTAATCTGATTGGTTATAGTGAAAAGCTCTTTTTGAGGCAATGGGACTAGACTACTCTCAGTTGAGGAGAGGAACCAGAATAATATTTGTGTGTTGCTTGCATTTACTTCTAAATATTTCATTTCCATTTCTATTACACATTCTGATATCAAACTTTGAATTTGATTCAGATTCTGAAGTTTCAGTTCCAGAAGTGAAATGATTTTAATGCAATACACAATTCAACTCCCCTTTCTTGTGAATTTTTCTCATCTTCAGTTGGTATCAGAGCACGGTCTGTGTTAAACACATAACATTGGTACATAAAAGATCCTGATAAAAATTACACTTCTTTCCTCATGGCTGGTAGTTCTTATGAAACTAGTCCTGAGAAAGATTCTCCTCGTGGCAGCAACAACTACAATCAATGTACGTCTAGTCAAAATAGTTATATTGCTATACACCAACATTCACTGGTAACTCCACTAAATTTGAATGACGGAAGAGTAAGACGTGCATTCATATTATTGGTTTGGATGATGAGTTGTGGGACATATTAGAAATGGAATTGACTTTAAATTCAACAGTGTCAAAATGGTTGCTGATAGGAATTCTCTCACTCCTTATCAGAAAAAGATCCATAAAAAACATCACATAGTGAGACGAATTCTTGTTGATGCCTTACCTCATACTGAGTATATAAAGATTATTTATAAGTCTACTACTCAGACTATTTTTAAACTCTATATGCTACCTATGAAGGTAATCAACAAGTGCAAGAGGCTTAAGCTAATCTTCTGGTTCACTAATATGAGTTGTTCAGAATGAAAGTAGATGAGAACATTGAATCAATTTTCTCGAGGTTTCAAGTTCTTGTGTAAGGACTTTAGGTCTTGAACAACAGCTATACTACTATGGATCATTTCAAGAAGATTCTTAGGAGTCTTCTTGCTAAATACAGACATAAGGGTATCAAGCTATATGGAGATGAGCCGGAAAAGCAAGTTAAAACATTGGTGTTGAGGTGAGAATCGAATATCAAGCTATTAATTAACGTGAATCACACATCTTTGAAGTTCACCACCGAGCTTTGATTTATCCAAAGGAAAGGGTAAAGATCGAAGAAAACCCTAATTGCACTATGTGAAGACACAGCTAAGAGATCTAAGGTTCGGGGGTTGGTTATACCTAGGGAAGGTGTTAGCATCCTAGATATCTGTAGTACTCTACAGGAACCTCTTGTTTGTGTCTATGTTATGTTATTGTTTGCTTGCTAAGGTAAAGTTCTAAGGTTAAGGTAAATGCCTACGATGAAGACCAAGGTGTTAAAGGTAAAGACCTAAGGGTATATACACTAAGTATGCTCGCCAAGACGTCGCATCTCGTGCCTACGTATCCTGACTAAAAGAATTAGAGCATTCGTAGTTCACCTCAAAGAGGGTGAGGAACCATTGGCTATGGTCAAAGTTCCAAAGGTAAATTAGTATTCATGATCATGATACTCACATAGAGTTAAAGAACTCTCTAAGTCTAATTTATAACTCACATAGAGTTAAAGAACTCTCTAAGTCTAAGTTGTAAGTCAAATGAGGAAGTGAATACTCATGATGATGAGAATCACATAGAGTTTAAGAACTCTACCTTAATTCTAAGTTGAAGGGGTTAATGGCTCTAATAAGGCCAAAGGGAAAAGGAACATCATTATAATCATGCTCACATAGAGTTGAAGAACTCTAGGTGAATCCTAAGTTGTAGGGTAAGTGGCTTTAATGAGGCCAATGGATTGATTATAAGGAGGCCAATGGAAAGGGATGGTTCTAATGAGGCCAAGGGTAGAAGATGGCTCTAATGAGGCCAAGGGCTAATGAGTTATCCATGACATTAAAGTCAATAGAGAGACTTTCCTTTGGAAGGAAGGGGACAAAGTGGGTTAGGGAGGAGAGCTAACAAGCTAGCCTCACTTAAAGGGGGTAATTTAATGAGGTTAAAGATAAAGGATAACAATGATACTCATATTTAATGATGGCAAAAATATATGGATATAACACATGGATAATGATGGTGAATGTGATGACATCCAAGGCAAGTATCTTCAAAAAGTATACAAGTATTATGTTAACGCACAAAGATCATTCCTTAATGAACAAGGTAAACACCTAAAGGAAACATGATACAAGTCTAGACTTGTTAAACAAATAGGTAATGACCTAATGTGGGGAAAGTATTTGAACTAAACTTGTGTAAAGGGAAAGTATCACTAATGTTATTCTAAGGGCCACTTTCTTGAAAGGGAGTCTTAGCACATATGCACATGATATAACCTAAGTTGGTGATTTGTATATTCATTGAGGTCATGTATACATGAAAGGGGAAATCCTAATTGAAGGTAAAGACCTATATAAGAACTCAATAGGGATGACAAAAGTCTATACATTCTAAAGTAAAACAAAATACACTTACAAGTGCATCCTAAACAAAACCTACAACTATGTACAAGTCTAAGTCATGGGAAGTGATCTTAATATGTTAAGACAAACTTATATAAGCCCTAAAAGGTAAGGGAAATCAAAGGTTATGACCTTAGAAGTCAAGACTATTCTAAGTAACCTTAAAAGAACACTTATGTTTCTCACATGAATAAAAGCCCTAAAAATAAATATTTTTGGAGATTTTTAAATGTCATAATAAAATACACAATAAAAGAAAGATAATGCAAAAATAATGTATTAAAAAAACCTAAAATTGAAGAAGTTTGTGAAAAATAGTGAAAACTAGGTATTAAAAATAAAAGGAGTGGTCCTGGTGGAGTTTGAACCCACGCCCTCTTGGTTCAGGCTAAAACAACTAACCAACTGAGCCACGTGAGTGGCTTGTACAACACATGCCTTCAGAAAAATAAAAGGAAAGTTCCAAGTGAATGCTTCAGAAAAACACGCGCGTTGGTAAAAGGGTTGATGGCAAGGATCGAACCCAGGTCAAGGCAATGGTAAGGCAAAGGAAATGTAAGGTTAGCGCCACTGGGGTGACCAATACATCCATTAATGAATCTAAAGCTAATAAATAATATAGGAAACAAGTTCCTAGTGACCAGAATGGCGCCATGGCTGGCCTTGGCAAGGTTGGTGACCTAAAACATGGCATTTGTAAGAACACCCCTAACTCTCTCAATACTTCATGAAAAGTAGTGAAATAAAAAAGGAAATTGTGTATTTTTTTCACAAGAATCAAGATAGTACAATTTGTTTTTGCTAAAGAGGTCCCTAACTTAAAACACGACGGGGTTCCTAAAATATGATCAAGTTTGCATTTTCATGTTCACAGTCCACCACAGTCATGCTATATCATATTTAATGAATCAAACATGTCAAACATAACATACATAATCTGATCAAGCTCAATGTACATCAAAGATCATCATATTTCAAAGAGTTGTAGTTTGAAATGAGACTTACCTCTTGTAGCTCAATATGCAGTTCTCAAAACAAAAGCTCCAGCAAGAAACCAATGACTTAGGCAGCTTCTACACACCTTGATCCCTTGTAGATGCTTGGAAATCAAAGAAATTGACTAGAATAAGATATGACTCCTTCTTGCACAAATGACCAAGGTTGCCAAAAGTGAACTTAGGGTAAATGATGTTACAATTGGTGAATCAAGTCTAGAACACTTCAAACATGTTTTATGGAAAGTGTTTGAAGTATTAGGATGTTTGGAAATAGAGGTAACAAGGATTGTTATTGAAAAATGCAGAAAGTCAACCTTTCTTAGGTTTGAGAGTTGACTTTCTAGTTTGAGAGGCATTTGATGGTGTTGAGAGTTTGAACAGCCCTAACACATGTTTTGTGATGTGTTAGAGTGATTGGTTGAATGATTTTGTGACTAGAAATGGTTTTGAGTGAGCTTTTGCAAAATGGTGTTCTTGCTTCCAAAATGGTGGCTTGAAATGCAAGAACTGAGTTTGGATAAGTTGCTGAGTGTTTTTGTTCTAGTTTCTTGTGTGTTTGGAAGTGTGGAATGAGGCTCTATTTATAGGCAAAGATTTGAGAGAGGTCAGTTTGCAGAAATGAAACTTGGTTGATTTTGGTTTTGGACTTGGTTTGGTTGAAATATACGTGTAGTTGTCAAGATGCTTCATCGTTCCAATGCATTGTACCATCTTCTTCTAGAGTGGTTAGGAGGCTCAGAAACTTGCTTTTATGCAAAGCAAAAGCTCTGGTGTAGAAGGAGTAGTTTAGAGGCTCAAGGAGCTAACTTTGGATAAAGCCATGCTTTTCTAAAATGGAAGTCATCCCTTTATGCAATAAATGGCAATATCAAGTTGATAATGCTCAAATTTAATGGATAAAGCTCCCAAATTCGTGTAAACTTCTGAGCAAATGAATATTTGCAAGTAATAGCTTCTGAAATGCAAGATTATGTAGCAAGGAATTGGTTTTGCAACAAGTTCACCAAGTGGAAAGGCATGAAAGTCAAGTTTCAAACCCTTAACTTCATGGATTCGATTCTCCCAGCTCACACATTGGTTTGGGGTGTTCTAGTACTTTTTGGAAATCCCCAATTATTCTCTACAATGTTCATGTTCACTCCAAGTTCTGAATCCAAAGGGATCATAATGAAAAAAGGAGCTTGAAGTTGGCTGCAAACTAGGGCAAAAAGAGTGAAATTTCACTAAGTCTTAAATTGATTTGAACTTTCAAGCCTCATAACTTAAAAACTAACCCTTTTTTGGATAAATACCCTCTAATACATTTTAAATTTCATGATGAGAGCTTCAATTTGAGCTTTGGAACACAAAAAATGGATGTGTGGATTGAAAGTTATGACTCTTCAAAGTTCACACAAAGACTAGATTCTTCCACACTTAGAAAAATTCAAGAAACAAACTTTGCCCTTTTTGCAAGAAACCTCTTAAATCTTGATTTCTCATGCTCTAACTTAAAAATCAAACATGTCTTGGTGTAATATGACTTGAATACTTCGTCTTGGATCCAAAACATCAAAAGTCAAAGGTTTGACTTTTCAGACAAAACCATTATTTCCTCAGGAATTCAACAGGGTGATCCTTTTTTATCTTGCTATCTCAAACTCTTCAAATACCAATAGATGGCCTCTAAGGATGCATATGAACATATGGAATCATGTCCCAAGGCCTGGGATCATGCCTTGACCAAAAGTCAAAGGCATGGTTGACTTTTCCTGATAAAACCCTAATTTGGGCCAGATGAACTAGAGGCTCTTTGCACTTGTGATGGGAGCCAAACACACTTGATTTCTTGATGAATAAGGTCTCTTGAATGTATGTAAGCTCAATTGGTTGATGAAATAATCAAAGCATTGACTGATCACACCAAGATTCCCTTGTAATTCTTCAGGTCAAAACCATAATATCACAACTCCTGGTTTCACGGTTTCTCTTTGATTTCTCTTGATCCAATCACATGAGTTCATGGAATATGATTTGAAAACTTCATGATTAGCCCTCAAGGCCAAAGATTGAGCTTTTGGAGCCTCAGTTGACTTTCTTGACCAGATGACTTCAGACACCTTTATTAACCACCTAGTGAACACTTGGGATGGATGCATTGAGCCAAGAAGTGTCTTAGGAGATCTTGGAATGTATGAGAACTTGGCTTATTGATCTTGCCCTCTTTCTTGTGTAGAACCTTGGGTTTCAAATAGAAGAACAAACTAGAAAAATATGATGGTTAGTTGACAATGCATAGATGATTGATCCCAAATGCATGAGCAAGATGTCATGACATGATGGTGCAAGATGCAGGCAAACAAGACACCAAATGGACAAAGGTCAAACACCCAAAAATGAGACTTACTGGGGATGAAGGTTAACAACCAACAGAAGAAACTCACTGGGGAGTGACTAAGAAAACACTGGGGATAAGAAAGATAAAATGTGGGGAACCCACACAGATCTTCAATGGAGATGGAAATCAGGGAATTGTTCTCCAGTGGGGAAAGATCCAGGGAGAAGGACGACAGGTTCAGATATGACCGTATGACTTCGGGGACAGCAAAAAGGGATGCAAACTCTTTACTGGGGATGAAACCAGAAAGAAGACATGGTCTCTACCGGGGATCAATTTTGAAATTCTGGTATCAGACGTGTGATGTTAAGTGTGATGTCACAACAAAACACTCTGCAATGGACAATGCAAAAACAAGCAATAACACAATGAATTATTCACCCAGTTCGGTCTAACTACCTACGTCTGGGGGCTACCAAGCCAGGGATGAAATTCACTACTTGTAGAATTAAATTACAGACTCAACAACCCAGTTGACAATCTCCTAATCTTAATTCCTACTACTGACTTTCTACCTAAGAAACCACTTAGAGAACACTACTCAATCCCTAAAACCACTTCTGTGACACAATTCAAAGATCACACACTTTGAAAAGCACTACTTGATTCTGCTTCACAGCTTTAATCAAGAACAACTCAAAACAACAATACCAATTCTCACTCGAATGGTTTACAAAACATTCACGAAGACACAAACGACACTCAGTCTTTAGCTCTCTTTCTTCGTTGCATTTCCTTCAGGATTGTTGCGCTTTATATAGCTCTTTTAATTGGACTTGGACCTGCTACAATATCTGACCTGATTTGTTATTTAAAACTGAATCTTTTTAAAACAGATTTTCTCTCCAAAATCTTCTTAAATCTTCAGCCTTTAAATCTCCTACAAATCTACATAAAATCTCTATGCAACAGAGAATATCTAACCCAAGATACTCGCATCTAATGAGACTACTTGCTCTCCACAATTCCAGCTAAAACGGAAACCCTAACAACATCACTAAACCTGATGTTATTAATTCTGCAGATCTAATGTCACAACATCGCTTATGACATCAGACATCCAACTTAAACACTTAACACAGCCCAGTGTTAAGACTCAATGTTGTGACATCGCCACCTTGACATCAAACATTGAACAACCTTTGTTTTACCAAAATTCTAGCCAATCCAAGAAACTAACAATCTCCCCCTTTGGCTAATTTTGGCTAAAACAATCTCTGCACCTTCAAAGACTTCAGCAGCGGAATAAACTTGAATATTTTTTGAAACTTCAAGCAGCAACATCTTAAAGACTTCACTTCATGCAAAACTCTGCTGCAACACCATCTTCAACGGCAACTTGGTAATAACCAAAATGGTGCTCCCCCTCAAAACAAGAACCAGCATAACAGCTATTCAGCAGATCAGCACTTACTCTCCCTCAACTTCTGCCTTTCTGCATTATAACATCAGCAATCAGCTACATCATCAGCTACATCCTCAGCAGCATATTCATTGACTTCATTCCTTAGCAGCAACAACCATCAACTCCTTTGACAGCATTTGACATATCAGAATATTTGACATTTGTACTCTTTGATACTCTTGGCTCACTTGGCTATTTCTCCCCCTTTTTAGCCACAATTTGATAACCTTCAACCAAAAGCCCTACAGTTAGTACTACCCTAGCTCTCATTGTTAGCCTCACAGTTAGCAACCAGACATAACAAATTATAGAACAAAAACCATAAAGGGTGCATATACAGCACAATATTCATGCTACAAACCAAGCACATTAAGTGCTGAAACAAAGACAGCATAAATAAAACTAAAACTACTATCTAAGAAAAATAGTAAAAGCTTTAAACATCTGAGCTGAGATCTTCTTTATCTTCTTTTGAGCTGTCATTATCAGACTCATCTTTCTTATCAGCAACTTCTTTCTCACTTTCTTTTTCTGTCATCTTTAGAGTCATAAGTAATCTTTTAAACTTCTCCCTTCTTTTAGTGCTTACTCTGATGACTTCAGCTAATTCTTTACAGGCCTCCTCCAGTTCAGAAATCATATCAGTCTTGACATGAGTATGATGAGTAGATGTTGAGGCAGATGTCTTGACATGATCAGCAACATGTTTTCCTTCAGACAACTTCTGATGAAAAGACAAGTCAGGCTTCCTTCTACAAACACTATCATACTGGTGAAGAATCCCAGGATGCTGAGATAGAATTATCCCACAAATGAGAGATGGAAATGCAATAGGCAATTTCACAACTCTTGTTCCAGCATGCTTGATAGTCTGATTATAAATGTAAGAGCCATAATCAATTAGTCTCTTTGTTCCAATGGCATAAACTAATTTGCCCAACCCAGCATAAACAAAGGTCTTTTGGTTTGTAGGAACCCAGTTAACAGCGCCTATTCTATGAAGAATAACATATTTCACACTTAATAAACTTGCTGACAACTTTCCATTTGAGGGCCAAACTTCTACCTGATCGGATGTGATTTCTTTGCATATAACATTATTAAAAACTTCTAATTCTCCATAATCTTCCTCACTTCTTCCTAAGTAGGCATTAATCACCTTAGGAGAGAACCAGACACTCTTCTGAAAGTTAGGCTTTTGCTGTCATTAATAGACTCAGGGATATTCAATATAAATTCTTTGGCCAGTCTATCAAAGCAACTAGTCAATCCTGATACAGTCCTCATGAGACCGGCAAACTTAATTAGATCTACAATTTCAGTAGACTCTAAATCATCTGTAACTAGCTCTCTTTCCAGAGCTATCCTTCTCTGGTTCACACAATTCCACATGGATGCACTACTGGCACAGTGAAATGAGATGTCATCGGGAACTTGATCAGCAGCTCTGTTCCTCACAGGGTTGATGTCTTGAACATCACACTCTGAATCTGATTCTTCCCTGATTCTCCTCTTTTTGCCAGACATGGCAACTTTGCTCCATGACTTGGGAGAGCCTGCAACTGAAGTCCTTTTCTTATCCTTCCTCCTTCCTGCTATCGCATTACCAATGATATCACTATCAGATGAGTCCTCAACATCTATAACCTCAACCTGATCCTTCCCTTTATAACTGTGACTTTCAACCCTAGGGGAAGATATTCTGACATCAGGGATGACATCAGTATCTTTAGGGTCTTCTTCTTTACTACCACCTTCAGCGTCTTGAATCACAGACAAGGCCAGTCTATGAAGATTGGTGTCCTCACTTTGAGAACCCACCTAATTAGCAGGCATTTGCCTTAAAGGGACAGAAATCCCTTTCACACGTATTCCCTTCTCAAGAATTTTGGTGGCAATCTGCTTCAAATGCATGTCCACATCATACTTCTCCTCAACAGCTTGAGAGGATGATGACCTAGTTTCAGTTTTATTCAACTTGGTTGAAGGATTAGAGTTACCTGAATCTGGGAGTGCCATAGGAATGTGTTCTTTGTCAACATATTCTTTTTCCAATGAAACCCTAGTTCGTTCATGCGCAGGACTTTGAGAATCAGAGTTCTTGGATGGGGAAGACATCGTTCCTTTGTAACAGACTAGGTTTAGAGAAGATTTTTCTATTCTGTTGAGATTAAGGGAGATGAACAGTTGAGATGAGAAAGCTTTGATGAATCTTGATATAGAATCAATATGGTAAGGCGCCTGATTTTGAGTACCTCTTAATGACCAATCACTAATTTTCTCCCTCCAAATTAAATTACCTTTTACAAATTCAAAATGATTCACATCAGAGCTCATTAAAACTTATTGACCTTTCAACATCCTTTCACACCTGATGTCATAGTCTGATGTTATAACATCAACTTGAACATCATCAGTTGAATTAACTTCAAGAGGTATCCACTGATAGCAGTTATCTTTGGATCTGGCACCCTTCATAACCACTTCATCCTTCTCATTTGTCACCAGACACTCATCCTTGGAATAGCTGACTTTGTACCCTTCATCACGTAGCTGACTTATGCTAATCAGATTAGCATTCAAACCTTGGACAAGGATCACACTATCAAGAGTAAGACCATCATGATTCTTCACTCTTCCAACTCCTTCTACTACTCCTTTTTCTCCATTGCCAAACACAACCTTATTTGCATGATAAGGATTGAACTCCACCAAATGCTCCTTGGATCCAGTCATGTGCTTTGAACATCCACTGTCAAAGTACCATGCATCCATGGCAAAATGTCCATCTGAGGTATGAGCCAATAAACATGTGACCTGAGCTTTAGGAACCCATTGTTTCACCACCTTGAGTCTGACCTCCTTCTGTCTGGGTTGAGGAGCAAAATTTGGATAACCATGAAGCTTGAAGCAAGAGGACTGCATATGTCCAAACCTACCACAATAGAAGCATCTGACTCTGCCATCTCTGAATTGGTTATATCTTCTACCATTGTGATGATGATATTGTTGGTGCTGCCACCCATAATGATGTCTCCTTCTACCATAGTTGGCCTGTCTTCTATGGTGCGGTTGTCTTCTCCTATACTGAGGATGCTGTTTCCTAGGCTGTCTCCTATGGTGATGAGGCTTCCTTCCTCCATAGTAATAAGGCACAACATTGTTGTATCCATATCCATATCCATACCAGTTGCCCTGATGTTGAGACATCTGATGAAACCTGTTCTGATTGGACCTAACAGCCTCCATGCTCTTGTGATATTGAGGAGGCATATACTGACTAGCTCCTTGAGGCTGCACCTTCCATTGATGAGTACTATTTTTCTTCTCAATATTCTGTGGCTGAACAACCTTCTTAGGTGTAGAATCCTGTCTCTTAGTTTGATGTTGAGACAATGGTTGAGACATCTCCTTCTTTGTTCCTGAAGTGCTAGCTTCTGTAGAACCCTTTTTCACATATCCTATACCAGATTTATCTCCAGCAGCTTTCTCTGACTGAAGAATCTTATCAAGAGTAGTTGTACCACTGTTCATCATCCTAACAGATTTTGTCATCTGTTCAAGTTGAGATTTAATCAACAAAACCTCATTTTCCAGATCAGCTTTAGCATTCTCAAGCTGAGCAATCTGTTGCTTGTGACACTTGTTTTCTTGACAAATCTCAGCACTTTTTAAACACAGTTCTTGATAAGTAGATGCTAACTCCTCATAAGTTATTTCTCCATCACTATCATCATCAGAAACAACAGTTCCTGTTAAGGCTCTAACATGCTTTGCTGACTCACCTTCACTTTGACTATCAGAGTCAGACCAGGAAACTGACATGCCCTTCTTCTGCTTCTTCAAGAATGTGGGACATTCTTTCTTGACATGTCCATACCCTTCACATTCAAAGCACTGAACACCTTTATCCTGAGCAGTCTTCTCTTCATCTTTCTCTTTTGACTTGCTGATGTCAGAAGGGATGTTCTTGACATTAGGCTTGTAGTTATTGTTCATCCTCTTGACTACTTTGTTGAACTTCCTTCCCAACATAACAATGGCCTAAGATAGATCCTCCTGGGATTCAGCACTATTCCCTTTCTCTTCTTGATTATTTGAAACCAACGCTATACTCTTTGGCTTCTTTTCTGGTTCTTCCTCATTCAACCCAAGCTCAAAAGTTTGAAGAGATCCAATGAGCTCATCAACCCTCATCTTGCTGATGTCTTGAGCTTCTTCAATTGCAGTCACCTTCATCTTGTACCTCTTAGGAAGGGATCTAAGGATCTTCCTTACAAGATTTTCATCTGACATCTTTTCACCAAGAGCACTGGATGCATTAGCCAGCTCAAGAACACTCATGTGGAAGTCATGAATAGTCTCAGCTTCCTTCATCTTCAGACTTTCAAACTTCAATGTTAGAAGCTGAAGTCTTGACATCTTAACTCTAGATGTTCCTTCATGTGTAGCCTTCAAAATATCCCAAGCTTCCTTAGCAACTTCACAGGTATTGATCAACCTGAATATGTTCTTATCCACTCCATTGAAAATTGCATTTAAAGCTTTGGAATTTCCAAGGGCAAGCTCATCTTCTTCCTAGGTCCATTCTTCCTCAGGCTTCGGCTTTGAGGTGCCCTCTTTATCTTTCCCAGCATCATCCTTCTCACATACAACAGGTGCTTTCCACTCTTTAATAATGGCCTTCCAAGCCCTGCTGTCCAAGGATTTTAAGAAGGTAGTCATCCTTGGCTTCCAATAGTCATAATTGGATCCATCCAAAATAGGGGGTCTGTTGACAAATCCTTCAACCTCTTTGTCCATCTATACACCAGAAAGTAACTTCCCTAGATCTCACCCAGAGACAGACAGGATGCCTGCTCTGATACCAATTGAAATTCTGGTATCAGACGTGTGATGTTAAGTGCGATGTCACAACAACACACTCTGCAATGGACAATGCAAAAACAAGAAATAACACAATGAATTGTTCACCCAGTTTGGTCTAACTACCTACTTCTGGGGGCTACCAAGCCAGGGATGAAATTCACTACTTGTAGAATTAAATTACAGACTCAACAACCCAGTTGACAATCTCCTAATCTTAATTCCTACTACTGACTTTCTACCTAAGAAACCACTTAGATATGAGAACACTACTCAATCCCTAAAACCACTTCTGTGACACAATTCAAAGATCACACACTTTGAAAAGCACTACTTGATTCTGCTTCACAGCTTTGATGAAGAACAACTCAAAACAACAATACCAATTCACACTCGAATGGTTCACAAAACATACATGAAGACACAAACGACACTCAGTCTTTAGCTCTCTTTCTTCGTTGCATTTCCTTTAGGATTGTTGCACTTTATATAGCTCTTTTAATTGGACTTGGACCTGCTACAATATCTGACCTGATTTGTTATTTAAAACTGAATCTTTTTAAAACAGATTTTCTCTCCAAAATCTTCTTAAATCTTCAGCCTTTAAATCTCCTACAAATCTGCATCAAATCTCTATGCAACAGAGAATATCTAACCCAAGATACTTGCATCCAATGAGACTACCTGCTCTCCACAATTCCAGCTAAAACGCAAACCCTAACAACATCACTAAACCTGATGTTATTAATTCTGCAGATCTAATGTCACAACATCACTTGTGACATCAGACATCCAACTTAAACACTTAACACAACCCAGTGTTAAGACTCAATGTTGTGACATCACCACCTTGACATCAAACATTGAACAACCTTTGTTTTACCAACATTCTAGCCAATCCAAGAAACTAACAAATTTGAACAAAGGGATAGACACCCAACAAAAGATTTTCTGCGGATTTCTTATACTGAAGAGTTCAAACGGGATCTTCAAGAAAAACCAGAAACGACAGAGACAAACACAAACTCTGCGTATGCCAAATGATGATAATCCCAAGGAATTTTAAAGGATATTGGTAATGACCAATCCTAAAATGCCAATAATGATTGGACTTTAGAAAACATGCCAATAATTACTGGACTTAGGATGCTGATAATGATCAGACTTTCAACAAATGCCAGTAAACATTGGACTTAGGATGCTGATAACGACCAGACTTTCAACAAATGCCAGTAAACACTGGACTTTTACGGGGACATTGGTGATGATCAAAACCTGCGTTGGGGATAAATTGTAAGATGCCATTAATGATTGGACTTTGAAAAGCATGCCAATAATCACTGGACTTGTATACCAATAATGATTGGATGAGAAACATGCCAGTGAACACTGGACTTTTATGGTACTGATAATGATCGATATTAGAACAAGGTCAGTAATTACTGGACTTGAGACACCAATAATGATTGGATCTTGAACAAAGAGACTATAGTTAAAACTGACCAATTAAGATTGGATTTTTGAAACAAAAGGGCATACAGTTATGGCTGACCAATTATGATTGGATTTAAAGTAGAAAGGCATACAGTTAAGACTGACCAATTATGATTAGATTTTAAAACAATGCCAGTAATCACTGGACTTGGGAAATCAATAATGATTGACTTGTGAGGTAATGTCAGTGGATACTAGACTTAGAGTACCAAGGAGAACAGGTATTTAGACGATGCCAGTAAACACTGGACTTCACAATACCAATAATGATTGGATTTTTAAACAATGCCAATAAATACTGGACTTCACGACACTGATTATGATCGATATTTGGAACAATGCCAGTGAATACTGGACTTTCAATATCAATAATGATTAGATTTAAAAACATGCCAGTAAACACTGGACTTTTACGATACCGATGATGATCGATATTAAAACATGCCAGTGAACACTGGACTTTGTAAACACCAATAATGATTGGCCTGATGGCAGAGTTTAAACAACAAATGGGACATCACCGGGGTTGCATAGTGATGACTAAACTTCCTGGGGAATAAGGGCAATAAACAAATTTGACGCACGTAGGTGATTACCAGACGCAAGCAGAACATGGATGACGATACATGAACTCAAAAGGATATTTAACTTGAGTAGGTTAGGGTAAAGGAGGTAAATACCCACAAGAAACACACCAAATGCTAAAATGCACCATGATATGGTATGATGCGAATGCTCAATGACATGTAAGAGACGACTCTGACAAGAGGCGAAAGACTGGGGGAAAAAAGGAAAACGGATAACACATCCACTGTGAAGAGCCACACTGAATCTGAAAAGAACAACCGCTCAGGGGTCTGATAGGGAATACTATTCTTTCACCTGAGGGGGTAAAGACTTTCCACATTTTAATAAACATTTGTGGAAGATACTGGGGAGAAATCCTTTGTATCATGGTAGTCAGTCATTACTGAAGTGCCCAATCCAGGAGGCATTGCTAGCTAAACTGCTTCATTGGGGATTTACATGCCATATGGTTTAACAATGCTTTCGTCACAACAAGAACCACTAGGGGAGCATGTGATTTTACTAAATCGTCCCAAAAGCCAAAATAGATTATGTTTCCATTGCGTTTTCTCAAAAGATTTGTTTTTATCTCAAAATTTTTCCGCTTGCAAAACCATTATTAATGAAGTTTTGAATTACAATAAAAGTGTATAGAAATGATAAATATCAAACAAAGAATGCTCCAAAATCTGATTTCATTAGAATGGCAACTCGCCAATGGCAAAGTTCCATGGAACATTACAATCAGGAAATGGCAATAGGAAAAAGGTTACATCATATTCAATGACCACTACTATCCCTAATGACTAAGAGTCCTCCAAAGCCTCGCCGCTGATGAGAGCGGATGAGCTTGAACTTCATCTTGAATCCCTTGGTATTGGTGACAACCCTTCTGACACAGTGAAACGCCTTTTGTCCCTAACTTTTGGCCGGACCGCCCTTTCGGGTTTTCAACCTAGCGAGCTCTTTCTTTTTTATTTAATCCCTAACTTTTTCCTGAGTCTCCTTCATAGGTTATGACCCACCAGGATACCCTTTTCTTGCCTAAGTCGCCATTTCATAGGAAAGTTGTTCACCATCCATCGTTGTAAGAATTTGGGAACCTCCTGAGAAAACGGTCTTCACCACAAATGTGCCTTCATAATTAGGCGCCCATTTTCCACGTACATCCCTTTGATATGGAAAGATCTTTTTGAGTACGAGTTCCCCTTCTTGGAATTCACGAACACGGACCTTCTTATCAAATGCCCTTTTCATCCTCTTCTGATACAAATGACCATGACACATCGCAGTCAATCGTTTCTCATCGATGAGGTTCAGATGATCATATCTTTCTTGGACCCACTATGCTTCATCAAGCTTAGTCTCCATCAGAATTCTCAAAGATGATATCTCTACTTCAATGGGAAGAACGTCATCCATCCCATACACCAAAGAAAAGGGAGTTGCCCCTGTCGAAGTCCGAACTGAAGTTCTATACCCATGCAAGGCAAATGGTGACATCTCATGCCAATCCTTATAAGTCTTGACCATTTTCTGCAGGATCCTTTTGATATTCTTGTTAGCAGCTTCAACAGCTCCATTCATCTTGGGACGGTAAGGTGAGGAATTACGATGTTCAATCTTGAAGCTATCACACAACTTCTTCATTGTCTTGTTGTTCAAATTTGTCCCATTGTCTGTTATGATCCTGTTTGGAATTCCATAACGACAGATAATTTGGTTCTTGATAAAACGGACAACCACTTGCTTGGTCACTTTGGCGTAGGAGGCAGCCTCAACCCACTTTGTGAAGTAGTCGATAGCCACTAAGATGAAACGATGACCATTAGAAGCTTTTGGCTCAATTTCCCTAATCATGTCAATGCCCCACATAGAGAACGACCAAGGTGATGACAATACATTCAACAATGTTGGAGGTACACGCACCTTGTCAGCATAGATTTGGCATTTGTGGCATTTCCTGGTGTATTGGATGCAATCAGTCTTCATAGTTAACCAATAATATCCAGCCCTCAAGATCTTCTTAACCATGGCATCCCCATTGGCGTGAGTGCCAAATGCTCCTTTATGAATGTCGCGAATTAATAGGTATGCTTCTCGTTTGTCAACATATCTTAGCAAAACCATGTCATGATTCCTTTTGTATAGCACATCATTACTGAGGAAAAACTTGGAAGACAACCTCCTCAAAGTCTTCTTGTCAAGAGGGGAAGCATTGGCAGGATACTCTTGGTTCTTCAGATAATTTTTGATATCATGAAACCACGGTTTCCCATCCACCTCTTCTTCAATCAACTGGCAGTAGGCTGGTTCAGTCTTGTGCTCAATTCTGATTAGTGGCACCTTGTTAATAAATTTGACTTTCCACATTGAAGCTAACATGGCTAGAGCATCAGTTATGTGGTTTTCTGATCGCAGAACATGACGGAAAATGATCTCATCAAAGTATTGGATCATCTCCACAATGTAAGCACGGTGTGGGACCAACTTCTCATCTCTAGTTTCCTATTTGCCTTTGACTTGATAAATAACCAGAGCAGAATCTCCAATGACTTCCAAAATCTTGATTCTGAGATCAATAGCTACTTTCAACCCTAAAATGCATGCTTCATATTCAGCAATGTTGCTTGTACATTCATAACAAAGTCTTGCTGTAAACAGGGTATAACCACCATCACGGTTCATCAACACATCATCTACACCATGCCCATTGTAGTTAGAAGAACCATCAAACATCATTTTCCATCGGGAACCAGGTTCAGGGCCTTCATCAGGGCCTGGTTCTTCACAGTCTTTCTTTATTAGCATAATGTATTCATCTGGAAAATCAAACTTGAGGGGCTCATAGTCTTCAACAGGCTGATCTGCAAGGTAATCTGATAAGACACTTCCCTTTATAGACTTCTGAGAGACATACTGAATATCATATTCTGATAAGAGCATGTGCCAGCGGGCAAGTCTTCCAGTTTGAGCAGGTTTTACAAAGATGTACTTTATTGGGTCTATTTTTGAGATCAATAAAGTAATATGACATATCAAGTATTGCCTCAAACGCCTGAAGGCCCATGCCAAAGCACATCAAGTCTTTTCCAAAAGTGAATATCAACTTTCGCAATCAGTAAACTTCTTGCTCAAGTAGTAGACGGCATGCTCTTTACGCCCAGATTCATCATGTTGGCCCAAAACACAGCCCATTGATCATTCCAATACGGTCATATACATGAAGAGGGGTCTCCCAGGAACAGGTGGGACCAAGATCGGGAGTTCCTGCAAATAACTCTTGATTTTGTCAAAGGCTCGCTGACAGTCGGTATTCCACTCTACAGTCTGGTCTTTGCGAAGAAGCTTGAAGATCGGCTCACAAGTTGGAGTCATATTGGAAATAAACCAGTAGATATAATTCAAACGACCAATAAAACCTCTTACTTGAGACTCAGTTTGCGGAGCTGGCATCTCTTGAATATCTCGCATTTTGTCATGGTCTACCTCAATTCCTCGTTGACTAACGATAAAACCGAGAAACTTTCTTGATCTAACACCGAAGGTACATTTAGCTGGGTTCAACCTCAATTGATATTTTTGGAGTCTTTTCAACAGTTTTAGAAGGTGATCCAAATGGTCCTCCTCATTCTGGGATTTAGCAATCATATCATCAACATACACCTCAATCTCTTTATGTATCATGTCGTGGAAAAGAGTAACCATAGCTCTTTGATATATTGCCCCTGCGTTTTTCAAACCGAAGGGCATGAGTGATGAACGTAGTTTTGTCCATGTCGGCAGGATCCATTCTGATCTGATTGTAATAGGAGAAACCATACATAAAGGAGAAAACTGCGAAATGGGCCGTATTATCCACAAGAATTTCGATATGCGGCAGAGGGAAATCGTCCTTTGGACTTGCCTTGTTAAGATCCCTATAATCCACACACATTCGCACTTTGCCATTCTTTTTCATCACGGGCACAATGTTGGCCACCCATTTAGGGTATTTTGAGACTGCCAGAAATCCTGCATCTAGTTGTCGCTTGACCTCATCCCTGATCTTGAGAGCCATGTCAAGTATACTTCTTCGGTGTTTCTGTTTCACTGGAAGGCACTCAGGCTTGAGTGGTAGTTTATGAACTACTATGTATGTATCTAAACCAGACATGTCTTGATAAGACCATGCAAACACATCCACATACTCTTCAAGGAGCTTTACCAATCGTTGTCTGATCTCTGCCCCAAGCGTTGTTCCAATCTTGACTTCCTTCTTGTCCTCATCGGTACCAAGATTGATGGTGTCAACTTGTTTCTCGTGTGGCTGAAGAGCCGTGTACTCGTACTCACACATTTTTGCCAACTCTTTCGGGACCTCATAATCTTCTTCTCCTTCATCCTCAGCTTGGTAGATGGGTGAATCAAAGTCAATGTTGAAAGTAGGGTCATCAAGTACAACAGGTTTGTTGATTTTTCTGCATGGTGGAGGGACTTATTTTATTAAAATGCACATAATTAAATGCAAGAAGAACTATTTTTGGTATTTTTGAAAAAGATTGCCAATTTCCCTTAAAAGCAAAATGGTAAATGAAAACAAAAGAGTTTAATAAAACATCTTCATTGATTAATAAAATTTGAAAGCGGTGGCCCATACAAAATAGTCCGATAGCCTTGGGCACGACCATGGAATTGAAAACAAACAACAAAAACAAACATATTACTCTGGCACAGGGAACAATACAGGGATCTCAACAGCCTCCTAATTATCTAGTGCGGCGTCACACTGAAACACCAAGTGGCTGATATCATCATCATCTTCGTCTTCTATCACGGCATTGACCTGATATCCTTTGCTGACAAACACTTCTTGGATTGTCTTTGGTCGCATTGTTGTAGAAATAGATGTTTTATCACGAGTTGGTTTGTAACCCAACCCTTGATACTTCTTCCTTTCTTGAACTTCAATAACTTTTCCCCAGCCTGCGGGAGCGCCTCCTTTCAGGGAAGATTGCATACTCTTGAAGGAAATAAAAGATGGATTACTTGGGACCACCAGCTCCTCAATGTCCAACATGACAACATTGGCTATTTCCAGAGCTTGGAAAGAAGTTTCCAAAGCATCTTCATCAGCCTCTATATAGCGGAAGGAAGACAAATTACTGACCATCAAGTCCTCTTCACCATGTATGATAACCAATTTTTCATCAATTATGAACTTCATCTTTTGATGCAATGTTGAAGTTACAACACCAGCTTCATGGATCCATTGCCTTCCAAGTAGGCAGCTGTAGGCAGGATTAATGTCCAGTACTTGGAATGTGATGTTGAAAACATGAGGGCCAATTAAGATTGGTAACTCAACTTCACCCATTACAGATCTTCGTGAGCCATCAAAAACTTTGACAATCAGGAAGGTAGGTTTCATTTCAGCCCCTTTGTAAGCCATCTTTTCAAGGGTCCTCTTAGGTAAAACATTTAGAGAGGATCCAGTGTCCACGAGGACTCTTGTCAAACAGAAATACAACATAAAAAGAACTAAGAATCTAATCCACTTGATGACGATCCTTCTCCTCCTTGGAGCTCCTTCATGATTTTGTCGATTTGTTCTTGCATCCTTGCTTTGTCAAGGGTCATCTCTTCTGGTGCTTTCTTCATCTTCAGCTCTTCAGTTGTAGGGGCTACATGCGGCTTATGACGTGGATAAGGCATCCTCATCACGAGAGCTCTTTCACGGGCCCATTCTAAGCAAGCTTCAGTGACAGTGTAGTCAGGATACCCCAATGCAGTCCATCTTTGTCTGTTTATGCAGCGCCAAGCACGCGCAACTTTGACTCTAAACTCGACATTTTCCCCTTCTTCAAGAAAAAGTCTTCTCAGATTGCTAGGGTCAGGTTCTTCCTCCATTGGGTAACCAAGCTGTCGGCGAACGAGAACATGGTTATAACTGATGCATCCCTTTCTGCCAACAAGAGGTATATTGGGGAAATCACCACATTTGTGAATCATAAGAATCCCCCCATAGATTGGGTCATACCACTCGATGTCTGAATGGGTAAGCTCCATGAGTCTCTTAGACCAAATTGTAATGTCTTTCACATCCCAAAAGGCTGCGGTCCTTGGTAGGTGCAAAATAAACCACCTAAAAATGAGAGCAACATAGCAAATAATTTGTCCTTCTTCTTGCAGATTCTTTGAGTGGATGTCATGATAAGCAGAGTGGGAACCGGATTCCTGAGCATAAAAATCTGAATAGCATTGGCATCGACAAAGTCTTAGATGTTGGGGAATAGGAATAGTCCATACTCCAACAAAGCGAAGGTGGACTCAAAGAGCACAGTGTTCTTCCTATCAGCGAAATATCGAGCCTTCTCAAACAAGAACTGACCGGGCAATCTAGAAAGTCCCTCTTTGATAGTCCTGTGGGCTCGAATGTCAGACAACCTTAGTCTCGTTCCTCTTACAATGTCCTTCTCACTGAGCTCATCTTCTAATCCAGAGAAAGGAGGGAGATCATTGACAGGGAGCCCTATCAAAGCAGAGTATTCTTCCAAGGTTGGAATTAGCTGGTAATCAGGGAACACGAAGCAATGATAAATGGGGTGGTAGAGTTGAACCAAAGTTTCCAACAGTCCTTCAGCCCTTCGAAGCTTCAACAGCGAAAGAATTCTTCCATACCTTTCTGAGAAATCCAATGGGTCTTCAATCACTTCTCCTATTTCCTTTAGTTGCTCAACATTGGGAACCATGAAGGTGTACGATCAAGTTCCTTTCTTTCCAAAATCCATCTTACAATGCCTGCGAAACAAATTTTAGTTCCTTGATAGGGTTAGCAAAAATTCAAGATGCAATACGAATGCAGTTGGTTTTAAGGAACACATCAGAAACATTTTCAAAATAAGCTTCCATTCATTAATATTGAGAAAAGTTACAACTTTCAAAGTACATTTCAAGAAGCTCAAAATACAAAGAGGGAAAAACAGTTAGGCCTAAAGAGTCCCAAGTAGTCCTATCTAGAAAGGCTCCACTCCATGCATCCTCTCCTGTCTCTTCAGCTTGTCGTTCTCCAGGATCAGCTTGTCAATAATTCCTTTCCAAGCGCCAGTTGTCAGAGGAATACTTGAATACTTGTGGGTACTGAAAGTTAGTTGTACGCTAGAGAAAAATAAATTATCTTGCGCCACGTGCCTTTCTACTACACATCTCTCGAGTAACTCAATCAAATCATCCTTCTCTTTCATCTGCTTCTTCATCTCCATCTGTTCAGCATAGATGGTATGGTACTTCCCCTCCCAAATGTCTCTTTCAAGTTTCATCCTTGCCAGAGTTTCCTGATATTCTTCCATGCGCTCAACAGGAATGACAGAGGGTGATGCAACAGTAGGCTGCGGAGGTCTCTCTGGGAGATATGGCATCTTAAGATCACGAGCTCGAGATCAAACTCACTCAAGGAATGGTTCTAATGCCACAAAGTTTCTCTTTCCTAAGTCATTCTTAGTTCTCTTATGGAGCATTCCCCAAGCATGCAAAACTCTATCCTTAGTTTCTACATTGGCTTCCTCGTTAAGATAGAAAAATCCAGACAAAAGGATGTTCTTAGAATTTTCTTCCATAGGGTACCTAAACTGACGTCTAGCAAGAATAGGGTTGTAACTAATCCCACCTCTGATACCAAGGAGTGACACGTTGGGGAATGGGCCACAACTATCAATGATGACCCCTTTGTCATAAGCTGAGTCGTACCAAAACACGTCAGTGTGAGTGAGAGATATGATTCTCTGAGACCAACGAAGCTTGTCTGGATTATCTTTAAAGCGTATTGTCTGAGGCAAATGTGTAACAAACCACTTGTAAAGCAAAGGTGCACAACACAAGATGGTACCATTTCCCTTGAGAGTTCTGTGGTGAATAGAGTGATAAGTATCACCAAGCAATGTGGGTACAGGGTTTCCACTTAGGAAGATCCGAATGGCATTCATATCAACAAACTCCTCAATATTGGTAAACAAAACCAAACCATATACAAGCAAAGCGAAGACTACTTCAAAGGCATCCATATTATTCATCTTAGCTAGGTAGAAAGCCTTATCCATTAAGAACTTGGAGGGTAGGCCCTTGATTCTATTCTTGGTGGTGACGTTAGCCTTGACTTCAGACATCTCCAAGTGAATAGCATCAGCAATATCCTTTGGTGAAAGAATATTCTCTAAATCACTGAAAGGCTTTTTCTCCAATACAGGAAGACCAAACCAATAAAAATACTCCTCCAACGTTGGAACAAGTTGGTAGTCAGGAAAGGTGAAGCAATGGTAAAGAGGGTCATAAAACTGCACCAATGTGTCAAGAACTCTATCCTCCATCTTAGTCCTAAGGATACTAATCAACCTTCCATAGCGTTTTCTGAAGTCTTCGGGGGCAAGACACCAAAGCTGCCAGCTTTTTCAACTCTACCAAATTGGGCTTCTTGAAATTGTACTTCTTAGTGTTCCTTTTCTCAAGATCCATGATACCTATGATTTTCAAAGGAAAAGACGACTGAGTTCCTTAAAACCAACAAGGGATGCAATGATGGATGAATGCATTGCACAAAACACAAAAGCACACAAAAACACACACACATGTACATACAACAAAACACACAAGGCCTAGGTTTAGGGGTCACATGCGTGGAGCCATGGTCTACCCATCCCAAGAGGTGTGTACTATGGGTTTATCGACTCTAGAACTGGGTTCTAAAAAGTTCTCAAAGTCATCGATAAATCTTTCGGATATTATCGGCCTACACGACTACTCGTGCAGGTTAATAATATTCTCAAGATAAACTCGTCTGAGTGTAGTATCGCATGACAACCATCACAGATCTACACCTGGATAATCACTGCACTACATCCTAAAAAGGCCAAGTGGGGTAAAGGGTAACTAAAGGTCCTCAGTATCACGGACTCCCATGTCAGAAAGAGTGACATCAATACGACTACTCGTATCAGACATCAATAATCCCAAAGGGGCCTACACTGAGCATGGTCATCATATGCCAAACATGTTAGGACTACTCCCAACATCCGATTATTCATTACACCATAATCCTATCATATGTGTTCTCTCAAGTCCAGGTTAGGACTTATCTCACCACTCAAAAGTAGCAACCCTGCCAAACAGAAAAACCTGGACAGATATACAGATATACAGATATGTACATATATACAAGCAAGAAAAACATATAAATAACACAAACACAAAACAAGGTAGGCTTAACCCTATACTTTGCCAGCTCCCCAATGAAGTCGCCATTTCTGTTGCGATGAGAATCGGATATCAAGCTAATAATTAACTTGAATCACACATCTTTGAAATTCATCACCGAGCTTTGATTTATCCAAAGGAAAGGGTAAAGATCGAAGAAAACCCTAATTGCGCTATGTGAAGACACAGCAAAAGATCTAAGGTTCGGGGGTTGGTTATACTTAGAGAAGGTGTTAGCATCCTAGATATCTGTAGTACTCTACAGGAACCTTTTGTTTGTGTTTGTGTTATGTTATTGTTTGCTTGCTAAGGTAAAGTGCTAAGGTTCAGGTAAATACCTATGATGAAGACCAAGGTGTTAAAGGTAAAGACCTAAGGGTATATACACTAAGTATGCTCGCTAAGACGTTGCATCTCGTGCCTACATATCCTGACTAAAAGAATCAGAGCATTCGTAGTTCACCTCAAAGAGGGTGAGAAACCATTTGTAGTTCACCCTCGACAGAGTTCTCATCTCCTAAGCTCGACCAACGTAGCTCCCAACAGGGGTTATCACTCCTAAGCAAGGCATAATTGCTATTTTCTGAACCAGCGATACTTTTCATCTCGTTGTGGCCGAGTATCCAATCGTGTTCATCCACTAGTCTGTATGTCACGTCAGTTTTGTCAGGATACACATACATACATCATGCATTATTGATTTACATTCATACTCATATCACTATCACTATCACTCTAATCGGTCTTGTTCCCAAGTGATAAAAGTCCTCTTGTCTATCAAGTTGTCAGTTTTGTCCTCGTCAGGAAGTGAATCATCTAAGAAATCTCTCTCCAGTTTATTTCTGGATTGAGGTCGACCCTTGACCACTTTGATAACTTGAACCTCTGAAAGACAAGGAGACCTTCGACAAACAACACTCTTCACCATTGAAGATGATATCTTCGCTTTCCCGGATTAAGGAAAATCCCCAGAGAAAGCCTCTTAATCAGAGATTCGGCAATACAGTATTTTTTCTCCGAAAAATCCGCTGACAAAAAGGTCATCAGCACCTCAAAATTGGATCACATCATATGACATTTCTCCGAGAAGATCCCGAGAAAAGTATGATGTAATATCCCCAAGCAGAAAGCAGTCTCTCAGGAGACTCATTTTTTCCTAGTAGGTTCGACAAATGGCATCAGTTTTGATTCTGTGTGATCCTAATAAATCGTTGGTGAGGTATTGTGATGCGTCTTTGATGAGTTTAGGCAGTGTGTTAATGTAAGAGGGTAAAGTCGTGGCTTATGCTTTACGACAATTGAGGATTCATAAAAGGATCTATACTATTTTGGATTTGGAATTGGTTGTGGTTGTATTGTGTTGGAATATTTGGAGGTATTATCTTTATGGTTCTAGGATCAAAGTGTTTGGTAATCACAAGAATATTGAGTACTTGTTTCGTCGGAAGGAATAGAGTATGAGACAACAAGGGTGGTTAGAATTCGTGACGAGTTATGAATTTGGCTTGGATTATCCTTCGGGAAAAGCTAAGGTTGTGTCTGAAAAGTTAAGTTGAAAGTTGTTATACATGTCTGTTTGGATGGTCAGAGAATTAAAATTATTTGGGCAGTTCAGAGGCTTGTGTCTGGTGTGTGAGATAAAAGTGAACAGTGATTTTTGGCAAATATGAGAAAGAGTTAGACTTTGGACGTAAGATTGGTAGACTTGATGGTTTCGAGTAATCAGAGTGCGCAGCGGAAGCGTGATGTGGCACATTTTGTATATGCGGGTGACTTATAAGAATTCATTGGTTGAACATTGGGAACATGTAGGAATGGTGAGACTATTGGACATTCCGAATGGAAGTGCTAGGTGGAAGGTTTAAATATTGTACATGGACTACTACGTAGATGGATGTTTTGGTTGTATGTTCTGTTGGTGAATCGTAGCATTGTTGTAGTATGGTTGTGTGACAAGGATGTTGGGTCGTGGGACTTTATGTTCTTGTTTGTGTTGTGGTCTCGTTTCCATGGTGATGGTTCGAGTGCGCGTGGCCAATTCCTTGTAGGGATTAGGGGAGTGTTACCTTTGGTGAGGGTAACGATTTTGTTGTGTTTCGGTTCAAGAGTGAACCTGCGTGGTCGTAACTTGTGTATTCTTTGAGTTGTGAGTTGGTCGTCAAGTACATTGTATGGGCTTTGCATCTTGTCGTTGGTGTTGTTGTCGTTGTCGTGTCGTTGTTGTGGTTGCTAATAGCAAGGTGGTTTGTCAGTTGTGTTGTTCGTGGTGTGCCTTTTTGGGCATGTTAGTTTGTTGGTCGGATGCGAGAGTCGTATCCGGAGTTGTTGGTATCGGTTATATTTTCGAGGACGAAAATTTCTAAGTGGGGGAGAGTTGTAACGCCCCGATTTGTTTAATTGTATTTATTTATTTCATTTAAGTAAATTTTGTGAAATGTGTGAATTTATTGTATTTTACCTGCTAATTGAGTTAATTGGTTAGTTTCTCTGATAGATAAAATATTTGCATTAAATTATAATTTCTTTTCAACTTTTATTTCCTGAAATATATTTCATCGGTATGTTTATGTTTTATCGCGTTTTGAGAGCGTTTACGAGATATTTGAGCTGAGGGGTATTTTGGTCTTCTGCTTAGTTATGTTTTTTATAAAAATAAATAGAGAGAAAAGAGAAAGGAAAGAAGGAAAAGAAGAGGAAAGAAAGGGAAAAGGATAGGAGAAGAGGAAAATCGTCATTAGCTCCGTTTCAATCGCGATTAATCGGGTAAGGGTGAGAAGTTTCAATTACATCTTGCTTGTATATGTATATGTATGTATTTTTTGAATGTTTGGTTGAAAAATATATGTTTTTCCAATTGGTTGAAATTGTGAACAATAAATAGAAATCGATGTTTTCACGGTCGGGAATCACGAGTTAAGGTTCCTAATTGTCGATACATGTTAGATATATGTGGTTGTGCATTCAATTGGTAATTTTCTGATGTTTAGATGAGATTTGGAGAGGATTTGGGGTAGAATTTGTAACAAAAATTATGCAGGAAAAATTCTGGGTTTCGAAGGCGATACGCGTATTGGGTAAGACATTACGCGTATTGGGTAAGGCATTACGCGTAACACCTTGGTCAATACGCGTATGGCAAGGTGAAATGAGGGCATTACGCGTATGAGAACCATTTTACACGGCCCTCTGGTGAAATGTGTAATGGTACGCGTAAGGGGCAAGGCATTACGCGTAACACCTTGGGCAATACGCGTAATGGGTTTTTAAAAGGAATTTTTGGGAGAAATCAGTCTCTGCTCATACGCGTAACACTTTGGGGCAATACGCGTATGGGATGGGCGAGTGAGCAAGGCAATACGCGTATGGCTCAGGGCAATACGTGTATGGCCAGCGAGTGTGCAAAATGTTGTCTTTTCACGATTCCTTTTCGTTTTGATTCCGTAACTTGTGTTCCGATTATCCGTTTTGAACATTCTTGGTATCGTTGGAAAGCTAATAAAATGTTCTTTCTTATTATAATGGTTTTGAGATTTGTGGCCGATTTAATTATGTCGGGAATTTGGAAATGTGTCGTTTTGTCGACTTTTATTGTTATAATTGTGTGTAATCGATGTGTTATTATGCAATATGCCTTTGATATATAACGTGTAGCTTATGTGCTATTATATGATGTGATTGCATGTGATGAAATATTGTGATGATGTTGTTGTGTGGTAAAATACATTGTTTGATTGAATATCAATGTATGTTGTTATTAAATGCATTGTTTATGTGAAATTCAATGTGTGTTAATTGGTGGCCTTATGGCACGTAAATGCATTGTGTGAATTGATTTCCAAATGCATGAATAATGATGATGAGATAAATCATATTGTTAATTTGTGAAGATGCATTTGATTGTCATGAGTCCTTGTATGCCAAGCATCATGATATGTATCTTGTGATGTCGTGTGCCCTAGTGGGTGTGAGCGACGAAACGATTCCAGAGGGAATCCGCTATAACATCGTGTGCCTTATACAAAGATGTGTGAGCGATGATTATAGACGATCGTGTGCCTTATACAAAGAGGTGTGAGCGATGATTATAGATGATCGTGTGCCTTATATAAAGAGGTGTGAGCGATCGGGTCGTGTGCCTTATACAAAGAGGTGTGAGCGATCCATAAATGTTGTGTGCCTTATACAAAGAGGTGTGAGCGACGTGGAACATCGTTTGCCCGACGGGGAGTTACACTAAGTAACAAGCGATGGTTCTAATAGTTCCTGAGTGAACTAGTGATGAGAAATGATGGATGGATGGTACCGCATATGCATTGTATAGAGTCGTTGTGTCGGTCTCTGTGCATTTGCATAAATCATGAATGGATTGATTATGTGTGGAAAATCGTGAATTGATTGATGATGTGTTGAGCTTGTGATAGCATTGGTGATCTGATATGCATTTGTGAGAAATGCATTGTTTATGGATGATATGTTTTATGTATAGACATATGCTATGTAAGGTGGTGGTGTGTTTCCATATGTTATAACTTTGGTATGCCTTATGTGCAAATATGTGAGTATGTTGGATAATTGATATATGCTATATGGTTGGATTATTGGATATATGTTATGAATATGTGGCATGCTATATGTATTAGTATGTGATGCTTGTGGTGAGAATGGCTATGCATGTGAATTTTTATGTGTTTGCATATTATTATGCAATCTTGGTTTAGTTGTTATTTCTCACCCTTCTGCTGTGGTTTGTTGCTCTATGAGGCAATTGCATATTAGTGGTCTTGGAGGATTTTGTGGAGATTAGTCCTCCTTCCTTTGTCGGTCTGTCTGCTCTAATACGTAACACGGGAGTCGGGGAACGCTGTAGATATATATATGTATACCTTTGTTGAATATATCTTGTATTACTTTTGTATAAATATTTTAATGTTATAAAATGATTTATGTTGTAAAACAAGGCAGTTATGGATCTTTCCGCTTTATTCCATAATTGACCATTCCTTTTATTGGTAAAAGTACCCTTACAGGTTTATTCCATCTTGTGTTATGTATCAAAATATATGAGCAGGGGTTGTGTTTTCTTTCTATTGTTGTGGCATCCTTATTTTTGTCGGAAAAATAAATTTTATTCACTCTGATTTATTTATGTATTATTTATTCGCGATGAGAATTGGGGTGTTACATAAACCGCCCCAGAAATTCTCGTGAGTTCGCAGTGCGAAGGATCACTCGCAAAGCGAACACTCGCTTTCCCATTTGCAAAGCAAACTTTAGTGCCTTTTGCCCCTGCCAAAATCTGGGCCCATTCGCTAGAACCTCGCCAGATGTTCGCAAAGCGAAGCTTCGCTAGCAATTCGCAAAGCGAATATACTGAAGTATTCCTCATTTCTTTGACAGTTTGCACCACTTTCTTGTGTCTTACAACTTTGATCAATTTATGTTTTTTTCCTGCACAATAACACACACAGTACAAGCACTAAAGGTATATTCTCAATGTTAGAACAACAACAATAATTCACTAGTGAAACTAATGAAAACATGAGAAACGAGTGGAAAAAGTGCAAAGAAAGATATGTCATTTTTAGGTCAAATCCGCACCTAACAACTCTCCCCAACTAGATTTTTGCTTGTCCTCAAGCAAAGTATACCCCTCATAAAAACAAGAAGATTTGCTCAAGCGTATGAATCAACCAAGAATAGATGAAAATGCGTAAAAGCAACGTTCACCACTCAATAGAATCGAACAACGACAAAGAATTAAGTTCTTAAACAAATATCATGAAATGGTTCAAATGACAACTAAATTTTCATACTTGAATCACTCTAACACTCCTCTTCAAAAATATGAATGAAGAAATTTACGCGTTTGCAACCGCGGGGAAATTTCACTCACCTGACAAACAATGCTAATAGGAATCCAATTCATACAACATCTAACAATTAAATATGAAAATATGGAAGCAAAAAGATCACTAAGGGCTTCAAAGGTTGTAGCTTGGTCGGGTTCACAACAAAAAGATATTTCTAAAGGCCATTGAATCGAAATTGCCGATGCAAAAAGAAACATTCACTATACATCGTATTTACACATCACAACTTCATTCACCATTTTCACTTTATCATAAACCTTTTCAAACTTCCTTATGCACAATTATTTCATTCTCTATTTTTCCCATTGAAACAAACATTCTTTTTCTTTTGTTTTTCACATTCTTATGCACACTTTTTCTTTTCATGCTTGTTTGAACTTTTTCAAAAGTTTTAGCAACCTACCATTCTTCTTTTTGATTCTCCCTAACTTGAATTCAACCAAACCTCAAGTGAATGTTCCTTTCTTTAAAAGCAAGGAAATTAAATTAAAACAATGTTTAAAGGTTCAAGAAGAAATTTTTAGAACCTCACAGAATTCAATGATGAACTAAACTTTTAAATTATGCACAACACAAAGTTCATCACTAAACTGAGATCTAAACTGTTTAGGCTCAAAGGGGTTAACGAATACTCACTACTCACGGGTAAGGTACTTTTGGATACGGTTGTGCTCAAATATAAACAAATACCTTGATCATTTCTAATGCTTCCACAAAATCATAATAATCAACAGATAAAGCATGAATTAAACGAATTAAACAAAGTTATCAGTCATCCAAGCATTTAGTAAACAATGGAGGTTTCTCGTAATTTGTGGCTTTTGGACCTAAGTGAATCAAGCATTCAAACAAGTTGCAACATGAAACAAAAATACACATTTGCACAAAGCACAAAATTCTTAAATCATTCTAACATTCTATGAAGCGGTACAATTTACCTCGCATACAATCAAATCTCACCATCCAGACTGGGTCGAAGCTTTATTGAATACTTTTATACAAATAGCAACCAATATAGAAGGAGTTCTCACCATTCCTGATCACACTAGAGAAAACATAAATGAAAACAAATACATATAATATAAACAAATGTACAAAGCTAAAAACTATAGAAACTATGGCAATGCGATTCAATATCTAAACATCGATCCTCGGCAACGGCGCCATTTTGTTGAAGCTAGAATAGCAGCAAGCAAAAATATACAAGTAACCCAGTTTTTTCGTATCCATAGGGATCAGTGCGAGGGAAAGAATGCCGTTCGACGGTATCTACATTTCTAAGCTTATGGATCAAAAGTTTTGGTTTAAGATGGAACCAAAAGTAAATGCGGAAAATGTAAAGGCTGAAAATATAAAGTAAAGACTGAATTATAAATTGAGCCTTGTTGGAATTGGATCTCATCAATTGATAACACATGCATTCTTCTAATCATATTATACATAAATCAATCATTCGCCTAATATCCTCACGTATCACCCACGACAAAGGTTATGTCAAACGTAACATCGAGAGATCGACCGTACTGCCTCATTGGTGATGTCTCACGCAACAAAAACCAACACAGAGCATTAAGTGCTGATACTCACACAAGTGTTAAGTCTAAATATATCTCTAGAGTTCAGAACAAAACAGATAATCATCTTAGATCTATATCTGAAAAGTATATGTCTATAGCGGTTCACATCAAAGATAAACAGGTAAACAAAGATGACACCCGCATAAGATAAATGACTGCTTCATATAAAATGCCAACGATCAGAATACATACATACGTTTAACCCTTTTTTACATGTATTCAACAAATTTTCCAAATGAATGTGAATACCGTTCTTCATCACTATTATCACGCATCCTCGCAATACCGTATCGATCCTACTCATGCTAGCCATGCTACTTAATCAACACAATACAACAAAAGATACAATGAATATCAAATCACAAAACCATGTCAAAAGTTTTACTCATTGATAGATGAAAATCTAAGATCAAGGATTTGTAAAGGTTTTGTCAAGACCACAAATAATCAATCTAAGACAACAACAATGGAGAATCAAAACATATTAACAAACATACATTAGATGAAATACATAAGGTATCAAGAGATTACATCTTCATCCAACAAGAGATTGAAGCTCTTACCTTCTCCCCCTTGGGATTTGAGTTTCTATGCTGAAAATTACAAGTTATGATCTTTCTCTCAAGTTCCTATCTTATTTTTTTAATCTAAAAAATGTGAAAATTCTATTTATAATACATTCAGGAATTTTCATGTTCGCTAAGCAAACCACTTCATTCGCACAGCGAATGGCAAAAATAGGCACTTCAGGTGCCTCTGAATAGTTAAACCGCCCCAGAAATTCTCGTGAGTTCGCAATGCGAAGGATCACTCGCAAAGCGAACACTCGCTTTCCCGTTCCCAAAGCAAACTTTAGTGCCTTTTGCCCCTGCCAAAATCTGGGTCCATTCGCTAGAACCTCGCCAGATGTTCGCAAAGCAAAGCTTCGCTAGAAATTCGCAAAGCGAATGTACTGAAGTATTCCTCATTTCTTTGACAGCTTGCACCACTTTCTTGTGTCTTACAACTTTGATCAATTTATGCCTTTTTCCTGCACAATAACACACACATTACAAGCACTAAAGGTATATTCTTAATGTTAGAACAACAACAACAATTCACTAGTGAAACTAATGAAAACATGAGAAAAAAGTGGAAAAAGTGCAAAGAAAGATATGTCATTTTTAGGTCAAATCCGCACCTAACAACTCTCCCCAACTAGATTTTTTCTTGTCCTCAAGAAAAGTAAGACCCTCATTTAAACAAGAAGATTTGCTCGAGCGTATGAATAAACCAAGAATGGATGAAAATGCGCAAAAGCAACGTTCACCACTCAATAGAATCGAACAACGACAAATAATTAAGTTCTTAAACAAATATTATGAAATGGTTCAAATGACAACTAAATTTTCATACTTGAATCACTCTAACACTCCTCTTCAAAAATAAGAATGAAGAAATTGACGCGTTTGCAACCGCGGGGAAATTTCACTCACCTGACAAACAATGCTAATAGCAATCCAATTCATACAATATCTAACAATCAAAAATGAAAATACGGAAGCAAAAAGATCACTAAGGGCTTAAAAGGTTGTAGCTTGATTGGGTTCACAACAAAGGAACATTTCTAAAGGCCATTGAATCAAAATTGCCGATGCAAAAAGAAACATTCACTATACATGGTATTTACACATCACAAGTTTATTCACCATTTTCACTCCTTTATCACAAACCTTCTCAAACTTCCTTATGCACAATTATTTGATTCTCTATTTTTCTCATTCAAACAAGCATTCTTTTTCTTTTGTTTTTCACATTCTTATGCACACTTGTTTGAACTTTTTCAAAAATTTTAGCAACCTACCGTTCTTATTTTTCATTCTCCCCAACTTGATTTCAACCAAACCTCAAGTGAATGTTCCTTGCTTTAAAAAGCAAGGAAATTAAATTAAAACAATGTTCAAAGGTTCAAGAAGAAATTTTTAGAACCTCACAAAATTCAATGATGAACTAAACTTTCAAATTATGTACAACACAAAGTTCATCACTAAATTGAGATCTAAATTGTTTAGGCTCAAAGGGGTTAACGAATACTAACTACTCACGGGTAAGGTACTTTTGGATACGGTTGTGCTCAAATATAAACAAATGCCTTTATCATTTCTAATGCTTCCACAAAATCATAATAATCAACAGATAAAGCATGAATTAAACGAATTAAACAAAGTTATCAGTCATCCAAGCATTTAGTAAACAATGGAGGTTTCTCACAATTTGTGGATTTTGGACCTAAGTGAATCAAGCATTCAAACAAGTTGCAACATGAAACAAAAATACACATTTGCACAAAGCACAAAATTCTTAAATCATTCTAACATTCTATGAAGCGGTACAATTTACCTCGCATACAATCAAATCTCACCATTCAGACTCGGTCGAAGCTTTATTGAATACTTTTATACAAATAGCAATCAATCTAGAAGGAGTTCTCATCATTCCTGATCACACTAGAGAAAACATAAAAGAAAACAAATACATATAATATAAACAAATGTACAAAGCTCAAAAATATAGAAACGATCGCAATGCGATTCAATATCTAATCACCGATCCCCGACAACGACGCCATTTTGTTGAAGCTAGAATATCAGCAAGCAAAAATATATAAGTAACCCAGTTTTTTCGTATCCATAGGGATCAGTGCGAGGGAAAGAATGTAGTTCGACAATATCTACATTTCTAAGCTTATGGATCAAAAGTTTTGGTTTAAGATGGAACCAAAAGCAAATGCGGAAAATGTAAATACTGAAAATATAAAGTAAAGACTGAATTATAAACGGAGCCTTGTTGGAATTGGATCTCATCAATTGATAACACATGCATTCTTCTAATCATATTATACATAAATCAATCATTCGCCTAATATCCTCACGCATCACCCACGACAGAGGTTATGTCTAATGCAACATCGAGAGATCGACCGTATTGCCTCATTGGTGATGCCTCACGTAACAAAAACCAACACAGGGCATTAAGAGCTGATCCTCACGCAAGTGTTAAGTCTAAATATATCTCTAGAGTTTAGAACAAAAACAGATAATCATCCTAGATCTAGATCTGAAGAGTATATGTCTATAGCGGTTCAAATCAAGATAAACAGGTAAACAAAGATGACACCAACATAAGATAAATGACTGCTTCATATAAAATGCCAACGATCATAATACATGCATACGTTTAACCCTTTTTACATGTATTCAACAAATTTGCCAAATAAATTCATCACTATTATCACGCATCCTCGCAATACCGTATCTATCCTACTCATGCTAGCCATGCTACTTAATCAACATAATACAACAAAAGATACAATGAATATCAACTCACAAAACCATGTCAAAAGTTTTACTCATTGATAGATGAAAATCTAAGATCAAGGATTTGTAAAGGTTTTTTCAAGACCACAAATTATCAATCAAAGACAACAACAATAGAGAATCAAAACATATTCACAAACATACATTAGATGAACTACATAAGGTATCAAGAGATTACATCCTCATCCAACAAGAGATCGAAGCTCTTACCTTCTCCCCCTTGGGATTTGAGTTTCTATGCTAAAAATTACAAGTTATGATCTTTCTCTCAAGTTCCTATCTTATTTTTTTTTAATCTAAAAAGTGTGAAAATTCTATTTATAATACATTCAAGAATTTTCATGTTTGCTAAGCGAACCACTTCATTTGCACAACGAATGGCAAGAAGAGGCACTTCAGGTGCCTCTGAATAGTTAAACCGCCCCAGAAATTCTCGTGAGTTCGCAATGCGAAGGATCACTCGCAAAGCGAACACTCGCTTTCCCATTCGCAAAGTGAACTTTAGTGCATTTTTCCCCTGCCAAAATCAGGGTCCATTCGCTAGAACCTCGCCAGATGTTCGCAAAGCAAAGCTTCGCTAGAAATTCGCAAAGCGAATGTACTGAAGTATTCCTCATTTCTTTGACAGCTTGCACCACTTTCTTGTGTCTTACAACTTTGATCAATTTATGCCTTTTTCCTGCACAATAACACACACATTACAAGCACTAAAGGTATATTCTTAATGTTAGAACAACAACAACAATTCACTAGTGAAACTAATGAAAACATGAGAAAAAAGTGGAAAAAGTGCAAAGAAAGATATGTCATTTTTAGGTCAAATCCGCACCTAACAACTCTCCCCAACTAGATTTTTTCTTGTCCTCAAGCAAAGTAAGCCCCTCATTAAAACAAGAAGATTTGCTCAAGCGTATGAATCAACCAAGAATAGATGAAAATGCGCAAAAGCAACGTTCACCACTCAATAGAATCGAACAACGACAAAGAATTAAGTTCTTAAACAAATATTATGAAATGGTTCAAATGACAACTAAATTTTCATACTTGAATCACTCTAACACTCCTCTTCAAAAATAAGAATGAAGAAATTGACGCGTTTACAACCGCGGGGAAATTTCGCTCACCTGACAAACAATGCTAATAGCAATCCAATTCATACAATATCTAACAATCAAAAATGAAAATACGGAAGAAAAAAGATCACTAAGGGCTTCATAGGTTGTAGCTTGATTGGGTTCACAACAAAGGGACATTTCTAAAGGCCATTGAATCGAAATTGCCGATGCAAAAAGAAACATTCACTATACATGGTATTTACACATCACAAGTTTATTCACCATTTTCACTCCTTTATCACAAACCTTCTCAAACTTCCTTATGCACAATTATTTGATTCTCTATTTTTCTCATTCAAACAAGCATTCTTTTTCTTTTGTTTTTCACATTCTTATGCACACTTTTTCTTTTCATGCTTATTTGAACTGTTTCAAAAGTTTTAGCAACCTACCATTCTTATTTTTCATTCTCCCCAACTTGATTTCAACCAAACCTCAAGTGAATGTTCCTTGCTTTAAAGCAAGGAAATTAAATTAAAATAATCTTCAAAGGTTCAAGAAGAAATTTTTAGATTCTCGCAAAATTCAATGATGAACTAAACTTTCAAATTATGTACAACACAAAGTTCATCACTAAACTGAGATCTAAATTGTTTAGGCTCAAAGGGGTTAACGAATACTCACTACTCACGAGTAAGGTACTTTTGGATACGGTTGTGCTCAAATATAAACAAATGCCTTTATCATTTCTAATGCTTCCACAAAATCATAATAATCAACAGATAAAGCATGAATTAAACGAATTAAACAAAGTTATCAGTCATCCAAGCATTTAGTAAACAATGGAGGTTTCTCACAATTTGTGGATTTTGGACCTAAGTGAATCAAGCATTCAAACAAGTTGCAACATGAAACAAAAATACACATTTGCACAAAGGACAAAATTCTTAAATCATTCTAACATTCTATGAAGCGGTACAATTTATCTCGCATACAATCAAATCTCACCATTCAGACTCGGTCGAAGCTTTATTGAATACTTTTATACAAATAGCAATCAATCTAGAAGGAGTTCTCATCATTCCTGATCACACTAGAGAAAACATAAAAGAAAACAAATACATATAATATAAACAAATGTACAAAGCTCAAAAATATAGAAACGATCGCAATGCGATTCAATATCTAATCACCGATCCCCGACAACGACGCCATTTTGTTGAAGCTAGAATATCAGCAAGCAAAAATATATAAGTAACCCAGTTTTTTCGTATCCATAGGGATCAGTGCGAGGGAAAGAATGTAGTTCGACAATATCTACATTTCTAAGCTTATGGATCAAAAGTTTTGGTTTAAGATGGAACCAAAAGCAAATGCGGAAAATGTAAATACTGAAAATATAAAGTAAAGACTGAATTATAAATGGAGTCTTGTTGGAATTGGATCTCATCAATTGATAACACATGCATTCTTCTAATCATATTATACATAAATCAATCATTCGCCTAATATCCTCACGCATCACCCACGACAGAGGTTATGTCTAATGCAACATCGAGAGATCGACCGTATTGCCTCATTGGTGATGCCTCACGTAACAAAAACCAACACAGGGCATTAAGAGCTGATCCTCACGCAAGTGTTAAGTCTAAATATATCTCTAGAGTTTAGAATAAAACAGATAATCATCCTAGATCTAGATCTGAAGAGTATATGTCTATAGCGGTTCAAATCAAGATAAACAGGTAAACAAAGATGACACCAACATAAGATAAATGACTGCTTCATATAAAATGCCAACGATCATAATACATTCATACGTTTAACCCTTTTTACATGTATTCAACAAATTTGCCAAATGAATGTGAACATCGTTCTTCATCACTATTATCACGCATCCTCGCAATACCGTATCGATCCTACTCATGCTAGCCATGCTACTTAATCAACATAATACAACAAAAGATACAATGAATATCAACTCACAAAACCATGTCAAAAGTTTTACTCATTGATAGATGAAAATCTAAGATCAAGGATTTGTAAAGGTTTTTTCAAGACCACAAATTATCAATCAAAGACAACAACAATAGAGAATCAAAACATATTCACAAACATACATTAGATGAACTACATAAGGTATCAAGAGATTACATCCTCATCCAACAAGAGATTGAAGCTCTTACCTTCTCCCCCTTGGGATTTGAGTTTCTATGCTAAAAATTACAAGTTATGATCTTTCTCTCAAGTTCCTATCTTATTTTTTTTTAATCTAAAAAGTGTGAAAATTCTATTTATAATACATTCAAGAATTTTCATGTTTGCTAAGCGAACCACTTCATTTGCACAACGAATGGCAAGAAGAGGCACTTCAGGTGCCTCTGAATAGTTAAACCGCCCCAGAAATTCTCGTGAGTTCGCAATGCGAAGGATCACTCGCAAAGCGAACACTCGCTTTCCCATTCGCAAAGTGAACTTTAGTGCATTTTGCCCCTGCCAAAATCAGGGTCCATTCGCTAGAACCTCGCCAGATGTTCGCAAAGCAAAGCTTCGCTAGAAATTCGCAAAGCTAATGTACTGAAGTATTCCTCATTTCTTTGACAGCTTGCACCACTTTCTTGTGTCTTACAACTTTGATCAATTTATGCCTTTTTCCTGCACAATAACACACACATTACAAGCACTAAAGGTATATTCTTAATGTTAGAACAACAACAACAATTCACTAGTGAAACTAATGAAAACATGAGAAAAAAGTGGAAAAAGTGCAAAGAAAGATATGTCATTTTTAGGTCAAATCCGCACCTAACAACTCTCCCCAACTAGATTTTTTCTTGTCCTCAAGCAAAGTAAGCCCCTCATTAAAACAAGAAGATTTGCTCAAGCGTATGAATCAACCAAGAATAGATGAAAATGCGCAAAAGCAACGTTCACCACTCAATAGAATCGAACAACGACAAAGAATTAAGTTCTTAAACAAATATTATGAAATGGTTCAAATGACAACTAAATTTTCATACTTGAATCACTCTAACACTCCTCTTCAAAAATAAGAATGAAGAAATTGACGCGTTTACAACCGCGGGGAAATTTTGCTCACCTGACAAACAATGCTAATAGCAATCCAATTCATACAATATCTAACAATCAAAAATGAAAATACGGAAGCAAAAAGATCACTAAGGGCTTCAAAGGTTGTAGCTTGATTGGGTTCAAAACAAAGGGACATTTCTAAAGGCCATTGAATCGAAATTGCCGATGCAAAAAGAAACATTCACTATACATGGTATTTACACATCACAAGTTTATTCACCATTTTCACTCCTTTATCACAAACCTTCTCAAACTTCCTTATGCACAATTATTTGATTCTCTATTTTTCTCATTCAAACAAGAATTCTTTTTCTTTTGTTTTTCACATTCTTATGCACACTTTTTCTTTTCATGCTTATTTGAACTGTTTCAAAAGTTTTAGCAACCTACCATTCTTATTTTTCATTCTCCCCAACTTGATTTCAACCAAACCTCAAGTGAATGTTCCTTGCTTTAAAAAGCAAGGAAATTAAATTAAAACAATGTTCAAAGGTTCAAGAAGAAATTTTTAGATTCTCGCAAAATTCAATGATGAACTAAACTTTCAAATTATGTACAACACAAAGTTCATCACTAAACTGAGATCTAAATTGTTTAGGCTCAAAGGGGTTAACGAATACTCACTACTCACGAGTAAGGTACTTTTGGATACGGTTGTGCTCAAATATAAACAAATGCCTTTATCATTTCTAATGCTTCCACAAAATCATAATAATCAACAGATAAAGCATGAATTAAACGAATTAAACAAAGTTATCAGTCATCCAAGCATTTAGTAAACAATGGAGGTTTCTCACAATTTGTGGATTTTGGACCTAAGTGAATCAAGCATTCAAACAAGTTGCAACATGAAACAAAAATACACATTTGCACAAAGCACAAAATTCTTAAATCATTCTAACATTCTATGGAGCGGTACAATTTACCTCGCATACAATCAAATCTCACCATTCAGACTCGGTCGAAGCTTTATTGAATACTTTTATACAAATAGCAATCAATCTAGAAGGAGTTCTCATCATTCCTGATCACACTAGAGAAAACATAAAAGAAAACAAATACATATAATATAAACAAATGTACAAAGCTCAAAAATATAGAAACGATCGCAATGCGATTCAATATCTAATCACCGATCCCCGACAACGACGCCATTTTGTTGAAGCTAGAATATCAGCAAGCAAAAATATATAAGTAACCCAGTTTTTTCGTATCCATAGGGATCAGTGCGAGGGAAAGAATGTAGTTCGACAATATCTACATTTTTAAGCTTATGGATCAAAAGTTTTGGTTTAAGATGGAACCAAAAGCAAATGCGGAAAATGTAAATACTGAAAATATAAAGTAAAGACTGAATTATAAACGGAGTCTTGTTGGAATTGGATCTCATCAATTGATAACACATGCATTCTTCTAATCATATTATACATAAATCAATCATTCGCCTAATATCCTCACGCATCACCCACGAAAGAGGTTATGTCTAATGCAACATCGAGAGATCGACCGTATTGCCTCATTGGTGATGCCTCACGTAACAAAAACCAACACAGGGCATTAAGAGCTGATCCTCACGCAAGTGTTAAGTCTAAATATATCTCTAGAGTTTAGAACAAAACAGATAATCATCCTAGATCTAGATCTGAAGAGTATATGTCTATAGCGGTTCAAATCAAGATAAACAGGTAAACAAAGATGACACCAACATAAGATAAATGACTGCTTCATATAAAATGCCAACGATCATAATACATGCATACGTTTAACCCTTTTTACATGTATTCAACAAATTTGCCAAATGAATGTGAACATCGTTCTTCATCACTATTATCACGCATCCTCGCAATATCGTATCGATCCTACTCATGCTAGCCATGCTACTTAATCAACATAATACAACAAAAGATATAATATATATCAACTCACAAAACCATGTCAAAAGTTTTACTCATTGATAGATGAAAATCTAAGATCAAGGATTTGTAAAGGTTTTTTCAAGACCACAAATTATCAATCAAAGACAACAACAATAGAGAATCAAAACATATTCACAAACATACATTAGATGAACTACATAAGGTATCAAGAGATTACATCCTCATCCAACAAGAGATTGAAGCTCTTACCTTCTCCCCCTTGGGATTTGAGTTTCTATGCTAAAAATTACAAGTTATGATCTTTCTCTCAAGTTCCTATCTTATTTTTTTTTAATCTAAAAAGTGTGAAAATTCTATTTATAATACATTCAAGAATTTTCATGTTTGCTAAGCGAACCACTTCATTTGCACAACGAATGGCAAGAAGAGGCACTTCCGGTGCCTCTGAATAGTTAAACCGCCCCAGAAATTCTCGTGAGTTCGCAATGCGAAGGATCACTCGCAAAGCGAACACTCGCTTTCCCGTTCTCAAAGTGAACTTTAGTGCATTTTGCCCCTGCCAAAATCAGGGTCCATTCGCTAGAACCTCGCCAGATGTTCGCAAAGCAAAGCTTCGCTAGAAATTCGCAAAGCGAATGTACTGAAGTATTCCTCATTTCTTTGACAGCTTGCACCACTTTCTTGTGTCTTACAACTTTGATCAATTTATGCCTTTTTCCTGCACAATAACACACACATTACAAGCACTAAAGGTATATTCTTAATGTTAGAACAACAACAACAATTCACTAGTGAAACTAATGAAAACATGAGAAAAAAGTGGAAAAAGTGCAAAGAAAGATATGTCATTTTTAGGTCAAATCCGCACCTAACAACTCTCCCCAACTAGATTTTTTCTTGTCCTCAAGCAAAGTAAGCCCCTCATTAAAACAAGAAGATTTGCTCGAGCGTATGAATAAACCAAGAATGGATGAAAATGCGCAAAAGCAACGTTCACCACTCAATAGAATCGAACAACGACAAAGAATTAAGTTCTTAAACAAATATTATGAAATGGTTCAAATGACAACTAAATTTTCATACTTGAATCACTCTAACACTCCTCTTCAAAAATAAGAATGAAGAAATTGACGCGTTTGCAACCGCGGGGAAATTTCACTCACCTGACAAACAATGCTAATAGCAATCCAATTCATACAATATCTAACAATCAAAAATGAAAATACGGAAGCAAAAAGATCACTAAGGGCTTCAAAGGTTGTAGCTTGATTGGGTTCACAACAAAGGGACATTTCTAAAGGCCATTGAATCGAAATTGCCGATGCAAAAAGAAACATTCACTATACATGGTATTTACACATCACAAGTTTATTCACCATTTTCACTCCTTTATCACAAACCTTCTCAAACTTCCTTATGCACAATTATTTCATTCTCTATTTTTCTTATTCAAACAAGCATTCTTTTTCTTTTGTTTTTCACATTCTTATGCACACTTTTTCTTTTCATGCTTGTTTGAACTTTTTCAAAAATTTTAGCAACCTACCATTCTTCTTTTTCATTCTCCCCAACTTGAATTCAACCAAACCTCAAGTGAAGAAATTAAATTAAAACAACGTTCAAAGGTTCAAGAAGAAATTTATAGAACCTCACAAAATTCAATGATGAACTAAACTTTCAAATTATGTACAGCACAAAGTTCATCACTAAACGGAGATCTAAACTGTTTAGGCTCAAAGGGGTTAACGAAAACTCACTACTCACGGGTAAGGTACTATTGGATACGTTTGTGCTCAAATATAAACAAATGCCTTGATCATTTCTAATGCTTCCACAAAATCATTATAATCAACAGATAAAGCATGAATTAAATGAATTAAACAAAGTTATCAGTCATCCAAGCATTTAGCAAACAATGGAGGTTTCTCGTAATTTGTGGCTTTGGGACCTAAGTGAATCAAGCATTCAAACAAGTTGCAACATGAAACAAAAATACACATTTGCACAAAGCACAAAATTCTTAAATCATTCTAACATTCTATGAAGTGTTACAGTTTACCTCGAATACAATCAAATCTCACCATCCATACTCGGTCGAAGCTTTATTGAATACTTTTATACAAATAGCAACCAATCTAAAAGGAGTTCTCATCATTCCTGATCACACTAGAGAAAACATAAAAGAAAAAAAATACATATAATTTAAAAAAATGTACAAAGCTCAAAAATATAGAAACTATCGCAATGCGATTCAATATCTAAACACCGATCCCCGACAACGACACCATTTTGTTGAAGCTAGAATAGCAGCAAGCAAAAATCTTTAAGTAACCCAGTTTTGTCGTATCCACGGGGATCAGTGCGAGGGAAAGAATGTCGTTCGACGATATCTACATTTCTAAGCTTATGGATCAAAAGTATTGGTTTAAGATGGAACCAAAAGCAAATGCGAAAATGTAAAGACTGAAAATATAAAGTAAAGACTGAATTATAAACGGGGCCTTGTTGGAATTGGATTTCATCAATTGATAACACATGCATTCTTCTAATCATATTATACATAAATCAATCATTCGCCTAATATCCTCACGTATTACCCACGACAGAGGTTATGCCTAATGCAACATAGAGATATCGACCGTATTGCCTCATTGGTGATGCCTCACGCAACAAAAACCAACACAGAGCATTAAGAGCTGATCCTCACGCAAGTGTTAAGTCTAAATATATCTCTAGAATTTAGAACAAAACAGATAATCATCCTAGATCTAGATCTGAAGAGTATATGTCTATAGCGGTTCAAATCAAGATAAACAGGTAAACAAAGATGACACCAACATAAGATAAATGACTGCTTCATATAAAATGCCAACGATCATAATACATGCATACGTTTAACCCTTTTTACATGTATTCAACAAGTTTTCCAAATGAATTTGAATATCGTTCTTCATCACTATTATCACGCATCCTCGCAATACCGTATCGATCCTACTCATGCTAGCCATGCTACTTAATCAACATAATACAACAAAAGATACAATGAATATCAACTCACAAAACCATGTCAAAAGTTTTACTCATTGATAGATGAAAATCTAAGATCAAGGATTTGTAAAGGTTTTTTCAAGACCACAAATAATCAATCAAAGACAACAACAATAGAGAATCAAAACATATTCACAAACATACTTTAGATGAAATACATAAGGTATCAAGAGATTACATCCTCATCCAACAAGAGATTGAAGCTCTTACCTTCTCCCCCTTGGGATTTGAGTTTCTATGCTAAAAATTACAAGTTATGATCTTTCTCTTAAGTTCCTGTCTTCTTTTTTTAATCTAAAAAGTGTGAAAATTATATTTATAATACATTCAGGAATTTTCATGTTCGCTAAGCGAACCACTTCATTCGCACAACGAATGGAAAAAATAGGCACTTCAGGTGCCTCTGAATAGTTAAACCGCCCCAGAAATTCTCGTGAGTTCGCAATGCGAAGGATCACTCGCAAAGCGAACACTTGCTTTCCCATTCGCAAAGCGAACTTTAGTACCTTTTGCCTCTGCCAAAATCTGGGTCCATTCGCTAGAACCTCGCCAGATGTTCGCAAAGCGAAGCTTCACTAGCAATTCGCAAAGCGAATGTACTGAAGTATTCCTCATTTCTTTGACAGCTTGCACCACTTTCTTGTTGTAATACCCCAAAATTTGCTCTCCTTTTTTGGCATCATAGCATGGCATTATCATTTATCATATCATATCCATCTCATTAGCATTGCATTGCATTTAACATAGAAAAATGAAGCATGGCATCCTTCTTACCATCAGGGCATGTGATCAGGTGGAAGGTGGACAATCAAGGAATCATTCAGAGCACAAAAAGGTCAATCAAGTTGGCTCTAGGCAAGCCAGGAGGTCTCTCATGTCTCATACTATCTCAATTGATCTTCCACAACCTCAAGGAAGTGAGATTCAATGGGAGATTGAAGCACTACATCTTTCACTATGCAAGAGGTTCAAAAATTGAAGGAAAACCCTCAAAAGAGATAGCTCATTGATTCAAAATCATTCTCAAGTGGCATTTCTCATCATCCTTTAAGAGGATACACAACATACTCTGAGGAATTTGAAATTGAAGACTGCACATTTTTCTCCTAGGAGGTGGGCACCAAAACTAGGGTTTCCCATTAAATCAGGGAATCTTTGATTTTTTGAACAAAACTTGATGTCATGGTATTCCATATGTCCTTAAATGTATGTGTGTGTAAGATTGCATCTCAATTGGTTTTAGAAGTGGTTCAATTGGAAGAAAGATCAAGAATCAGAGAAATTGGGGCAAAGTCAAATAATCAGAGGAAAAAGTCAACTCTTGACTTTTTGAGGCCAAAATCATGAAATTCATGTTACATATGTCCAATGTACAAAATTTGATCAAGAAACTCCAAAGGAATCATGAAAAAATCAAGATTTGGAAAGTTGCCATTTTTGGATGAAGTAGGGTTACTAAAAATAGCAAGTTTTGGCCATTTTGCATCAGAATTGGAACCAAGGCCATTCAAAATTGAAGCACCAAATGAAAATTCCACTCTGCCTCAATGAAAGGCCTTGCTTTGAGCTTCAAATCCATGGGTAGAACATCTCCATTGGATAAAAATTGAGTGAGATATGATTGACCAAAGTTTGAGCAAAGTAGGTTCAAAACTAGGTCATGACCAAGGATTTTCAAGTCACGCGCATGTCGTTTTCACAAACACATGGTGGGCCAGATGTTTTGACTTATTACTCATGGTTAGAGGCCTCAAGTGAAAAATCTTTCAACATGGAATTTGTTCATCTATGTGAGATCTTCAAGATTGATGTTCATGGTTTTTTTATTTGATCAAAGGATGAGAAGTTGTAATGGCTCAAAGTATGGTCTATGCAACTGAAATTTGACTAGGTCACAACCAAGTCATGCCACACATGCGCGCATTCTGCAGCATTGTAAGCCTGTCTTGAGTTCCTATGTTTGAAGCTCATTTTCAATATGTTGCAAGTCTCATTTTCACTTCTTTTCAACATCAAAGTTGTTGTACCATGTACACACTTTGAAATGGTACCAAGATCACTCATGTCCATGGCTTGAAGAGAGAGATATCCATGCGCAAACTTCACCATTTCCAACTGAGGAATCACATCAGAGTTAGCAGTTTGGTTCAGACATTCATCAAACAATCCATGAACTTTATTTCCACATTTGGTCAAGCACATATCACCTACACAATGTTTAACATCACGTGCCTTGCATGAAAATAGAGAGAACAACTTGTTGAGCAAGTTTCTGCCACAACAACCTTACCATTCCAAGCTTCACTTTTCATTCCACCATAACTGTCGTGAACATTCCCACACCACACCACAACCATCAATGACTCGCCCCTAACTAACTTAACTCAGTTAGTTAGGGTGGACTCAGTTAACTACCTTGACTCACCCTAACTCAACTCATTAAACCGTGGTAAGCTCACACTATAAAAGAAATCACACACTCCATTTTCATTTTTCAGTTTTGGACAACCACATTTCTCTCCAAGAACACCTCAAACTCTCTCTACTTTCTCTCTGATTCCACACGATTTCAACACTCTTCTTCCACTTTTCATCTGCATTATCATTGTTTGGCATTGTTGAATCAAGAGCAACAAGAACAACTCCATTTCTGCAAGTTCAGCACCATTGCAAGCTTCAACATCCTTCATCTATTTACGAATCCATAGCATTTATTTTGCTAAGTTTGAAGATCTAGAAGCTCAGCATATCAAGCTTTCCTCTGGTTTTTCTCAACATCTCCAATTGCTCCACATTTTCAGGTTTCATCATGCACTCTTCTTCATTCGATTCTCTTTAGTTTTGATTTATTTTTGCTGTCTTAAGCTTGATAGAAGCTCTGCTTACTCCGGCTAGTTGATAGAGCTTCTTAGAAGCCTAGATCCAAACTTAGGGCTTGCTTTAACCTCCTCTGTTTTCTCTGTGTGTGATTGTTATGTGGAAAATGATGTTAGATTCACGATGTGCATAGCGTAAGCTTCATTTTGATACCACATTTGTGCATTTTGGTGAGGATCGAGGTTGCAGACGGTGGAGGTGTGACCGGAGAAGGTGACCGGAGGTCATCTCCGGCCGGTGATCTTGGATGCTAGGGTTTTGGTGTGTTTTAATCGTGTCCGTTGATTTTTCATCATCGTGTGGCCACAGTGGTGCCAGCGCATTAAAATGAGCATGCCTTGCACGTGTTTTATTTTTTTATCAGAGTGACATGCGTGTGGTGTAGTGCATGGTATGGAGTGTGGTCCTTCACGTGTGTGCCTTGGATTTAATTACTTTGACTTTTGTGTTGACCTGACTTGAATCAATGGTGATGATTGATTGACTATTGTTGACTGAAGTGCATGGTTGTTAGAGTGTTCTGCGCGCTTAGTGGACTTAGCCAGAATGCTGTCCACACCCCCAATTTTGAGGCCCATATGATTTTGAACTGTCCAATTGCTATGTTCATACCCCCCTGCATTTTGCATTTAATTTTCATTTTTATTTCTTTCTACACGTTTGATTTCTAATTTTTAAAAATACCAAAACATATTGGAAAATTCTACAAAAATTCATGTGTATTCTTAAAACATTTAGGAAATTTTCTATGATTTTATTTTCTGATTTTATGACCATTTTGCCCCTGTTCCATTATTTCTTTTGAATTTCCATTTGTATGCATACTTAATGTGACATATGATTTTGTGCATTTTTGTTCTTGATCATAAAAAATGATTTTGATGCCTTTCTTTTTGCATTGTGGTCACAATATGTTGAGGTATGTTTGAGATTTATGAGATGATTTTTAAGTCTTTTTTGGATGACTTTTGATGTGTTGCTTTGAGCATGAATGCATGAAACTTCCATGAGACTTTGACCTAATTGTTGAGTGACTTTGGTTCTGATTCATTGCTTGTGGACTTGATATGTTAATGGCATGTGTTTAAGGTGTTTGATTGGTGAAAGTCATAATTTTTGAAGCATGTTTGCTATTTGTTTGAAGCATGAAGTTTAACTTGTTCATTTTGTGAATGCATGCCTCATGTTTGGTTTGCTTGATCATGAAGGCACTTGTGCCATGAGTTGTGGTTTTGTTTGAGGATGTATAGCATGTTAATTGACTTCTGATTGTGACATTTGGGTTTCATCTTTGCATGTTTGATGTTTATCTTGCACCTTAAGTCACTTGTTTCACAAGTATGAACCACATTCACATCACTTCACCTTTTCTTCTTTGCTTCTTGTTGGATTGAGATTTTGTTTGCATGATTTGGTATGCTCATTTAGGACAACATTAGGTTGTGTAAATATGAGTTACATTCTGACTTGGAAGCATGTATAGCATTCAATCTCATTTTACTTTGTTTGTCAACTTGTTTGAATTTGATTTGTTCATTATATTTTCTTACTTTACTTGTAAGTGATTGTGCTAACCATGTAGGGGCTTTGGTAAGTTTCAATTGAGTGTGGATAAGGAATCCACATTCAACTTCTATCCTTTCTCTTTTACAATTCCATTTTGTGTTTTGCTAAGCACTTATGTGCTTTCTTTTAATAACTCATTACTTTCCCTTTTTGAATTACAATTCATCTTCTACTTTAGAAGTGAATTGTTTAATTCATTCTTTCTTTAGACTTTAGGTTGAAACCTCACAAACCTTAGGATCACGCCCTTAACTAATCAATTAGGATGGAGTCTTAGTCCATATAGATTTTTACCTTTATCCTCTCTTGAGTCTCTTTTCTCATCTCAAAGAAAATTCAAAATATATAATAAAGGTGGGCATTTATTGCATTTAGGCCTTTCATATAAAGAAAAGGTTATAAGGGGTCTTCTCTTATAATCTTAAGATGTGTAGCATATGGCCCATCTTAGGTCAATGTGTTACATATTTGATCTTGTATGAGGGACTTAAATGCAATATTTGTTGAAGGTGCAAATAATAAAAAACACTTCTTCATTTCTTAATTAACCAAAACACTTAATAAACACAAGTATGCTAGTGGGTTTGAACCTTGACAATTGGAGCTAAGTGTGGGGGTCTTCTTCACTCTTAGTGTGCTTTCTTACCCATTCCATCTTGGAATGTGAGAATGTACACATTCCGATGACTAAGATTTGGATACACTGTCGTATGCAAACAAATCCAAAACACTTCCTTCTAAAAGACAAGAAACAAACAATAACGTCTTTCCTTCGGGAATTCTTTTCTCACCTCATTCACTCTTAGCGTACGAACGCGCTTCTACTCGTTCTCTTGCAAGATGGTAACGCACTCGGACCAGCGAGCCTGCAACACCTGAGCTAGAACGTAAGCCGTTCTCTAAAAACACAGACAATCCATCCCTAGTGAGGGGAACTACGTCGCTCTGATTCTCATGCTCCCGATGAGATACGTAGGCAGTGGGGTAGGGCCCATGCGAGCACTTCTTTTATTTTCCCTACATTTGTTTCTCTTTCTCCTTTCCTCTTTCGGTTCTTTCTCAGTATTCCTTTCTTTACACCCTTTGATCGAGACAAGCAAGCGTGGATCCCATCGGGTACGATGGACGTGAGGGGGTGCTAATACCTTCCTCTCGCGTAACCGACTCCCTTACCCACTTCTCTTGGTCGCAAGACCATGCTTTTCCTTTCTCTCAGGTTTACGCGGTGTTTCCCTTCCCTCTCTTGGGATAAATACACATTGCTGGCGACTCTATTTCGGTGCCACTTTCGCGTTTGTACTAGGATGAAAATCCCGGGAGCGACAGCTGGCGACTCTGCTGGGGACAGGTTGACCTATTGCTGGTCCATCCCTAAGCGAGTCAATCCTAGCGCTTGTCTGTTTTTCTTTCATTGGGTGTTTACTGTTGTGTTGTATTTACTGTTTTATTGTATGGTTATTTACTGCTTTACTGTACATTACTGTATTTACCGTATTTTAGCATTTTCATTTCATATGATATATTATGCTATACTGGACTGTGCTATCTTCTGTTTGGCGGGATGGGATTTCTGAGAGATAAGCCCATTACACAGGCTTGAGTATACACTTAGAATTAGAGTGGAGAGTAGTGGGACCTACGTGCCGTTTGGAGTGCGTCGGGTGTTCACGAAATTCACAGCTAGACGAGGCTATCTTGGGACACGTCGTGGCATGCGCATCTTGCGTATTCCAGGATGTAGATCTAGAGAGCTGTCGACTCTAGTGACCGATCATGAGGACCTTAGTGGAAATATCCCTTTTTAGTGGTGACAATGGCAGACCACATTCTGTGGCAAACCCATTCGCACCCGAGGGCCCACTTTGGAACATGCATAGGATGACTTTTATTTTCTAAGGGGAGTCAGTGGACGACCTCTTTGATTGGCATAGCATTGTATCCTACGGGCTGAATGTGCTATTGCTTCTCAAACCTCCGAAGCTGACAAGCCTTATTTTCTAAGAACCACATGTGAGTATGGGCGGGATGTTTACAGGTTTGCAGGAAACCCAACCTCCTACCTACCTTACTCGTGATTCTATGATGATTTCAGACATTGTATCCTATGACAGTGATTTAAGTGTTCATCTCAGATATTGCCAGATTCAGTACAGAGACACAGTGCACACAGTTCAATACAGACACCGACACTTGATTACCTGATCACATGCCCTTTTGCATTGCATTATCATATCATAACAGTTATGTTTGTCATTTTCAGGTGCATAATACATTTCTGATTCCAATCCATGGGTTCAACAGAGATCGTCGCCGAGAGAAAGAACAATGTGTCTTACAAGTTTCCAGATCCTGTCTTGGATTCATTGCTCAAAGTTATAGATATGGCTGGTCCGGGTATTCTTGATAGGTTTCAGAAGAGCTACGGGAATTTGGTTGGGATGGTCCGTACAATCACCAAGTATGAGCATGATGCTTTACACACTCTGCTGCAGTTCTACGAGCCTTCGTTGAGGTGCTTTCTTCTTTCAGATTACATTTTGATGCCAACACTGGAAGAATTCTCATTTATTTTGGGAATTCCGATCACGTCGGCAACACCATTCTTCTCTGGTAGTTCTCCCAGCGTAAAAGAAATTGCTGCTGCTTTACAAATGGATCAGACATTGATAAAGAGTGGTGTGAGCAGTAAAAATGGAGTTAGCGGATTTCATTTAGAATTTCTGGCTGGACAGGCCCAAGAGGCTGCAAGTGCTAAAAATTGGACGGTTTACAATTCCATTCTGGCTCTCTGCATATATGGCCTAGTTTTCTTTCCCAATCAGCAAGACTTTGTGGATATGCAAGCAACGAGAGTTTTTGTCCTTAAAAATCCAGTCCCTACTTTGTTAGGAGATTTTTATCATTCCGTGCATTACAAGAATGAGAAAAGGAGGGGAGGATCTGTTAGTTGTTGCACTCCACTGCTGAGTCATTGGTTTTTCAAACATTTGCCTCAGACAGGTGCCTTTGTGGAAACCAAAGATGTGGCGAAATGGTCTAAACGATTGATGAGTTTAACTGCTGATAACATTGTATGGTTTGATCACCGGTTGTTGAGAATAGAGCTTGTCACAAGATGCGGAAATTTTCCAAATGTGCCTTTGATTGGCAGAAAAGGAGGGATTAATTATAATCCAGTTTTGGCCATCCGACAGTTTGGGTATGCTTCCAGATATCCTCCTACAGAGCAAGATGTGGAAGAATCTTTATTCTTTACAGGAACTAAAGATGCGAAGGTGGTAGAAGTAGTGAATGCTTGGAAAGATAAGCACAAAATTGGAAAAGCAGTTTTTGGAAAAGGAGATTGTAGATCTTATCCTGAATATGACAGGTGGATTGAGACGAAAGTAAAGGAATTGCTTTTACCCTTTTCAAGGGGACCTCTTTTATGTTCAGCACAGCCAGAACAACCCACTATGGTGGCTATTGAAGAATGTGAGAAGTGGAAGAAAATGGTCAGAGAGTTGCAGATAGAGAATTCTGGAATGAGCAGATGTCTTCAGAAAGCTCTAGCTGACAACAAAGAGTTGGAAAAGAGAGCCTTGAAAGCGGAAAAAAACCTTGGCTGACAAAGAGGAAGATTTTGATGACCGAGCTCGGTACTTTCGGAAACTTACTCTGGGAGCAGATGATACTAGTCAGGCTCACAAGATTACAAAACAGGCTTTAGCCCGAAGCAAGGATTCATTAGCTCAACTTCGTCAAGCTTGGGATGAAGTCAGAATTGAAAATGCCGAGTTAAAGGATCAGTCGAAGACTAAAGACGAGGAGCTTAAAAAGGCACATGAGCAGAGGAGAAAGTATCGGGAAAGTCTCGATAAAAGTCAAGAGCAGTTAGAAGAAGTTAGAAGCCAGTTGAAGAATACCAAGAAAGAGCTTGAAGAAGTCATGATAGAAAGGGAGATACTCAAGACGCAAGCCGGCATAAAGAGACACAAAGGAGTGTGTGATGACGAAGCTCTGATGCTGCATGTGGGTTCTTTAACTGAAGATCTTGAGAAAAGGGATGTCTTGATCAAAGAGATGATTGAAAAGCCGAATCACCAGCATACCCGTATACTTTTTGAGGAGATCAAATACTCAAGTGATAAGCTGAAGGATGTGGAATTGTCAGATTGATGTTCTTTTCCCTGTATTTTGTTGTTAATGGCTACCATCAGGCTTGTTGATGGATCCATTTTTTTTTCCTTGTATTGCATTTGCGGTTGAACCTTTCTTAAATGTACTTGGATACTTTGTTGAATGAGTATGAGCAGTTTTATTCAGAATTATTCCTTATCAGATAGCTGCACACAAGCACATGACCATGACACGTCTCTTTATATCACAATTTCTGGTCTTCAGATTTCTGTGGTTGGATTGGAATCAGGGTATAAAGCACCTCGGAAATGACAAACATGGCATTGCATGGCATTGCATATCATTTTGCATTTTTGTTACTTGCTTTTCAGGTACTCGTTGCAGGGTCTCTAACCTTTATTTGGTTTCAGGCAGTATAGCGGAGAGTCATATTCACCGATATTCGACGCGAAGGAATCAAGTAAGAATCATGGATCAAGTGCAAAGTGATTTGGCGGAAATGAGGGCGCGTATGGACCAGTTCATGACCCTCATGACTGGCATGGCGCAAAATCAGGAGAGACTGAGGCTTCTGGTAGAGCGTCCCGACAATGGGCCCGAAGGTGATCATCATGACAATTCACAGGGACATGGCATTCCTCCTCCCGGTGGCAACCCTCCTCCTGGTGGTAACAATCGGGGTAATGGAAATGGTAGGCATGCTGGTGTTACTCTTGAAGATACTCTGGAAGACCAATTTACTCTGCTGGATGCTGAGGTGGGTAATCAAGGGGATCGAAGGTATGATGAGTTAGCAGAGAAGATCAGGGCCATAGAATGCAAGAACTCTATGGGTATTGATGTTACCAGCTTGGGGCTGGTCTCAGGAGTCAGAATTCCCCCTAAATTCAAGCCTCCCACTTTTGATAAGTATCACGGCAATGCGTGTCCCCAAACGCATCTTCAAGCTTACTTTGGGAAGATTTCAGCCCATACGGATGACGAGAAGCTATGGATGCACTATTTTCAGGACAGTCTGGCGGGGGCGTCCTTGACCTGGTACATGAAGTTGAATAGAGCTGCTGTGAAGAATTGGAAAGATCTGGCAGAAGCGTTCCTGAAGCAATACCAATATAATATTGACATGGCGCCCAACCGCACTCAATTGCAGGGGTTGTCACAGAATGCCAAGGAGAGTTTCAAAGAATATGCACAGAGGTGGAGGGAAATGGCTGCCCAGGTCCAACCTCCCTTGTCAGACAGAGAAATGGCAGATATGTTCATGGGCACCTTGCAAGGGGCCTATCTGGATAGATTAGCTGCTTGTCCGTCGACTGGATTTGCTGATATTGTAATTGCGGGAGAAAGAATAGAAAGTCTGTTAAAGCTTGGAAAGATCCAGGATGTGAGCGGGGCTGGCTCTTCGGGGACGAAGAAACCGTTTGCTAGTAACCAGAAAAGAAGAGAAGGTGATACGAATGCTGTGTTTAGAGGACGAGGCAGAGGGCGTTCTCGAGCTTATTATCAGGTAGATGCTGTGACAATCCCCACACCGTCTGTTCAGAAACAACAACCCCAACAACAAGTTCAACAGCAACAACCTTTTTTCCAGCAAAGGTCTAGACAGAGGGATCGTAAGATGGATCCTCTCCCTATGACTTATGCCGCGCTGTTGCCCCGGCTACTCGAGTTAAAGTTGGTAGAACTCCGTACTATGAAAGCTCCGGTTGCTGGAAACCTGCCACCTAACTTCGATGCTAATGCTCGTTGTGAGTTCCACTCAGGTGCTCAGGGGCACTCCATTGAAAGATGCTGGGCTTTCCATCATAAAGTACAAGATTTGATTGATGCTAAAGCCATCAATTTCTCTCCCGCTCCTAATATTACTCAGCATCCCATGCCTGATCATAGTGCAGCAAATGTGTACGCTATTGAAGATGGGAGGAGATTGAATCTGGTGACAGATATCCGTCAAGTGAAAACTTCTTTGTTGGTTGTAAAAGATCGTTTATTGAAGGGACAGGTGTTCCCGGGCTGTAATCAAGATTGCTCTGAGTGCATGAATCAGGAGAACGGCTGTGATAAGTTGAAGATGGGTTTACAGAATCTGATCGATGAAGGATGTCTACAGTTCGACAGAGTCGTGAAAGACACTGATGAGATATCAACCGTGACCATCTATTACACTCCCGCTGAGATTCAAATGCCGGTCAATGCAGTTCCCGTGGCGAGTGTTGCGCCAGAAAGGCCCAGTCCTGTCACTATCACGGTGCCAGGACCAATTCCGTTCACGTCTACGAAGGCTATCCCATGGCACTATGGGGCAGATGTATATTACGAAGGTAAAAAACAGGAAGTTGAGTCGTCAGTCAGCCCAAATATTGATAATGTAGGGGGTGTAGGGGGCTTTACAAGGAGTGGAAGGTTGTTCGCTCCCCAAACCTTGAGAAGTGATAAGGAGGTAGAAGCTGCAGCAAAGGATAAGGGTAAACAGGTGGTTGAAAGTGCACCTACACCTGAAGCAGAGACAAAGATTACTTTTGATAAGGAAATGGAAGAATTTATGAAGATAATCAAGAAAAGCGATTATAAGATTGTGGACCAACTGAATCAGACCCCTTCAAAGATTTCAATCCTGTCACTATTGATGTGCTCTGATGCGCACCGACAGGCGTTGTTGAGAGTGTTGAAGAGTGCGTACGTGCCACAAGAAATTACTGTTAATCAGCTCGAGGGCGTAATCTCCAATGTTAATGTCAGCCATGGCTTGGGCTTTACAAGTAGAGATTTGACTGTTGAAGGAAGAAACCATAATAAGGCTTTGCATATCACGATGGAGTGTAAGGGCGCAGTGTTATCTCATGTACTGGTAGACACTGGTTCATCACTCAATGTCTTGCCCAAGAAGGCATTAATGAAGCTGGAAGTTGACGGTTTGATCTTAAGGCCTAGTGAATTGGTGGTCAGAGCATTCGATGGAACTAGACGATCTGTGTTTGGTGAGGTGGAATTGCCCGTACAAATTGGACCACAGGTATTCAAATCCACGTTCCATGTAATGGACATACAACCTGCATATAGCTGCCTATTGGGACGCCCTTGGATTCACGGAGCCGGGGCTGTTACTTCTACTCTACATCAAAAGCTGAAGTATGAGTTTGAAGGGCAGGTTGTGACAGTGTGTGGGGAAGAAGACATCTTTGTGAGTCACTTGTCCACGTTCAAGTACATTGAAATGGATGGGGAAATTCATGAGATGCTGTGCCAATCATTCGAAGCAGTCAACATTGACGATGCACCTGAGTCTTCTTCTGTACCAGTTGGGGCTGGTACCTCTATTTCATCTTACAAACAAGCTGTCGAGGTCGTCAGGGCAGGCAACGCCCAAGGTTGGGGCAGGTTGATAGAGACCCCAATGAAGGAAGACAAATTTGGTATTGGTTATCATCCCTCTACAACTTCAGATGCGGGGAGCAGGGGACCCATTACTTTCAATAGTGGGGGAATTATCTACATGGACCAGTCTTGTGCAGCCACAGAGGATAGTGTTGACAGTGATTGTAACCTGGACAATTGGGTACGCCCTCATGTTCCGGGACAACAAGTGCAAAACTGGTTCGTTGAAGAAGTCATCCGGGTTACTCTTCAGACAGAGTAATTCTTCTTTGTTTTTTCTAACCATAATGCATGACAAAATCTTGCGCTCTGCCCAAGGCGTATAGATTCATTTGTAGGGCCACCATGGTTGCATTTGCAATGTTTAATCATTAATAAAGGACGTTTTGCAATCAAATTTTGTTCTCTGTCTTTCAGTTTTTATTTTTGCACAAAAAATATAAAATGGCAATGTTTCATTTTCTTTTGTTTTGCTTAAAAATAAATTCTAAAATAAGGCATGAACCCGTTCATGCAGACTTGATCCTCCGGATACCACTGATAACGATTTTGATATGGCCATGTATGACTTTGACAATCCGATTTATCAAGCCGAAGAAGGGGATGGGAAAGATTGTGAACTTTCTGAAGAACTGGCCAGATTGTTGAAACAAGAGGAAAGGGTCATCCAGCCTCATCAGGAGACTGTAGAAATCATCAATATTGGTACCAAGGACGCCAAGAAAGAGATCAGGATTGGTGCCAGCTTGCAAGCAGATGTGAAGCAAACTTTGACGGAAATGTTGCGCGAGTATGTTGACATCTTCGCCTGGTCGTATCAAGACATGCCGGGGTTGGATACGGATATTGTCGTGCACAGGCTACCATTGAGAGAAGAATGTCCGCCAGTCAAGCAGAAACTTCGTCGGACTCACCCCGACATGGCCTTAAAGATTAAGGAGGAAGTCCAGAAGCAGTGGGACGCTGGTTTTCTTGCTGTGACAAAGTATCCTCCATGGGTAGCCAACATCGTGCCAGTACCGAAGAAAGATGGAAAAGTGAGAATGTGTGTGGATTATCGAGATCTTAATAAAGCTAGCCCGAAAGATGATTTTCCACTACCTCATATTGATGTGCTGGTCGATAATACAGCTCAGTTTTCAGTGTTCTCATTTATGGACGGTTTCTCCGGGTACAACCAGATCAAGATGGCACCTGAAGACATGGAGAAGACCACGTTCATTACTCCGTGGGGTACATATTGTTATAAAGTAATGCCTTTTGGGTTGAAAAACGCAGGGGCAACGTACCAGCGGGCGATGGTGACATTGTTTCACGACTTAATTCATAAGGAGATCGAATGTTATGTAGATGATATGATTGCCAAGTCGAGAACAGAAGAGGAACATCTGGTTAACCTGAAAAAGCTGTTTGAAAGGTTGAGAAAGTTCCGTCTGAGATTAAATCCAAACAAGTGCACGTTTGGGGTGCGTTCTGGAAAGTTACTGGGTTTCATTGTGAGCGAAAAAGGAATCGAGGTTGATCCTGCCAAGGTGAAAGCAATACAAGAAATGCCTGAACCGAGAACAGAAAAAGAGGTTCGTGGTTTCTTGGGTAGATTGAACTACATTGCGAGGTTCATATCTCACCTAACAGCCACGTGCGAACCAATATTTAAATTGTTAAGGAAAGATCAAACGGTCAGGTGGAATGACGATTGCCAATTGGCATTCGATAAGATAAAAGAATACTTGCAGGAACCTCCGATTCTAATGCCTCCAGTTGAAGGGAGACCACTGATAATGTATCTGACAGTGCTTGAAGGATCCATGGGTTGTGTTCTCGGTCAACATGACGAGACAGGTAGGAAGGAGCATGCTATTTACTACCTGAGCAAAAAGTTCAATGATTGTGAGTCCCGATACTCAATGCTTGAAAAGACATGCTGTGCGCTTGCATGGGCCGCTAAGCGATTGAGGCAATATATGGTTAGGCACACGACCTTGTTGATTTCAAAAATGGATCCTATCAAGTATATTTTCGAGAAACCAGCATTGACAGGCAGAGTTGCACGGTGGCAAATGGTCTTGACAGAGTATGACATTCAGTACACTTCACAAAAGGCCATCAAAGGAAGTATCTTGTCCGACTATCTTGCGCAACAGCCGATTGATGATTACCAACCCATGAAGTTTGACTTCCCTGATGAAGACATCATGTTTCTCAAAGCTAAAGACTGTGAGGAACCACTTCCGGAGGAGGGGCCAGACCCTGAATCCAAATGGAGTCTGATGTTTGATGGGGCTGTCAATATGAATGGGTGCGGAGTTGGAGCAGTTCTTATCACGCCGGAAGGTGTTCATATGCCTTTCACTGCCCGAATAACTTTCGGATGCACCAACAATGAAGCAGAGTACGAAGCTTGTATAATGGGGATCGAGGAGGCGATTAATCTACGGATTAAAACCCTTGATATATTCGGTGATTCAGCTTTGGTAATCAATCAAGTGAAAGGGAGTTGGTACACGCACCAAGCAAATCTAGTGCCGTATAGAGATTATACGAGGAGATTGCTGACATTTTTCACAACAGTGAAACTGTACCACATTCCTCGAGATGAGAATAGGTTCGCTGATGCCTTGGCCACTTTGTCTTCCATGATCAAAGTGCAAGGATGGAACCATGTACCTAAGATTGAGGTATCCCGCCTTGACAGACCAGCATTTGTGTTTGCGGTAGATGCAACGTCTGATGACAAGCCATGGTTTCATGACATTAAGTGTTTATTAAAAAGTCAAGAGTACCCGCCCGGGGCATCGTCCAAAGACAGGAAGACGTTGAGAAGGTTAGCTGGTAGTTTCTTCCTGAACAAAGATGGCGTGCTGTATAAAAGAAATTTTGACACGGTCCTGCTTAGATGTGTGGATAGACATGAAGCAGACTTGTTGATGATTGAAGTGCACGAAGGCTCTTTCGGTACTCATGCCGGAGGGCAGGCAATGGCTAAAAAGTTGTTAAGGTCGGGATATTATTGGTTGACTATGGAGTCAGATTGTTGTAAATATGCCCGCAAATGCCATAAATGCCAGATCTATGCAGACAAGGTGCATGTGCCTCCAAATCCGTTGAGCATCATGTCGTCGCCTTGGCCGTTTGCCATGTGGTGCATTGATATGATCGGAAAGATTGAGCCTACAGCTTCCAATGGTCATCGTTTCATCTTGGTGGCAATTGATTACTTCACCAAATGGGTTGAAGCCGCATCCTATGCCAATGTTACAAAACAAGTGGTCGCTCGTTTCTTAAAACGGGATATCATTTGCCGATATGGAGTTCCCGAAAGAATCATTACTGATAATGGTTCTAATTTGAACAATAAGATGATGGCTGAGTTATGCCGGGACTTCAAAATCGAACACCACAATTCTTCTCCGTACCGCCCAAAGATGAATGGCGCGGTCGAAGCGGCCAACAAAAATATCAAGAAGATTGTGCAGAAGATGGTTGTCACGTACAAAGATTGGCATGAGATGTTACCATTTGCTTTGCATGGGTATCGAACGTCGGTACGCACGTCCACTGGGGCAACCCCATTCTCACTTGTATATGGTATGGAGGCAGTGCTACCGGTTGAAGTAGAGATTCCGTCCCTCAGAGTCATGATGGATGTTAAGCTAGATGAAGCTGAATGGGTACGAGCCAGATTTGATCAGTTGAGCCTTATTGAGGAAAAGCGATTGGCGGCTGTATGTCATGGGCAACTATACCAGCGCAGAATGAAGCAGGCATTTGACCAAAAGGTGCGTCCTCGGGTTTATAAAGTCGGAGATGTGGTACTCAAAAGGATCCTTCCTCCTAATACAGATCACAGGGGCAAATGGACTCCTAATTATGAAGGTCCATTCGTGGTTAAAAAGGTCTTTTCGGGCGAAGCTTTATTGCTTACAACCATGGATGGCGAAGACTTTTCATCCCCTGTCAACTCGGACGTAGTCAAAAAATACTTCGCATGAATAGACCCGCTGGATAATAAAAATAAAAAAAATCCAGGCAAAAAAGGGCATCCCGGCGAACCAAAAACAGAATAAGGTTCGGGCAAAAATTAGGGATATAATTGAAAAAAATCGTACACCCGGTAAGTTGAAAACCCGAAAGGGCAACTTAGGCAAAAAAGGGTATCCTGGTGGATCGAAAACCTGAAAGGGCGGTCCACACAAAAGAGGGATTTAAGCGAATGACTACAGTCTGAGTTATCTGTACCCCATTACCGTTTGAACAACTGACGTTCTGAAGGATAGGAATCGGTCTGATCATTCCTCAGAAGGCAAGGTCGGGGAGTTTTGAAGACATACTGGTCATAACAGAATGGAAACTCAGTGGAATTCCGTTTTCACATTGCCATTAGGATAGTTTCTTTTCTCAATTTTCAGCGATCACCTCTTTCCAGGGATTGCTTCCAGATGTAATTGCCTATTCTGGGCTCTCAGTCAATAAATTGAATTTCAGTAAAAAGCTTTCTATTTTTGTTTTATTGCTTTGTTTGCAAAAACGTCCTAATTGTTGATAAAACATTGCATTTGAAAACATGGCAGCCTTACAATAACATGCGCAGAAAAAACATTTGAAATTACTTCGAATGTTGAATGCTCCCGGATGGTGGATTCTAGCCATGCAATATTCGGGGCATGTGGGCATATTCTTTTGTTGCAGGTAGCAGGTGCAGATGATTTTAAGCACAAGACCAGCAATAAATCACCCCACGCAAAAGACTGGGGCAATTATGGGTAAGGAGATCGGCGTTCATCGTTCGGTCGACGATTGTGTATAACGGGTCGATATCAGTGAATTAAGTTCAGCTGGGTACCGTTGCATCTTATTAAGTCGATTCTCTCATTCAGTACTTCCAACAGCTACAAGCTTTTCTGTGTCGATGATGGTTGCGAATTCCCCAATAAAGTTGCTTCGCAGACACCGAAGTTGATGGTCAATCCCCGTTGAAGTCACAAGAGTTTGAAGAGGCTAGATCTTCTGTAAAATCCTCTTATGACATCCTCTCCGGGGACAAATTGTTGGTTTTCTTAAGCATGGGGCATGTTGTTTCCCCAGCATGAAGTGTTAATCACCCCCCAGTAGAGTTTGATGGTCATTATCCCCAGCGAAGTCGCAGGAGTTTGAAGAGGCTAAATCTTCTGTAAAATCCTCTTATGACATCTTCTTCGGGGACAAATTGTTGGTTTGTCCAAGCATGGGGCATGTTTGTTTCCCCAGCATGAAGTGTTGATCATCCCCAGTAGAGTTTGAGGACAGTTGGTCTTCTGTAAAATCCTCTCGAAAGGCATTCCCCAACATGAGACGCTTTAAAGCAGTTTTCTCCAGCAGAGTTTGTTAAACTCGTCATCAGGAAAGTTCGCCTAACATGGGGCATTGCAGTACTTATCCTAAGCTCGACAGTCACATTCTTCAGCAGACTACTGTGGATTTGCTTTGGGTTTCCCCAACAGATCTCTAAGGACTCTTTCTAGCAAGTTGCAGTGGAATGTTCTAACCAGGATTTGCATATCCCTGGCAGAGTAGCCCTGATACCCAGCAAGATCGTATCTCTGGTCATGGTATCCCCACAGAGGTCAGCATCGAATCTTGTCAGCAACTTCCAGCTGAGTTGTTGTTCTCTCCGCAGAGGTTTATCAGATCGACAGAATCTATTCCTCAACAAGGATGGTACAGCCTTTCCCTAGCCGGGTCAGAAGGTTGATAATCCCTATAAAGGATCTTGGGTTGAATAAATCCCCAAGCAGAGTTTTAATGGCTCATTTCCCCAGCAGGACGTCATTTAAAAATTCTCATCCCCAGCGGAATCGCTGTGACCAGAATTCATTCCCCCAAACAGATGGAATAATTCCTGGCAGAGTCGTCATTCCCTCATATTCTAAAAGTCCAACAGTGGATTGGCAAAAGTCCGTCTTCGGGTGGCAAAAGTCCAACAGTGGATTGGCAAAAGTCCGTCTTCGGGTGGCAAAAGTCCAACAGTGGATTGGCAAAAGTCCGTCTTCGGGTGGCAAAAGTCCAACAGTGGATTGGCAAAAGTCCGTCTTCGGGTGGCAAAAGTCCAACAGTGGATTGGCAAAAGTCCGTCTTCGGGTGGCAAAAGTCCAACAGTGGATTGGCAAAAGTCCGTCTTCGGGTGGCAAAAGTCCAACAGTGGATTGGCAAAAGTCCGTCTTCGGGTGGCAAAAGTCCAACAGTGGATTGGCAAAAGTCCGTCTTCGGGTGGCAAAAGTCCAACAGTGGATTGGCAAAAGTCCGTCTTCGGGTGGCAAAAGTCCAACAGTGGATTGGCAAAAGTCCGTCTTCGGGTGGCAAAAGTCCAACAGTGGATTGGCAAAAGTCCGTCTTCGGGTGGCAAAAGTCCAACAGTGGATTGGCAAAAGTCCAACAGTGGATTGGCAAAAGTCCGTCTTCGGGTGGCAAAAGTCCAACAGTGGATTGGCAAAAGTCCATCTTCGGGTGGCACGAAGCTGCAAAGTCCACCAGTAGTGTGGCAGGCCAGTAGTCGTCTGGAATTGCATAAAAGACATTATCAAAGTCCACCAGTAGTGTGGCAGGCCAGTAGTCGTCTGGAATTGCATAAAAGACATTATCAAAGTCCACCAGTAGTGTGGCAGGCCAGTAGTCGTCTGGAATTGCATAAAAGACATTATCAAAGTCCACCAGTAGTGTGGCAGGCCAGTAGTCGTCTGGAGTTGCATAAAAGACATTATTAAAGTCCACCAGCAGCGTGGCAAGCCAGTAGTCGTCTGGCGTCGTTCAAAAAGACATTATTAAAGTCCACCAGCAGCGTGGCAAGCCAGTAGTCGTCTGGCGTCGTTCAAAAAGACAGTATTAAAGTCCACCAGTAGTGTGGCAAGCCAGTAGTCGTCTGGCGTCGTTCAAAAAGACAGTATTAAAGTCCACCAGCAGCGTGGCAAGCCAGTAGTCGTCTGGCGTCGTTCAAAAGACAGATCTCTCCGACGTTTCATCGAGGACTCAATCCAGCAGTCTCGTTGGGTTTATATCCCTTTTCTTCTTCATCCAGAGCAAATTTTTGGTTATATTTGGTATTCAATCACTATATACCTTGAAAGTCCGAAAGCAATTGCTTTCAGGCATTCAGGTCTACAGCGCTTGAATAGGGGCAGCTGTAATACCCCAAAATTTGCTCTCCTTTTTTGGCATCATAGCATGGCATTATCATTTATCATATCATATCCATCTCATTAGCATTGCATTGCATTTAACATAGAAAAATGAAGCATGGCATCCTTCTTACCATCAGGGCATGTGATCAGGTGGAAGGTGGACAATCAAGGAATCATTCAGAGCACAAAAAGGTCAATCAAGTTGGCTCTAGGCAAGCCAGGAGGTCTCTCATGTCTCATACTATCTCAATTGATCTTCCACAACCTCAAGGAAGTGAGATTCAATGGGAGATTGAAGCACTACATCTTTCACTATGCAAGAGGTTCAAAAATTGAAGGAAAACCCTCAAAAGAGATAGCTCATTGATTCAAAATCATTCTCAAGTGGCATTTCTCATCATCCTTTAAGAGGATACACAACATACTCTGAGGAATTTGAAATTGAAGACTGCACATTTTTCTCCTAGGAGGTGGGCACCAAAACTAGGGTTTCCCATTAAATCAGGGAATCTTTGATTTTTTGAACAAAACTTGATGTCATGGTATTCCATATGTCCTTAAATGTATGTGTGTGGAAGATTGCATCTCAATTGGTTTTAGAAGTGGTTCAATTGGAAGAAAGATCAAGAATCAGAGAAATTGGGGCAAAGTCAAATAATCAGAGGAAAAAGTCAACTCTTGACTTTTTGAGGCGAAAATCATGAAATTCATGTTACATATGTCCAATGTACAAAATTTGATCAAGAAACTCCAAAGGAATCATGAAAAAATCAAGATTTGGAAAGTTGCCATTTTTGGATGAAGTAGGGTTACTAAAAATAGCAAGTTTTGGCCATTTTGCATCAGAATTGGAACCAAGGCCATTCAAAATTGAAGCACCAAATGAAAATTCCACTCTGCCTCAATGAAAGGCCTTGCTTTGAGCTTCAAATCCATGGGTAGAACATCTCCATTGGATAAAAATTGAGTGAGATATGATTGACCAAAGTTTGAGCAAAGTAGGTTCAAAACTAGGTCATGACCAAGGATTTTCAAGTCACGCGCATGTCGTTTTCACAAACACATGGTGGGCCAGATGTTTTGACTTATTACTCATGGTTAGAGGCCTCAAGTGAAAAATCTTTCAACATGGAATTTGTTCATCTATGTGAGATCTTCAAGATTGATGTTCATGGTTTTTTTATTTGATCAAAGGATGAGAAGTTGTAATGGCTCAAAGTATGGTCTATGCAACTGAAATTTGACTAGGTCACAACCAAGTCATGCCACACATGCGCGCATTCTGCAGCATTGTAAGCCTGTCTTGAGTTCCTATGTTTGAAGCTCATTTTCAATATGTTGCAAGTCTCATTTTCACTTCTTTTCAACATCAAAGTTGTTGTACCATGTACACACTTTGAAATGGTACCAAGATCACTCATGTCCATGGCTTGAAGAGAGAGATATCCATGCGCAAACTTCACCATTTCCAACTGAGGAATCACATCAGAGTTAGCAGTTTGGTTCAGACATTCATCAAACAATCCATGAACTTTATTTCCACATTTGGTCAAGCACATATCACCTACACAATGTTTAACATCACGTGCCTTGCATGAAAATAGAGAGAACAACTTGTTGAGCAAGTTTCTGCCACAACAACCTTACCATTCCAAGCTTCACTTTTCATTCCACCATAACTGTCGTGAACATTCCCACACCACACCACAACCATCAATGACTCGCCCCTAACTAACTTAACTCAGTTAGTTAGGGTGGACTCAGTTAACTACCTTGACTCACCCTAACTCAACTCATTAAACCGTGGTAAGCTCACACTATAAAAGAAATCACACACTCCATTTTCATTTTTCAGTTTTGGACAACCACATTTCTCTCCAAGAACACCTCAAACTCTCTCTACTTTCTCTCTGATTCCACACGATTTCAACACTCTTCTTCCACTTTTCATCTGCATTATCATTGTTTGGCATTGTTGAATCAAGAGCAACAAGAACAACTCCATTTCTGCAAGTTCAGCACCATTGCAAGCTTCAACATCCTTCATCTATTTACGAATCCATAGCATTTATTTTGCTAAGTTTGAAGATCTAGAAGCTCAGCATATCAAGCTTTCCTCTGGTTTTTCTCAACATCTCCAATTGCTCCACATTTTCAGGTTTCATCATGCACTCTTCTTCATTCGATTCTCTTTAGTTTTGATTTATTTTTGCTGTCTTAAGCTTGATAGAAGCTCTGCTTACTCCGGCTAGTTGATAGAGCTTCTTAGAAGCCTAGATCCAAACTTAGGGCTTGCTTTAACCTCCTCTGTTTTCTCTGTGTGTGATTGTTATGTGGAAAATGATGTTAGATTCACGATGTGCATAGCGTAAGCTTCATTTTGATACCACATTTGTGCATTTTGGTGAGGATCGAGGTTGCAGACGGTGGAGGTGTGACCGGAGAAGGTGACCGGAGGTCATCTCCGGCCGGTGATCTTGGATGCTAGGGTTTTGGTGTGTTTTAATCGTGTCCGTTGATTTTTCATCATCGTGTGGCCACAGTGGTGCCAGCGCATTAAAATGAGCATGCCTTGCACGTGTTTTATTTTTTTATCAGAGTGACATGCGTGTGGTGTAGTGCATGGTATGGAGTGTGGTCCTTCACGTGTGTGCCTTGGATTTAATTACTTTGACTTTTGTGTTGACCTGACTTGAATCAATGGTGATGATTGATTGACTATTGTTGACTGAAGTGCATGGTTGTTAGAGTGTTCTGCGCGCTTAGTGGACTTAGCCAGAATGCTGTCCACACCCCCAATTTTGAGGCCCATATGATTTTGAACTGTCCAATTGCTATGTTCATACCCCCCTGCATTTTGCATTTAATTTTCATTTTTATTTCTTTCTACACGTTTGATTTCTAATTTTTAAAAATACCAAAACATATTGGAAAATTCTACAAAAATTCATGTGTATTCTTAAAACATTTAGGAAATTTTCTATGATTTTATTTTCTGATTTTATGACCATTTTGCCCCTGTTCCATTATTTCTTTTGAATTTCCATTTGTATGCATACTTAATGTGACATATGATTTTGTGCATTTTTGTTCTTGATCATAAAAAATGATTTTGATGCCTTTCTTTTTGCATTGTGGTCACAATATGTTGAGGTATGTTTGAGATTTATGAGATGATTTTTAAGTCTTTTTTGGATGACTTTTGATGTGTTGCTTTGAGCATGAATGCATGAAACTTCCATGAGACTTTGACCTAATTGTTGAGTGACTTTGGTTCTGATTCATTGCTTGTGGACTTGATATGTTAATGGCATGTGTTTAAGGTGTTTGATTGGTGAAAGTCATAATTTTTGAAGCATGTTTGCTATTTGTTTGAAGCATGAAGTTTAACTTGTTCATTTTGTGAATGCATGCCTCATGTTTGGTTTGCTTGATCATGAAGGCACTTGTGCCATGAGTTGTGGTTTTGTTTGAGGATGTATAGCATGTTAATTGACTTCTGATTGTGACATTTGGGTTTCATCTTTGCATGTTTGATGTTTATCTTGCACCTTAAGTCACTTGTTTCACAAGTATGAACCACATTCACATCACTTCACCTTTTCTTCTTTGCTTCTTGTTGGATTGAGATTTTGTTTGCATGATTTGGTATGCTCATTTAGGACAACATTAGGTTGTGTAAATATGAGTTACATTCTGACTTGGAAGCATGTATAGCATTCAATCTCATTTTACTTTGTTTGTCAACTTGTTTGAATTTGATTTGTTCATTATATTTTCTTACTTTACTTGTAAGTGATTGTGCTAACCATGTAGGGGCTTTGGTAAGTTTCAATTGAGTGTGGATAAGGAATCCACATTCAACTTCTATCCTTTCTCTTTTACAATTCCATTTTGTGTTTTGCTAAGCACTTATGTGCTTTCTTTTAATAACTCATTACTTTCCCTTTTTGAATTACAATTCATCTTCTACTTTAGAAGTGAATTGTTTAATTCATTCTTTCTTTAGACTTTAGGTTGAAACCTCACAAACCTTAGGATCACGCCCTTAACTAATCAATTAGGATGGAGTCTTAGTCCATATAGATTTTTACCTTTATCCTCTCTTGAGTCTCTTTTCTCATCTCAAAGAAAATTCAAAATATATAATAAAGGTGGGCATTTATTGCATTTAGGCCTTTCATATAAAGAAAAGGTTATAAGGGGTCTTCTCTTATAATCTTAAGATGTGTAGCATATGGCCCATCTTAGGTCAATGTGTTACATATTTGATCTTGTATGAGGGACTTAAATGCAATATTTGTTGAAGGTGCAAATAATAAAAAACACTTCTTCATTTCTTAATTAACCAAAACACTTAATAAACACAAGTATGCTAGTGGGTTTGAACCTTGACAATTGGAGCTAAGTGTGGGGGTCTTCTTCACTCTTAGTGTGCTTTCTTACCCATTCCATCTTGGAATGTGAGAATGTACACATTCCGATGACTAAGATTTGGATACACTGTCGTATGCAAACAAATCCAAAACACTTCCTTCTAAAAGACAAGAAACAAACAATAACGTCTTTCCTTCGGGAATTCTTTTCTCACCTCATTCACTCTTAGCGTACGAACGCGCTTCTACTCGTTCTCTTGCAAGATGGTAACGCACTCGGACCAGCGAGCCTGCAACACCTGAGCTAGAACGTAAGCCGTTCTCTAAAAACACAGACAATCCATCCCTAGTGAGGGGAACTACGTCGCTCTGATTCTCATGCTCCCGATGAGATACGTAGGCAGTGGGGTAGGGCCCATGCGAGCACTTCTTTTATTTTCCCTACATTTGTTTCTCTTTCTCCTTTCCTCTTTCGGTTCTTTCTCAGTATTCCTTTCTTTACACCCTTTGATCGAGACAAGCAAGCGTGGATCCCATCGGGTACGATGGACGTGAGGGGGTGCTAATACCTTCCTCTCGCGTAACCGACTCCCTTACCCACTTCTCTTGGTCGCAAGACCATGCTTTTCCTTTCTCTCAGGTTTACGCGGTGTTTCCCTTCCCTCTCTTGGGATAAATACACATTGCTGGCGACTCTATTTCGGTGCCACTTTCGCGTTTGTACTAGGATGAAAATCCCGGGAGCGACACTTGTGTCTTACAACTTTGATAAATTTATGGCTTTTTCCTACACAATAACACACACATTACAAGCACTAAAGGTATATTCTTAAAGTTAGAACAACAACAACAATTCACTAGTGAAACTAATGAAAACATGAGAAAAGAGTGGAAAAAGTGCAAAGAAAAATATGTCATTTTTAGGTCAAATCCGCACCTAACAACTCTCCCCAACTAGATTTTTGCTTGTCCTCAAGAAAAGTATGCCCCTCATTAAAACAAGAAGATTTGCTCAAGCGTATGAATCAACCAAGAATAGATGAAAATGCGTAAAAGCAACGTTCACCACTCAATAGAATCGAACAACGACAAAGAATTAAGTTCTTAAACAAATATCATGAAATGGTTCAAATGACAATTAAATTTTCATACTTGAATCACTCTAACACTCCTCTTCAAAAATAAGAATGAAGAAATTGACGCGTTTTCAACCGCGGGGAAATTTCACTCACCTGACAAACAATGCTAATAGCAATCAAATTCATAAAACATCTAACAATCAAAAATGAAAATATGGAAGCAAAAAGATCACTAAGGGCTTCAAAGGTTGTAGCTTGGTCGGGTTCACAACAAAGGGACATTTCTAAAGGCCATTGAATCGAAATTGCCGATGCAAAAAGAAACATTCACTATACATGGTATTTACACATCATAACTTCATTCACCATTTTCACTTTATCACAAACCTTCTCAAACTTCCTTATGCACAATTATTTCATTCTCTATTTTTCTTATTCAAACAAGCATTATTTTTCTTTTGTTTTTCACATTCTTATGCACACTTTTTCTTTTCATGCTTGTTTGAACTTTTTCAAAAGTTTTAGCAACCTACCATTCTTCTTTTTCATTCTCCCCAACTTGAATTCAACCAAACCTCAAGTGAAGAAATTAAATTAAAACAACGTTCAAAGGTTCAAGGAGAAATTTTTAGAACCTCACAAAATTCAATGATGAACTAAACTTTCAAATTATGTACAACACAAAGTTCATCACTAAACTGAGATCTAAACTGTTTAGGCTCAAAGGGGTTAACGAATACTCACTACTCACGGGTAAGGTACTTTTGGATACGGTTGTGCTTAAATATAAACAAATGCCTTGATCATTTTTAATGCTTCTACAAAATCATAATAATCAACAGATAAAGCATGAATTAAATGAATTAAACAAAGTTATCAGTCATCCAAGCATTTAGTAAACAATGGAGGTTTCTCACAATTTGTGGCTTTTGGACCTAAGTGAATCAAGCATTCAAACCAGTTGCAACATGAAACAAAAATACACATTTGCACAAAGCACAAAATTCTTAAATCAATCTAACATTCTATGAAGTGGTACAATTTACCTCGAATACAATCAAATCTCACCATCCAGACTCGGTCGAAGCTTTATTGAATACTTTTATACAAATAGCAACCAATCTAAAAGAAGTTCTCATCATTCCTGATCACACTAGAGAAAACATAAAAGAAAACAAATACATATAATATAAACAAATGTACAAAGCTCAAAAATATAGAAACTATCGCAATGCGATTCAATATCTAAACACCGATCCCCGGCAACAACGCCATTTTGTTGAAGCTAGAATAGCAACAAGCAAAAATATATAAGTAACCCAGTTTTGTCGTATCCACAGGGATCAGTGTGAGGGAAAGAATGTCGTTCGACGGTATCTACATTTCTTAGCTTATGGATCAAACTTTTTGGTTTAAGATGGAACCAAAAGCAAATACGAAAATGTAAAGACTGAAAATATAAAGTAAAGACTGAATTATAAACGGAGCCTTGTTGGAATTGGATCTCATCAATTGATAACACATGCATTCATCTAATCATATTATACATAAATCAATCATTCTCCTAATATCCTCACGTATCACCCACGTCAGAGGTTATGTCTAACACAACATCGAGAGATCGACTGTATTGCCTCATTGGTGATGTCTCACGCAACAAAAACCAACACAGAGCATTAAGAGCTGATACTCACGTAAGTGTTCAGTCTAAATCTATCTCTAGAGTTCAAAACAAAACAGATAATCATCTTAGATCTAAATCTGAAGAGTATATGTCTATAGCGGTTCAAATCAAAGATAAACAGGTAAACAAAGATGACACCAACATAAGATAAATGAGTGCTTCATATAAAATGCCAACGAACAGAATACATATATACGTTTAACCCTTTTTTACATGTATTCAACAAATTTGCCAAATGAATGTGAATACCGTTCTTCATCACTATTATCACGCATCCTCGCAATACCGTATCGATCCTACTCATGCTAGCCATGATACTTAATCAACACAATACAACAAAAGATACAATGAATATCAACTTACAAAACCATGTCAAAAGTTTTACTCATTGATAGATGAAAATCTAAGATCAAGGATTTGTAAAGGTTTTGTCAAGACCACAAATAATCAATCAAAGACAACAACAATAGAGAACCAAAACATATTCACAAACATACATTAGATGAAATACATAAGGTGTGAAAATTCTATTTATAATACATTCAGGAATTTTCATGTTCACTAAGCGAACCACTTCATTCGCACAACGATTGGAAAAAATAGGCACTTCAGGTGCCTCTGAATAGTTAAACCGCCCCAGAAATTCCTGTGAGTTCGCAATGCAAAGGATCACCCGCAAAGCAAACACTCGTTTTCCCATTTGCAAAGCGAACTTTAGTGCCTTTTGCCCCTGCCAAAATTTGTGTCCATTCGCTAGAACCTCGCCAGATGTTTGCAAAGCGAAGCTTCACTAGCAATTCGCAAAGCGAATATACTGAAGTATTCCTCATTTCTTTGACAGCTTGCACCACTTTCTTGTGTCTTACAACTTTGATAAATTTATACCTTTTTCCTACACAATAACACACACATTACAAGCACTAAAGGTATATTCTTAATGTTAGAACAACAACAATAATTCACTAGTGAAACTAAAGAAAACATGAGAAAATAGTGGAAAAAGTGCAAAGAAAGATATGTCATTTTTTGGTCAAATCCGCACCTAACAACTCTCTCCAACTAGATTTTTGCTTGTCCTCAAGCAAAGAATGCCCCTCATTAAAACAAGAAGATTTGCTCAAGCGTATGAATCAACCAAGAATAGATGAAAATGCGCAAAAGCAACGTTCACCACTCAATAGAATCGAACAACGACAAAGAATTAAGTTCTTAAACAAATATCATGAAATGGTTCAAATGACAACTAAATTTTCATACTTGAATCACTTTAACACTCCTCTTCAAAAATAAGAATGAAGAAATTGACGCGTTTGCAACCGCGGGGAAATTTCACTCACCTGACAAACAATGCTAATAGCAATCAAATTCATACAACATCTAACAATCAAAAATGAAAATATGGAAGCAAAAAGATCGCTAAGGGCATCAAAGGTTGTAGCTTGGTCGGGTTCACAACAAAGGGACATTTCTAAAGGCCATTGAATCGAAATTGCCGATGCAAAAAGAAACATTCACTATACATGGTATTTACACATCACAAGTTCATTCACCATTTTCACTCCTTTATCACAAACCTTCTCAAACTTCCTTATGCACAATTATTTCATTATCTATTTTTCTCATTCAAACAAGCATTCTTTTTCTTTTGTTTTTCACATTCTAATGCACACTTTTTCTTTTCATGCTTGTTTGAACTTTTTCAAAAGTTTTAGCAACCTACCATTCTTCTTTTTCATTCTCCCAAACTTGAATTCAACCAAACCTCAAGTGAATGTTCCTTGCTTTAAAACAATGTTCAAAGGTTCAATAAGAAATTTTTAGAACCTCACAAAATTCAATGATGAACTAAACTTTCAAATTATGTACAACACAAAGTTCATCACTAAACTGATATCTAAACTGTTTAGGCTCAAAGGGGTTAACGAATACTCACTACTCATGGGTAAGGTACTTTTGGATACGATTGTGCTCAAATATAAACAAATGCCTTGATCATTTCTAATGCTTCCACAAAATCACAATAATCTACAGATAAAGCATGAATCAAACGAGTTCAACAAAGTTATCAGTCATCCAAGCATTTAATAAACAATGGAGGTTTCTCACAATTTGTGGCTTTTGGACCTAAGTGAATCAAGCATTCAAACAAGTTGCAACATGAAACAAAAATACACATTTGCACAAAGCACAAAATTTTTAAATCATTCTAACATTCTATGAAGCGGTACAATTTACCTCGCATACAATCAAATCTCACCATCCAGACTCGATCGAAGCTTCATTGAATACTTTTATACAAATAGCAACCAATCTAGAAGGAGTTCTCATCATTCCTGATCACACTAGAGAAAACATAAAAGAAAACAAATATAATATAAAGAAATGTACAAAGCTCAAAAATATAGAAACTTTCGCAATGCAATTCCAAATCCAAACACCAATCCCCGACAACGGTTGTACTCACTACTCACGGGTAAGGTACTTTCTTCTTCAACTCTTTGTGTGCATCCTTTTCTTGATCCGTCGTGTTCTCTGCAAGCGCTGTTACTCCTTCCTTCACAAGATCCCAAAGATCTTGATAACAGAAATCCACCTTGATCTGCTTGCACCAGTTCTCATAATTTTCTTTCTTGAGAATCGAAAGGCTCGCCGGAAAGTGCCAGTTCGAATAGTTCATCGCCATCACGATTTTCCTTCCTTAAATCGCAACTGGAGCTCTAGATACCAAATGTTGGAATTAACCCAAAACCTTTTGGAAATTCCTATTCAATCTCGATCTCAAGATTGTTAACAAACACATAATGGCAATGAAAAGGGTTGAGAAAGAACAGAAAGAAAAGAAAGAAAAACGTTGGAAGAGAAGATGAACAATTTACTGCAGAGAACTCTCTGCCCACAAACTGTGGAAATTCTGTTATTTCACTTGCAACTGCAAACTATGAATATAAGTTCTCAATTCTGAGAGTCTTCTTCTTACAAAAAATAAGGGTTTCTCCCTATTTATAGATTTAGGTTAGCTTGCACCTCAAGTCAATGCTCAAAACTATAAAAGCCCAAAATAGTTAACATTACTAAAATAGGCCTAAGTCGAAATCATGTGTGAAGGGACCTCTTTCGACACTTCGACACACTATTACAATGTAACACACACATTATCACAATTCGTCTGGTCCTTGTTTCTGTCGAGCTAAACTGCTTCGACACAAAGAATTACAATTCAACAAGAAATGTTCCAAACAGGAAAAAGATTAAACAAGAGACTATGAAGTAGAATATGTATGCAAGAAATGATTATGTAAAGGATTAAAAGTTAATTAACTTGGTGAACTCAAACTCAAAGTGAGATTTAACTCGTTAATGGTGATAATTCCAACCAAGAACCAAGAGACCTTTTACTCTTTATTATTTAATTTTTTCTTGCGATTATGATAATCACTCTCTAATACTCTCTAATAGATTAAAACATGTGTCTAATAAATTATGTAGTAAACTATATGTCTAATCGATTAGGAAACCTCTTAATCAGTTAGACTTCGTAGCTGCCAATTTCTTTCCTAAAAAAAGTTAATCATAATTGATTAAAGAGCACAACGGCCATATAAAAGTATTTTCTTTTTTGGTTACACATTTTCTTATATATAAAGAGGATTTATGTTCACTTTTAACAACGAAGAAATATAATAATTTCACTCCTCTATTTTACTAACTAACTCTCTTCTTTGAAATATTTTTTTACTCATAAAATTATTTTAATGTTGAAAGAGTGAAATACTTAAATAAAACTTGTATAACAACGATAATTGTAAATCAAGAGTATCATCATTTTGTAATATTCATATTGATATAAACTGTGAAATACAAACTTTTGAAATTTTTTTGTGAAAAAAAATATTTCTCATTATTTCTCTTACCCTAAAACGCCACAATTACATGGAGTTGTTGAGATAAAAAAAAAAAAACCTCTTCAAGAGTTTTTCATAACCATGATCAATGAAAAAAATTATGCTAAGCACTTGAGATGTGAACACAACACAAGGTGTAATATTCAAAATAGGATTTACATATAAAACATATGTTAAATAGGATTCTTTATGAACTGCGGAAAAGAAAAAAACTCAATATTTCATGTTTTTATCAATTTGGTTGTACTTATTATATTTTAAACACTAAGGATTACCTTAACATGTTTCACTCAAAAGTACAAAAGGTGTCTTATTAGGATATTCAACTCTCTAGGGCATACAAAATACATAACAAAGATACATTGTTTGGTGAAGAATCAAATCAATCAAGCAAAGTTTGATGGTAAAGAGCTTGACAATTATGTGTCAAAGATTTTGGAAAAATATGAATAAATCCAAATTCTAGAGAAACCAGATTCAAGACCCTTCGGAAAACACATTTAGCAATGATTCCTTTGGTGAAGAAGACTCTAGAAAAAAAATCTCGGGTGAATTAGATGATGCAACTTGTAGATGTATCTGGTCTTAGTCATCATTTGAAGCACAAGTCATCTCACCTATAATATATCTAATATTACGAAACACAGAAAATATTTGGGAACCAAATCATCCTTCATAAAGTAGTAGTTCTTCATGGGATTCATTTCTCTTATAGAATTATCTTCTATATTTGAAGCTTTAAGTGATGATAGATGAATGATTTTCATCAAGAATAACGTAATGATTTTCATAAAACTGATGTTTGGGATTTTTTCCCTCACTCAAAGGATAGAACTACAACTAATACAAGTAATACATTTCATGACAAAACTCTCACCTCAGCCAATTAAAAACCGAGGACATATACCTTGGAGCGCGACCTTTTAATTTTTTTAAAATTAAATCTAATCCCTCAATTTTTGTTAAACCGGCAGAAAATGAAGCTCAGGGTTTGAGTTTCGATTCACAACTCATACAATTCCGTATTTTACTTAGAACTAAAATGGCGTCCACAATTTATTTAATTTTTTTTACAATATAAAAAATATATTCTCTCGATTTTTTGTACAATCGAAAGGAAATGAAGTCCAGGGTTAGACCTTCGACTCTTAGCTCCTACAGTTTCATGTTTTATTTATAACCAAAATGGCGCTCTTATTTTATTTAATTCTTTAACTACAATATATATTGTCTTTTCCCTCGATGATTGCTGCCAACCGAGATATAAAATTCAAACAAAATTTTATTCCAACATCAGAATATTACGTCTAACTCACTTAGGCATTTCTCATAAATGTTTTGCGCCCTAGCAAATGAACGAAACGACATTCTTCATCTTCTCCACTCAACGAACAAAACATTATTCTTCATCTCCTCCAAGTCAAATTAAGTAAACAAAGGAGAATGGAAGCCCGAATAAGAAAACTCGAACCTCAAACCAACACATTTATTTGACTATCTCATTATGTTTCAGGTATGTGTTGAAATGAAGTGTACTAGGGGGTTTTTTATATCGTCTCCACATGGATTGTAGTGATATCGGTTGCTGTTCTACAGTTTCTAATATTTTAAGTAGGGTTTTCAAAGTTTGTTTGTTTTGGATCATAAGTTTGTCACGATTTTTGTAGCAAAGATTAAATTCTAAAAGATGTTTGTTTAAAAAAATATATCAAAGATATATTTAGTCAACCTAACTTGTATATATTCGATAAATCAAGCATGTGAACTCGTTTCTGATTAATACAATTAGGTATCCTCTCAATACCGTCTATGTCTAGAGCGGTGCTGTGAATATTATTGTATCCGTCATTAGATGATGTCTCATGTAGCAACCAATACAATATCTTTAAGAACAACACAAAGCAAATATCAAATCACAAATCTACGTCTAGAGTTTGTTTGTTGATAGATGAATATTTTAGATAAGGGTTTGTAAAATCTATGTCTAGAGTGATACAAATCATAAATGGATCTTTAAGAACAAAAACATTCAACATATATTCATCATTCACTTGTTCACATACAAATAGATCAAAAGAAATACATACATGCTAAGATAGACTACCTCTACCTTTGATACAAAGGATTTAGCTATCCATTGTTATGGTAGCTTGCTTTACAAGAAAAGAAAAAAGATGAATGAGCATCCAAATGAATAATCAATCTAGGATGCGAATCCAGCTTCTACTTGCAAAATATCACTTCTTGATGAAGAAATGATGATCTTAGGGTTTTTTCTCCCGCGCCAATGTTCTCTCTATGAAAAAATGAAGTTTCTAAGTTATGATCCCCAAAAAGTAGGAAAAAGTACATAAATATCTTTTCAGAATCTGTCATGTTCGCACTGCGAACTCCATTTTTAGGCACTTGAAGTGCCTCTGAACAGCTAAACCGCCCTGAGATTTCCTTAACTTCGCACTGCAAACCTGCTCGCTCAGATCTCGCACTGCCATCAGCAAGGGGTTTAGCTACTGCCATCCTTAATTTCCAGTTCGGTGTGCCTTTGCTCTGAGCTCGCTACTGCTTCGCACAGCGAACATGCTGGATTCTTCCTCATTTCTTTCGCTTCCTTGTCCATTCAATTGTGCCTTATTCTTTGATAATCCAACCTATTTCTTACATAATAGCACACATATCAAGGCATCCAAAGGTAAAATCAATTATCTTGAAGAATCACACGAGAACATGGAATAATTAAATTGAAACTTGAGAAAAGAGTTGAAAAATGCCAAGAATCATGGATCAAAATAAGACATATTTGGCATTCAACAAACACTCCCCAACTAGATTTTTGCTTGTCCTCAAGCAAAGTATGCCCCTCATGACAACAAGAGGATTTTTTCAAGCATAGATTCAACTAAGAAAAGATATATGGTTCAAATTCAATCATAAGAATGCATACAAGTAATGATCATAACTTCCTAGAATCAACAATGAAAAAGAATTTAGTTCTTAAATAAATATCATGCAATGTTTCACAAAACAACTAAACTCTCATGCTTGAATCACTCTAACACTGCTCTTCAATTAATGGATGAAGGAAATTGTGCATTTGTAACCGCGGGACAATTGCACAATTTAATTCATACATTTATGAATCTGTAATACCCCGTATTTTATGACACCGACTAATATTGCATTGTGATTAATTGAGTCCGGTTGCTCTGAGAAATTATTTGATAAAATAATTAGAGTAACTTCGGTACTTAGAATTGATCCAATAAATATTAATTGTTTCGGAGACATTTATTTAATTTGGACTTGAGAGACTATTTGGACATTTAGTAGTATTATTTCCAATACTAGGTGACTATATTTCTTTTCCTTCCATTTGCCAAAGATAGAAAGACATAGAGAAAGTTAGAGGAAAGAAAGAAGGAAGAAAGCAAAGGAAGGAGAGAAAAAGAGGAGAAGAAGAAATTTGAAGGAAACGCTCAAGATCATCATCCAATCTTCATCCAAACTTCTCAATCATCTGCATCTTGCTCTATTTGAAGGTGGGTTCTAGTTAGTACCATTGTTAGAGAGCTCTAGAGAGTTTTTGGATTTAGGTTAGATTATGAAAATATGAAATTTTATGGTTGAATCTTGTTATAAATGTTGTTGAATGCTTGTTATCATGTCTATACTGAGTTTAGACCATGTGGATATTATTGGGTTGTGTTTTGATGGAGAAATTATGACTTGGAAGTGAAGAACAGCAGCTGGGAGAAGTTCTGGTTCGCAGGGTTCGCCTAGCGAACCTGGGGCGAAGCCCAGCGAACAGCAATCGAGGGTTCGCCTAGCGAACCCAACCGTTCGCCTAGCGAAGGTTGGCTGGCATGTTCGCCTAGCGAACTTTGTGTGTTTTGAATATGGGAACTTACTGCCTTGGTGCTCGCTGGCACTTTCGCCTAGCGAAGGTGAAGGCGAAGGTTCGCCAGACGTTCGCCTAGCGAACTTATGGTGTTTTAGGTCTGGGAGTTTTCTGTTTAATTACTCGCCAGCTTGCTCGCCTAGCGAAGGCGGAGGCGAAGGCTCGCCAGCTCGTTCGCCTAGCGAACCTGGGGCGAGCGGTGTTGTTTTTCTTAACTTGTTTCCGTCATATCTTTTCATCCGCTTGCCCGTTTTGGATGTTACGTATATCAATATAAAGCTGGAGAAATGATCTTTATGATGATGATGAGCATTGTCAATTTTATTGCCCGATTAAATAATCGGAGGGAACTCGAAGTGGATTTCATTTGATATTTTTATGTAAACTATGTTTAAATGATGTTAAACTAATCTATTACACTAATAGGGTATGTTTTGCCTAATCTATAGCTGTTAGCATGATTGTGATTGAAAATGCATGAAATATGAAAATGAAATAGAGAGAGAGAGAGAGAGGAAAACATCAACTTTAAATATAGGAAGACCTAGAATGACTAGGAGGTTTACGTTTCTAGTTGTGGCTAGGATTGATGAATGTTGAGATAAGTGGAAGACCCTAGTATGGAAACATGAGGGATCGCGACTAGTGATCGATACCTAAGTAACGGTGACCCGCGTTCCGATCCTCTTATGAGGGATAACCGGGGAGGTTGCTTAGATGATGGTATTATTGACCCGTGTTGAAGGGCCCCTGGTGTGGGCTGACCGGGGAAAGTACTATGTGTAGATAACCGTGACCCGTGTTGGATAGCCCTTGTGGATGGCCGGGGAAAGTTATTTGCCTTAGCATCCATGACTCGTGTCGAAAACTCTTTGGAAGGGTTGGCCGAGAATGTTTGACTACGAATTTAAGGATCTGTGACTCGTGTCGAATCCTCTTGTAGGGTTGGCCGGAGAAGGATGCCTTCGTGGGAGATACCCATTGTCGATGCGAGAGTTAGAGGACTCGTGAGTATGTTTCCATATAGGGCAAGAATGAAATTGTGAACTCAAGGTCCTTTTCCCTTCCCCGGACTTGAGTTAGGATTGTTAGAACCACCAATAATCCGAGAGAATCCATAAGATAGGGAACTCGCTGAGATTTGATGTATCTCACCCCACTGTTGTTGTTTACATCACAGGTCCTGCAGGTTCGGTGACGGGTAAGGATAAAGTGGTTTGACTTTTCCTTCCGGTTCGTAGATTTTGATGATGGCATGGCTTCCGCTATGGCATTTTTTTGAGATCATTGCATTGATCTAGCTCTTAGTTTTTATCATGTGGGAACATCTTATATATGTAATGCCTTAGTTTTGTGTTGTACTAGGGGCATTTATGTGTATAATGTGTTAACTAAGACTTATTGTATTTCAATACCAAATACTTGGATTCATATATATAATTTATGCTTTGATGTATGGATCTTATATGTGGGTGTTACAGTTGGTATCAGAGCAGGTCGTATCCTCGACCTAGCCATGAAATAGTATAAGTGTTTATTTCCGTTTCATATACGTTGTGTCGCCGTGGGTCTTAAGCGTTATATTTATGGCATTGAGCCTGATCAACTTAATTCTATTTGTATGACCTTTAGGAACATGGCTGATGGACGTAGAAACCCTCGTGGTAGGCCCCGCACCACTCCTCAAGGGACGAATCCGTCGGTTGGCGATGGAAATGCTTTGTTGTATCAGTTCATGCAACAGATGCAGCAACAACAGAATTTGTTCATGCAGCAAATGGTGCAGCAAATGAATGGAGGTCCGCATCCTCCGGTAGTGGTTCCCGAAGCTGTAGGTGGGAATTTTCGGGACTTTATCCGCATGAACCCTCCGGAATTTCAGGGTGGATTAGATCCCGTGAAGGCTCACGAATGGATTTCAGGTATGGAAAGGATTTTCTTGATAGTCCATTGCAGCGAAGAGAATAAGGTGTTGTTTGCTTCCCATTCTCTAAAGGGTCCCGCCATGAGATGGTGGGAGAGTGCTTCGGCTTTAATGGTCATTCAAGGGGTGCCAAGGGTTTGGGAACAATTCAAGGTTGTTTTCATGGAGAAGTACTTTCCGAGTTCTCTGAGAACTCAGAAAGAGTTTGATTTTCAACAATTAAGACAAGGAAGTATGACGGTAGCCAGTTATGCTGAGAAGTTCGAAGACATGGTTGCATATTCCAGGCAGGCTATGTATGCGCCGGACGAGAGGTGGAAGGTGGACCAATTTATTTTTGGACTTCGAGCTGAAATATCCCATAGTGTCTCTCAGAGGGAGTTCACTACTTATGTTGAAGTGTTAAGACAATGCTATGTGGCAGAACATAGTTTGAAAAAGGTTCGAGATGAAAGTGTGGCAAGTCGGGTAACTCAAGGTGATCGTGGAAGGTCTAATCAATCATTTAGACCTAGGCCACAATCCTTCAAGGGGAAACAAGTGCAAGGTAGTAAGCCTAATACTCCTCCCTTGTGTCGGTTGTGCAACAAGTATCATTTTGGGAAGTGCAACGATGGAGTCTTTAGATGTTATCAGTGTGATGGAGTGGGCCACATGGCAAGGGATTGTCCTAAGAGTAAGAATCAAGTGCAAGGAAAAAAGCACCGGTCGAGTCTACACCTTGGATGCAAGGAAGAAGAAGAGTGACAATTCTTTGATTGCTGGTACGTGCCTAGTTAACGGCTTTCCTTGTTTTGTTTTATTTGATTGCGGAGCTACACATTCTTTCGTATCGATGCAATGTATGAAGCGACTTGGGTTGCGGTCTGTTCCCTTGTCTCCTCCTATGGTGGTCACTACCGCCATGGATGAAATGGTTGAGACGCCTATGATGTGTGGAAATTGTGTGCTATCTGTGAATGGTAGAGTTTTTCAGATTGACCTTATTTGTCTACCGCTTAAGAAAGTGGATGTCGTTTTGGGAATGGATTGGCTTTCTGCTAATTCGGTATTTATTGGGTGTGAGGAAAAGCTTATCATCATTCCGTCTGTTGAGGCTACACCAAAGGATGTTTTAACAACTATTCTAGAAGGTACGGTTGATATGATAAATCTCTTGTTTGAAGAAGAAAAATCGGTTATGTTGGTTCTCACTAAGGAAGGGAGTAGTGACCTTCAGGTTATGGATATTCCCGTAGTTTGCGAATTTCCTGAAGTTTTCCCCGAAGATGTCACTTCTCTTCCTCCGGAGAGGGAAGTGGAATTTTCTATTGACCTGGTACCGGGAACGGCTCCTATATCCGTTTCTCCGTATCGGATGGCACCGAAGGAGTTAAGGGAATTAAAGGATCAGTTAGAAGAACTCATGGCGAAACATTTCGTGCGGCCTAGTGTTTCTCCGTGGGGAGCCCCTGTTTTACTGGTGAAGAAGAAGGACGGTGGGATGCGGATGTGCATCGATTATCGTCGGTTGAATAAAGTCGCCATTAAGAACAAGTATCCCTTGCCCAGGATAGACGACCTTTTGGATCAATTGAAAGGAGCCTGCGTGTTCTCGAAGATTGATTTGAGGTCAGGTTATCACCAAATCCGAGTGAAGAGTTCCGATGTACCTAAGACTGCATTTAGGACCCGTTATGGCCATTACGAATTCTTAGTGATGCCTTTCGGTGTGACAAATGCTCCAGCCGTTTTTATGGATTACATGAACCGAATATTTCAAGCTTACTTGGACCAGTTCGTGGTAATCTTCATTGACGATATTCTTATTTATTCTCGTACTTCACAAGAGCACGAGGAACATCTGAGAATTGTATTATCGGTGTTGCAAGAGAAGCAACTTTTTGCTAAATTGAGTAAGTGTGAATTTTGGATGGCAGAAGTTAAGTTTCTTGGTCACGTTATATCCCAAGGTGGTGTCGCAGTAGATCCGTCGAAGGTAGAAGCCGTGATAAATTGGGAAAGGCCGAGAAATGCCTCAGAGGTCAGAAGTTTCTTAGGGCTGGCAGGTTACTATAGGAGGTTCATCGAAGGTTTCTCTAAGTTGGCTTTACCGATGACGAAGCTTACTCGTAAAGATTTTGCTTTTGAGTGGGATTTGGGTTGTGAGCAAAGTTTCATGAAGTTGAAGGAGAGATTGACAACGGCTCCGGTGTTAATCATTCCTGATCCTAACAACTCTTATGAAGTGTTTTGTGATGCTTCTAAAATGGGATTGGGAGGTGTTCTGATGCAAGATGGTCAAGTAGTAGCTTATGCCTCCCGACAATTGAAAATTCATGAACAAAATTATCCAACTCACGATTTGGAATTGGCGGCGGTTGTTTTTACACTAAAGGTGTGGCGGCATTATTTGTATGGTGTACGTTTTGAAATGTTCAATGACCATAAGAGCTTGAGGTATTTATTTGACCAAAAGGAGTTAAATATGCGACAACGAAGATGGATGGAGTACTTAAAGGATTATGATTTAGAATTGAAGTATCATCCAGGAAAAGCGAATAAGGTAGCAGATGTGTTAAGTCAGAAATTAGCGCATGGCGCGAAATTGATGATTTTGGAGTATGCATTGTTGGAGAATTTTAGAGATCTTAATCTTCAGGTTGTATGGGCCCAAGATGGTGTGATTATGGGAAATTTGAATGTCAATTCTACTCTGAGAGTTGAGATTCACCAAGGACAAATGACAGATGAGAAGTTGCAAGAAGTGTTACTTCTACCGGGTTTTATTCAGGCTACCGACGGAATTATTATGTTCGACCAAAGAATTTGTGTTCCGAATGATGCAATGTTAAGAAGGAAGATTTTGGATGAAGCTCATAAAGGTACTTTTACGATACATCCTGGTTCTTCGAAGATGTATCAGGATTTGAAGAAGGACTATTGGTGGGGCGGAATGAAAAAGGATGTTGCGATGTATGTGTCAGAATGTGCAGTGTGCCAACATGTTAAGATTGAACACCAAAGGCCGGGCGGTATGTTGCAACCTTTAGAAATTCCAGTTTGGAAATGGGATAGCATTTCTATAGACTTTGCAGTTGGTTTGCCCCGTACGCAAGGTGGTTATGATTCAATTTGGGTGATTGTGGATCGACTAACGAAATCTGCGCACTTCTTGGCGGTGAAGACTACATTTAAGGCAAGTCATCTTGCGAGGTTGTTTATTGCGGAAATTGTAAGATTGCACGGTATTCCTTCTAATATTGTGTCGGACAGAGATCCGAAGTTTACTTCAAGGTTTTGGAAGGTCTTTCAACAAGCCATGGGGACGGAGTTGCGTTTGAGCACGTCTAATCATCCTCAGACGGATGGTCAGACTGAGCGAACGATACAAACGATGGAAGATATGTTGAGAGCTTGTGTGTTAGAAAATAAAGGGAATTGGAAAGAACTTATACCATTGATTGAGTTTTCCTATAATAATAGTTATCATGCTAGCATCGGTATGGCTCCGTATGAAGCGTTGTATGGGCGAAAATGTAGAACACCCTTGTGTTGGGAGGAAGTTGGGGAAGATAGAATCTTAGGACCCGAAATCATCCAAGAGACTACAGAAAAGATTCGAATGATCCGCGAGAAAATTAAGCAAGCACAAGACCGTCAAAAGAGTTACGCGGACAATCGAAGGAGACCTTTAGAATTTGAAGAAGGTGATCATGTATTCTTGAAAGTTACTCCTAGATTGAGATTGAAAAGACCGTTTAAGTCACGCAAGTTGAGCCCGAGATACGTAGGACCGTATCAGATCTTAGAAAGAATTGGTGAAGTAGCTTAGAGGTTGGCCTTACCGCCTTCTCTGTCGGAAATGCATGATGTCTTCCATGTATCTCAGCTTCGGAGATTTGTTCCCGATCCTCTTCAGCCGATTCTACCGGATACTATTGAGATAGAAGCGGATTTGACGTTTGAACCTCAACTGAGCCGCATTGTGGGAAGAGAAACGAAGGTATTAAGGAACAAGGACATTCCTCTCGTTAAGGTGCAGTGGGATGTAACGCATCCGGGAGATGCCACTTGGGGACTTGAATCAGAAATGCGAGGTGTTTACCCTTATCTGTTCAGGTTAATTTTAAATTCGAGGGCGAATTTCTATTTAAGGGGGGGAGGATGTAATACCCCGTATTTTATGACACCGACTAATATTGCATTGTGATTAATTGAGTCCGGTTGCTCTGAGAAATTATTTGATAAAATAATTAGAGTAACTTCGGTACTTAGAATTGATCCAATAAATATTAATTGTTTCGGAGACATTTATTTAATTTGGACTTGAGAGACTATTTGGACATTTAGTAGTGTTATTTCTAATACTAGGTGACTATATTTCTTTTCCTTCCATTTGCCAAAGATAGAAAGACATAGAGAAAGTTAGAGGAAAGAAAGAAGGAAGAAAGCAAAGGAAGGAGAGAAAAAGAGGAGAAGAAGAAATTTGAAGGAAACGCTCAAGATCATCATCCAATCTTCATCCAAACTTCTCAATCATCTGCATCTTGCTCTATTTGAAGGTGGGTTCTAGTTAGTACCATTGTTAGAGAGCTCTAGAGAGTTTTTGGATTTAGGTTAGATTATGAAAATATGAAATTTTATGGTTGAATCTTGTTATAAATGTTGTTGAATGCTTGTTATCATGTCTATACTGAGTTTAGACCATGTGGATATTATTGGGTTGTGTTTTGATGGAGAAATTATGACTTGGAAGTGAAGAACAGCAGCTGGGAGAAGTTCTGGTTCGCAGGGTTCGCCTAGCGAACCTGGGGCGAAGCCCAGCGAACAGCAATCGAGGGTTCGCCTAGCGAACCCAACCGTTCGCCTAGCGAAGGTTGGCTGGCATGTTCGCCTAGCGAACTTTGTGTGTTTTGAATATGGGAACTTACTGCCTTGGTGCTCGCTGGCACTTTCGCCTAGCGAAGGTGAAGGTGAAGGTTCGCCAGCGTTCGCCTAGCGAACTTATGGTGTTTTAGGTATGGGAGTTTTCTGTTTAATTACTCGCCAGCTTGCTCGCCTAGCGAAGGCGAAGGCGAAGGCTCGCCAGCTCGTTCGCCTAGCGAACCTGGGGCGAGCGGTGTTGTTTTTCTTAACATGTTTCCGTCATATCTTTTCATCCGCTTGCCCGTTTTGGATGTTCCGTATATTAATAGAAAGCTGGAGAAATGATCTTTATGACGATGATGAGCATTGTCGATTTTATTGCCCGATTAAATAATCGGAGGGAACTCGAAGTGGATTTCATTTGATATTTTTATGTAAACTATGTTTAAATGATGTTAAACTAATCTATTACACTAATAGGGTATGTTTTGCCTAATCCATAGCTGTTAGCATGATTGTGATTGAAAATGCATGAAATATGAAAATGAAATAGAGAGAGAGAGGAAAACATCAACTTTAAATATAGGAAGACCTAGAATGACTAGGAGGTTTACGTTTCTAGTTGTGGCTAGGATTGATGAATGTTGAGATAAGTGGAAGACCCTAGTATGGAAACATGAGGGATCGCGACTAGTGATCGATACCTAAGTAACGGTGACCCGCGTTCCAATCCTCTTATGAGGGATAACCGGGGAGGTTGCTTAGATGATGGTATTATTGACCCGTGTTGAAGGGCCCCTGGTGTGGGCTGGCCGGGGAAAGTACTATGTGTAGATAACCGTGACCCGTGTTGGATAGCCCTTGTGGATGGCCGGGGAAAGTTATTTGCCTTAGCATCCATGACTCGTGTCGAAAACTCTTTGGAAGGGTTGGCCGAGAATGTTTGACTACGAATTTAAGGATTTGTGACTCGTGTCGAATCCTCTTGTAGGGTTGGCCGGAGAAGGATGCCTTCGTGGGAGATACCCATTGTCGATGCGAGAGTTAGAGGACTCGTGAGTATGTTTCCATATAGGGCAAGAATGAAATTGTGAACTCAAGGTCCTTTTCCCTTCCCCGGACTTGAGTTAGGATTGTTAGAACCACCAATAATCCGAGAGAATCCATAAGATAGGGAACTCGCTGAGATTTGATGTATCTCACCCCACTGTTGTTGTTTACATCACAGGTCCTGCAGGTTCGGTGACGGGTAAGGATAAAGTGGTTTGACTTTTCCTTCCGGTTCGTAGATTTTGATGATGGCATGGCTTCCGCTATGGCGTTTTTTTGAGATCATTGCATTGATCTAGCTCTTAGTTTTTATCATGTGGGAACATCTTATATATGTAATGCCTTAGTTTTGTGTTGTACTAGGGGCATTTATGTGTATAATGTGTTAACTAAGACTTATTGTATTTCAATACCAAATACTTGGATTCATATATATAATTTATGCTTTGATGTATGGATCTTATATGTGGGTGTTACAGAATCAATCAAATCATACATTATAGAAGCAAAAGATCATTAAGGACTTTCAAGGTTATAGTTTGGTCGGGTTCATAAAAAAGGGTCATTTTTAAAGGCCATTGAATTGAAATTGTTAATACAAAAGATACATTCACTATACAAGTTATTTACACATTACAACTCCATTCACCTATCCCTCTTTTCAATTGCTCACCTTTTCAAAAGAGCAACCAATCTTGGGAGAAACTTCATTGGATACTTTTTTTTTAAACGAGAAACCAATCTAGAAGTTCAATCACTCAATATTAAGGAAGAAGCATGAAAAATCAAAACAAATAAAACATAAAATAAACTAAAATTGAACATTCATTAACTGAAAACTTTTAACTCATAAAAACAAACTGTCATGGTGTAAAACACCAACAAAAGTACCCAAAAATGGTACATATCACATCAAAATAATCCAACTACAAGGATATGGTACAACAAAAAACTAAAATACAATAATATCAAAATAAAGTAATGATCAAAAGCTTAACAGAAAACTTCATTTTATAGCACACAAGGAGGTAAGCTAAAGATCATGCTAAACAACAACAATCATCAGACTAATCTGCATCAGAATCGGACTCCGTCTCCTCACCATCACTGTCACCTTCATCATCATCATCATCATCCTCCTCATCGTCTTCAGCATCAGCTACACCACCCGCCTCCTCTCGATAAAATGGCCTTTCCTTAGGCCAACCAACATGTGTTAGGAACTGCTCCCTAGACATGATAGAATGATCAACAATGGGCTCTCGGTGCTCTAACTGCAAAAGCTGCATAGAATCGTGAATGGAAATCATAGCCCGCTGGGTAGCCTACATCCAGTCCCAGTTATAGTTGCAAACCTCCATTTGATTTGGGTCAAAGCCCTAGAAGTTTGCAACCCTGGAACTAGAACCTGCATCTACACCTGTAACCTGTGTTGTTATAGCTCTCTGTCCTTTCAGCCTGCAGTTCTTGGAGACATAGGCATCATCAATGGAAGAAATCAAGGTAATGTGATGGCGGGATGGCAATCGTGCACGCCCGTGCACACATAAGGCCATGATAAGGCAAGGAAAAACCAAAAGGCAATTAGCTCGAGCCCTAGGTTTTATGCCGCTCTCGATCACCGCTCTTATCTCATCCGCGATGATGCGTGCCACATCAATACAAGTGTCTATTATGATTCTATGTACCAAGTGTGCGATATCAATGAGGACGATGGAGGAATGCGTCCTTGGTTTTATGTTATGTAAAACCAAGAGTAGCACTAGTTGCGACAAAGGACGCATATCCACTCTGTTGTAACGAATGAAAACCCCATATGGGTTCAACTGAACAGATTTCCCCTATCTCAACAAGGCTCCAGTCATCTCCTCAACATTCCCATGTAACCTTAAATCTCTGTGGTACTCATCAATCTCATCGTCCCCAAGAGTAAGAGGTTTTCCCAAAACCTCATTAATAGTGTCCATGTCGAATTTAATCTCCATTCCGTTTACTTGTGTGATCCATGAGAACACCTCATCATCATCCAGGAGGGCGTTCTCATAGAACTCCTTCACCACACCTACATTAGAGCTATCAATGGGTTGAACAAACTTGTCCAACTTCTTGTGGTGCCATACTAGAGTTGCTGCACGGAAGGGACCGTCGAGGTTGATGATAAAGGTCTTCTCATAATGAATCATCCTCTTTTTCAGGAAGAGGTACCTTGCTGCCTGCTTCTGACTCCAGAAGAAATCTGAGTCGAACGCACGCTGCTATGGTTGACGGGAGGTTGAGCCTCCGGTGGTCTTTTGCCTTTTCGAAGCAGTTGCATTTGTTTTAGGAGCCATCTGCACTTAAACAAAACTAAATTGAAATTCTAGCATAACAGATAGCAGATGTCCTAACACATGTCACGACATTGTTCTCTGCATAACATTTAAAACAATGGCAGAATAACAAGTTGATACTCTGAATATCAGCAACAGAAGCAAGACAGATGTTTCAACATCTGTTACAACATGTTAATCAATACTAAATTGTAAATTTGCATAATGATAAACAACACAGAATATGATGACCCAGTTTGGTGCAAATCATCTACATCTGGGGGTTACCAAGCCAGGAAGAAGAATCCACTATCAGTAGTATAGTTTTATGTAAACAACCTCTGGTTTACAGTAAATAACCTCTAGTTTACCTATCACTACCCAATGAAAACTTTATCATTAGAATTCACGTGTAATTGATAAGAGAAACCCATCTCACTCCCTAAATCACAACTTGTGATATCTAAAAGTTATAGTCACAATAACTGTATCATCCAACTCGAAAGACACCTATTTCAATGCAAAGTTCAACCAAGCTACCTTGACTAACAATCCTCCTCAGATTCTATTGGATTTTCTCCAAAGCTTCATCCAAGAAAAAATATACAATTAATTACCTAAAGGTTTCTGAATCTGTATATACATCTATGTCTATCACAATGTATCCAATCGATACAGAGGGAGACTTACAACACAACAAAGTCCTACGACTCTCAAAACCCTAAACCCTATTTTCTACTTTATAAAAGTTTACATAAGGATTAGTTATTCAGCCCTAGGTCTAAGTCTTCTTTTATAGTCTTCTGCTTTCTTGGGCTTCGAATCTTTTGTTTAATTCTTCCTTAATCCATGTTCTGATTGCTCCTTAAATCTTTGACCAGATTAGCAACAGTCTGTTATATTAGGTCAAGATGTTGAGACACAAGCTAGGACATCTTGTCTGACATGTATTCTTCCATCATACTTCTTCATGTTGGAACATCTTGCAGAACATCCTGTTTTACCAAAATTTTCTCAAATCTGCAGAGCCTTCGATCTCCCCCTTTTGACAAATTTGGGCTAAAACTCCTTAGGTAGAAAAAAAAGTTCGAACGTTATTCAATTTTATCCTGAGAGTGGCAGTTATGATTGGCACACTTCAGAGACTCCCTCTTACCCCTGAAATTCCTAGCTGCCTATTGGTGTACATGAGGAAGATGATGTAACACACTCCCCCTCAAACCTATACTTGCCACGGAGGGATAAATCTTCCTTTTAAGGGGCATAAGAGAACCCATAAGGAGGTCCAGAAAGAGCTTAAGAAGAAACAAATGTAGCATACGTAACACAGAGTACATAGAGAATGTAACTCAGGTCACGGGACACGACTTGCTTCTTAACTCAGATCACAAGGCACGAAGGAAAAACTCAGAGAAGAACCTGAGACTCAGACAAGATGTTTGAACATCTTACTTAACATCCTTACAAAACAACTGCAAGAATGTAACTCCACACACAACCGAGATGAATACACACCCATTCTCCCCTTTTTTAGCCAAAACTTGGCAAAAGTAGCCATCGTAGTTCAATACCCACATGGTACTTACCCAAACCCGGACAAAATCCATGAAGACACAATCCAGAACAAGAACTACAACCTGAGAATCCAGAAGCAGCGTCCCCTTTTAAATACCCAGCAATTTCTCTAGAAAGTTACGGTCCATAGGAGTTACCGCTGAACAATTCAAAGGAGAAATAAATTTAGGTAGGTAACTTCAACATAAATGACTGTGCACCTCCCACTAGTGTTTGACTTTTTCAACTTTAGGATAAACCGTCCAAGGAATGTACATTCACCGAGACACATGTTTAACACGCCTTCCCTAAGACACACTCTCCACCGTCCAAGACAATCAACTAGGAAACAACCACACGTCTTAAACAATGTCCTGACCAATTATCAGACTTTGTTCAGTTCATCTTGTTAACTTTAAAGCATAGTTGCACTGCCTTTTAATGAGCCCCAAGAACACTCCTTTCAACCAGAAGTAAAAAAAAACAACTGACCAAGATGTTAAGACATTTCTTCAAACATCTTCTAGTTAACAACAAAGACTCCCATGAGCCTTATCAAAAACTTCAGAGAAAAATAAATTTTCCCAGACACAAGCAGTGACTCTTAGGACACTCCCAAGAAGCTTATACAACTCTGATTCAATCCATTGACACCCAATTACAGAACCAAAATCAATCAGTCAAGTCCACCCAGAACTATACCAGTAACACAATGTCATGACATCTCGTCTGACATTACACCCTCACTAGAGGTATTCAATCACAGACTGCGTGAAACCATAAACAATCGTGATACTACTGCACTACTGCAGCAACAGATCCAAGACAGAAGTCCAACTTCCCCTGTCGTAGATAACCAGTGCTTCTTTGCAAGAAAAGCACCTTAAAATGAATGGAAATCATAAGACTCATCTTCATGTCTTCAAGAGCGCACTGATAAGTGCAAATTGTAGCTATTTTTGTATATAATTTTTGTTGCACTTATCGATACTTTTTGTTAATATCATACGAATAAACCCCGCTTTGTTTGTAAATATGTTTACTTTACGTTATAATGTATATATTGCGTATCGTGTAAATATCATTGAGTTTAATTTATTTTCTCTCATTTTTTTAGGTATTCAAGCAAATATATTTTGCCATTGTTGTATAGAGTGTTGAATAAGCTTTCCAGCGCTTCCGACCGTGCGTCAATCTGAGATACGGTTCAGAAGTTGTGGTCAAAATAAGGGTTAGTTTGCTGTCAAGTTCGCTTTGCGAAATTTCCAGCGAATGTTTGCTTTGCGAATTTCCCATCGAATGCTCCCAGACTTGAGGCAGTAGAAAAAGGGACCAAATTTCTCTTTGCGAACTTTCCAGCGAATATTTGCTTTGGGAATAAAATTTCGCATTGCGAACTTCTGCAGAAAAGCAGAGACGGTTTAGCTATTCTAAGGAACTTAAGTGCCGATTTTTGGAGTTCGCTTTGGGAATAAAAGTTCGCACTGCGAACTTGACGGATTTTGACATACTATTTAAGTCATTTCATTCATTTTTTAGGTTATGGTTTTGGGGTTATTTGCTCCCAACTCCATCAAACTCATTTTTCAGTAGAATTAGCTAGAAAATAACATGGAAGCTTGCATATGGATGATCCGGGGTGGATTTCTCATCGATCGGCTCTGACAATCTGCGAGATGTTTGGTTTATTTCTTTTCTTCTTTGTATATTTCTTCTTTGTTGGGTTGTTGTATATGTATTTACTTTGATCTCATGTATATTTATCGCCCATGGCGTTGTATAAAATCTGTTTTACAAATCTTTATCGGTGATTGTCCTTGATTTTTACTTAATGCTGGGGTTTGGGTTGTGTTAGAGATAAACATCACAAACTTTGATTATGGATGATTATCTGTTAGTTTCTAGATGCTAGAGATAGATTTAGAGCTAACAATCTTTATGGGTGTCGAAGCTTAATGCCTCCGTATCTCGAGTCGGGTGCGAGAGTGTCAACAAGGGTAACATGATTGTTCTCTCAGCTCAGTGTGTCAGAGATGGACACTGTTGTGAGTGATGCTGGATGATATTGAGGAGTATTATAGGTTGAGTATAACTGGTCGGTAAGTTTAAGTTTGTGACGAGTCAATTATGTGCATGCCGGATAAGTTTCTTCTCTCTGAAGAATGAATTCTTTTTATGTTGATATTTACTTTTCTATTTCTATGTTTGAAACCATTTTAAACCCAAACACATTAACATTTAAATTCTCGAATGGCGGTTCAATAGAACCGATCTCTATGGACACGAAAAATTCCCGGAAAAATACTTCCAAATCTTTTTGTTGCTTGCCGCTTTACCGCTCCGAAACGCACTCCTTGTTCAACATACCTTCTGAACGCATTCACTTACTGCTTGATCCACAAGAAATCTATGTACCACAATAGTACACCCAACAGACAGAAGTTATCCCCCTATCTTTCATAAATGATGCTTCTTACAACAAGAAACACACAAAATCACCACATGATATCACATGACTAACTTCATGCTCATATAGTAAGAAAGTACCAAGATCACATCCTTGTACCATAACTAACAAACTCTTGGACTGAGATCAAAATGACTATTGATCCCTCTCATCCAGAAACCATCTATACCCTGTACAAATCCACCTTGAATTTTACAGCCATAGATATCCTTGTTCCTTGAGAATAAATCTAATTGAATCTAGAATGCTTCACATTCCTCAAAGAGACATACAGAATCTCCTAGTTTGTCAGCTAGTCCAGATGTCATTCACACTTGAAGGACATCAAATACATGCTCCAAAAGTCCTAAGCTTACTTGCTTCACAAGCACCAAACTGATCCACTTCTTTGAAGTGTTACTTGCAGCAGAAGAAACCACTTCTCCACAAGCATTCTGACTTCAACAAGAGTCAAACAACCAGATAGACACCCTATGATTCAAGATAATCTTCACTTCATCATTCTCCCGTATGAAAAGTTAGAACACTTTTGATTCAACTTGTGAATATCAGCTCCCACAATCTGAACTCTTATTTCAGAAAACATGATGATGTTCTAACATCAGTTAGGACATCTAGATCATATCACAGACACCACACATTATGGTTATTAATATAATTACCACTAGACTTACTATATGCATAGTAATCCAACTGAAGGTCTTCAGAGAACACAGCTCCTACCAGCTTGTTCATCAAGAACTTCAGACAACTGTAGAGAGAAATAAACTCTCATACTCCCACAAAAGCAAGCTCCTTAAGTGAAGATCCCTTCAATAATCAGCAAGCCAAGAGCAAAACCAGCTCCTCCTTTGGTCTTCAAACAACCTCCCTTCTCCATAAAGGTAAGTTGTTCCAAGGACAATATGAAACACACATCTTGGATACAAATGACACAGCCAAATGTCACGGCTTACAACTAAGAATCTGGGTCTTCAGCAAGACATCTTAGATACACTAAGACTATGAAATATAGCCTCTACTAGCTTCTGCAATTCCCATACATTGCATAAGTTTTTTTTTTGAAGCATCCATTCCAATCAAGACTGAGAAGATCAGCTTCTCTCAAGATGATATACCTCCACTGTAGCCAGATCAGAGGGAACAGTCTGATGATAACCCTGATGTCAGAACATCTGACATTGACATCAATGTCATGACTTTCAGCTGATGAGCTTAAGTCTGTCTGAAACAGTCTTGATCAACTTGCCTTCAGACATACCATCTTTAGAGACTTCTCCATTTCTACAGAGCAAGAGTTCCATGCTCTCATAGACTTGATTAACATATCTAGTTTGAGTAGACAACCTTCATCCTGTGTTAATGGTCCACAACCAATCTTAAGACCAGATACCTTGAAGAGCATCAACTTCAAGAACTCATCCTTAGAAGAACCAAACATGCCAAAGCCTGATTCTTTAGGAAAGAATATTTAACAACTACAAGAAATCCATCTTTCTTTAAGAAAAGAAGTCTTCAAGATGTCAGAGATAAAATTCTGAACACTAATCTCTAACTTTCACGATGAACCGTATCGCATACTCTCAGCAGTTGTACTCCAATTCACCTAGATCAGAAATAAACTGATCCAAACCATCTTCAATGAGAAGTCTTCATCTTCAATTCCATCAGCACCATATTCTAGATAAGCTTCCTGCCCCGTAACTTTCTATTCAGACAATGTGCCTCTGCAGATCTAACCAGAAGAGGGTTTCCAACACTTTATGTCAACACACAAAAGCTTAGTTCCCAGATCACACGCTACTCTTCTCTCTTGTCCTAAAGATTCACGCCTTGAATCAACAAGATTTTGCACAATCTCTACTGATGGAATGTTTCAACATCTGGTTAAACATCGGATCCTTGTAGAAGCCAAAACAGATCCAAGGACTAGATACTTGGACATTGATGATTCAACAACTGATGAGACACCTCAGCTTCATCTTCCTTGATCATCAACTAAGGATAATTCATTAAATACTTGTGAATATCACAAATATAAATGAATCTTAAATCTTTATTTAGAAAGCCATACATTTAAGAGATATCAACACTTTAGGAATACCAATCAAGTATTCTTTAGTGAAAGAACTTTCCTTTCCAAGCAAAATGTTGAGACATCAAGACTGACACCCTTGACTCATGTTGACTTGGCTGGCACAAACTTATGCATCTTCCTCGAGAAGAACCACTTCAACTGATCTGAAGTTGAAAATAAATCACCCCCAAATTCTTCAGATTAATAAACCTCAGGACCAACCTTGATCCAGAAAAGCAACCATAGTCCTCCAGAACACCAAGGATGAATAGTCCTCATGACAAGAGATGCCTTTATGAGTGGACTTGAGAGAATTCTCAAGTGTCTTTGGCAACTCTATCATGACATGGGTATTTACCAGTTTCATAGACCAAGAAACTGATAACCTAGACCTCTTCTCTTCAGACTTCAAAATACCCGAAGGAATCAACCTTCTAAGTACAACAACAAACAACTTTCTCCATTCCATTACTCCCTGCTGGAATGGCTAGAACTTCAATAGATGCTGACACCTTTATGAACAGAGTCTTCAATCTGGATTTACCAAAGTCCTTTTCATCATAAACAAATGCAACGGAAAACCAACACATCTTCAATAGGCTCCAGTTAAGATTTCAAGACATCTTAGGGGACACCTAGTAGAAATAACCTCTTCACCAGCAGCGGCTGGAAAAACTTCACAGAAGCAAAATACAACCAACAGAAGTTGTCATCCTTGATCCAATACCAGTCATTCTAGATAGCCAATGAATGGTCTGATCGCACACATACCTTGTTTAAAAACCAGAAAGTATCTCCCAAGATTTCATCCAGAAACAGACAAGATGCATGCTCTGATACCAATTTAAATTTTGGCATAGCAGATAGCAGATGTCCTAACACTTGTCACGACATTATTCTCTGTATAACATTTAAAACAAGGGCAGAACAATAAGCTGATACTCTGAATATCAACAACAAAAGCAAGACAAATGTTTCAACATCTGTTACAACATGTTAATCAATACTGAACTATAAATTTGCCAAATGATAAACAACACAGAATATGATGACCCAGTTCAGTGCAAATCACCTACATCGGGGGGCTACCAAGCCAGGAAGAAGAATCCACTATCGGTAGTATAGTTTTATGTAAACAACCTCTGGTTTACCTATCACTACCCAATGAAAACTTTATCATTAGAAGTCACATGTAATTGATAATAGAAACCCATCTCACTCCCTAAATCACAACTTGTGATATCTAAAAGTTATAGTCACAATAAATGTATCATCCTACTTGAAAGACACCTCTTTCAATGCAAAGCTCAGCCAAGCTACTTTGACTAACAATCCTCCTTAGATTCTATTAGATTTGCTTCAAAGCTTCATCCAAGAACAATATACAATTAATTACCTAAAGGTTTCTGAATCTGTATATACATCTATGTCTACCACAATGTATCCAATCGATACAGAGGGAGACTTACAACACAAGAAAGTCCTACGACTCTCAAAACCCTAAACCCTATTTTCTACTTTACAAAAGTTTACATAAGGATTAATTATTCATCCCTAGGTCTAAGTCTTCTTTTATAGTCTTCTGCTTCCCTGCGCTTCAAATATTTTGTTTAATTCTTCCTTAATCCATGTTCTGATTGCTCCTTAAATCTTGGACCAGATTAGCAACAGTATGTTATATTAGGTCAAGATGTCGAGACACAAGCTAGGATATCTTGTCTGACATGTCTTCTTCCATCAGACTTCTTCATGTTGGAACATCTTGCACAACATCCTGTTTTACCAAAATTTGCTCAAATATGCAGAGCCTTCACAAACCAACCATAACATGCTAAAATGTTAGCAAGCAAGGTGAAAAGAACAATTACAAGTAAGCATGAACAAGAAAACATAAAAAATTAAGGTTGATGTCTTGTTCGCTTTAGGTTCGCACTGCGAAACTAAGCAAACACTCGCCCCAGAGAACCTGCGAATTTTTGAATTCCAAGTTCTGCCTGCTGCAACAACAATGTAATAAACCCCATTTTTAAACAATATTTTCATTGTTTTGGCAGAAACTTAGCATTCAACAATCATCAATCTTCAAAAGAACAGGTTGCATGTAATTCCATGAGTTTCTAAAGTAAATCAAAAACTTTAAAACTTGAACTTCAAAATAAGAACATGCTCTTATCAATCATGGAAATTAAAATTACAGTACAAAGATAAGTTTCCCAACACAACCAATCCATTTAACTCAATCAAAACAATAACATGCATAGAAGTCATTTTCAAAAGAACTCTCATAAACCCTAACTACCATGTTCTTAAAACATAAAAACATTGCATAGCAAAATCAAACCTTGAACAAGTAATGAGAGAAAATGAGGTTGAAAATCTGAACTTGGAAATGTCCTTCTACTTGGTACGGTTGGGAGAGATTGAAGAGTTTTTGTGTGGAATGTGAGAGAGACAAAATAGTGGAATAAAAAGTGTGAGATGGAAATGTGGGAATACCCTACTCATTATGAACACAAGTCATTGGGTCCACACAAAAAAAACAAAAACAAAACATAAGTGATGTGGCAGAAAAAGTGTAATTCTGTCCAGATTTGCATAGTTAGCACCACGAACTCCAAGCGAACATTCGCCCCAGGTTCGCACTGTAAACACAAGGTGAATGTGACAAAATTTTTAAAAAAAATCAGGTTTTCTTCTTATTTCACCATAAAACTTTTAGACTATACTAACAAAAAAATGCAATAAAGATGAAAGATTACTTACAATGTTGGGGTGCCTCCCAACTAGCACTTTGTTTAACGTCGTTTGAGCTCGACGGTCCGAAGATGAAACCACGAAACTCACAAAGAATCTTAAAGAAACTGGATCAAGCTCTCCACGCACAAAGGTCTTCAACCATTGTCATGACCATTTTTTCTCAAGAATGAAAAATCCCAACAAGATCTCATCATTGCTTCCTTAGCCTCTTCATCTTTCTTTTTTGTCTTTGCAATCCTTGCATCTTCATCTTTCTTTCTCAAATGATAACCATCTTCCACTTGATTGGAATACACCACACCTTTAAAGAGTGTGAAACACACCTCATCATCTTAAGTCCTCACCTTCATAATGCCTTAATCAACATCAATCAACATTTTTGCGGTTTTTATATAGGGTCAACCAAGAATTATAGGTGTATCCTCGTCCTCCTCTATATTCATGACAACAAAATCAACCGAAAATAAGAACTTATCTACTTTCAATAGCACGTCTTCCATAACACCATAAGGACGCGTCTTTGACTTATACGCCAGTTGCAAAGTCATGTTCGTTGGTTTTATTTCCATGTTTTCAAGTCTTTTTACCACTGACAATGGAATCAAGTTTATGCTAGCACCCATATCAACCAAAGCTTTGCAATTGCATTCATTACCTATAGTTATAGGTAGATCCACTCTTCCCAGATCACCTTTTTTTCCGTGGTAGAACACTTTGGACGATAGCGTTACAATTCGCATTGAGCGAAATGATTTCTTTGTCATTAAATCTCTTCTCCTTTTTTAGTATGTCTTTCATGAATTTGCCATACTTAGACAATTGTTCAAGAGCTTAGGAAAATGGAATGCTAATTTACAAACGGCTAAAAATATCCAAGAACCTAGCATAATGCCTCTCATTATTTTTTTTGTATGAGCGTGTGGATATGGTAACTTTTTCGTTGGAATGTCACTTACATGCTTCTTCCCTTTTCTACTCTTCTTTATCTCTTCTTTTATTTTCTTTTCAACTTCTTCAACTAACACATCCTCCCCATTTTTTTCAACTTCTTCTTCAATAATTTCATTTTTCTTTTCAACTACAACCTCCTTTTCCACAACTTTCTCACCAATGCCCATATTAATCTCCCTTCCACTTCTAGTAAAAATACCTTTGCAATGCTCTTTAGGATTCACTTGAGTGTTAGCCAGAAACGACTCATTGGGTTGTTCGGCTAATTGCTTAGACAATTGCTTAATTTGAGTCTCAAGGTTCCTAATAAAAGCATCGGTGTTCTTTTGGTTAGAAATTGACATTTGCATAAATTGGGTGAATGTGTCTTTCAATTTTGAATTTCCACCTTAAGCATGTGGAGGTTGAGTGCAGTTTTGGTATTGGTTTTGACGATTTGAAGTGTCGGCATCTTGCCTCCATCCTTGTTAATAACCTTTGTTATTACCTCGTGGTTGGTAACCTTGGTTGCCTTGTTGATACAGAGGTTACCTTGGTTGATAGCCTTGATTTTGATTTTGGTTTCCCATGTAATTTTCTTCCTCTACAACAAGAGGACAATACCCGGTACGATGGTCTCCTTTGCACAATTCACAACTTGCAATTTGTTGAGCCTTGTTGGGAACTTCACGTATCTCCTTGATTTGTCATTTGTTGAGCCCGGTACGATGGAAGCTTTGACATTTGTTGTGTTAACAACTCCACTTGTTGTGAAAGCAACTTGTTTTGCGCAAGAATAGCGTCATTAGTACCAAATTTAAGTACTCCCGGCTTCCTTTGAGTTGTAACACAGTTATGTTGACCATGATGGTCATTGAGTGCCATCCTATCAATGATAGCAATTATGTCCTCCGCACTCTTTGACATTAAAGATCCACCCGTTGTAGCATCTAAGAGAGTTTTGTGAACCGGTTGGAGTCTATTCCGGAATATATGCACTTGTATTAAATCATCAAATTCGTGGCCTTTACATTTCCGCAATTTTGATTTGACCCTCTCCCAAGCTTCATTGAGAGATTCATTTCCACCTTGAGCAAATACAGAAATCGCCGTCTTGGCCTCTATAAATCTAATGTGAGGGAAGAATCTTTCAAGAAACTTCTCCTCCAACAAATTCTAATCAGTCATTACAAGAGTTGATTGATCAAGATACCATTCCTTAGATTTCCCTATCAATGAGTGTGGGAATAGTCTCTTGAACAATGATTCTTCTTCCGCCTCCGGTGCTCCAGCTGCTTCTTCTTCATCTCCACATGCCTTCCATTGTTTTCATTGCGAGCAAAATGAGCATTGTGTCTTGGACTATTAATGCATGGACCTCTGAGAGGTGGTGGTGGTGGTACTTCTGTCATGATTGACGTAAAATGGGTGTAGTTGGTGGATTACTTGAAGAAGTTCCTTTGCACTCTCATCTATATTTATCTAGTAGCCTTTGTCTTCTGGATTTGCTATTAAGTTTTCGGGCAGTTCTATCAATCTCAGGATCAAATAGAAGTTGGTCTGCTGGCACACTTCCTCGCATATGCAAATTTATGAAACACTAACCAAACAAATCCACAAGCACAAGGAATATAAATAGGGGTGAGAGATAAAAATACAAATCTTAAAACAAGATAAACTATTGCAATGCTTGCAATGTCAATCAAACAATCCCCGGCAACGACGCCATTTTGTTGAAATGCAGTGTACTAATAGGTTTTATATATCGTCTCCATCGGGATTGTAGAGATATCGCTTGTCGTTCTGCAGTTTATAATGTTTTAAGTAGGGTTTTCAAAGTTTGTTTGATTTGGATCATAAGTTTGTCAGGATTTTTGTAGCAAAGATTAAATTCTAAAAGATGTTTGTTTAACAAGATATATCAAAGATATATTTCGTCAACCTAAATTGAATATATTCGATTAATCAAGCATGTGAACTCATTTCCAATTAATACAATCATGTATCCTCTCAATATTGACTATGTCTAGAGCGGCGTCGTGAATATTATTATATCTGTCATTAGATGATGTCTCATGCTAGCAACCAATACAATAATCTTTAAGAACAACACAAAGAAAATATCAACTCGCAAATCTATGTCTAGAGTTTGTTTGTTAATAGATGAATATTTTAGATCAAGGTTTGTAAAATCTATGTCTAGAGTGATACAAATCATAAATGGATCTTTAAGAACAAAAACATTCAACATATATTAATCATTTTCACTTGTTCAAATACAAATAGATCAAGAAAATACATACAAGCTAAGATAGACTACCTCTACCTTTGATACAAAGGATTTAGCTACACATTGTCATGGTAGCTTGCTTTACAAGAAAAGAAAAAAGATGAATGAGCATCCAAGATGAAGAATCGATCTAGGACGCGAATCCAGCTTCTACTTGCAAAATATCACTTCTTGATGAAGAAATGATGATCTTAGGGTTTTTTCTACCAAGCCAATCTTATCTCTAGGAAAAATGAAGTTTCTAAGTTATGATCCCCAAAAATTAGGAAAAAGTACATAAATATCTTTTCAGAATCTGTCTCGTTTACACTGCGAACTCCACTTATAGGCACTTGAAGTGCCTCTGAACAGTTAAACCACCTCTGATGTTTCTTTGGCTTCACACTGTGAAGCTTTTGTTCGCACTGCGAACCTGCTCGCTCAGACCTCGCATTGCCATAAGCAAGGGGTTTAACTACTGACATCCTGAATTTCCAGTTCGCTGTGCCTTCGCTTTGAGCTCGCAATGCGAGCTCGCCTTAGCCTCTCTAATGCTTCGCACATCGAACATGCTGGATTTTCCACATTTCTTTGGCTTCCTTGTCCATTCAATTGTGCCTTGTTCTTTGATAATCCAACCTATTTCCTACAGGATATCACACATATCAAGGCATCTAAAGGTAAAATCAATTATCTTAAAGAATCACACTAGAACATGGAATAATTAAATTGGAACTTGAGAAACGAGTTGAAAAATGTCAAGAATCATGGATCAAAATAAGACATATTTGACATTCAACAGTATGTAAATCTTTCTCCACGACTATACCAATAATGTTTGTTGTTGTTGTTGTTATTGTTTTTGAGACTTAGGGTATAATGTTGTGTCATTTTTGTAGCATTTGTAGTTCTTGTGTTGAGATTGAACATTTAGTGTTATTGTTGTTTTATTGAGATGAAATGTTCATCGTTTTTTGTTCTGTATAATTTTTTTAGTTATTTTTAGAAGGTATGTGATTATGGATGGTAGTTGGATGAAAGTCAATAGATTAAGCAAAAAGTATGAGAATGAAGTGATTAAGTTTCTTGAATTCTTAGAAAAATGGATGTTGAAAGAGCATAACAAAACTTACATAAATTGATTTAATGAAAGGGTTTCTAAGATAGTAGTGCAAATGAGACAATTAATTGGATGTCATATATACCTAAGTCTAATATAATAACTTGGAGTGCATACGACATTACTAAATTTTCATTCTAAACAAAATATAAGGATGATCATAGTACCATGCAAAATAGTGAGGTTATGGTTGAAGTTGAATCCTTGTACTTCTCTAATTCCAAAGATAATAATCATGTATTGCTATTTAGATTGTACTTTGGGGCCATTGAGGAGATTTTGAAGATTGATTATTTTATTTTTAAAGTGTATTTATTTAAGTGCAAGTGGGTTGACAATAACACTAGTTTAGAAAATGATGAATTAAGATTCATACGGGTTGATCTTCGAAAGGCAGCTTATATGAACGAGCCAAGTGTAACGCCCCAGTTTTGTGTGAGTTTTATTTAATTGAGTCGTTTTGATTATTTTATTATTATTTTATTTTATTTTCGACTTTTATTTGGAAATATGTTATTTTTCAATGTTGTGATATTTTATCGGGTTTTGGGAACGTTTGCGATATATTTGAGTGTGGGGGTATTTTGGTCATTTCATTATATTTTTCTTAAGTTAGAAAGAATAGAAAATAGAAAGAGAGAAAAATAGAGAGAAAGAAAAAGAGAAGAAGGAAAAGGGGAAGAAAAGAGAAGAAGAGAAGAAATAGTGAGAAAATCTTGGAAATCAATCAACCGACTTTCTAGAACACGATTAAATCGGGTAAGGGTGTGAAACTCGATTATACTATGTTTGTGTATGATTATGTATGTGTGTATTGGATTGTTTGTGGTGTTTTCACAGTTTCTATTCTAGGTCGATAATGAGAAATCGATGGTTTCACGGTCGAAAATCGGTGTAAACGTAGTAGAATACTTGTTATCATGATTGGAATAGGTTCTGATTGTTATATGTTGTTTTGGAAATGTTTGGTTTGAGAAAATATCAATTTTTGGATGAACTGGTGCGCTGCTGGGTTTTGCTGAAATCGCAGGTTCGCACTGCAAATGGCCAGCGAATGGGTGGCGAGCGTTCGCGTGATGTTCGCACTGCGAACGTTGTATTATTTTTGCTTCTGCCACTGTTCGCTGGAGGGTTCGTACTGCGAATGGGGTAGCGAGCATTCGCTGGGACGTTCGTACTGCGAACGGTGGAAATTTTATAGGATATTTTTGCTTTTGCCTTGGTTCGCTGTGACATTCGCACTGCGAATGAAGTAGCGAAGGACTCGCTAGGAGCTTCGCACTGCGAATGTAGCAGTTTTTCCCAATTTCTTTTCTTTGTAACTTTTGATCCGTAGGTCGGTTTGAGGTGTGGTTTGATGCGTTAGAACGCTGGTGAAATGTACTTTCTTATGATGATAGTTTTGAGATTGTTGGCCGATTAAATTATGTCAGAAATTAGAAAATATGTTGTTTTTGTTGTCGACTTTTGCCGTTTAATTGTGTGAACTTGATGTGTACGTGCAATATGCTGTTGGTGTGGATATTGTATGACTTGCGTACTGTTGAGTGATGAAATTGCATGAAATACATATTGTGATGATGGTTGGTGGTCTTACGGCAAGAAAATGTGATGTATGGTAATTGTTGATATATGCATGATTATAGATGTGTATATGTGTGCATATTAACTGTCATGAGTCATTGTATGCCAAGCATCATGATATGCATTGTTGTGAGATCCTGAGTGACGGATTGATTCCAGAGCGAATCTGCTATAACATCGTGCGCCTTAAAAATAAGAGGACCTAAAGCGATTTGATATATCGTGCGCCTTAAAAATAAGAGGACCTAAAGCGATGGTTATAGACGATCGTGTGCCCATGTGGGTGTGAGCGATCGGATTGTGCGCCTTATACCGAGAGGATCTAAAGCAATCCATAAATGCCGTGCGCCTTATACCAAGAGGACCTAAAGCGACGGGGAACATCGTAGGCCCGACGGGGTGTTACTTGAGCGATCCTCAGTAACGAGCGATGATTCCAGCAGAGTTCCTGAGTGAACTAGTGATGAGAAATATTGGAAGTCGGTACCGCATGGCATGTACATAGAGTCGTTATGTCGGTCTCTGTGCATTTGCATAAATCATGGATTAATTGTGCATGGAATTGTGAATGTGATTGATGAGATGGAATATGTGTAATTGTATTGATGATGAGTGTATTGTGTATGATTGATGTGTAGTGGTATTTGATACTTGTGAATTGTACTGTGTTGTGTTGTATTTGATTGTGGTGAGAATGTTTTACCTGTGTATTTCTGTGTTAATATATAATTATTTACAACTGTATTATGATTGTTTTTCTCACCCTTCTGCTGTTTTATAATGCTCTATGAGGCATTGCAGATTAGAGTTGCTGGAGGTCTTTTTGTGAAGCTTTGCGCTTCATTCTTTTGTCGGTCGGCTCTGATATGTGACACCGGGTAGTTAGGGTGGCTGTTTGTGATTATTTTTTACTATGTATATGTATCTTTTGGATTGTACATGTATGATGTTGTATGTGGCAAACAAACTTTCATGATATATATATATATATATATATATATATATATATATATATATATATATATATATATATATATATATATATATATATATGTTGATATTCAGTTACGGATTTTCCGCTTATATTCTATTTCTGAATTGTGGGTATAATACTATCTGAGTGGTTGCATATCTGTATGAGCAGGTGTTGTATGTTTGTTTCAAATTGTTGTGGCGTCCCTGGTCTATGTCGTGCATGTTTTAATTATACTCTGATAAAATTTTGAATTTTTATTTATCGCTTTAATAGCTTTGGGGTATAGATTGAGGGTGTCACAATAAGTGGTATCATAGCTAGTCCGTGTCAGTCCGTGCTAGTCCGTGTCAGTTCGTGTCTGGGTGTGTTAGTCTTTGTCGGTGTTGGCGTTTGGAGTGAGCTGTTTGTTTAACCATAGTTTCTGTTATTGGAAATGAACAGAATATGGCTGGTAGGAATGATGCTGCTTTGGCTGCTGCGATGCAAGCAATGGCTCGTGCTGTACAGGGTGCACCTAATGCTGGAGAGAATGATGAGTTTAGGAAGAACAGACTGCCTGTCTTCAAAGGGAGACATGATCATGATGGTGCACAGATTTGGTTGAAAGAGATTGAAAGGATTTTCTGAGTTATGGATTGTGCTGAGGATAGTAAGGTGAGACTGGGTACTCACATGTTACAGGAAGAAGCTGATGACTGGTGGGTTAGTACTCGTCAGGTGTTGGAAGCTGGGGATGAAGAAGTTACTTGGGAATTTTTTAGCCAGGAGTTTCTGAGGAAGTATTTTCCCGAGGATGTTAGAGGAAAGAAGGAAATTGAGTTCTTGGAACTGAAACAAGGTAGTATGTCTGTTGTTGATTATACTGCTAAGTTTGTGGAGCTTGTGCAGTTTTATCCTCATTATGCTGAAGCAACTGCAGAATTTTCTAAGTTTGTGAAGTATGAGAGCGGATTACGTCCTGAGATTAAGCAAGCAATCGGTTATCAAAGGATAAGAAGGTTTTTTGATTTGGTGGAATGTTCTAGGATTTATGAAGAGGATAGTAGGGCTCGTTCTACTCACTACAAGAGTGTGAGTGACCGGAAAGGGAAGCAACAGTTCCGAGGTGGTCCGTATGTAACACCAGTGGATAAGGGTAAGCAAAGGGGTACTTTTGATCGAAGGTCAGGTGGAGGAGGTATGTCTAATTCTCCGAGATGTTTTAAGTGTGGTGAACTAGAACATCGTCAGTTTGAGTGCAGGAAAGATGTGAGAAAGTGTTCTAATTGTGGAGGTGTCGGACATGTCGTAGCTGATTGTAAACGGAAGAATGTGGTGAAGTGTTTCAACTGCGGTGAACCTGGACATATTAGCACAAAGTGTCAGAAACCGAAGCAAGCTCCAACTAGTGGGAAGGTATTTTCATTGGCGGGGACTCAGAATTCAAGTGCAGATCGTCTGATCCGAGGTACTTGTTTTATTAATAGTACGCCTTTAGTTGCTATTATTGATACTGGAGCGACTCATTCGTTTATTTCGTCTGAGTGCGCGAAGCGTTTGAATCTTGTGTTGTCTTTAATGGATGGTAAGATGGTTATTGATACTCCAACAATGGGGTCAGTAACTACTTCTTTGGTTTGTTTGAGTTGTCCTTTGACCATTTATGGTAAAGACTTTGAGATAGACTTAGTGTGTTTGCCGTTGGAGGGTTTAGATGTGGTTCTGGGAATGAATTGGTTGCAGTTCAATCGGGTTCATATTGATTGTTATCATAAGTTAGTAAGGTTTCCTTCTCTTGAGGAAGACGAAGACTCGAGTTTCTTATCTACCAAAGAGTTGAAGAGACTTTTGGCGGAGGAAGCTCAGTTGTTTGGGTTGTTTGCGTCGTTGACTGTGGATAGTCAAGTTTCACTTGATGTGTTTCCGGTTGTGTGTGATTTTCCTGAAGTGTTTCCAGAGGATATTTCGGACTTGCCGCCGGAGAGAGGTGGAGTTTTCTATAGATCTAATTCCTGGTACTAGACCTGTTTCTATGGCACCTTATTGTATGTCGGCGTCAGAGTTGGTTGAGTTAAAGAAATAGTTGAATGAGTTGTTGGAAAAGAGGTTTGTGAGGCCAAGTGTTTCTCCTTGGGGTGCTCCAGTTTTATTGGTGAAAAAGAAAGACGGAAGTATGCGGTTGTGTATTGATTATCGCCAGTTGAATAAGGTGACGATTAAGAATAAGTATCCTCTTCCGAGAATTGATGATCTGATGGATCAGTTGGTTGGTGCTTGTGTGTTCAGTAAGATTGATTTGAGATCAGGGTATCATCAAATTAGGGTGAAAGAGGAAGATATTCAGAAGACGGCTTTTAGGACACGATACGGTCATTATGAATATTCTGTGATGCCGTTCGGGGTTTCTAATGCGCCCGGTGTGTTTATGGAGTACATGAATCGTATTTTTCACGAGCATTTGGATCGATTTGTTGTTGTGTTTATTGACGACATATTGATTTATTCTAAGTCTCGGGAGGAGCACGCGGAGCATTTGCGTATTGTTTTGCAGGTTTTGAAGGAAAAGAAGTTTTTTGCCAAATTGTCTAAGTGTGAATTTTGGTTGTCGGAGGTGAGTTTTCTTGGGCATGTGATTTCAGGTAATGGTATTTCTGTGGATCCATCTAAAGTAGAAGCAGTTCTACAATGGGAGGCTCCGAGATCTGTTACTGAAATTTGAAGCTTTTTGGGTTTGGCCGGTTATTATCGAAGGTTCATTGAAGGTTTTTCTAAACTAGCACTTCCTTTGACCCAGTTGGCTTGTAAAGGGCAAGCGTTCATTTGGGATATTCGGTGCGAGGAAAGTTTTAATGAGCTGAAGAGAAGATTGACGACAGCTCCGATTTTGATTTTGCCGAATCCTACTGAACCGTTTGTGGTGTATTGTGACGCGTCTTTGATTGGTCTAGGTGGTGTGCTAATGCAAGACGGTAAGGTCGTGGCGTATGCTTCGAGGCAATTGAGAGTGCATGAGAAGAATTACCCTACGCATGATCTGGAATTAGCGGCTGTGGTCTTTGTGTTGAAGATTTGGAGGCATTATCTTTTTGGTTCGAGGTTTGAAGTCTTTAGTGATCACAAGAGTTTGAAATATCTGTTTGATCAGAAGGAATTGAATATGAGGCAACGAAGATGGTTGGAATTTCTAAAAGACTACGACTTTGGCTTGAATTACCATCCTGGTAAAGCTAATGTGGTAGCCGATGCATTGAGCCGGAAATCTTTGCATATGTCCGCTTTAATGGTGAAAGAGTGGGAGCTTTTGGAATCATTTAGAGATTTGAGTTTAGTATGTGAAGTGACGTCGGATAGCGTAAGGCTTGGAATGTTAAAGGTTACTAATGATTTTCTATTGACCGTTAGCGAGAAACAGAAGTTGGATGTGAAATTTGTGGATTTGATGTTGGTTGGGGGAAAAGATGCGAGTAGTGATTTTCAAGTGGATACTAATGGTGTTTTGAGATTCCGTGGTAGAATTTGTATTCCGGACGATTCGGAGTTGAAACAGATGATTTTGGTAGAAGGACACCGGAGTAATTTGAGTATACATCCGGGAGCGGATAAGATGTATCAGGATTTGAAAAAGATTTTCTGGTGGTCTGGATTGAAAAAAGATGTAGCTCAGTTTGTGTATGCTTGTTTGACGTGCCAGAAGTCGAAAGTGGAACATCAGAGGCCGAGTGGTTTGTTGCAACCGTTGGATATTCCGGAATGGAAATGGGATAGCATTTCTATGGATTTTGTAACGGGGTTGCCGAATACTCAGCGAGGGCATAATTCTATTTGGGTGGTTGTTGATAGGCTGACTAAATCGGCTCATTTCATTCCGATTGACATCAGTTTTTCTTTGGAGCGGTTAGCTGAGATTTATATCAGTGTAATTGTGAAGTTGCATGGAGTTCCGTTAAGTATTGTTTCGGATCGAGATCCTAGATTTACCTCGATATTTTGGGAAAGTTTACAGAAGGCATTGGGTTCTAAATTGAGGTTGAGTTCGGCTTATCATCCGCAGACGGATGGGCAGACGAAGAGAACGATTCAGTCTTTGGAAGATTTGTTGCGAGCGTGTGTTTTGGAACAAGGTGGTGCGTGGGATAGTTATCTTGCGTTGATTGAATTCACGTATAATAACAGTTTTCATTCGAGTATTGGAATGGCACCATTTGAAGCATTATATGGACGAAGATGTCGAACACCGTTGTGTTGGCACGAATCTGGTGAGAAAATGGTGGTTGAACCAGAGTTGGTGCAGCAGACTACGGAAAAAGTGAAGTTTGTTCGTGAGAAAATGGAGGCTTCTCAGAGCAGACAAAAGAGTTATCATGATCGGAGACGGAAAGATCTTGAGTTCCAAGAGGGCGATCATGTATTTCTAAGGGTTACGCCGGTAACGAGTGTTGGTCGTGCATTGAAATCGAAGAAGCTTACTTCTCGATTTATTGGTCCTTACCAGATATCTGCGAGAGTGGGTGCGGTGGCTTATAGGGTGGCGTTGCCGCCGAGTTTTTTGAATTTGCATGATGTGTTCCATGTTTCACAGCTTCGGAAGTATGTTCTGGATCCGTCGCATGTGATTCCCATGGATGAGGTTGAGGTAAGGGAGAACCTTACGATCGAGGCTTTACCGGTGAGTATTTTGGATCGCGAGGTGAAGCGGTTGAGGGGCAAGGATATTGCACTGGTGAAAGTGGCGTGGGGAGGCGCTGCTGAGGGCAATTTGACTTGGGAGTTGGAGAGTAGGATGCGGGAGTCGTATCCAGAGTTGTTCGTCTCAGGTATATTTTCGAGGACGAAAATTTCTAAGTGGGGGAGAGTTGTAACGCCCCAGTTTTGTGTGAGTTTTATTTAATTGAGTCGTTTTGATTATTTTATTATTATTTTATTTTATTTTCGACTTTTATTTGGAAATATGTTATTTTTCAATGTTGTGATATTTTATCGGGTTTTGGGAACATTTGCAAGATATTTGAGTGTGGGGGTATTTTGGTCATTTCATGATATTTTTCTTAAGTTAGAAAGAATAGAAAATAGAAAGAGAGAAAAATAGAGAGAAAGAAAAAGAGAAGAAGGAAAAGGGGAAGAAAAGAGAAGAAGAGAAGAAATATTGAGAAAATCTTGGAAATCAATCAACCGACTTTCTAGAACACGATTAAATCGGGTAAGGGTGCGAAACTCGATTATACTATGTTTGTGTATGATTATGTATGTGTGTATTGGATTGTTTGTGGTGTTTTCATAGTTTCTATTCTAGGTCGATAATGAGAAATCGATGGTTTCACGGTCGAAAATCGGTGTAAACGTAGTAGAATACTTGTTATCATGATTAGAATAGGTTCTGATTGTTATATGTTGTTTTGGAAATGTTTGGTTTGAGAAAATATCAATTTTTGGATGAACTGGTGCGCTGCTGGGTTTTGCTGAAATCGCAGGTTCGCACTGCAAATGGCCAGCGAATGGGTGGCGAGCGTTCGCGTGATGTTCGCACTGCGAACGTTGTATTATTTTTGCTTCTGCCACTGTTCGCTGGAGGGTTCGCACTGTGAATGCGGTAGCGAGCATTCGCTGGGACGTTCGCACTGCGAACAGTGGAAATTTTCTAGGATATTTTTGCTTCTGGCTTGGTTCGCTGTGACATTCGCACTGCGAATGAAGTAGCGAAGGACTCGCTAGGAACTTTGCACTGCGAATGTAGCAGTTTTTCCCAATTTCTTTTATTTGTAACTTTTGATCCGTAGGTCGGTTTGAGGTGTGGTTTGATGCGTTAGAAAGCTGGTGAAATGTACTTTCTTATGATGATGGTTTTGAGATTGTTGGCCGATTAAATTATGTCAGAAATTAGAAAATGTGTTGTTTTTGTTGTCGACTTTTGCCGTTTAATTGTGTGAACTTGATGTGTACGTGCAATATGCTGTTGGTGTGGATATTGAATGACTTGCGTACTATTGAGTGATGAAATTGCATGAAATACATATTGTGATGATGGTTGGTGGTCTTACGGAAAGAAAATGCGATGTATGGTAATTGTTGATATATGCATGATTATGGATGTGGATATGTGTGCATATTAACTGTCATGAGTCATTGTATGCCAAGCATCATGATATGCATTGTTGTGACGTCCTGAGTGACGGATTGATTCCAGAGGGAATCTGCTATAACATCGTGCGCCTTAAAAATAAGAGGACCTAAAGCGATTTGATATATCGTGCGCCTTAAAAATAAGAGGACCTAAAGCGATGGTTATAGACGATCGTGTGCCCATGTGGGGTGTGAGCGATCGGATTGTGCGCCTTATACCGAGAGGACCTAAAGCAATCCATAAACGTCGTGCGCCTTATACCAAGAGGACCTAAAGCGACGGGGAAAATTGTAGGCCCGACGGGGTGTTACTTGAGCTATCCTCAGTAACGAGCGATGATTCCAGCAGAGTTCCTGAGTGAACTAGTGATGAGAAATATTGGAAGTCGGTACCGCATGGCATGTACATAGAGTCGTTGTGTCGGTCTCTGTGCATTTGCATAAATCATGGATTAATTGTGCATGGAATTGTGAATGTGATTGATGAGATGGAATATGTGTAATTGTATTGATGATGAGTGTATTGTGTATGATTGATGTGTAGTGGTTTTTGATACTTGAGAATTGTACCGTGTTGTGTTGTATTTGATTGTGGTGCATTTGTGGTGAGAATGTTTTACCTGTGTATTTATGTGTTAATATATAATTATATACAACTGTATTATGATTGTTTTTCTCACCCTTCTGCTGTTTTATAATGCTCTATGAGGCATTACAGATTAGAGTTGCTGGAGGTCTTTTTGTGAAGCTTTGTGTCTTCATTCTTTTGTCGGTCGGCTCTGATATGTGACATCGGGTAGTTAGGGTGGCCGTTTGTGATTATTTTGTACTATGTATATATATCTTTTGGATTGTACATGTATGATGTTGTATGTGGCAAACAAACTTTCATGATATATATATATATATATATATATATATATATATATATATATATATATATATATATATATATATATATATATATATATATATATGTTGATATTCAGTTACGGATTTTCCGCTTATATTCTGTTTCTGAATTGTGGGTATAATACTATCTGAGTGGTTGCATATCTGTATGAGTAGGTGTTGTATGTTTGTTTCAAATTGTTGTGGCGTCCCCGGTCTATGCCGTGCATGTTTTAGTTATACTCTGATAAAATTTTGAATTTTTATTTATCGCTTTAATAGCTTTGGGGTATAGATTGGGGGTGTCACACCAATCATCCGGGATTCCCAAGAAAAACAAGTTTTTTATGTCACTGATCCTTCTAACACTAGATGGTCAATTGTCCTACAAGGATAATGTTATTCCCTTTTGGATTGGCTGCATAATGCAAAACAACATAGTATGTTCAAGTTGTTTTTGTGAAAAAAGAACACATATGGGAACAAATGTCCCAGCATGTGTGCTACATCTGACCCTTGTCAGCATGGCAGTGTTGAAGCTGTTCAGCGCATTATTTTCTGGTTGTTTTAAATCATATTTGTTGCGGATTTGTTGCTATATTTCAGCAATGCATTTATGTAAATTTGTTTGATTAAATTGGACCCGATCAAATCAGATTTAAATGGAGATTTAAATTTGAATTAAAAATAAATCATATCTTTTACTGGAGGCTTTTGTGGAACAAATCAAAAAATAGAATCCAACTAAATATTCTACAGTTTTGGACGTGATATAAAAGTTCATAGTTTGCATTGCTATTTAAAGAGACCCATTCCATCTTTGAAGAAAACGAGCAAGTAATAAAGACTCCTAGTATTATGGTTTTATTTGAGTCATTTCTTTGTGTTGCTTGTACACCACACTAGTGCCCAACATTTTATAAATTGTTTATTTAAGGTACAATCACTTAGGATTAGTGATTGAAAGAAAGTGAGATTGGTTCTCATATTTAATGGGAGATATAAATAGAATGTCAATTGGATTAGGATGAGGCATGGAACAACATTGGGTTGTTATTCTTGTAATACTAATTATGCTAATTTAAGATACTGAAATTCCTTTCTTGGGTAGATTGCCCCCAGACGTTGGTGTAGTTTCACCAAACTAGATTAACAGTTCTTTGTGTCTTTTTTATTGATTTTTGCATTGACCATCTTGTTCATCAAATGTTTGTCAATTCTGGTGTAAGATGTTGAACACGCTGACTTAGGTCTTCTGGTCCAACATTTGTCACCTGCGAACAAAATTTCAGAAAACATATTTCTGATAGTGATGAAAATCAAGATTTAAATTTTGAGACCCATTCCTTTGCAACACATGTGTGTTTCTCATATAAAGAAAATGATTCAAATGATGTCCATGTTATTCATTATTATCATCAAGAATGGGTATGGGAAAACTAGTAAGTAAATATTTTAAATGACTTTGTAATAAATATCTATTCATTTAACATTTGTATACTTTTTACTAATATATTTTTTTTACAATATGTTGAGATGTCGAAGGATACCATATGTTGCATGACTTTAGAAGTAAAAGGCTTAAAATTAAAAACCCCTAAAGTAAGTGTCATTATTTTTGACATTCATATATGCTTATAGATTATTTATGTTAGTTGTAGATATTGATGCATGTTGTTTATATTGAAGTTTGAATGTTTTTGTTGTTGTAGTTATTGAGATTGAAGTTTGAATATTGTTTTTGTTTTTGTTGTTTTTGTTGTTGAGATAAGTGTTTTAAGGATTTAATGTTGTTGTTGATTATCCTAATTGGTTTCAAATGTCATTCAAATTGTAGGTGTTTAACGACTGGTTACAAAATTCACAGAAAAAAACTATTAGATGGCCTTTCAAGAATTTTCTTTTCGGTTTTTTATTTTGTTGGTTACTCTTATACATTGCATATCAATGAGCTCAATGTCTTTAATGAAACTTTTGAACTCCTCCATTTTGCTGAGTCTGCTACGCACCCCAGAACCTAACCTTTCTTCCTTATTTAACACTGAATTAAAATCCCCTCCGAAACACCATTCTTCATTATTATTCTTTCTCTTCGCCTTTGTCAATCCATTCCACATAATTCTTCTGGTCAACATATTACAATAGGCGTAAATATTGACAAAATTGTATTGAATACCCTACCACTCTGCATTAACACCCACAAACCCTTCCCTTCTAAAGCTATAATTTAAGGAAAGTAAGTCTTTCCTCCACAAAATAACCCATTACTACAAAATAGACTTTTCCTGACACTAGTTTTACAACGGTCATAGTGTTAACTATGGTAATAGTTTATTTTTAGGCATTTTTTTTTTGTATTTACTAAAGGACATATCACAATAGTCATATGTAAAAACTCTAGTGAAATGTACATGGAGTGAAATGGTTTGAATCCCAACACCAATAATTTGTCATTTATCGTGATAAAAATGTGATTAACCTTGTATATCACCACTATTTTTATTTTCAACCGTGATGAAAAGTAATACTTATTTATATATAAGTGAAATTATCTCTCGCTTCAGTACATAACAATCGTTTCTCTTAAAATAAAACCCTAACAACGCTTTCACTTGTCTCTCTCAATATGAAACCCTAAAAACTCTGTCAATCGTCTCTCTCATATGGAAACCCCAAAACGGAACCATAACACCAAATCTTGTTTAAAAGATGAGTTTATTATATATTATGTGGTTTGAGTGTTTTTCCCATCCCTTACCGAATATATAACTTTCCAAACTGCATTAGAAAATTATAATATGATAGATAAAGTTTTATTAGAAAACAAGTACACGTTCAATTATTGACAAGAATTCTTCACAGTGTTAACTACATGTTGTTCTTTGATAGTTAAAACATGGTTTAATGATTGTAGGTCTCCAACCACCCCTCTCTCCACCTTTAATTTTGTTTGCAAAGTAAATAATATTTTGTAAAAAGAACTAGAGGTGAAGGCAAGGGAGGTTGAAGATCTAGGATCATTAAACAAAGTTCTAACTGTTAAAGAGCAAAATATGGATAAGGAGTTGAAGAACTCTTATCTAGTATTGAACGTGAACCTGTTCTTCTAATATAACTTAATTTATCATATTATAATATTCTAGTGTAGATTGAAAGGTTATATAGGTTATGTTTAGTGAGCATTGGCGAAATAAGCATTCCACATAATTTATAATAAACTCAGCTTTATATACCACAACAGTTGTTTAGCATAAACGTTGTTAAATATTTTACATTAAAGAATATCACAACGGCTGTTTAAAGTAAACATTATGGTAGTTTACACGCTACATATATACAATCACAGTCGCACGTCCGTGGTGGAAAAAATCATACATACAATCACACCTTACCTGACCACAGTTGGACCAGCGTGGTGGTATCCCTTTTCCAACCGTTGGGATAGGTGTTTATCGTAGTAGTGACCATTCCATCATATAATCCTACATAATTAATTGATGACCATTCTATATCCATATTTCCCCAAAATTCCACAACAAATCTACTATCGAAAACCTTAATTTTTGTTTCTTGAAGAAAACAAACATCAACGTTACCAGATTGAATGATGAAACTAATTCTCTTCCTCTTTGTTTTACTTCCTCTTCCTATAATGTTGATCAATAATATATTCATGGTAACCGCTTGTTTTTCACCTCCATCTTGGACTTCACTTCTTTATCTCTTCTTTCTATCTTCTCAATAGCTTTCACAGACTCTTCTTTCTTTTCGTTGCTAATAATCCCCAATATTGAGATAGTTTCCCACACTACCCTACCCACCTCTAAATCAAAATTCATATTCATGTGATTATTACGCCGATTGACATCAGATTATTTCAATGATTCACAACATAAATTTGATCCACCAGAAAAATATCCTCTCCTTTACTCGTATCTTCCGATGAGCCAAATGATTTAGCTGGAAAAAAATGCTTTCTTCTAGTTTAGACATGCAAAGTAAGATGGATTGATAACTCCTTTTTCTCCAAGATCTTTCACTTCCCCCACTTTTTTTCTCTTGGGCTTAGACTCCTCATCATCAAACAAACATCATCAAAAGAAATTGGGCCCAAAGTGTGAGTGCAACTTTCCGTTTAGATGTGTTTTGTATGATGTCAAAACTAGGAAACTTTAGCATTTTTGTACATTGGACAATATCATCTGATTCTAACTCTTCATTGTGCATTTTAGCATTAGGAAGCATGTCAACATGTATGGAAATGATTTAGAAAATATTCATGCATCAAGAAAAGATTTTTATGAATCAAAAATTCATTTTTTGTGTGTAAAACACTCTACAAGCCGACACATACGATTATAGGTCGACCTATAGAAGAATCTTTTCAACTACAGGTCGACACATACGATGCATAGGTCGGTACATGTGCTGCAGTATTGAAGCTTGTAGCTTGTGTTTCACGTGCTTACTATACAGGTCAGCCTATAACGTGTATAGGTCAACCTATAGATACAAAAATCATGAAAAATTTCATTTGTTTCTACTCCTTTCGCATTCCTTTTGCTTCTCACTTGTTCACATAAATATACCTGCTACATGCATCATTCTTTTTCAATGATTTTGGTACAATTATAAATGAACCTGGAACATACTAAGACTAGTCATCATCTTCAACCTTGGTTTTATGAATACACACAAAAAAGTACACATAATCATTTATTGTCTAGGTGTCATCTAGAGTCAAGTTAATAAGGTCCAATTTAGCTTGTGGTATTGTAAATTGGGTTGTGATATTAGGGGGGTTTCAAATAATAAAACCAGTGTGGGGTTTTCATTCAAGATCAAAGTGTGGATTTGAAGGTTTTGAACAAGATTACTCAAGTTTGGATGCGATTGATTGAAGGCTTTGAAGGGTTGAGGTTCTTGAAAAGGAGTAGTGTGAGACGGTGTATCATCTTGGTAAATCTTGGGTTACAACAGGTTGCATACGGATTCGATCGATTGAAGTCTTTGAAGGGCTCTGGTTCTTGAAAAAGAGTAGCATGAGACGGCGAATCGAATTAGCATTGGTGATTTCGTTTGCAAATTGTCGTGTTCATCATTTGTGTAATTAATTTGTTTGGTGATTTATTTTGAAAATCACTTGAAAAGCATTTTGTTGAATTAATCACAATCACTTTGTTTGTGGTTGGATTTGAAGATCAATAAAACTATACAAAATCTAAAACATAATCGATTGCACACAAGGTGTTCGATAAATTGTTTCTATTGTGTTTTTGTTTGATTTATCATTGGAAATAGAATTGCTTTTTGAGTAGCCTTATAGTAATTGAGATTAAAGTGTATTAATTAAATTTGATTATCATCATCTCCATGTTTTCACATACGCATATCCAAACTTTTTGGTAGCGGTTCGATTTTAGACGAATCGATCCAAGTTACTTCCGCTAGCAAACGTTTTGAAAACCGTTTTCATCTGAAATTTTTTTGGGGATCTATTCACCCTCTCTAGATAAGTTTCCTTTGTCTAACAAGTAGTATCACGAGCTCCGATTAATTCCTTTCTTTAATAATTGCATTTTAGAAAATGGCCATCGAACCTAAAAGGGCGTACAATAGAGCGCCAATATACACCGGTGAAAACTATGGCTATTGGAAAGCTTGTGTACGTACCCATGTCAACTTGGTTGACAAGGGTATATGGGATGCCATCATGAAGAGTCCAAATGAAATTACAATGAACGATAATGAAGGTGTTACCATACCTAAATTGGAACCACAATGGGATGATAATGATAAGAAATTGTGGTCACATGATTGGAAGGCAAGAAATATTCTCACATCCGCACTTGGTGTTGATGAATATTATCGCGTCTCTTATTGTGAGACCACCAAAGCTATGTGGGATGCATTATACGTTGCCCATGAGGGAACTAATGAGGTCAAACAAGCTATGATCAATACGTTAAATTAAGAGTTTGAACTATTTCGCATGAAGCATGGTGAAACTATTGCCGAAATGCAAAAGAGATTCATACATCTTATCAATCACTTGAAGGCTCTAGGAAATCCTATCTCCAATGACATAGCTACTAATAAGGTTTTGAGATGTCTAAATAGGGAATGGTAAACCAAGGTCACCACGATCAAAGAAGTGAATGATCTTAAAATACTTGATCTCACAAGGAGGAACAAAGGAAGTTCATTTCTCTAAATACTTCAAGTTTAAAGTCCTCAATTAATAAGCAAGGTGATTGTGAAACAAGAGATGATGTGAGTTTGGATGAAGAAGATATGGGATTTTTTATGAAAAGATTCAACAAGTACGTTAAAAGAAATGGTGTAAAGTTCTATGATAAAAAAACTCATCAAATTCATAAGACAATCAAATTCATCAAGGAAGTTGATGACAAGAAAGGAAGATTAAGAAATTCATGTTATAATTGTGGAAAAGTTGGACATTACAAGTTAGAGTGTCCATTGATAGAGAAAGACAAAGATAAAGGTCATCACAAGAAATCTAGCAAGTCTATAAGGGCTTATATTGTATGGGAAAGCGATAGCGATTCCTCAAGTGATGAAAGCTCAAGTGATGAGGACGAAGTAGGAAATGTTTGTCTCACCGCTCATTATCGTGACAAGAAGAAAAAGAATGTAAGTCACTCTAAATATGAAAATATTGATGAATTTTCTTATGTTGAGTTGCAAAAAGCTTTTGAAAATCTACATAGAGAAGCGATAGATGCTTTCAAAAATTTAGCTTCAAACAAAATAATCTTTGCATATTTGGAAGCTAAAGTTTTGGAAACCTAAAAGAATATGGAAGCTTTTAAGAAATCTATGGTAGATATTCAAAAAGTTAAAGATGAGGATGAAGAAACTTCGTGGTTAGGGTGTGAAACTTGTCACATTTGGCAAGAGGATGTAAATACTCTTAAAGCTAAGCTGGACTAGGCTTTACAACCAAATGTCACTTTTGCTATTGGTACTACTAAATATAACATACTTTCTCATAATCCTTATAAAAGGTATAACTTTGTTGAAAAGGATCAAAATAGCAAAGGTCAATCTTCTCACCATTTAACTTGTCATTTTTGTTGCAAAAAGGGTCATAGCATTGCAAAATGCAAGTTTAGGAAATTTCTGGTGCCTAAAGGAGTTTTTTAATGGTTGCCTAAATGCAACCAAGGTTTCACTCACCCCTAAGGATCCAATAAAGATTGGCTCTATGAAGAGAGTATGAGATCTTGCTTGTAGTTGCTCAAGAAATAATACGAGTAATATCTCCTTATTTATTTGAATTTGTGGCAAGGAAGAAGGGTTGTGTTACCAAAGGCGTCAACATCTAGTGTTTCTAAATTGGTAAAAGTGTGTATACTATGTGTAATGCTTCCATCCAAGAAATGTGTAAATGGTATATCATTTCATGCAAAGGCATATCTTTAAGAGACATACTCAAGAAAATTTAAAAAGGGATTGATCAACCTAATTCGATAAAGCTTGAGGAGGAGTAATATAGTTATCATTAAAGAGACAAGATTGAAAGTCACACCAAAAAGGACGATCATCAAATCAAAAAAATTTCTTTCATGGATTCATTGCAAATTACACTTTTGGATACATTGTAAAAAGTGAAAGGTGTTAAGATCGTTGTTGTTATTGTTTAGTGGCACATTTTGCATTTATTCTAGCTTTCATTCGAGAGTTCCTTGTGGAATGCATGTGCATCCTCCCTGATTCATACGGTGAGGTAATATCGTTTCAATTTTCGCTTTGTAAGTAAGTTTACTCTTTTACTTGTTTATGACTTAATGGTATGTGATATATTGTGTGTATGATACATGTTATGAATCTTTATTTCCAAAAATTTCAAGTGTAACCATTGTGTGTTTCATCTAATATGATTATAATGATCTCATTCATAATATCTTCACATATGATCTATATCTTTTATTTTATCTTGTTTACATTTGTGTGTTTGCATATTATTGGCTAGAAAAACATGAAAAACAATCATATGCATAAGTATATCATCAATTAGTCATGCATGAGTTTAATTGAGTCCTCAAAAGTCATTCCAAGTTTACAAGTGTCAAAATTTTCAAGTTTTTGACATTGTGTATCGACATGAAATTTGTATAGGTCGCCACAGAAAATCAAAATTTGAATTTGTCAAAATTCCTTCACTATGTGTCGACACATGTAATGGATAGGTCGGCACATAAGATTTTCTTTTAATTCTTTGCCTTTCACTTCAGTATGTGTCGATGCACAACCTTGATAGGTCGACACATGCGTTCATAGGTCAACGCATAAACATTCATTTGGCCAATTTCTCTTTATCTCCTTCACTCTCATACATGCATTTATCCTCTCAAATCTCTTAACTTCATCTTGAACCTTGAAACTTATTCAATCTACATTAAATCTTGCTTGTTTCATTCACTCCATATCATTAACATTCTTATTTCCATCAAATCATTTACATTATTCATCAATTTATCTCATTTTACATTTAAAAACCCTCTTTCACCATAACTCACAAAAACTCTGAATTCTCACTTGGTTGTATATCATCTTTACTTCTTTGTGTGTTTCCTTGATTGTGTGTCGTGTTTGAGTGTTTGAGTGTGTGAGTAGTCATTAATATCTCAAACCCATTCAGTTTTCATTCAAATATTTCATCAAACACTTGGTGTGCACTCTTTACTTCAAAATTTCCATGGCTCCTAAGTTCTCTAAAACTAAAGGTGATGCGAAAGGAAAGGTAAAGCCAGTACACCCTCTGCTACTGTGGAAACTCAATTTTCTTTGGTTTCACAAAGGTGTGTTACAGAGTTTGAGGAGAAACATAAACATAGGCTTGTGGTGAAACAATATGTGTGGAAGGCAAGTATGGTTAGTGGTTTGGATATCCATGTAGTGGCTGATCTTGTTCCACATCAGAAGATTGATTATTTTCTGTAGCTTGCTCAAGACTACAACGAAAACCTTATATGTGTCTTCTACTCCAAGTTGCATAATAGGAACGGTTCTTGCTTCAAGTTTACTATTAGTAATGCTGTCTATGAATTCACTAATACACTTTGGAAATCATTGTTTAGTATAACTGTTGTTGATGCTGTTGATGATGATGAAATGGATCCATTAGTGATTGATATCCACACTCATATCAATTTTAAGTGGGATGTTCATGTGAATGAGCTACTTAGATCGCCTCTTGCTGAAGACTGTTATGATGTTATTACTACTGGGCAGTTGAAAAAAGGTTCCTAGAATTCTTCTGTGGCTAGTTTCTCACATCTTGCGCCTGAAAAATGGAGGATTCTCTAAAATTGATTTTGCTAAAATTCATTTGGTGTATATTTTGTTGAACAAGATCAAGATCAACTAACCACACTACTTTGTTTCTCGTATGTTTGTTATCAAAGAGTGCAAGAAAGGCACATCCTTTTGCTATGTTTCCATGATTACCAAAATTCTGAATTACTTCGACATTGGCATTCCCAATCTCACATACAAATGTCCTGAAGCTTCTCAAGAGTTTTCTCAAAGAAACCTTACCAACTTGAACTATTTTTGGGACATAAACCGTCGAGCATATTACTTTCGTTTAGGTAAAAATGCTAGGAAAATGTATAATTTTTTATGATCCCGCTGAATTTGAGGATGATACTGCTGAGACATATATGGCTGATGATCAACCAATTAGTACCTCTCATGATGTTCCGAACGGTGATGCCTTTATGCAAGATGCCACTCATGTGGATGCTCTTAGTAATACTTTTGGGGCTAGTTCTGGTGATTCATCTTCCATCATGATTATGCTTCAAAACATGCAGCTAAGGCAGGATGAGTGGTATGTGGAAGATTGTAGAAGGCGGGATGTCATTGAGGCTGCTCAAGTGGATAGATTTCGTCTGATGCAAGAACACATGGCTACACAAGATGCTAATTTTGAAGCATTTTCTTCCTATACGACAGAAAGTCTCGTCTCTATGAGAAATAATATGAATGCAAATCATGTTGTTTCTCTCGCTATGATTAATCATATGATCTAAACACAAGAAGAGGATACTGGCCATTATGATCGATTTTACCAAGAAATATGTGATTTCTTGGACTCTCACTATCGTAATGAAGGACAACGATGGTATAGGGCCCTTGGATGATGATGAAGTGTTTACATTTTATGTTATTGAGTCTCATGTCTTGTCATGCATTTCTTTAAATTTTGGTTGTGTCTTCATCCACTGTTTGTTTGTTGGTTTATTTTTTATCGGAAAAATAGCAAGTGTACTATTTTAACGATTTAGTAATAAGTGGGGTTATCCCCAGAATCGATCTCTCGAGGACTGCGTATAATTTGTAAGTGCGGATGTTATTTCAATTAGACAAAAGTTCCTTTAGGGGGTTTTGATTTTTAAACTAATTCTAATGACAGAAAGAAATAAGCAGAATAATAAAATGACTTTAATAATTATGAGAAATCATGCTAGGAAAGGTGTATGAATTGCTCAGCAAGAACCCTAAATTATCTTCAAAGAGATATGCCTCCAAACCTTAATTTTACCGACCCTCAATTATTTTTCTTAAATTCCTTAACCGAAAAACCTTTGATAGTCCCCCTTTACTCTAATTCCTTAGCAGTCAAGAGAGAACATCAAGCTATAGTTCTGACAAGGTCTTTTAGTCACTACGGGGTATCCCTATTCCTAGGCAATATCTACCGTAATGTATTATGCAAAACAATAGATTGGTTTTTCAGGCAAATCCCTAATCGTAAATCGTTCCCAATTTGTACGATCGAAAAAAGTATGAAATAATTTGCATAATAAAAGATTAAGGTAAGAAAGCAAAATCTCATTGACTAATTCAGAAAATGTTCATTATATAACAATTCAGGGACACCCCCTAGCATTGGGGGGTTTAGCCTCTCATAATATTCAAAACAAAAACAATAATAAGATTAAAAGTAGATATTACAATTTGATCGGATTGAAAATGATCCTTCAATTGCTTCCACGCATGAACGATCTTTCTCTCCAAATCTCCTTGATCGCCTCCCAGTATAGTAACTTTGTTCGTGAAGTCAAAAGTGTTTTTCTTTCCTTCTCCACACAGCCTAAGTAATTCCAAAACACTCAAAACCGTGCGAAATTCCCAAAATACCCCTCAGGGCACTAAACTCAACAAATGAGAAAAAAATCACAAATTTGGTACTCCCAGGCTTGCTGACACAGGCCGTGTCAGGTGACACGGGCACCCGTGTCAACCCTCTGTTTCTCTTGTGCAAATATTTCTCCCCTACAGGTGTGCTGACACGGGCACCCGTGTCAGCTCTCTGACTTCAGCCCAATCTTCAATTTCAAATACATGCTGCTTTAGGCCTGCTGACACGGGCCGTGTCAGGCGACACGGGCACCCGTGTCAGCCCACTGTCTTCAATCCAACTTCATACCACATTTTGCAATTTTTCTCGATTTTTCGCTCCGATTTTTCTTGAATGCTTATTTGAACCTGAAAACACTAACGAACACAACCAGGGCATAAAATGCAGTAAAAGAGATGTAAAAAAAATAAACAATGACAAAAATATAACTAAAACAAATAGTGAAATAATGTATGAAAACGACCGATCAAACTCCCCCAAACTTAAACTGTTGCTTGACCTCAAGCAACAAGCTTGCATAAATATTTTTCAGATCAAACGGTACATATCAAATGAAAGACTTGTGAAGGTAAGGTGTGTCGATACTCATACGTGAGTCTTTGTTCCGATCGGCTAAAACTAGTTCTTATGGTAATCGTCCGTTAACAAAGGTATTACACAAACACATACCGCGGTAAAACCACGGACCCAAATCCCCCTTTCGGTTACCTCTCCAACTATGCTTTGGGCTTAAGTCTTTTCTTCGGTGCCTTAGGTCATTCTCTCAATCAACCATGTACATGCAATTCTTTTTAGTCATGTTGGACTATCACTATGAACTAATCAGAGAATACTTCTCAAATCCAAGTACTATGGCACAAATCTACACGTTGGACTCGTTTCCTTACTCCAGGGAATCTAGGGTGTTCGGGTCATTCCTAAGTTTTCAAACTTTCCCAATGTCTCTAATTCTAACTCCTCTTCCCTCAAACTCTATATACTTTCTTGACCACCTCAAAATCACAGTATTCACAAGAAAAATTTTAACGGTTCAAATTCGGGGAGAATTCAAAATGGTTTTCAACACACAAAACAGACATGACCCGTACAAAAAGGAAAAACTAAAAGCAGTAAATCCTTCCCCAAACTTGAACTACACATTGGCCCCAATGTGTTAGAATAAGAGCGAGAGAGGTCACTCACAGAGATCCTTCTCAGGATGCTGACGGTAATGCAACACCACTACTACATCATCATTTGCACATGTAGGATCCAGATTATTTCCTGCAACCAAAACAAAACAAACAGCAAAAAGAAAGAAATTAATCAGACAAGTGTGGGTTGCCTCCCACGTAGCGCTTCGTTTAATGTCGCATGGCTCGACGGGTTACTCCCTAAAGCTATGGGGGATACTTCAGCTTACACACCTTGTCTCTTGACTTTTCTGCCACAAAAAACCAGTCAGGTTCAGAGATAAGAGATACTTTGTCCCTTAAGTCACCTTCAACCTCCATATACTTCCGTTGATGTTTCTTTTTCTTTCTCTTCTTGATTTCATGAATGGACCTTGAAGTGTTGCCATGTGCAATAGATGACCAAGATACTGCAACCTTAGAGATTATGCCCGAGACTTTTTCAGGTGGTGGTCTTGCACTTCTGCTTTTTCCCACTATTTGGATCATTCCAACTGAAGCTTGATTTCCTTCACCTACACCCTGCTTCTTGATATCCAACACTTTTAAAGTTATTTCCTCCTCAAAATATTTCAATGTCAGAGTACCTTTTTCAATGTCCACGTTGCATCTACTAGTGAGCAAGAATGGTCGACCAAGAATGATGGGAGTCTCTTCATCCTCAGGAATATCCATGATCTCAAAATCAACTGGAAAGACGAATTTATCAATCATCACCAACACATCTTCAACTAACCCATATGATTGCTTAGTTGTGTGGTCAGCAAATTTAAGATTTGTTCTCCCATCACTCACCTTCCCAATTCCCAACTTTTTAAAAATGGATAATGGCATGAGACATACACTCGCACCTGAATCAATGAGGACCTTCTTGAAATTTATGTTTTTTATGGTGCAAGGTATTGCGACCGATTCGGAATCCTTCTGCTTGATTGGGATCTTCCTTTTCGGCGAGATTGCACTGCACTTTTCCTTTGGAACAACCGGCTTATCTCCAATAGGTCTTTTATTAGTTATCACTTCTTTCATGAATTTCTGATACAAGGGCATTTGGTCGAGTGCTTCAAAGAATGGCATATAGACTTCTAACTTTTTGAACATTGAGATAAATTTCTTAAAGTCCTTCTCTTTAGGATCTTTCTTCATCACTCTCTGAGGGTAAGGTAGCTTAATCTGTGGTTTAGCCTCCTCTTTCTTTTTCTCTTCAGTTGGCTTCACGTGTGGTAAAGCTCTTTCTAGTTCTTTCCTGTTTTCTCTCACTTCCAGATCCACCTCTATACATTGATAATCATTTGTTTCCATTTCTTCCTCTTCTTCCACAACTCTATGACTTCTCGTTCTGACAACATTAACATTCTCATGATTTTTTGGATTCGGTATTGTTGCACTCGGGAGGGATCCTTGAGCATGCATGGAGAGTTGTTGTGCCATTTGTCCCAACTGAACTTCAAGATTTTTTATAGAAGCTGTATTATTCCTTTGATTATTTCTGGTCTCTTCTTGGAATTGCATACTGTGAGTTGCCATCTTCTTAATTGCTATCTCCCATTGTGCTTTTTGGGGAGCCTGTTGTTGGAATTGTTGTTGAGGTTGTTGATATTGTTACTGGTATGGTTGGTGATATTGGATAGGTCCTTGCTTCGGAACATTCCCTTGTTGATCCGTCCAGGTGAAATTTGGATGATTTTTCCACCCCGGATTATAAGTATTGGAGTAGGGATTGTTCTGCCTCAAAATTTTAATTTCTTCTACCTGTTGTGCTGTAGCAACACATTGCATGGCGAAGTGAGGCCCCCCACAAATTTCACAATTGACAGCTTGAACTGGTTGAACCTGAGCCACAGTCTGAGTACCAAGATTCATCTTCTTAAGTCTTCTCTCGACTTCGGCTACAATCTGGTCTTCCATCTTTACCACTTGCTCAGTAAGTTTCAAATCAATCGTCCTTTCTGGTTAGCTCACAGTGCGATCATACAACTCCAAATGCTCGTTTGCGGCTATGGCTTCAATGATCATTTTGATACCAGTGGCTGTTTTAAAATTAGATGAGCCACCGACAACTGTATCAATTAGTTGCTTGGTCTTCAACTGGAGGCCATTGACGAAGTTTTGCATCTGTTCGGTTGCATCCATGTTATGAGTAGGACATGCAACCAACAACCTCTTAAATCTCTTATATGCATCTCCGAGTAACTCTCCCTCCTTCTGCTTAAAACTTACTATATCATACCTTTTTTGAATGTACACCGAGGCGGGAAAGTACTCATTCAAAAATGTCTCCATCTCTTGCCAAGTGGTGATACTCCCGGCAGGTAAGGAATAAAACCACTCTTCTGCATCATCTAACAAGGTAAAAGGTAACATGACCAGCTTTTTGGCTTCTTCAGAATGTCCTTCAATTTTTAGTGACGTGCTCATAGTTAGAAACCTTTGGAGGTGTTTATTGGCATCTTCATTAATTTTTCCCGGTAAAGGTCTCGTCTCGAGCTGTCGGATGGTGGATGGATGCAACTGAAAGTGGTCAACATTAACCGGTTGATTTACGATGGTCAACCGGTCTGTTGGAGCATTTGCTCTTCCATAGTCCCCCAGAAGTCTCTCTACTAGAGGTGGATCAGCAGCCATGATAAGAGTTTCCGGCTCTGAATCTGTGCCGGAATCTGTGTGCTCTGAGTGCCCTAAAACTGACTCTTCTTTCTCTTGCTCGGAAATAATTGGTTCTGAACTCGACGCGGCCAGTCTTTCTAGTCTAGCTTGATGACGTCAGGCGTGCAAAGATCTCTTTAGTTCTGCATCAAAAGAAAATTCAGCTGAGGCTTTACCTCGCATACACAGGTTAGGAAATTATTAGTAATAAAAAAAAATAACAGGAAAATAAGATTAAAAAAAAAATTTGGTCACAGAGTGACAAAATTCCAATTGAATTAAAATCAACACTTATAATTTGGCAGTCCCCGGCAACGGCGCCAAAAACTTGATCGGAAAAATAGTAAGTGTACTATTTTAACGATGTAGTAATAAGAAGGGTTATCCCCATAATCGATCTCTCGAGGACTGCATATAATTTGTAAGTGCAGATGTTATTTCAATTAGACAAAAGTTCCTTTAGGGGGTTTTGATTTTTAAACTAATTCTAATGACAAAAAGAAATAAGCAGAATAATAAAATGACTTTAACAATTATGAGAAATTATGCTAGGAAAGGTGTATGAATTGCTCAGCAAGAACCCTAAATTATCTTCAAAGAGATATGCCTCCAAACCTTAATTTTACCGACCCTCATTAATTTTTCTTAAATTCCTTAACCGAAAAAACCTTTGATAGTCCCCCTTTACCCTAATTCCTTAGCAGTCAAGAGAGAACATCAAGCTATAGTTCTGACAAGGTCTTTTAGTCACTACGGGGTATCCCTATTCCTAGGCAATATCTACCATAATGTATTATGCAAAACAATATATTGGTTTTTCAGGCCAAATCCCTAATCGTAAATCGTTCCCAATTTGTACGATCGAAAAAAGTATGAAATAATTTGCATAATAAAAGATTAAGGTAAGAAAGCAAAATCTCATTGACTAATTCAGAAAATGTTCATTACATAACAATTCAGGGACACCCCCTAGCATTGGGGGGTTTAGCCTCTCATAATATTCAAAACAAAAACAATAATAAGATTAAAAGTAGACATTACAATTTGATCGGATTGAAAATGATCCTTCAATTGCTTCCGCGCATGAACGATCTTTCTCTCCAAATCTCCTTGATCGCCTCCCAGTATCGTAACTTTGTTCGTGAAGTCAAAAGTGTTTTTCTTTCCTTTTCCACACAGCCTAAGTAATTCCAAAACACTCAAAACCGTGCAAAATTCCCAAAATACCCCTCGGGGCACTAAACTCAACAAATGAGAAAAAATCACAAATTTGGTACTGCCATGCTTGCTGACATGGGCCGTGTCAGGTGACACGGGCACCCGTGTCAGCCCTCTGTTTCTCATGCGCAAATATTTCTCCCCTACATGTGTGCTGACACGGGCACCCGTGTCAGCTCTCTGACTTCAGCCCAATCTTCAATTTCAAATACATGCTGCTCCAGGCCTGCTGACACGGCCCGTGTCAGGCGACACGGGCACCCGTGTCAGCCTACTATCTTCAATCCAACTTCATTCCGCATTTTACAAATTTTCTCGATTTTTCGTTCCGATTCTTCCTGAATGCTTATTTGAACCTGAAAACACTAACGAACACAACCAAAGCATAAAATGCAGTAAAAGAGATATAAAACAAATAAACAATGACATAAATATAACTAAAACAAATAGTGAAATAACGTATGAAAACGACCGATCAGTTTTTCCTATGGTTATGTACTAACAATGTTACTAATTTTGTATGCTTATGAAACAATGGTTGTACTTGTGTATTTCCTGGAATTAAGACTTGTGTGATATTGTTGTGTTGTTATTTATCATGTGTTCATGACTATTGTGTATTATCATGTATTTCATGTATACGTGAGTGCACAAACTTATCCTTGCAATTGCCTCTGTTTTAGTATATTCTATATGAGCTATGTTGTATCTATGTGATACTGCTAATGTGATTACTTTGTCACTTTTTGATGTTGTCAAAGGGGGAGAAGTATATGTTTCTATTATGCACAATTCAGGGGGAGCTTTCATGGAAAGCTATAATGCACACATTCAGGGGGAGCTTTCATAGACACGAAACGCATTGTCTCAAGTTTTTCCATCATCAAAAAGGGGGATTATGTGAGTGCAATTTTCTGTTTAGATGAGTTTTGTATGATGTTAAAACTATGAAAAATTAGCGTTTATGTAAATTGGACGGTAACATCTGATTCTAGTTGTGTATTGTGCATTTTAGCATTAGGAAGCATGTCAACATGTTTGGAAATGGTTTAGAAAAGATTCATGCATCAAGAAAAGATTTTTATGCATCAAAAATTCTTTTTTATGTGAAAAGCACTATACAGGTTGACACATACGATTATAGGTCGGCACACGTGTTGTAGTATTGAAGCCTATAACTTATGTTTCATGTGTTGACTATATAGGTTGACCTATAACATGTATAGGTCGACACATGATTTTGATAGGTCGACCTATAGATCAAAAATCTTGAAAAATTGCATTTGTTTCTACTCCTTTTGCATTCCTTTTGCTTCTCACTTGCTCATATATATATACCTTCTATATGCATCATTCTTTTTCAATGATTTTTGTAAAATCATAAACAAAACCTGGAACATACTAAGAGTCGTCATCATCTTCAACCTTAGTTTTATGCATACACACAAGCAAAGTACACATACTCATTCATTATGTGGGTTCCATCTAGAATCAAGTTGATAAGGTCCAATTTATCTTGTGGTATTGTAAATTGGGTTGAGATCTTAGGGAGGTTTCAAATAAGAAAACCAAAGTGGTATTTTCCTTCGAGATCGAGTGAAGGCTTTGAATGGTTGCGGTTCTTGCAAAGGGGTAGCGTGAGATGGTAGATCATCTTGGTAAATATTGGGTTACGACATGTTGCAATTTGGATTCGATTGAGTGAAGTCTTTGAAGGGTTGCGGTTCTTGTAAAGGAGTAGCATGAGACGGTGAATCGAATTAGCATTGTTGGGTGACTTGATTAATCTTTGATCAAGGGAAGAGAAATTGCTAGGATCAACATTAAGCTTAGGGTTTGTTGGGTTGGATTGATACATTTATCTTGTAAAAATACTATTAAAAAGTAAGGTTAATTACATGATCTCAATTTGAATTCGAATTAAGGGAAAACATACACATTATGAGGCCTATTGGGGAACTACCTAAACAAATCAAGTGTACTCTCTCTCTCTCTCTCTCTCTCTCTCTCTCTCTCTCTCTCTCTCTCTCTCTCTCTCTCTCTCTCTCTTTTACATTTCGTTTTTAAATTGTCGTGTTCATCATTTGTGTGATTAATTTGTTTGGTGATTTCTTTTGAAAATAATTTGAAAAGTGTTTTGTTGAATTAATCACAATCACTTTGATTGTGGTTGGATTGGAAGATCAATAAAACTATATAAAATCTCAAAAATCGATCGCACACAAGGTGTTCGATAAATTGTTTCTATTATGTTTTTGTTTGATTTATCATTGGAAATAGAATTGCTTTTTGAGTAGCTTTCTAGTAATTCAGATTAAATCATATTGATTAGAGTTTCTTATCATCATCTCTAATTTGTTTCCACATATGCATATCTGAGCTTTTCGGTAGTGAATCGGTTTTAGACGAATCGATCCAAGTTACTTCCGCTAGCAAATATTTTGAAAAACGTTTTCATCTATCAATTTTTTGGGGATCTATTCACCCCATATCTAGATAAGTGGCCTTCGTCTAACGCAACGTTGATTGGCCCAGACCGGATGGCCCATTCTTTACATTTACCTCTCCCTTTTCCATGTGGGTCCCTCCTATCTCTACTAAAGCTTTGTCAAAAACTCCTTCTCAAACTTCTCCAAAAACTTCACCATCTTGAGACACGCACCCATGTTGACCTCCAGCATGTTGTCCTGAGTTGTCCCACTCAAATCCTTTTTTAATATACTCCCCATTAATACTATCATAAATCACCTTTTTGTCTATAGCCCCTAACATATGTGAATTTTGTGAAACTTTCTAATTTTTAACTTCCCCACTAAGAGTTGCCAACACTTTATCTCCTATGACCAGACCACTAGTCAAAGCAGCTTCATTAACTCGTTACCCTCTTCAATGAAAGGAACCTCGAAACTGTCATCATCATCGACCTCGTCCAAACCACCAAAACTTCTCTCTAAATCTGATTCACCACTATCCGACCCAGTGTAGCGGCAAAATCGTGAGTGTAAGCTATTGATTAACTTAACTCGAAAAGCAAGAGTCGCCACCGCACTTTTATTTTATCCAAAAAGGAAAAGAAAAAGAGAAAACAAAACCTACACAAGCTCTAAAACAAGACCAAGTGAACAGAGACTGGGTAAGGGGGTTGGTTAAGTTAAGGGAAGGTGTTAGCACCCAAAACGTCTATAGTACTCTATAGGAACCCTTTGAAATATCTACGCTTTTGGTCTGAAAATGTTTGTTTGAAAAGAGATTGAGGAGATGAGAAGAGAAATTATTTTTTAACATTTTTGTGTTTGGAGAGAGTTTCGCCTCATGCCTACGTACCCACAAAGTGCAATATAAGATCAAAACTTCGTAGTTCGTGGTACAAAGAATGAAATTTTTTTGTTATGATTGTTTTTAAATGTAAAGACAAGTCGTCATTTCCAAGCGAATAGTTCCGCTTAAAGAGATGAATCATATCTAAACTTATGAAAAAAGTTTTAAAGGAAATGTGCATAAGGCACAAAAGGAGTTTGAATGAGTTTGAGTGTTTTTTAAAGTCTTTTAAAAAAGGTGTCAATATGCTTATGTATTTTAGCATTTATTAAGAAATGAAAAGAAAAAAGTAAAATCACTTGACAAAGTCAAGGTTTGATTATGAAAGAGGTGATAGTTTGAAAACAAGAAGGTTTTGAAAAAAGAGAGAGAGTTTTGAAAATTGAAGAATGGGTGGAGAAGAAGAGACTATCCTAAAGCATAAAGTAAAATCTAAGGACAAGAATGGTCTAACCACACAAGTAACTATCTTCACCATAAACCAAGCAAAAGCACAAAGCTCCAAAGTCTTCAAACCATAGTTCCAAAGCAAAGGGAAAAGGTCCTAGTTCTAAGTCCAAGGATCCAAGAATAGCATTGATGTCCAAGGTCTAGGTTAAAAATTCCATGTCCAACGCAAAGGATAGTAACCGTAGTCCAAGATTAGAAGCACATGTTTAGGGTCCAAGGTCTAGGCCTTATTAATGTTTTTGGTTCAAGTGGACAAAGAGAAAAAGGCATCTGCATAAACATGTGTCCAACGGACAAAGGAAAAATTGTGGAAGCATAAACAAGATATGATATGATATAATGACATAAAGCATAAAAAAAGTAAAGAGAGATAGGAAGCAAGAAGGAAGCATAAAAGTATAGGTTAGAAGTTAGTGATTAGTAGCACAAAGGCCCTAGTGCCATAAGACTTCAAAAGTAACATCGATTATTCCGCCTCGCGTCATGAACTATAATGAATGAACAATGTACTTAGGCCAAGTTTAATGAAGACTTGTTAGAAGATTGATAGAATCAAAGCCTCTGCAACAACAAGCTTCATAGATTTTGAACCTAATACAAAAGATCAACCATCCTTGGGCTTACAATCATAAGTTTGGGCCACGAAAGTTCATGTTCCGATTCGGAGAGGGACAAATGTAGCGCTATGTTAAGCAATCGTCAAGTGACTTATAAAGAAGTCACCCTACTCGAGGCCGGTCGATAGTGATCTTTGTGTTAATGCATGCTAGACGAACGATATGTAAATCGTCATCCGAAAGCAATACCGCACGAAAAGAAAAAAGGTAATGATCTAGTCATGATCAAGAATTCAACAAAGAAATTCTAAGATCCATAAGATTTTCATCAATCCAAATAAAAGAGAAATAGATGAAGAGAAAGCCAAATTAAATCACAATTATGTGATCTAAGGCTAAGAACAAAGGGAAAGGGAAGAAAAAGGAAAAACAACCTAAACAGACCTTAAAATGGACCAAAAACTGCATTCTGAGTCAGAGTAACCGGTTACTCTAATTAGGGTAACCGATTACTCTGCATGCAGGATGAAAAAATAGTGCAAAATTCAGTATGATCATCTTTCAAAACTTTTTTCAAACACCTTATGATCATGGAATTGAAATTGCACAAAATTTTTAGTAAAACAACAGTAAAAACCAACAATTATACACAATTACAAGATCCAATGGATCAAGTAACAAGAGTCACCAAAGATCTACATTGTGGAAGATGAATCAAGAACAACAATGGTGGAAAATGATATGACCACTCCAAATTTGAAAATTCCTTCAAATTGCTCCAAGATCCAAACTCCAAAGTCTTGATCTACTGAAATTGATGATAAAAAAGTGAATGGATGAAGGTTTAGCTCAAAGTTGAACAAGATTCAATGTGAAAACTTGTTAACTTTCAAAAGAAGAAAAGTGAGCTTTGGTGAATTTGGTAGTTGGAAAAAATTGAGAGAGTCAAGAAGAATTTTGACAAGGTGAATTTGGCTATCAAAAGCTTGAAGAATGGATGAAATGAGGATTCTATTTATAGAGTTTAGGCTTGGGATATTTGGTGGTTTGGAATTTGGTTTGGAACCAAAATTAGGCTTGGAATTTGAATTTGGAGGGAAAATTAAGATCAAGTGGTGATTAGTGGAGGTACATCGTGGGAATTAATTTTGATTATGTAGGGGAATTAAAATGAGATGGTCTAGAATATTCCACATGTAATCAAAAATTGGTGAAAATTGGTGTGAAAATTGCAGAATTTGAATTTAAATAACTTTCACAATTCTGCACAAGGGTAATCGATTACCCTGATCATGGTAATCGGTTACTCAGTGCAAAAATTGTGAAAAATGGCCTTTTAGTTGCACTGTTGTGGCTCTGGCTCGATTCTTTTGCTTGTCAAAGAAGGCATGGAAATAAACACATGAACCTTGGAGTCTCTTGAATAATAATCAATTAAATCTTGGAAACTCTTAATCAGATGATTTTTGAATTATGTGCAGATCAACTTTGACTTTATCAGATGAAATTCATTCGAGCTGAGGGACTGTTGCTTGGTGTTTTGATCTGTTCTTCCTCTGAAAAATTAATAAAGGAGAAACAAAATATTTTTTGGATTTTAATTAAAGGTTAGTAAACATAAACAAATAAAGGTAAATACGAAACACACAGATGCTCGGTGATCCCTGCAAGGCATAAACCTAAAGAAGAGAGGGATAAAGGAACCAAAGCATGATCTTGTTTGTGGTATAAGATGCAAATGATATGTGAATGATATGTGGAATCTTAGCGGTAAAAAATTAGGGTCTTACAGCTGCTCCTAATTAAGTCTCTTCTATCGGGAGATATGAAGATACTTAAATACAAAAAGCCATATTTTGTATCCCTAAGATGCCACAAGATGATATGAATGCAAAGAATAAAATGCCCTGCGAGGAAACTTGAAACAATGGATTTACGGTAAATTGAGTGAAAATATGCGAAAAGACACGCAGGGGACCACAAGCTATTTCTGGAGATCTGTCAAGGTGACAAAAAGTATCCATCAATAGTTAGAAAGAGAGGGAGAAGACCCTGGGAAGACGCGTAGTGACATCCAAGAATAACATTGGATGGAAACAACGAACGAGGCAAAAGGTATGTCAAAAGATGTCCAAGAATGGCAATTGGACAACAACAAGAAAGTGTCTGGTAAAAACAACAGCGTCATCCAAGAATAGCATTGGATGGAGGTGAAACGTATTCTATTGGGGATAAGATATCCAAGAATAACATTGGATGAAAGAAACTACAAAATTCAAGAATGGCATTGAATGGAGCAACAGCAAACATCAGAGACATCCAAGAATGGCATTTGGATGGAAACAAATTTTCCATTTGAAAAACTTCACTAGGAACATCCAAGAATGGCATTGGACTCAGCTGGGGAAAAGGTACTCGAGAATGGCATTGGATAAAGTGAGAAAGAACTTTCAGAAATGGCACTGAAAGTAAAGGTAAATTACTACATTCAGGAATGGCATTGAATGAACAGATAAAACTTTCAGGAATGGCACTGAAAGTAAAGGTAAATCACTACATTCAGGAATGGCACAGAATGATAGTGAGAGAGACATCCAGGAATGGCACTGAATGCAAAGGAGAAAAATCATCCAGGAATGGCACTGAATGAACAGATAAAACTTTCGGGAATGGCACTGAAAGTAAAGGTAAATCACTACATTCAGGAATGGCACTGAATGATAGTGAGAGAGACATCCAGGAATGGAACTGAATGCAAAGGAGAAAAATCATCCAGGAATGGCACTGAATGAAAAGATAAAACTTTCAGGAATGGTACTGAAAGATATCCAAGAATCTGTTGGGGATTATAGAAGAGAGACAAGACTTCCAGGAATAGCACTGGGAGAAACAATAGGAACAAGATATCCAGGAATGGCACTAGAGATCAAAAGAGAGAGACATCCAGGAACGGCACTGGAGAAACAAAAGGAGTAGACATCCAGGAATGGCACTAGAGAAACAAAAGGAACAGATATCCAAGAATGGCACAAGAGTGAAGGAATACAAAGATCCAAGAATAACACTGGGATGAAAGAAGACAAAGACCCATGAATGGCACTGGATGCATAGGGAAATAACAACATTCATGAATAGCATTGAATGAAAAGACAGGTAATTATTTTGGTATGCGCCAAGTAAGTTGGACTTTTATCACAAGGTAATATGTTAAAAGCAACAGAACCTCGGGAAATGCATATGAGCACGAAACACGCTTCGAGCTATGAAAATATTTCTATGTATGGTAGATAAAGGATTTATGTATGCAATGCAGATGATAGGGACAACCGAGATAGACTCTTTTGTGACGGAATAAAGGAACTCTGATTCCTCAACACAGGGAATACTGCCCACTTTTCTTGGAGAGAAGATGTTGAACATATCTCTGTCACACTTATGAATTGTATCGGGCTGATGGTCTTTTGAGAAAAGACATCTTGAGGATTCTTGAAGAAGACTGCCCCAGATTGATTGACTAATGAGGAATAAACTGATCATGGCTTCAGTTTGACTGCTGAGGGAGAAAAGATTGATCATGGCTTCAATTCTTGAAATGGATACTGAGGATAAACTGATCATGGCTTCAGCTTGACTATTGCTGGGGATGAACTGATCATAGCTTCAGTTCTCGAAATGACTGTTGAGAAGGCTAAACTCAGTATAGGTTTTGAAAGAGATCTTCTGGATAACCAATTCTGAGAATAACTTGCACTGAACAAATCTTGAACTAATTCACAACCGGATTTGGAAGTGATGTGCCCCTGATAGGATCACTGACCAAGTTTCTCAACTGTTTGAAATTTCTTGATGAGGAAAGTTTGCCTACAAATAAAATCATTCATTCATGGTAATTTTAATGCAAAGTTTATGCAATTTTGAAATCAAAAATCATTTTTGGAATGACATTATTGATATAAAGCAAATGAATCACTTGTCAAAACACGGTGATTTAGACATTTAAAATGAAAGAGAAAGCAAAGATATGACATCAAAACAAATTATTGGCATCAAACTTAGGAGTCAATTTACGCAACCTTGATGTAGTATGCTTTTAAAAGAAACCTGGCTTCAATTAGGTCTTTTGAGGGTTGTAACGTGGTCTGGTTCACGGTTTTCGAAACAAAGGATATATTCTCAAAGTTTATTTGTACCCAACACATTCTTCGTGATGATCTTCAGCCCTATGCTTAGTTAATTCAACCTATGCATTCAGGTTCCAAGCGATTTTGGAATTGCAACACTGCTATGATGATGGCTCAAGGGCCAAGGGATTTTTGAGATGACAGTCACCTTTTCCTACAACATTTTGTTGTTTTTGATAAGGACCTTAGTCAACTCGTTTTGTCTTTGAAGATTTTGGTAACCTCTTGATTTTTCTTATTTTTTGTTATCCCTAACTTTTGCTTGAACTGCGTCATTTGAGCTTACAGTCAGCGAGATGCCCCAATTTTTGCCTAAGTCTCCTTCATAGGTTTTAACTTAGCGAGCTTTCCTTTTGATTTTGATTTTTTTTCATTTTTTTTGAAAGATAGTGACTGTTTGGCTTAATGATTACAGTGAACCATCATTGGCTTTTGACTTGAAAGACATCTTTCACACTTCTTTGATGTGTGCGAAGGAAAGCTTGTGACTGCAACCTTTATTGGAAGGCATCTTGAATGATTATCTTGTGTTTAAATACACAGTCAAATTAACTGAGAATTACCCATCCCAAGTTAAAATTGCGGGTTTTTTCGTACAGAAAGAAACTCCAACTTCTAGGCCCAAAGGGGTTGACAAGGGATTAACTTCCTTATTTCTCCAGTGTTTGGGAGTTGAAACAATGCATGTACATCATCAGCCAAGTTTTAATTAAAAGCATACAATCCAACAATTTTAGGTATTTTGTTTTCATCATCCTCCCTCCAATCTTTGCATAAACAAAAGCTTGATAAAGAAAGTGAACAGTAGATATATTTTTGTTTTATGAAAAAGAAAGCATAAAGATGCACACAATGGATATAAATGAATTGAATGAAAACATTGCAATGCTCATTTCATTGAAATTACCATGAAAGTACAAATAAATTTCCAAAGCAAACAGACAATACAATCAAAGAAAAATGCAAATAGAAAGAAACAAGGCCTAGTGACTAATCAGCAACAAGGATGAGATGTCCTATCTGAAACACTGGCTTTAGGAGATGATCCGTCTGAACTGACTCAAACTTCACTTGGCATGCTCTGGCAATGGATTGTTGACAACATTGGGATTATCATTAAGAAATGTCAGAATCTTTGAGTTCACCAATTCTTGTACTCTAGCTTTCAATGCATAACAACCTTCCAAGTTATGGCCTGCCCCACCTTGATGGAACTCACAATGAAGATCAGCCCTATAGCCGGCTGGGAGAGGATTTGGAGGAGGATTTGGAGTCCTTGTTGTAATCAAACCTTTCTTTGCAAGACATGGATACAACTCACTGTAAGACACCGGGATATGATCAAAGTTAACTCTATTGCGATTCTGATTCTGTCTAATAGTCTGACGAGGAGCTTGAACTGGTTGAGCATTGACAACGGGAGCAACTGCAGCTACATATTGTTGTTGCCTGCGACGAGGTTTCCCTTCAACTGAAACAGCATGGGTATCACCATCCTTCTTCTTTTGAAAATTCCCAGCATACTTTCTAGCACCACTAAAGGCTTCAGCATTAGTGATCTTTCCTTTCTTGATACCCTTTTCTAGTCTTTCTCCAATAGTGACTAGGTCAGCAAAACCAGATGATACACTTCCTATCATCTTTTCCAAAAAGAGTGGTTGAAGAGTGTCCATGAACAATCCAGTCAATTCTTTTTCAGCCAAGGGTGGCTCCACTTGAGCAGCTAGCTCTCTCCAGCGCTGAGTGTACTCCTTAAAGGATTCTTTTTCTTTTTGAGACATGTTTTGTAGTTGACGGCGGTCAGGTGCCATGTCCAGATTATACTTATATTACTTCAAGAAAGCATCAGCCAAGTCCTTCCAGCTTTGGATACGATCCTTCTCAAGTCCCATATACCATTTTAGTGAAGCCCCCACTCAAGATGTCTTGAAACAGTGAATGAGCAATTTGTCGTTGTTGGTATAGGCAGCCATCTTGCGGCACTACATGACCAAGTGACTTCTGGGACAGGTGTGCCCTTTGTATTTCTCAAAATCAGGAGTTTTGAATTTAGTAGGCATAACCAAGTCTGAAACTAAGCACATGTCCATTACGGTAGCACCAAAGACATCACTTCCTTCCACAACTCTTATCCTTTTGTCCAGAGTTTTCCATTACTCTCTGACTTCATCAATGTATCCAGGTTCTCCCTGACTTTTAGATTTTGGACCAGCAGCATGGCACACGAAAGGAGGATTCTCAGGAAAAATTTGAGCAATAGAATGCACAATAGGCTGAGGTTCAGTGAACAATGGAGCTGAAGATACTGGCAGTACAGATGGGACAACCACTGGAGTAGTTGCAAAGGCTGGCGAGTAATTCAGAGGTAACCCAAATTTTGGCCAAGTAGAAGCTGGTTGCTGAATCAGTGGAGGGTCAACAGCAAAATTTGAGATTTCAGAGATCACGGTCCTCTGAGGTGGTTTTCCTCTAGCAATCAGAACTTGCATCATTTCTGTGAGCTTGGTCATGCTTGCCTTTAACTCATCAATTTCCATTTTGACTTCGGCATTGTGTTGTCCTTGGTGTTCCATTCTCAATTTGACAGTAGCTCTAGTTCTGTAGTTGTAATGAGGAAACAACTTGACGGTGAACAGATAACTGGAGAAGGAGACAGTTGAAATGAGTTTCTGGACTACTTGGATAAATGTAAATGTATGCTCATGAATGCAAGAGTGCATGGATGCAACAACCACAAACAAGATCATGCAAAACACACAGGTTCAAAGGTTCAAGTCACGAGCATGGAGTTAAGGTTAAGAACCAACCCACAATGGTATGTACTAAGGGTATAACACCTGCCGAAAAAGGTTCTAAAAAGTGCTCAGAGTCATAGATCCATCTTTCGGATATTATCGGCTTAAACGACTACTCGTCAGCCAACAAAATTCTTAAGAGAAACTCATCTGAGTGTGGCATCACGTAACAACTGATTCAAGTCTACACCTGAATAGCCACCGTACCACGTCCTAATAAGGCCAATATGGGTTAAGGGCGGTCTTCAGCTTCTCAGGCTCCCAGATCGGAAAAATTAATGTCAAATACGACTACTCGTATGACATCAGTAATTCCAAAGGGGCCTCCACTGAGTGAGGGATCTCAAGTAAGCTTAGTAAGGACTACTCCACATAAGTCGAACAAGACTATACCACCCTCCTATCATAAGTGCTCCCAAGTCCGGGTATATGACTTATCTCACCTCACAAGATCTCCCAAACAGAACAAGCAATAACAAACAAATCAAACAGAAAAAACGTAAATAAATCAAAGTAGGCCAAACCCACTAAGAACCAGAGTCCCCAGCAGAGTCGCCACTTTTCTGTAGCGGCAAAATCGTCATTAAAGTTTCTTATTATCATAAAGTAACTATCTTCACCATAAACTAAGCAAAAGCACAAAGCTCCAAAGTCTTCAAACCATAGTTCCAAAGCAAAGGGAAAAGGTCCTAGTTCTAAGTCCAAGGATCCAAGAATAACATTGAAGTCCAAGGTCTAGGTTCAAAATTCCATGTCCAATGCAAAGGATAGTAACCATAGTCCAAGATTAGAAGCACAATTTTTTTTAGAGGTTTAGGCCATTATTAATGTTTTTGGTCCAAGTGGACAAAGAGAAAAAGGTATAAGAAACATGTGTCCAACGGACAAATGAAAAATTGCGGAAGAATAAACAAGATATGATATGCTATAATGACATAAAGCATAAAAAAGTAAAGAGAGATAGATAGCAAGAAGGAAGCATAAAATTATAGGTGAGAAGTTAGTGATTAGTAGCACAAAGGCCCTAGTGCCATAATCCTTCAAAAGTAACACAGATTATTCTGCCTCGCGTCATGAACTATAATGAATGGACAATGTACTTAGGCCAAGTTTAATAAAGACTTGTTAGAAGACTGATAGATTCAAAGCCACTATAAAAACAAGCTTCATAGATTTTGAACCTAATACAAAAGATCAACCATCCTTGGGCTTACAATTATAAGTTTGGGACACGAAAGTTCATGTTCCGATTCGGAGAGGGACAAATGTAGCGCTATGTTAAGCAATCGCCAAGTGACTTATAAAGAAGTCACCGTACTCAAGGCCGATAAATAGTGATTTTTGTGTTAATGCATGCTAGATGAACGATATGTAAATCGTCATCCGAAAGCAATACCGCACGAAAAGAAAAAAGGTAATGATCTAGTCTTGATCAAGAATTCAACAAAGAAATTCTAAGATCCATAAGACTTTCATCGATCCAAATAAAAGAGAAATAGATGAAGAGAAAGCCAAATTAAATCACAAAATTATGTGATCTAAGGCTAAGAACAAAGGGAAAGGGAAGAAAAAGGCAAAACAACCAAAACAGTCCCAAAAATGGACCCAAAACTGCATTCTGAGTCAGAGTAACCAGTTACTCTAATTAGGGTAACCGATTACTCTGCACGCAGAGTGAAAAAAATAGTGCAAAAACATCATGATCATCTTTCAAAACTTTTTTCAAACACCTTACGATCATGGAATTGAAATTGCACGAAATTTTTAGTAAAACAACAGCAAAAACCAACAATTAAACACAATTACAAGATCCAATGGATCAAGTAACAAGAATCACCAAAGATCTACATTGTGGAAGATGAATCAAGAACAACAATGGTGGAAAATGATATGACCACTCCAAATTTGAAAATTCCTTCAAATTGCTCCAAGATCCAAACCCCAAAGTCTTGATCTACTGAAATTGATGATGAAAAAGTGAATGGATGAAGGTTTAGCTCAAAGTTGAACAAGATTCAATGTGAAAACTTGTTAACTTTCAAAACAAGAAAAGTGAGCTTTGGTGAATTTGGTAGTTGGAGAAAATTGAGAGAGTCAAGAAGAATTTTGACAAGGTGAATTTGGCTATCAAAAGCTTGAAGAATGGATGAAATGAGGGTTCTATTTATAGAGTTTAGGCTTGGGAATTTTGGTGGTTTGGAATTTGGTTTGGAACCAAAATTAGGCTTGGAATTTGAATTTGGAGGGAAAATCAAGATCAAGTGGTGATTAGTGGAGGTACATGGTGGGAATTAATTTTGATTATGTAGGGGAATTAAAATGAGATGGTCTAGAATATTCCACATGTAATCAAAAATTGGTGAGAATTGGTGTGAAAATTGCAGAATTTGAATTTAAATAACTTTCACAATTCTGCACGAGGGTAATCGATTACCCTGATCATGGTAATCGGTTACTCAGTGTAAAAATTGTGAAAATGGCCTTTTAGTTGCGTTGTTGTGGCTCTGGCTCGATTCTTTTGCTTGTCAAAGAAGGCATGGAAATAAACACATGAACCTTGGAGTCTCTTGAATAATAATTAATTAAATCTTGGAAACTCTTAATCAGATGATTTTTGAATTATGTGCAGATCAACTTTGACTTTATCAGATAAAATTCATTCGAGCCGAGGGACTGTTGCCTGGTGTTTTGATCTGTTCTTCCCCTGAAAAATTAATAAAGGAGAAACAAAATATTTTTTGGATTTTAATTAAAGGTTAGTAAACATAAACAAATAAAGGTAAATACGAAACACACAGATGCTCGGTGATCCCTGCAAGGCATAAACCCAAAGAAGAGAGGGATAAAGGAACCAAAGCATGATCTTGTTTGTGGTATAAGATGCAAATGATATGTGAATGATATGTGGAATCTTAGGGGTCAAAAATTAGGGTCTTACACCTAGCATCACCATTAATATTCATTCTTACAAGGTTTCCCATTGGACTTTGTGCCTCCTTCATCATCTTATTCTGAACAAGTTATCATTAATCATAATGTTCAAACCTTCATTTATCATCGTAGCACACCTTGTTCTGATCATAATCCTTGCCACATCCATTTTAAGACCCTTGCTCGTATTATCATCACTGCAAATAAAATTTCCCAACGTTGAAGATAAGAACTCGAAGAACCACATATTCCATGCATGGCATATCAACCCATATCATCTTAGCCACGTTACCCTTTCAGGATTCACATCATCATATTTCCACTTTCTCGCCTCTTTAAACCATTTCCCTTGCCAATCCCTGCCCTTATCAACCAAAGCTTTTACCTCTCCTTCTACAAGATCCTTTAACATACATAAGTTGGCACCCAGAGGAGTTGCTTTGACTGAGAAATAACCCTTCGAATGGAACATCTTCTGCATATTATAGGATTGTCCCAGATTCTTCACCACCCCAATGTAAGCATTATCAAATCTAGATTTTTCCTCTTCAGTCGACTTAAACTTTATATGAACCTTTGGTTGTTCACTAAAGTTATCTGAAGGAAAACAAGAACCTTGCCCTTTGGTAACATTCGTATATGAACACTAGTTGTTCCTTGTAAATGCTATGTCGCTATCTTTAAAATTCCCGATGAACCTCCTTTTATCCCCATGACTATCTTTCATTTCAAACTTCCCTACTTCCTCGCACCTACCCCTACCGGCCTCAACCTTCTTCTACGCAAAAAAAAAAAAAAAAAACTCTTTCCTTTGAAAACGTGGAATATTGGTGAAAATATTTCTTCCTTCGAAGAAAATATTATCCATCTTCTTCGCCAAAACTCTATCATCCCTCACATTGAAAAATCTAACAAAACCATACTTCTTTCCTCTCACATTCCTTTTAGGGGGATGACCATTTCATCTATATCACCTGGATCCATAAAAGCATGATACATATCTTTTGCGGTTGTTTTTTCATCGAATTCTGTTATGAAAAAAGTTGAAGTTTTAGCTTCTCCTTTCATGACTCTAGAGGTTGCAGCATCCCATTTACATCATTTCCTCCTTCTTGTGGTGTTATTAGAAGAAACCCTAGTCCATCCATCTTTCTCGTTGACCATCTTTGATTGATTAGTCATTGAAAACAAGAGAAAGTAGTCTAGAGAAAAGTTAGCTCGTCTCTCTCTAACATTTTTACTTTTTCGAACCTAAAATTTAGTATTGTCTACTCAAGTTTTAAAATTTAACAACGCATTTACTAACGCCATCATTGTGTCATCATCACCTCCATATTATTCAAAGTTACTACCTCCGTCTCATAATAAATGTCTTATTTGAGATGTACGTGGTTCTTAAAAAAATGATTAAATGTGTTGATTTTAATGATAAAATTGGTATTTTTTTTACTAAAATGCCCTTATTTATTATAGTTAGTGGAGGAGTTGAAAACATGAAAGTTAATGAATAGGGGTAAAGAGTGGAAAAAAATAATAAATATTGTATTAGTATTTTAAAAAAATATTTATTTTAAAACATAAATAAAATACAAATGAGACACTTTTTATGAGACAGAGAGAATAATATTTTTTCAATCCAAGATCTAACATTCTCACATGTTTAGTTGGGCCTAAGATAGGATAGTTCCTAAAAGGATAGTTAAAGTTAATGTAACTGAATACCATTCTCTTAGCTTTCTTTTACACTACCTTTTCCCAGCTGGTACTATTTATTCCTTTTTAGTTTTCAGCTTAGTTTAGTTGACCAAAAAATCACTCTTTTTGCATGCATCAGATAGGAGCAGTTAAATAATTCAACTCTGATATTTTTTTAGTTCTGGTTGGCCTGTCCATGACAAAATCTCGTACTACAATCTTCTGATACTGTTCCCCTGTCTTCACAATTTCATATAAAAATCATATTAATAAACTCTTTCTCTCTTGTTCCTATCATATACAGTACTTATTGTTTTTAATCACATTTATATTCCCTTCACATGCAAAACATTATATATATGAAATTAATTTCTCACAATTGTAGTAAAAGAAATTATTTCAAGGATACACAACAAGTTTCACGATCATAGGCTATAATTATTATTTAAGTGGGTGAATCATATGTCTTAATTATTATTTAAAAAATATTTCAAAGTGAATGTAACTTTCAAGCTTACTTGACTATTCACGAAGCACCTTTCACATCAATAAATATAAAATTAATTCCACCAAACACTTTTTATATTTGTGTATTGTTTTGTTACTCGAGCTTTTGAAATTTTAGTTGATGATGTGAGAATATATGGTCAAAATATTAGTGACTTTATTTTTAGGGTGGTACCACTTGACATAGAGGGGTATGTATAATGACGTAATGTTTATTTTATTATATTAAGCAACTGTCAATTTTAATGTTTGTGTTTATTACTAAATCATTTTAGTAAATTTTTTATTCATTCCAATTTTTTTATTTAGTTTTATCAGCTAATTTATGCAGAAATAAAGGATTGAATTACGGGGCTCTCGTGTGATGCACATGGAGGGGTATGTATAATGACGTAATGTTTATTTTATTATATAATAATGAAGTTAATGTTAATCTATAAAGAATTTTATGAGAATTTTTTTTAGAATAACCATGTTATTAAAAAAAAATCTAAATAACACAACTTTTATAAGAAATATTAAAATGGCATATTTTTTTAAAAAAAATTAATCCGCTAGCGCCATATGGTATGATATTTTTGGCAAAAAAATTTCCAAAACGCTATTTGATGTGACGACTCAGTACAAGGTCGCATGCCTTAATTTTAAAGTTACAAAAGAGACACCATAGTGTATGGCGTCTCAGTTTACTTGTTTTTTTTTAAAGCCATTTATTTATTTTTTTAAATTTATAATTAAAATATTTTTTTTAAATTGGTATATACAGTATTTCATGTGTCTATAAATAAGATTGCACCCTCATTTGTTACTCCACAACACTTATCACCAATATCCTAATCTCTCCCCTCCCACTATGTCTGAGTGGTTAAATCGGTGTTCATCATCATCATCATCATCGGAGGAACCGCTTCAAACATTTCCACTTATGAAAAGAAATGCCCTAGTTTGTTTTTCAGCAACAAAACCTCTGATGAAGGTCCTACTCTGGAACACGCAGACCTTGGAGCATTTGCATAGGGAACTGAAGCGTTGGCTAGAAGGAGAATTTGCTGCAGGTGAAAAGATCGGGAAAATTGAGAGGCTGGTTAAGGAGTCAAACCCAAATAGAGTTACCCGTACTTGGAGAAAAGTGGAAAATGATGTCGGTGTCCTTATGATGATGTTAACACCAAAGAAAATTAGCTTGATGGTTGTAATATCCTAGATAAGTTGATTCGTTGAGTTGTTTCTTTTGGGTATGTTTTTTTTTTTTTCGATTTGGTATTAGGTTATGTCGTTGTTAATTGTTTTTGTTGAGCTACTAAGTTATGCCTTGTTAAGTTATGTTGTTGTTAATTGTAATCGCTTAGGTATGCTATCAATGGAATGAAATTTGTTGTTGTTATAAATAGACAAGGTTACATTTGAAACTATGATATTGTGCTTGATCCCGCATTGGGACATTTGGTTCGATTGTGTCCCGACAGATGACACGAACTACATAACCTCACCATTTTGTTTGCTGCATCCATCTCCGTTCGAATACGGGTGCTATTAGGGAAACCCTTTTTCTTTCTTCACATCAAATCATTATGTCAGACAATTTCGCCTTCGTATGGAGGCCAGTAGTCCTCCTTTGCTACCACCTGAAAGCTAGTGTTGTAGACATTGCATAGAGTAATGACTTGGTGAAGAATAGAAAGATAGTTGGTTGGGTCCAACCGAGCCTTCGAACATGCTACTATAACATGGGAGCAAGGCATACGAAATGCCTTAAACTTTCCACAGTCACACCAACTCCTATCTAGTTCGACTCGGTAACATCCCCTAGGCCTCCCTTCATTGTGATCAATAGACTCTGCAACACTGAACCAACCTTTATTACGGTCAAAGACCGTGACCACATGTGTGTTGGCTTTTGCAGCTTCGTCCTTCATAAATGTCATTGAACTATTACTGAACAACTGCCCAGATTACAAGACAGAACCTCACTTTGTACGTCTGGTATCAAAAAGTGCACCGAGCCTAAAATATGTTGACCTTACCAAAGCGGTTATCGGTAGGTTTCTGATGCCCTTGAATACAAAATTCATTGATTCAACGAGGTTTGTTGTCATGTGGCACCATCGCTGCCCATTATCGTATGCCCTTGTCCATTTCTCCAGTTGAATATTATCAATCTATCTCAATGCATCTGCGTTTGCCAGTATGATCTCGTCACGGTAGTGTCTGAAGGTAGGCTCTATTAGTGCATAACTCACGTTAATAACCTTCTTCCTTAGCGTTTTGTCCTTGATCTCCCGCATGAAATTTTTAGCGATGTGTCTAATGCAATACATATGGCTTTGAGGGAGGATCCTGCCAACCGTTATCAAGATTATTGTATGCACTCTCGATTGATGGGTGTCTATCAGAGATCAAACATAAGTTAGGTTGGGGAGACACGTATTGTCGGATATTTTTTAGGAAAAAACTTCAACCACCAGCAGTCTCCCCTTCTACTAGAGCGAATGCAATTGGAAAAATGTTGTTGTTGTCATCCTGTGCCACAACCATTAGTAGCGTGCCCTTATATTTCCCGTACAACCATATTCCATCATTTTGAATGATAGGTTTATAGTACGCAAATCCTTTGATGCATGGTTCAAACACCCAGAAGAGTCTGTTGTAAATGCCATTTCCACTGACACAATTCCCGTATGGCGTATACGCCGACAATGCCTCCAAGATGGCAACAATCCCTGGAGCAAAGTGTTTAAGTGCCACCAGGTATTTTAGAAGTTCTTTGTAAGAGTCCTCCCAATTTCCAAACATCGTTTCAACCGCCTTAGTCCTAGCTATCCACGTTTTCCTGTACGAAGGAGTATAGTTGTATCTTTGAACCATATGCGCGATTATCGTACTCACCTTCAAAGAAGGATTGTCGCTAATGACTGATAGAATTTCGTTTCATATCAACTGAGAGCAGAGTTTGTGATGATACGGATTGTTTAGTTACATGTACTGTATGTTTTAATGCGTCTTAATGCTTTACAACTTATGTCTTACCAACTTCACTTACAAGACATTAAAGTAAAAAATAAAACCATTGCCTTGCATGCATTATGTGATTCTCTGCATCACAAGACTACACTTCCATGCCAAGAATCTCACAAGACTACACTGTTCTTTATCATGCCTATACAAAGACTTTATTACTATCACATGTCAAGACTCTACGAAATTAGAAGACTACATTATTCTTTACCATGCCTTGCAAGACTACACTTACAAGACATTAAAGTTGTAAAAAACAAAACCACTTATTATTATTGTTATTATTAGTAAATACCATCACATGTCTTGCATGCCTTTATGATTCTCTGCATGACAAGACTACGCTACCATGCCAAGACTTTCACATGTGATTCTCTGCAAAAATACACTATTCTCTATCATGCTTATACACTATTTCTTTAGCACACTATACGAAATAGTAATTCACTTCTTAGATGTCTTACCAAGAATCTCTGCATGACTAAACTTATTAGATTCACATGGCAACCATAATAATCTTCTAAGACTACAATTCCAAGACTACACTAAAGTCTTACCAACTTCACATGCAATGCCTGTAAGATTCTCTGCATGACAATGACCATGCATCATGTAAGAGAACACTTACACGATTCCTTTCACAAAGTGCATCACATTTCACCATGCATTTTCATGTAACTCCTCTCATCACATTCTTCACCATTATAAATACATTCTCATCACTGTACAAAATCTTCTCATCCCAAACTCGTCTCCTACATTACAAACTCCTCTCCTCAAATTACAAAATCTTCGCATCCATCACAAACTCTTCTTCTTCATACCAATTACTAAAAAATGTCTCTACTCACCATGGGCAACGATCACAGAGGAACACCAGAAAATGTTGCAGACTTTGTAAGTGTTTTGCTTTATTTGTTTTGTCTTCCTTTACTTAGATGTATTTTTTTATAAAACTAATGTTATTTATATTTTTGTTCAGGAGGTATCAAGGTTTCGTTGTCGTGGGCATGACTACATACCACACGACCCATTCATCGAAGGATACCTAACTGCATGTGGCTTTGGTGATTTGATAAAAATCAAATCATACTCGCTTGACCCCAAATTTGTTCTAGCTTTGTTAGAACGTTGGAGGTCAAACACCCACACATTTCACCTTCCTTTCGGTGAATGCACGGTCACACTCCAAGATGTGTATATGTTACTTGGCCTACGCATCGATGGAAAGGCCGTTAACGGTAAGGTTTGTGTTGATAACCAACTTTGCGAAAATTTGTTGGATGCCCCGCTCTGTGTCGAAACACCTGAGCCAAAACGTGATGGTCAACCTAGGGGCCAAGATATTAATTTAAAATACCTAAGAGAGCAATGTCATTCTATTATATTAGACGAGGAATCGCCCGAGTATTACAAGATAGTTAAAACTCGGTGTTATTTAATGATCTTATTTGGTCATTTTTTATTTCCAGAAATTACTGGAAATAGTGTAAATATTATGTATTTACCATTGTTGTCCAACATTAATAAAGTTTGCGACTATAGTTGGGGTTCAGCTGTCCTAGCCCATTGGGCCCGACGATGTAATGTATTCTTAAACTATCATAAATTTGTATAATAAATTAACACACCGCAGAATTTCTCATTAAATCTTTTGTTCTTGTAGTTTGTCTGAAGGCCGTATGAGGGTCTCGACCATCAGCCCAACGCGGATGATGCTACAGTATGGACATCAAAAACACCCATCATTTGGTTCACTACAGTGGAGATACATCAAAGTGACCGGATGAAACTGCAGTTCGGAATGCATCAGGATATTCCAGTCGCTTCGACATGTTTGGGAGAGTGACATCAACGTAGAGTGGATACACAATGGGCTGTAGGTCATTGGAAAAAATTTGCAAGAGAGATGTGTCAATATTGGGAGAATCGACATCGACGCATCTTAGCCGAACCTGTTGTGGAAGGGGCTAGACCAACTTAACAATATATGATTTGGTTTAGGTCGGTTACAACACCCCAACAATTTATGTCTGAGCCGACGTATCTGATTGATCCGCGCCAACGTGCTTCTTCGTCACAGCCACATGCCCAACATCAAACACCATATTATACCCAACAACCAAGTATACCAACCGAATCAATCTTCCAATACCGCAACCCTTTCATGCCACCAACCCAGACACAACAACGAGAGCCTTACCCCTACCGTCAGCCCGCGTACACCGACCCTACTTCTGCCTATAGCCTTGATAACTCTTTCGAACTCACCCCAACCCATCATAGCCCCCCATAAATGAAAACACAATCGTCCTACCACCAACATACCCACCCACTATTTGACTACCAAACCCCACAACAACCATTGCATCGTTTCCAAAACGATTCAATGCATCAATTCGGCCAACCATACCGTCCACACCCAACCCAGCCCCCCGTCCCAACTACGAAAACATGGGCATGCAACTAGATTACGGAAGCGCCGTTGGCGGCAACCCCCCGGCTATTAGGGACAGATGCTTAAGAATTTGTCTGATACGCCGGGACCATCTCAACAGATGCCTCTTCCACAGGTCAACACGCAAAGGCCAGAGACACCTCAACAAAATTGGGGTAGACCTCGACGTCGCGCAAATGCCCAGACATGTAGAACCGGTTGACGTTTCGATACGGTCGGTCATTAAATTTTTGTTTTCCATCAATTGTACAAATTTTTATAATGTGAACATTGTTATCTAATTTTTCTAGCCTTTTTTTTATTTAATTTTTCCATTTCCTAACTAAAATAATTAAAAAAAAAAAAGGACTGAATTGAGGCTCCATATGATATAACATCTCTCTTGTAACTAAAAATTAGGGCAAATGACCATTAGCCAGAGTCGCCATTTGATATGGCTTTTGGCAAAAAAATTTACCCTAATATGGCGCTAGCAGGTTTTTTTTTTTTTTAAAACGTCACTTTGGTAAATGATTCAAAACATGTGTTATTTAAGTATTTTTTTTAATAACATTGTTATTCTAAAAAAAAATCTTTTTATAAACTTAAACTTTAAATTATATATTCTATTTAACACGGACTTGGATGAAACAAAAAGATTAATTATATTAGAGGTAGTTTAATTTGACTAAGATGGAAGTGGAAGTTAAATTTTGTGGTGAAAATAGGTCAGATTATGTTGTAATATATAATTTAGATCAATCTAATTTGTTTATTAAAAAATTAGGTTTAAATATTTCAAATTTCGTTTTTAGTTTTTCAAAATATTTGTTTTAAATAATGGTCTTTTTAAAAAAATTCATTCATACTTTTGATTTTTCCTGCAACTAAGCGGCGGTTTTTATAATTTAGTGAGTAAATTAGCGACAGTTTAGTGACAGTTTTACTATTAAAGAGCTAAAGTGTGGATGCAAATTTTTAAGAAGACCATTATTTGAAGAAAATATTTTGAAGGACTATAAACGAAATTTAAAATATTTAAGAGATTTTACAAACATATTTAACTAAAAAAAATATACTCAAATATCTTTTTAAAATATATATTTTTTATTTAACTAGATATACTAAACTCTTTAAAAATCTAATATGCGTATGTGCATGTGTGTGACCTAATTTGATTTGAATTGTCTTCCTTATATAATAAGTAGTCTGACTTTTAATCAAGTTTGATGGTTAATCCTAAACAAATCTGGCCATTCACAACATTCAAGTAGGAAAATAATCCCAATGTACTTTTATCATCTATATCAATGTATAACCTGAATTTGACCATCCAACAAACTTACCTTCTTTGTCTTTATCATACTTGATGTCAAGGCTAGTCGTTCCCTTCAAGTATTTTAGGATACTTTTTATTATTTTCATGTGAGTTTCAATTGGTCTTTCCATACACCTTCCAATCAAACAGATTGAATAGACAAGACTAAGTTTAGTTGCCAAGATATACATAAGACATCCTACCATTTGCTTGTTGATCATCCCAAATTGTGCTAAATTTTTTTTTAGCATATTTTCGTTGATGGATAAAAATTTCATTCATATCTTGCTTGACTTTAACTCAAAAAAAATATCTCATCATTCCAAGATCAGTTATGCAAACTTCTATTTCATGAATTGCTTGGATTCATTAAACACGACATGACGAGTTTTTGTGAAAATCAAGTCATCTGCATATAGACATGCAATTGTGATTCTTTCTTTTTTTTTATGCAATTAGATCTTCATCATCTCTTCTTCATCAAATCATCCCAACATCTTCTTCATCTTCTTCACCTTGATCATAGGCGAGTTCTAGTTAGAACCCTAAGTGTAGAAACTTAGGTTAGAACTTTGGATAAAATGGTGGATTTGGATTAATTGTGTTAAATGTTGTTTCTATGGTTGAAACATGAAATAGAATGCATAACATGATTGAGTTGTGTGACAAATTGCTGAATAATACTTGTTATTGTGATGGATCATGTTTTGATTGATTTTAGTTTGAATTTACACCATTAAAAACAGGTTTTTATGCTTTTGGTTCAGTGGTAACCGTTTACTCACTTTGAGGTAATCGGTTACATGCAGGAAAATTTGAGGTCCTGCGTGAAAAATGAACGAAGTAACCGGTTACTCACTTTGAGGTAACCGGTTACCAAAATGTGTCTCTAACTCTCATTTTGATTCTATTTTGAACAGTGCAGCTTGAGTAACCGGTTACTCACTTTGAGGTAACCGGTTACCACTGTTATGATTTTTGAAAAATGTTTAAAAATTGATATCTTTTGGATCGTAATTCCGATCGAGGCATAGTGATAGCGGTTAGAAAGCTGTGAAAATATCCTACGTGATAAAAAAGAAAAATATTGATTTCGATACATGATTAAATGAATCGGAGGGAACCCAAGAGTTATGTTAACTTTTTTATTGAATTATTACATGTAATTCTATTACAAAATTGTATTATGCTTTGTCTAATCAATTGTTGTTAACTATGATTGAGAGAGTAATCATGTTTAAAATATGGAATAAGAAGAGTGATGAAACTTCACCATAAATCTATAGCGGAACCTAGTAAGGGCTAGGAATTGATAGAGAACCTAGATGACGATGCTCGTGCATTCGATGTAGAAAGGTGCATCTTTGCCGAGTAATGGTTTAGGAAAGAATAAGACACTAGTATGGAACATGTTTAAACCTTGGTAATTATTAAGAAAAGGCAAATGTGGCCTAGAATTGTTGCATACAATCACGGTTGTATGTGAAATCACGAAATCGTAACCATTTCCCCAATATGTGTCGTTTCATTAGTAACGAGCTCCTCTGGAATGAATGCACGATTACTTGGTAGGTTTGATTCCCGAGTATAGTACGAATCGAACCTATAAGGTAAAGAGACTTGTGACGGTGTACGGACCGTGTGAAGTGACGAATTAAGGTGATAATGTGTCCCTTAGTTCCGAATCCATTTCGTATGCCAAGTAATCTACGAGGATCCATGACTCGTTCCGAATTCTAGACGTAAAAGAGGACGGGAAAAGGGGATGCCTTGATAAGGTTGTCGATAAGTGATAATTTTTTAGTTAACGGACTCATAAACATGTTTCCATATAGTGTGAGATTGTGAACTCAAGGTCACTTTCTTTCCCTTTTGACTTGAGTTAGAATGATAGAACCTTGTAAAGCCGAGAGAATCTATAAGATAGGGAACTCACTGAGATTTAATATCTCACCCCATGTTGTTGATTATATTACAGGTACTTCAGGTTCCGCGAAGGGTAAGGATAAATTCGTTTCATTATCCTTACATATCTTGGCTTTTTGGGATGGTATGGCTTCTGTTGTGGAGTTTTATTTTGAGATCACTATTTTGATCTAGTTCTTAGTACATTGGAACATCTTGTGTATATTATGCCATAGATTTTTAGTGCTTTGTATTTTGGGCATGTAATGTATACAATATGTTAACTAGGAACTTATGGTATTTCAATACCAAAACTTGGATTCATGTATAATATATATGCTTTGATGTATGTTGTTATATGTGGGTGTTACAATCGACTTAGTTATTGTTCTAGGCGGACCAAATGTTCAAAAACACGAGGCTCAAAACAATGTTAATCCACTCCAAATGGCTTGAGGTAAAAAAAAGCCATCACACGAGATATTTAAGGTACACTTTCTGATTTACACTTTTTACTATACTCATCTTGAATTCTGAAGTGACTTGAGCTTCAAAGTGCTAACCTTGTAGGTCCACCATCGTGTCTTCGTATCGGAGATCAGCACAGTTGGTTCAAAATTCCTCACCCTCAACATACATCTAATTCCAGTTCTAGAACAAAATAGTGGCACAGTCTCTCGGACTTGACTCTTAATTCCTATGAAAATTACATGAATAGATTGTACTAGATCCAAAATTGGATCCCTACCAGAATCGCCAAGAAAAAGAGACAGTTACCTTCAATATCTTTCTGAAAATCCTCGATCAACCTCCCAATTTTGTATCCTCCCAATTATCTATCATCGAGGAGATCTGTGTTAGACAATTGGCTTTAATCTAGAGGAGGGTGAATAGATCACAAATTTTACAACCAAAAACTTTGACAAAAATCTGTTTTCAAAAATATGGCACATCGGAAAAATGACCCGGAACGAATCGTCTAACTGAACCTACTATCAAAAAGTTATATACGTATCGCAAACCAAACGGAATGATAATGAACATAAATGTTCAACAATAATCAAGCTACGAATCAATTAAATGCAAAGCTATTCGTAAGTCGTATTTTCAATGAACCAAAAAACAATTAAAAATACGCACAAACAATTTATCGAACACTTGGTATGCAATCGATAGCAATTGAAAATTCAATTTGTTTTGTTGATGTTAAAAGTCAATCACAATCAAAGTGATTATGATTATATCAATAAAAACACTTTTAAAAGATAATTGACAAACAATTTCCAATCGAATTGATCGAACAACGATGAACTCGATAAATTACGTAATCAACAATTAAAGCGATAAAGAGATGAGAGAGAGAGAGACCAAGATTTTTTAGGCAGTTCCCCAATCGGCTTTGCTATGGGTATATATGCCCTCAATTCAAATCGAATTGAGACAAATTGCAATTAACCTTTTCTTTGCAAAATCGTTTATACAAGAGATGAAGAATGCAAACCCCAAAACCATATTGTTTTGTGTTGATTCTTCCACCTCCAAACCCTTGATCAAAGCTTGATCAAGTGACCAACAATGCGACTCCAATCCAGTGATTTTCTCGAGCACGCAACTTGTTGAAACCCAAAATTCCCGAACACAATTCATCGCCTCGTGCTACTCCCTTGCAAAGAACCACCTTGTCCTAAGGCCTTCACTCGGTCGAATCTGTGTTGACGTGATCTTGTCCAAAACCTTCAAATCACACCGATCTTGAAGGAAAACCCCACATTGGTTTTCTTATTTGAAACACACAAAGTTCACAACCCAATATTCTTGGTTACATCAAACCTAATTGGACGTTATCAATTCTAATCTAGGTGGTCACCCAATCGAAAAAATGATTATGTGTAGTTCAATTGTGTGTATGCATAGAAGAAGGGATGAAGATGATGGGCAACTTTGTAATCTAGTTTCGTTTAAGTTTTACTCTCTAGACCCTTACTATAGAAAGGTGAATGTATGAGTATATATAGGTATGAGGAGAAAATGAGCTAAATGAATGTAATAAGTTGGAGTGAAAATGAAAACTTTAAGTTGGGAAGTCGTATAGGCCGGCCTGTGAAGGCAATAGGTCGGTCTGTTAAAGCAATCAGGTCGGTCTATCAAGGTCATCAGGTCGGCATGTGAAAGTTACGTGTCGCTTATAGGTTGACCTATGTCACACGACCTATGGACAGAGGCTACAGGCTTCAATACTGCTCCATGAGAGCCGACCTAAACAAATTATGTATCAGCCTACACTGAAACAAAAATTTCGTATAGGTCGGCCTGATCATGCATGTGTCAGCCTGAAATAATTCGTTTGCCCAAAAACATGTTTTTCAACGCAATTATGATTTGACTTCTAATGCAAGATGCTCATCTAGAATGGGAGGATATCGTCCAATATACATAACGCTACACTATCCTAGTTTTAACATCACTCTAAATACAAAAAGCACTCATAATCTGTACCATAACAACTTCCAATGGTTATCAGCTACCAAAAATACTTCCTACATATAGATAGTAATCTTGGAGATATAAGCAAAGACCGCATGGTATCAGGTTTCTTAGATCACAATGAGGTAAATAAAGTCCCGAACATAGATTTATTGCCGCTTATAGTAATTATCACCGCGAATCCCACTACACATTGCCGTGACATGAATTTTTATGTATGTTGATTCTCTTCCATCGTATTTGATATTTACCACTAAGATCCACAACATCGTGAAATACGGTTGGGATCCATCATCAAAACACATCTTTTGAATGGGAGAGTGATACCGAGTCAAACAAAAAAGACCAATTTGCACTAGGATACTTGAGAGATGAGAAGATACAAAGAATATCGAGTGTGGAGCTACCGATGGTTTTGGAAACCTTTAGGGTTGGCGAAATGCCTACGAGATACCTCGTAGATGGTGGATTCCTAATGATAACTACCGATTTCGAACAGTTGAGCAATAAAATCTCCAGAAATCAGATATGAAAACATACGATAATGGAGATGCTTTTACCTTTGATAATCTGAGAGCTTATTCTCACCGAACAACGAAAGTTGCACGCTCAACAGGAAAGAGTAGGAAAGAGGATGGTATCCCAGGTTTATGATAACCTTAAAGGGAATCAATGTCCAAGACGTCCCCGTTTGGCCGTCATATCAGGCTAAATGTTCGACTTTTCCAATCTCTCTTAAAATAGTACCACAGTGAAGAAAACCAATTTGGAACCACAATGACTGGATAGGGACTTAGCGGAAAAGCTCTTAAGGAATCTCCTCCCCATTCAACAGTTATTTTAGAGTAAGCCAAATCCAGTCGGATCCTAGAAGAATAATTTTTTACATTCCCTACGAGCACATTAATTGAATTTTGGGGGATTGTGGAGAATGACATCGACTTCAAAATAAAAGAACAAAAAAGGATGTACTACTCAACTGGCCGTTCATAAGATACATCCCCAGTCATCCACTCAAAGATGGATGAGCCTTTACGGTTGTGAACGAGTGGCGTCCACAAAGAGATTGGACGCCCTATAGCGCCATTAAAGCAAAGATACGTTAACCAAACTCATGGTGGATGAATGCATCCACCACACATATAAAAAGAAGAACCACATCCACCGAGAGAATAGTTGGCCGAGGAGTAAGTAAAGAAGAAGTAGAACACACTACCATTATGACTTTCTCTATAAGCAAAGTATTCTATATGTGGAATTTCAATGGTTAATCTACTAATTATGAGAAGAAACTCCGGTTGGGAGTAAGCTATGTATTTTGTATGCAACTTTATCTATAAGCTAAGATAAGTACTTTTTATGTGTAATTTCAATGATAACACTACACTAACTCTTCCTAATTATAGTTAGTGGCGACAAAACTCCGGTTGGGACTACAGAGTTAGGTGAACACACTCGACACCAATAACACATAAGGCGAACAAATTCAAAACTACATGAACAGAAAGAAAGTCTTGATGCAATAATAACCCGCTAATAAATCCAAGGTGTGTAGACTAGCAACCGATAAGGTGGACTAGACATTCATAAAGAAGAAATAAAATGCACCAAGTACACAGATCTAAATAAAGGTACCAAGCATAAAGGTAAATACATATTTAAATATTATCTTTTTTTAAGGCATGAAAGCCTATACAACATTAAAGAAGGAAGAAAAAGGAAAAGGAGAATAAAACTAGGCTTCCTTGCTCTGAGACGATGCGTCTCAGTTCTCTGCCAAAGCCTCGTCCGGAGTAGCCTTAAAAGGATCCAGCTTCGCAACGGGGATATGAACATCCAGGAAGAATTATTTAGCCTGATCCACATCCAGGTTGAGAGTTCCATACACGTTCTTCAAATTTTGATGAAGAGACTCCCAGACTCTCACCTTCAGAGCGACCACTTGGTTATCATGGGCTCTCTGATCCTCCGCATGAGACTTCTTCTCTTGTTGAAGAGCTTTTTGAGTCTCCTCATCACGAAGGTTCTTCTTAATAACAATAATATAAAGTTTTAATATGGCTTACTCTCTATTTCGAAAGAAGATTCTAGCTCAATTATCCAAGAAGCCAAGATGGAAGGAGATTCGTGGACCTTCAACTCCTACTGTAAAGTCTCAGCAAGGCTAACTTTATTTTGGAGAGAAGTCGTCTCCTTCTAGAAGTTATAGAATTTTTGCTCTATGTCTTAACGCTTACCCTTCCATGTGCCCCTCTCCTTAGAAGGATTACCCATAAGCATGATGTACCTCGGCCATCAGTAGCTAAGGAGAATAGAGAAGTTGCCCGATGAGTATAATAATTGGCCTCAGAGAAAAGCTCTATCTTGTCCACCCCAGGAGGGCCTTAGACATAGGTCAGTTATTTCTTAAACATAGAAGCAATAAATTCATCGGGAGTACAATAGATCAGGTAGGAACAATGATGGGAAGTATAAGAAGAGGAGTAGTCGACCTAAAAGCAACACCCCTAGAAAGACAAGCCTGTTTAGGGGTCTCTTCTTCTAAAAGGGAACTTTGGTCATGATCCCGTTCTCTCTTTTTCAGAGCAGTAGAAGGTTGTGGTTGATCTTCAATAGTTAGAGTGGCTGTGACGGGAGTAACCTAGTCAACCCCGAGGGCAACTGCAGTAGCCTCTATAACAAATAAGGGTATAAGAGTTGTATGGGGAGGTGCACCATCCCGGGTAGTAGGACTAGGCTTAACACCCTAAACAGAGGCAATATAAAAGACCATCTACAAATTTTCCATTTTATCTCCAAAGTACAGGCAAATATCTCAGAAAAAACTCTAAGACTCTGCCCTCACTAAAGATTTATTTTCTTTACTTGTGACTGTCAGCACTCATAATAGTGTGGGTGTCAATTAGCTTTTTCCTCTTAAGGGAAGAATACATTTCTCCAAATCCAAACCTGTTTTAATAACTAAGCCCCTAGTATAGAGACTTGAGATCCTTACTCACCATAACTTCTTCAGAAGAGAGGGAATCAAGTTTGAGGTTGTAAGAATTAGCTGTAAAACAGAAAAGTGGCCAATACTACCACTTTAGAAACCTTCTCTTGAAATAACGAGAGGACTCGTTCGGGCTATAATAGAAGGAAAAGTGAGCCTCGAGAGTATAGGGTCTCACTAACACGAAGCGCCTCATAAAATCACCCTACTCACAAGTGAATGGGCTAAGCCATGGAAGGTTCTAATGAAGATCAATAAGCCCCTGATCTCGGATATCATTTTGGGAAATATGTATAACATGTTGGTGTAAGCCCTAGAGGCCAATATTTTTGGTACTTGTATCGAATTATTTATTAATAATAAAAGGAATTTCTTTATTATGTTTGTTTTTCCAAAATTATAAAGTACCTAGAATAGCTAGTCTATTTAATTCAATATTAAGTGTGCTTAATTATGAGATCACATTAAACATAAGGAAATTATTCTTAAAGTATCTGTAGTCGAGCTTTACTGTGAAGTGGGATAACCTTAAAGAATTAAGACTATTATGTAGATAGACTGATGATCACATCTCATGGATCATGGATAAGGAGTTATCAAGTATTAACATAGGTATGAATATTATGAGCAATAATTATACAAGATTGACCCACTATGAGAGTGCTACATAGAATGTTATGCAAAGTATCATAACTTACTCTCATGGTGATAGTGGTGTATACTACCCTTCGACCTGAAACCACTATGGACCCTAAATGTATAGTCGAGTACTTTATTGCTGACCAAACATTGTTCGTAACCGGATGACCATAAAGACAGTTAATGGGTACTCCACAAAGCAGGTTGAGGGACATGAGTGACCTAGATGGAATTTGCCCATCCTACGTAACAGGATAAATGTCTAAGGGCCTGCTATACCCCAAAATTTTCCCTTAGATCCACTGATCGTCCGCATATCATCCTAGGTCAATCATTCGTGCATAACTAACCAATTTATCTAGACTTTGTCTATTTTGAAGACATGTACTGTTGCAGAAGGTTTAAGGTTGTGTTGTGTGTGTGTTTGTGGAGGTTCTCTGGTCGTTGCAAGTTGTGTTGGATTCCTGTGAAGATAAAGAAAGGATGGGGAGTAGAGTTTCTTGACAATTCCTAAGGGTGCTTTTAAGAAGCTTGTGGGTCCCTAAACCCCGAGAAATTCAAGACAGGCTATTCACAAAGAATAGATCAAGCCAGGAAAGTTCGAGAATTTGGAAGAAACTTAAGAGATGTCATTCACGGAGAAAAGATCATCTCTGGGGAATAGAGTTTCTTTGACGATCTCTAAAGGTGACAGTCTGTGAAAGGGTTCACCGAGAATGCTGCCTTTCACGTCTCTATATTGTTTAATCCCAAGAGGAGGGAAGACTGTATCTGGTAATCCTATGGGAATCTAGTTTAGTCTATTTAAGAGTGATCAACAAGGCTTAGTGCTAGAAGTAATTGTCGGGGAAACTCTAAATATCTATACTATTATTACACAGTTGATATGAGTTTATGAAAGGAGACTTACAGTGAGCAGCCCCACAATACAGTTATATGTATATGAAAGCGGTAAATGAAAGCGGATAAACACTTACTCGGTTGTAGAGCTTCCATGTTGTTTGGTTAGTTGTTCAACAAAGAAAGATTGAAAACAACAGTATATTCAAGATCAAAGGAGAAAGTGCTTTGAAATGAAAGATTTGGGGCTTACAGCTCAAGGAGAGGCCCAGGGTTTTATCAGTGATTGCACTGTTGAATTTGTACAGAGGGACTTATACGAGTGACTGAGGCCCAAAAATTATTTGCTGTACAAAGGGATGGGTCTTACACTCTCTCAAGAGGCCCAAAAGGTTTAAAGAAAAAGAGTGGGGCTTATAACACGAGGGTAGGCCCAGATAATTTTTCGTTTAAAATGGCGATCGCGCCAAGATTTTCTTTTAACGCAAAGGGGCTTATATAATATCTGAGGCCCAAAGTTGCTTTTTGGTTAAAAGGGGATTGGGTCTTACACTCTAATAGAGACCCAAAAATTTTGAATGGGTCTTATAGCTCGAGGAGAGGCCCAATTGATTTTTTAAAAGGCGACGATCGCGTCGTTTACTTGTACAGAGGGACTTATACAATAAGTGAGGCCCAAAATGGTTTGTACAAGGGGGTTTGGGTCTTACACTCTCTTAAGAGGCCCAAATTTTTTTGAATGGGACTTATAGCTCGAGTAGAGGCCCAAAGTTTGTTTTTCAACGGACGATGATCGCGCTGAACTTTTTGAAATACCACGGGACTTATACAATAAGTGAGACCCAAAATAGGTTTGTATTTACAAAGGATTGAGTCTTACACTCTATTAGAGGCCCAAAAGTGTTGAATATGATTTATGAGGGTTGAATTAATCAAAAACCCTAATTTGTTTTCAAAATGTGTTTTAATTGAATAAAATATTCAATTAAAATGATCAAAATTGTTTAACATGTGGAAAACAAATTGTGATCTTGGATTAATGCTTCATAAATCAGTTTTTGCCCTATAAAATGATTAGAAATCATTAAAATTTGCAAAATCAATAAGGAAAAAATATTTTAAATGTCAAAAACAATTAAAACATTAATTCTTTGCAAAAATATCAATTATATGAAATAAATAATATTTTTGGGATTTTTGGGAAAATAAAATATTTTAACATTTTTGTGAATTATTAAAAAAAGAATCAACTCAAAATCATTAAAACTCAGAGAGAAATTAATTTTTGAATCAATTAAATAAAATCACAAAATTCAAATATTTGAATTTTCAAAAAGGGCGCCAAGAACACGCACGTGTTCTGGGTTTTGCCCAGATTTGCATTTTCTCTCCAATCTCACTGAATACTTGATTATATCATGCAATCCACATACCAATCTGCTCGTCTTAACCTCACGATCATGTCTATGGTATTTAATTTCATTTATATTAAACATGGAATAAAAAATCAAGACAAAACCTCAAGAACCCTAATTTCTGCATGAAGGCTGAGAATTTTGATACACAATACAAACAAAGCAATTAATTGAGGGGAAACATTCCATGCATGATTATGAACATTTGGCAAAAGTATTGTGCGAGGAAATATGCATAGATTGAGAGATGACCAAGTTTATGCTTACCTCTAGGTCGTGACAGCAAGTTCAAAGTGATTTCTGAGTTGGAGGTGTTACAAATGAGTTGTGATGATCTGAACAGCTTCCCTACACCCTATGGAGTGTTTTTGAATGCTTAGACTTGATGGAAATTGGCTGGATCACTTCATGGCATCTCAACTGCAATTTGGTTAAAACCTTGAGCAATTGATTGGTGATTCTGAGAAATCAGTGTTCCAGATGTTGTTTAAGTGTTTGATCAGCTCACATATGATGTATGTGAGGTGTGTGTGTGATTGGTGTGAGTGGAATTACTCTCTACTGAAAAATTCGATAGTGACTTGCTAAGAAAGGCATTTTTGAGAGTGAGAAGTGGATTTTGAGAAAGGCAAGTGTTGTAGGCCTTTGGTGTACGTAAACTGATCACAATTGAGCTCTATTTATAGTAGAGCAAGTTTGCTTTGCAAGGAATAGTGAATGGCAACTTCTGAGTAGGGTTGGCCAATGTTGGCAAATGAAAATCCAAGTCTCCTCTAGCCATTGACTAGAGGTTAGGGCACAGGCTGCTGGTCCCCTTGGTCTTGGATAAGTCTTGACTGAATTCAGTTGCTAATAGCTCAGTCCATGCCACCTTGGTGCTTCCATTGAATGCTCCAATCCAAAATTGGAGTCTTGTCCCTATTTTAGGCAATTATAGGTTTGACATGCTATTTCTTGTTCCAAGGACTTTGGAGGCTTGGCTCAGTGATTGTCCCCTTTAGATTCAATCCTCAGACGTGTCCAAAGTGATGACAAGGCTTGGAATTGGCTGATTTTGGCAAATCGACCAAAAGTGCAAAAATCTGCCTTGCCTTGGCAGATTTCAGCAAGGCATCTTACCACTACCATATCTCAAAGCTCAAATTGAATTTGGTGATGTTCTTGGCCATTTTGGAAAACCCTTATATGATACAACAACTGGCTGATCATATTTGGTTTTGATACCTTTTGGATCCAAGTGAAAAATCCCCCTACATTTGGAAAAAAGTAAGGCAGATTCTGACTTAGTGGAATTTTCACTAAGTGTTGGAACAAAGTGACTTTTCTTGATTTTGATCACTCCATAACTCAAAATCCATGAATAATTTGGACATAGATAAGTATGAAGCTTTTGTAGAGGGCAATGAGATCTACAAATCAAGCTTTAGATGGGGAAGAATGGCTTTGTGGTTTAGGAGTTATGATCCTCCAAAGTTGGTACCTTTGTCACTTTATTTCATAACTTAGAAAATTTTCTAAGTTTTTATGGTTACCCCTTTTACAAGTTATCCCACTTTATTTGATTTTTCTTGATGAATGATGATTCAAATCATACATTAACATCATTTTAGGGTTAAAAATCCATTTTTGTGAATAGTCTCAAAAAGTCAAAGTTGACTTTTGTGCACAGTTGACTTTTCATCAGGTGAATTCCAAACTGTGCGATCCTCTAGGAAATCATGCCTTTGACCTAAATAAAACTTGATGGACATGTTCCATGGGTATTATAGGGTGTATTGAATCATGTCCTAGGGTTTGGGAGCATGTTCTGGTCAAAAGTCAAAAACTACAGTTGACTTTTCTCGCAAAACCCTAACTGTGGTTCAGATGAAATTGAAACTTATTGCTCAAGCTTCTTAGATCAATCCATTATTCCAAATGGATCAATATGGTATATTAGAGACCCTCAAATCATGTATTGAGGTCTTGGTTCATGATTTGTCCCAAAAGTCAACTTAGGGGTGAATTAGGTCAAGAAACCCTAATTCCTGATTTTTTTATGTAAGCATCCCCTGAGGCCAAATTGACTTGATGATTGGGTCCATGAGGTTCCATGGAGTATATTAGGTTATGCTTTGAAGCATTGGCTCATGCCCAGAGGAAAATTTCCATCTGGAGGCCCTGGTCGACCAAAACCCTAATTTGGTGACACTGGCGATCTTGAAGCTTGATCCACCTAGATGGGAGCAACCTTGTGCTTAATCCTTGAAGTGGGAGTCCTCTTGATCCATTGTGGATGTTTGAGAGGTTATACAAGTTGAAGATCATGTCATTCCTTGATTGATCCTTTGTCTAAGAGCTCTGAGAGGGCTTGAAACCCTAAGTCTGATTGTAGTGGATGCTCACCCATCTTTGGGGAGACTAATGGTTCATCCATATTGTGATGATGATTTGCACAATGATGGGAAATCTTAGTGGCCAAAACTTGGGGTATGACAGATGCCCCTATTTAATCTTCTCGGACCCGAAGGTGTGAATGGCGAAGGTATTCGGGCATTCGAGGTGCAAGAGGATTAAATATCGGAATACCCAAAATTTTGATGGTGGTTATGAATGGTAGCTTACGCATTCATCTTCTTTAGCTAAGCGATGATGCTTAGAAAAGGTAAACTTCCCCTCGATCCTGGTCTTCAGCCAAGGAGCTGGTCTCAGTTTTCTTTTGAAATAAACCTCCCCTCGATCCTGGTTTCCTACCAAGGAACTGGTCTCAGTTTCTGAGATAAACTTCCCCTCGATCCTGGTTTCCTACCAAGGAACCGGTCTTAGTTTTTGATTTGTGAACTTCCCCTCGATCCTGGTTTCCTACCAAGGAACTGGTCTTAGTTTCTAAAGTAAATGTCCCCTCGATCCTGGTTTCCTACCAAGGAATTGGTCTTAGTTTCTTTTGTCAATAAACTTTATTGACAAGGGACGCTATTCGTAGTGGTTTTCCTTCAAACTTCTCGCCAAATTTTCCTGGGGAGATGCCATTTGACGGAAAAAGTTTTGATGTCAGACTTGCTGGGGAACCCATTCGTCTGAATTGTAGAGGTACACAAACTTCTCTGTTTGGAGATGCCATTTGTCGATTCTACTGGGGAAAGCGAGTCTCTTGAGAGACTGTTTCTGTTTGGGGTCTTACATCATACTTTTCTCGGGATCTTCCCGGAGAAATACCATATGATGGGATCCAATTTGAGGTGTCGATGACCTTTTCATCAGTGGTTTTTTCAGAGAAAAACTGTTGTACCACCGAATCTCTGATTAGGAGGCTTTCTCTCGGGATTTTCCTTAATCCGAGAAAGCAAGGATATCATCTTCAATGGCGAAGAGTGATGTTGACTGAGGGCTCTCTGTTTTTTCAGAGGTTCAAGTTATCAAAGTGGTCGAGGAGCCAACTTCCATCCAAAAATAAACTGGAGGAGAGAGATCGTTCCGACGCGACATTTCTTGATGAGGAAAGAACTTGACAACTCGATTGAGAGGACTTTTTATCACCAGGGGATAAGACCGACTAGAGTGATAGTGATGCAACATGAATGCGAATGCAAATCAATAATGCATGATGTATGTATGTATATGCTGACAAAACCGACGTGACATACAAACTAATGGATGAACACGACTGGATACTCGGCCATCGCGGGGCGAAGAAGTACCGTTGGTCCAAAAGTAGCAATTCTACCTTGCTTAGGAGAAGTAGTCCTCGCGGGGAACTATGTTGGTCGGGCTTAGGAGATAAGAACTCGGCCGAGGCGTGTCAGACGAAATAAGGTCTCTGACACAATTGATCGCTTCATTCAGGCGTACTGGGTTAGAAGGAGTACTTTGACTCTGCACTTTGAAGTTTGCTTACTTCTGGAGAAGCGATTGATGTTCTTTTGATGTTTAACAGTCAAAAGAAATTGCCATCTTTATTTTAAAAGCAGAAAAAGTTTAACAAGTAAATTCGTTTTTTTTTTATTTCAAGAATCGTTGATCATATTAAAATATCGTTCTGTAAAGCTAAAACAAATGAGAATTACAAACAAAAGCACAAGGGCTCAAATTTTATTGATAAGATAGAGATCAGCCAAACGCGTGATTCCAAAGAGTATTTACAAAGTTAAAAAATGGTAATTTTCAGGGAAAAGGGCTACGTTGAAACATAACGACCACTATCCTTCTACCAACTTTGAATTCGGGACATCCCGAGCTTTTGTCAAAGATGACCTTGACTGGAGTCTCTGATGGATGGCATGACTGCTGAGGAGGTAAACTGATCAGACGTAGTTACTTGCCATTAATCCCTAACTTTTGCCTGGATTGTACTTGGAGATTTCCAATCCACCGGGATGATTTTTGATCATGTCTCTAATTTTTGCCTGGACCGCCCTTTCGGGTTTTCAATCCACCGAGACGTTTTTTTTAGTTTAGGTGAAGTATTTCTTGACTACATCAACATTTGTGGGGTAGGCAAATTCCTCTCCATCCATGGTTGCAAGTCCCAAGGTGCCGCCTGAGAAAGCTTTCTTGACCACATAGGGGCCGTCATAATTCGGAGTCCACTTGCCCCGGGAATCAATGAGAAATGATTGTATCTTCTTGAGCACGAAGTCTCCTTTCCTGAAGATGCGAGGTCGGACCTGTTTGTCGAAAGCCTTCTTCATTCTCTGCTGATACAACTGACCGTGGCATAGAGCCGTTATCCACTTTTCTTCAATCAAATTGAGTTCATCGTGTCAACTTTGACACCATTCAGCTTTGGTAAGCCTGGCTTCCATCAATACCCGGATTGATGGGATCTCTACTTCTATGGGGAGCACTGCCTCCATGCCATATACTAGAGAGAAAGGGGTAGCCCCTGTTAAAGTGTGGACAGATGTTCGATAACCGTGAAGTGCAAAGGGTAGCATTTCATGCCAATCTTTGTAGGTTACAACCATCTTTTGAACAATCTTCTTGACGTTCTTATTATCCGCTTCTACCGCTCCGTTCATCTTGGGTCGGTAGGGAGATGAGTTATGGTGTTCGATCTTGAACTCTGCGCACAACTCTTTCATCATCTTATTGTTCAAGTTAGATCTATTATCTGTAATGATCTGGCTCGGAACACCATAGCGGAAGATGATACTGTTTTTGATAAATCGGACCACCACTTGTCGGGTTACATTAGCGTATGACGCTGCTTCGACCCACTTGGTGAAGTAATCAATGGCTACCGGGATGAACCAATGTCCGTTTGAAGCCTTGGGCTCAATCATGCCAATCATGTCGATTCCCCATATGGAAAAAGGCCACGGGGAAGAGAGAACTTTGAGATGCGTTGGCGGTACATGAATTTTGTCGGAGTATATCTGACACTTGTGACACCTCCTCATGTACTTGTAGCAGTCGAATTCCATTGTCAACCAATAGTACCCTGCTCTCAGAATTTTTCTCACCATTGTGTGTCCGTTGGCATGAGTGTTGTAATACCCCAAAATTTGCCCTCTCATTTCTTCATATCATTTAGCATGAGCTTTCATTTCATTGCATTGCATTCAAGCATAGAAAAAACAAAACATCAAGCATTTAGCATTGCATCTTGCATAAGGGCATGTGATCAGTTGTTTCTCAAAGGTGTTTATCATCCAAAGAAAGAGAATAAGAGCCAAGGGTCTTCCAACAAGCCTCAAGGGTCTCTTATGTCATATATCATCTCACTTTGATCCCTCAAGGCATGGGAAGAGGAGAATTCATCAAGAAGATTGGGCAGTGCACCATCTCCTACACAAGGCAGTCAAAAAGTGGGATCTGACCCTCAAATGGACAAGCTCTTTGAATTTTTATCATCTCCAAATGACACATCTCATCATTGTTTGAGAGGATTCACATCATATTCAGAGGAATTTGGATTTGGAGGATGTGTTATTTCCTCCTAACTAGAGGGTGCCAAAATTAGGGTTTCACCTAAAATCAGTTTAACTCTGATTTTTTGGGCAAGACTTGATCTCATGGTAGTCCTTGTGTCCTTAAGTGTATATGGATGTAAAATTGCTCATCAATTGGTTTCAAAAGGGTTTCAATTGATCAGTTGCTTGATAATCAAGAAATTGGGGAAAAAGTCAACTGTGCAGTGAAAAAAGTAAACTCTTGACTTTCTAAGGTCAAATTCATGAAATTCATGTTACATATGTTCAATGGACAAAATTTGATCAAGAAATGATGGAGGAATAATGAAAAATCAAGAAATCACAAAGCTGCCAAAAATGGAAACTTTAGGGTTGCCAAAAATAGTAAGTTTGGACCATTTTGCATCCTACTTTGAGGCTCTCTTTCTCCAAGATAAAAGCTTCAAACCTCAGGCCCAAGTTGAGCCAATTAAATTTCATGTTCTAAGCTTCAAATCCATATAAAGAACTCCTCCATTGGATAAAAATTGAGTGAGTTATGGTTGATCAAAGTTTGAGAAAAGTAGGTCCAAAATCAAGTCATGACCAAGCGTGACCAAGCCCACCGGCCATAATTTTGACAAACACTTGGTGTGCCAAATGTTAAACTGAATTTCTCAATGATAAAAGCTCCAAATGAAAAACTTTTCAACATCAAAGTTGTTCCTTGCCATGCCCTCTTCAATGTTGATGTTGGACAAATTTTGATTTGGTCAAGATATGATGGAGATATATTGGTCCAAAGTTGGTTGCTTCACACTGAAAATTTCCTAAGTCACATGGCTATGCCCAACTCAATTTACCACGCCATACACCAGTCTTGGTTTCCAATGTTTCAGATCACTTTTGTGTATGTTGGAAGCTTTATTTCCAACCATGTTGCATACCAAACTTGTAGTATTACACCTCCTCTTTCCATTGATCCCAAAACCTCATTAAACCATTCACTAGATTGAGAGATTTTCACTTGCAAATCACCATGCTTGACACTGATGCATTAATAGCTTGGTGCACGATTTTGGTTCAAGCTTACAACAAACACTTGTGTATATTTGTTTCTTCATTTAGTCAAACAATTCCCTTACATACATACATGCTTGCCTTGACATACATGGAAATGGAAAAGGACCAAGCTTGTGAAACAAGTTTTCTGCTGCACCATTGATCTTGCACGAATTCATCACCACCATTCATGTCCAGCTCTACCATAGCACACCATAAACCACCATCACTATATCACAGCCAAGCTAGCTCGCCCTAACTAACTTGACTCAGTTAGTTAGAGGCAGCTCAGTTAACTCTACTCAGTGACTCAGTTAACCATGAGTTAAGTCACTAAACTCAACATATAAAACCACATTTCACTCACATTTTTCATTTCAACTCTCATTTTTTCACTCTCCCTCTCAAACACTTCAAACTTTCTCTCTCAATTTCTCTCTATTCGATCTGAGTTTACACGAATTCACCATCACTCATCATCATCATTGCTTGGCATTGAAGTAAAGATACATTGAATCAATATCATTCTCCAAGTGAAATTTCAGCAACATTTTGATTTTCTCTCTATTTTCCATTCCAAGAGTCTACAACATTTATTTTGCTTAGATTGAAGTTCCAAAGGTGAAGATCAATTGGATATCTCTGGTTTTCTCAACTGTTTCAAGATCTACAAGTTTCAGGTTCAAATTTTCTTCACCTTATTCTGCTCATTTAGATTGTTTTGAAGCTTGTTTTTAGCTCATTAGGAGCTTTGTTAACTCCGGCTAGTTGATAGGCCTCTTAGAGGCGTAGTTTCAAAACCTAGGGCATATGTTAATCTCCTCTGTTCTCTATGTATGTGCTTGTTATGTGAAAAGTGATGGTGGATTCATGATGTACATAGCGTCAGCTTCATTTTGATATCATGTTTGTGCATTTCTGGAGATTTTGAGATTTACAGGTGGTGGTTTCTCGCCGGAGAAGATGATCGGAGGTCCTTCTCCGGCCGGTGAGTTGTAATTCTAGGGTTTTGTAAGTTTGAATCCTGGTCATTTGATTTGTGCATCGTGTGGCTGATATGTTACTGTTAGATGTCAAACATGTTATATATTTGTATGAAATACTTGGCATTTTTCATTTCTTTCTAACGGTTAATTGTGAATTTACGCGGTAAATTGTGTTGTAATGCGTACATTGGAATATATGTGTGGAGCTTGTAATTTGTGTGTTAATGTGAAGGTATAGGCATGAAAGGAGCAAAATTGAGAACACATGGAACCAATGCAAGTTTCCACTGAGTTTTTAGCTGCAACAGGGTGTTTGCAGTGCGAACAATCTGGCGAAGGCCCAGCGAAGGTTCGCACTGCGAGGGACCAGCGAATGCGCCAGCGAGCAGAGGCAGAGAGTTCCAACTTTGAGATTACCTTGTGTTCGCAATGCGAACTCCTGGCGAGGGTCCAGCGAAGGTTCGCTGGTTGGTTCGCAGTGCGAAGGTGCTGGTGAAGAGGGGCAGTAAGTTCTGGGTTTGAGAATTCTGACTCGCTAGTTTATTCGCAGTGCGAATGTAGCTAGCGAATGATTCGCAATGCGAATGAAGGGTTCGCTGTGCGAACCCACGATTTCTGCTTGGGGCGGTTTAAGTCTCAGAGGCACTTAAAGTGCCATTTTTCCTCATTCGCAGTGCGAATGGATTGCTCGCAGTGCGAATACTGTAGAATTCTGCTATGTATCAATAGAATTTCACTTTATGTTTGAGGGATCTTTTGTTCATTTTGATCCAAAATCATAGTTTTCAGTCTTTTTACCATTGGAGCTTGTGTTTTCACTTGGAGAAGCTGATTTTGCATCCATTCTTGATTATTCGGCGTGGATGTTTACTCATCTCCTCTCTTTACTTGTTATCCAATCTACCATGAGAAGTGTAGCTAAACCCTCTATGTTGAGGTTAGATGTAGTTGATTCTATTTTTATGTATTGCTTTTAATCTATTGTATATGAACAAAGTCTTTGATCAATATAGATGAAGTTGTTTTCTCTTAATGCTTTATGTTTGATTTGTTTTACTCTAGACATAGATTCCACAAATCTTGACCTAACAATTTCATCTCTTAAAAACCAAACTCTAGACATAGATTTGGGATTTGCTATTCGCATTGTATTGATCTTAATGATCGTTGTTTAGATTGTTAGCGTGAGACATCATCTAACGGGTTAAACAACGGTACTCACGATTTCGCTTTAGACATAAACTTAGTCGGGAGGATACGCGGTTATGTTGGTCGGAAACCAAGTTCATATGCTTGATTAATCGTTTATACATGGAAAGGATTAGCGAAACCTAACCTTAACATGCTTTTATAAAACCTTTTACAAAATCTTTGTGACAAATTAATCTTTTTTACAAGTGAATGTTAAAAACAATTGAGAAACTTTTGAAACCGTTAACTTAGAATATAGAAACTATTGAAAGGCACACATCAAAATATCAAACAATCCCTGTGGATATGATTTAAAAACAACCCCCACTAATATTCTTCTAACAAATTGGCTCCGTTGCCGGGGATTGTGTATTGATATTGCAAGCATTGCGATAGTTGAGTTATTTTAAGCTATTACCACTTTATCTTGAGCTTGTTAATCTGTTTTGTTTAGTGTGCAGACTTAGTTTATGCAAGGGAAACTACCGGCGGATCAACTTCTTTTCGATCCTGAGATTGAGAGAACCGCTCGTAGAATCAACAGCAGGACTAGACGAAGGAGGCAGCTAGCAAGACAGAAGTTAGAACAAGAGGAAAGTACTGCTACACCACCACCTGTACCACAAGTACTTCCAGTAATGGAGACAGATCCACCACCACCACCACCACCTGTTTCTCGACCATGTACAAATAGTCTGAGACACAATGCTCAGTTCACTCGCCATGCACACAACGGTCGCCATGCTGAGATGAAAACCGGAATTCTCCAACTGTTATATCAAAGTCCATTTACTGGTATGGATCATGAAGATCCTTTCACCCATTTGACAAAATTTTATTAAATAGCGGGAGCGACTGGTGCACCGGAAGCAGAAGAGGAGTCTCTGTTCAAGAGACTATTCCTGCATTCCCTCATTGGGAAGGCCAAGGAATGGTACCTTGATCAGTCTACTGCCATAATGACGGATTGGAATGCTTTGGAAGAGAAATTTTTGGAAAGATTTTTCCTTCACACTCGGTTTATGGAAGCAAAGACCGCCATCGCGGTATTCACATAAGGAGCTAATGAATCTCTCAACGAAGCTTGGGAGAGGTTCAAATCAATGTTATGAAAGTGCAAAGGCCATGGTTTTGATGAATTGTCACAGATTCATATATTTAGAAATGGGCTGCAACTTGTACACAAAACCTTGTTGGATGCCACCGCCGGTGGATCCTTGTTAAGCAAACCGCAGCGGAAGCCACAGCCACCATTGATAAAATGGCCTTGAACGATCATCAAGGTAGTCACAATCGTGGACCTGCTCAACGAACTCCGGGAGTATTGTAATTAGGAATAAGCGATGTTATCCTTGCGCAGAACAAATTGTTATCACAACAGGTTGAGTTGTTAATGAAGCAAATGTCTAAGCTGCCGCAACAATTCAAAGATATGCATGAATCTTCAAGTAAAAATGTGCAAGTGTTAGTGTGTGAATTATGTCGAGGTGACCATCCGACCGGTTATTGCCCTCCCGTTGTGGAGGAAGCAAATTACCCGGGAAATCAAGGTTACCAACCCCGACCTCCGTATCAACAAGCCAACCAAGGTTACCAACAAAGGCCTAACCAAGGTTATCAACCACAATGGAGACCGCAAGAAGCCGGGCCATCAAACCGTCAACAATACCAAAATTACACTCAACCTCCGCAAGCTCCCGTTGGAAATACAAAGATGGAAGACACTCTTACACAATTTATGCAAATGGCAATCTCAAATCAAAATAACACTGATGCCGCCATAAGGAATCTTGAAACGCAAGTCGGGCAATTATCAAAATAATTGGCCGACCAACAAAAAGGGCCCTTTACGGCAAATACGCTTCCGAATCCTAAGGATTGTAAAGCAATTCTCACAAGAAGTGGAAGAGAGATTGACATGGGTGTAGGTAAAAAGAGAGTGGGGGAGGAGGTTGTAGTTGAAAAAGAAAAAGATAGGAAAGAGATTGAAGTAGAAAAAAATGTTGAGGATGTGTTAGTTGAAAATGAGATAGAAAAAAATGAGAAAGAAAAAAGTGAGAATGAGAAAAAAATAGAGAGTGAAGAAAGAGTGAAGAGAACTAAGAAGGGAAAGGAGCCAATGAACAATATTCCGATTCAACATCTACCATATCCGCATGCTCCTACAAAGAAAGATAGTGCGCGGCACTATTCTCGGTTTATGGATATCTTCAAGCAATTACAAATAAATATTCCATTTTTCGAGGCTTTGGAGCAGATGCCTAAATATGCGAAATTCATGAAAGATATCCTCACGAAGAAGAAAAGGTATACAGATCAGGAGACGATTATGGTGGATGCAAGCTGTAGTGCCATCATTCAACGGACTCTCCCGCGAAAAGAATGTGATTCGGGACGAGTTACATTGCCGGTTACGATAGGAAACATGTATGTGGGCAATGGATTGATTGATTTGGGGTCTAGCATCAACTTAATACCATTGTCGATTGTGAAACGGCTAGGCCACATGGAATTGATGTCCACGCAAATGACGTTGCAACTCGCCGATAAGTCCACTACCCGTCCTCACGGTGTAGCGGAAGACGTGTTGGTCAAAGTGGATAAATTTTTGTTTCCGATCGACTTTGTTGTAATTGAAATGGAGGAGGATGAGGATGCACCTTTGATTCTTGGAAGGCCTTTCATGAAAACTGCCCGTATGGCAATTGACATGGACGATGGTCTCATGAAAGTGAGAGTCCAAGATGAAGAGGTGTGTTTCAATCTTTATGATGCCATGAAGCACAAAAAAGATAAAGGTGATTGTTTCCGAATCGATGCAACGGAGAAAGCAAGTTTTGAAGTTACAAAGAAAATTCATGTCATTGATCCTTTACAAAGAGCTTTGGATTATTCCTTGGAAGTATTCTCGGTTGAAGAAGAGCAAGCTCTTGAAGAATGTTTGTTAGAGCTTGAAGCTTTGGAAGAATTGCAACCTTGGGAGTATGAAGAGGAAATTCTAAAAAAAGAGGTGATTGAGGATAAATCCCAACTTGAGCTGAAATTGTTACCGCCAACCTTGAAGTATGCTTTTCTCGATGACGGTGGTAATAAACCGGTGATCATAAGCAGTGTTTTATCTGAAGTGGTGGAAAGCCGCTTAATTCAAGTGTTGAGAAAAAATCAGGGTGCAATGGGATGGACATTGTCCGATCTCAAAGGCATAAGCCCTTCGTATTGCATGCATAGGATATTCATGGAGGAAGACTTTAAACCGGTTGCTCAACCTCAACGCCGCTTAAATCCAATTATGAAAGAAGTGGTTAGGAAGGAAGTGGTGAAAATGTTAGATGCCGGAATGATTTATCCTATTTCTGACAGCCCGTGGGTTAGTCCGGTGCATGTGGTACCGAAAAAAGGCAGATTAACGGTGGTCCGAAACGAGAAAAATGAGCTCATTCCAACAAAAACCGTTACCAGGTGGAGAATGTGTATCGACTACCGTAGGTTGAACAAAGCTACGAGAAAAGATCATTTTCCTCTACCTTTTATGGATCAAATGCTCGAAAGGCTTTCCGGTCAACAATTTTACTGTTTTTTGGATGGATATTCGGGTTACAACCAAATTATTGTGAACCCGGATGATCATGAAAAAAACTGCTTTCACATGTCCTTTCGGAATCTTCGCTTATAGGAGGATGCCGTTTGGATTATGTAATGCACCGGCGACTTTTCAACGGTGTATGCAAGCTATCTTCTCGGATTTGATCAAAAAAACAATTGAGGTCTTTATGGATGATTTCTCCGTTTTTGGGCAATCTTTTGATTTGTGCTTGAAAATTTTGGATACGGTGTTGGAACGGTGTGTGGAAACTAATTTGGTGCTTAATTGGGAAAAATGCAACTTCATGGTGAACGAGGGAATTGTGCTCGGTCACAAGGTTTCTGCAAAAGACCTTGAAGTTGATAAAGCCAAAGTGGATGTTATCGAGAAATTACCACCGCCAATGAATGTCAAAGGTATAAGGAGCTTTCTTGGACACGCCGGGTTCTACCGGAGATTTATCAAGGACTTCGCCAAGGTCGCAAAGCCGTTGAGCAACTTGCTCGTCCAAGGTAAGATTTTTGACTTTGATGAGTCTTGTCTTTTTGCTTTTAATTCTTTGAAAAAGAGTTTAACAACCTCACCGATAATCGTTGCACCTAACTGGAAAATAGATTTTGAATTAATGTGCGATGCAAGCGATTATGCGGTTGGGGCTGTTTTGGGTCAAAGGAAAATGAAAGTTTTCCACACTATACATTATGCGAGCAAAGTTTTAAACGAGGCTCAGATTAACTATGCAACAACTGAAAAAGAGTTGCTTGCCATAGTGTATGCGTTGGAGAAATTTCGTGCCTATTTGATTGGTTCACGTGTCATCGTTTATACGGACCATTCGGCTATAAGGTATCTGCTCACCAAGCCTGATTCAAAACAAAGGCTGATTCGGTGGATCCTTTTGTTACAGGAATTTGATCTTGAAATTTGTGACAAGAGGGGTTCCGAGAACTTGGTGGCGGATCACTTATCCCGCCTGGTCAACATTGACGTGACCAAAAATGAATTTGAGGTAAAAGAGGAGTTCCCAGATGAAAAACTTTTTAGAGTTCAGGTTAGACCGTGGTTCGCCGACATGGCTAACCACAAAGCCACTGGATTGATACCGGACGGTCTAACGCACCACCAAAAACGGAAATTTTTGTCTGATGCCAAGTCATTTGTATGGGATGAACCCCATTTATTTAAACTTGGTGTCGACAACCTCCTCAGAAGGTGTGTGTCAGTGGAGGAATCCACGAATATTCTGTGGCATTGTCATAACTCTCCTTACGGAGGTCACTTCAATGGGTTAAGAACGGCCACTAAAGTCCTTCAATCGGGCTTTTATTGGCCGTCCTTATTCAAAGATGCGCATGCGCATGCCCTTAGTTGTGACAAGTGCCAGAGAAGTCGAGGTATTTCACGGCGGCAAGAAATGCCTTTACAAAATATGTTAGAAATCGAAGTTTTTGACTGTTGGGGGATCGACTTTGTCGGTCCATTCCCATCTTCGTTTTCTAATGAATATATTTTGGTCGCTGTGGATTACGTTTCAAGTGGGTTGAGGCGATAGCATGTGCTAAAGCCGACGAAAAAACAGTGGTGAAGTTTTTGAAAAGAAACATTTTTGCGCGTTTTGGTACACCTCGAGTGTTAATAAGTGACGGAGGATCTCACTTCTGTAACACTCAGCTTGACAAAGCTCTTGAACAATATGGTGTGAAGCACAAAGTTGCTACACCATATCATCCTCAAGCTAACGGTCAAGCAGAGGTATCCAATCGTGAGATAAAGCGTATTTTAGAGAAAATTGTTTCGGCCTCGAGAAAGGATTGGGCCAACAAACTGGATGATGCGTTGTGGGCTTATCGGACCGCTTTCAAGGCTCCGATCAGTCTCACACCGTTTAAAATGGTTTATGGTAAGAATTGTCACTTGCCGGTAGAGTTGGAGCACAAGGCGTTTTGGGCCTTAAAATTTTTGAATTTTGATCCAACTCTAAGCGGCGAAAAAAGAAAAGTGCAATTACACGAGTTGGATGAATTGCGCCTTCAGGCGTACGATTCCAATAAATTGTATAAGGAGCGTGTAAAGTCTTACCATGACAGAAAAATTGTCATCAAACAGTTTGAGGTCGGACGGCTGGTCCTATTGTTTAATTCTCGATTAAAATTGTTTCCCGAAAAATTAAGATATAAATGGTCCGGTCCGTTTCGGATTATGGAAATCAAGCCCTATGGAGCAATCGTAATTGAGGACACAACGTCAAAGGAAAATTGGACAGTTAATGGCCAGAGGCTGAAAGTGTACCTTGGAGGAGGTTTCGAGCGGAATCCCACAGTTGTGCCTTTCCGCGATCCGTGAGGTCGTGATGGATCGTCGAGCTTAGCCGACGTTAAACAAGCGCTTGTTGGGAGGCACCCCAACATTGTAAGTATTTTTGCTTTAATTTGTTGTTTTTAGTCATTTTAACATTTTAGACATTTGGAAGTGTGGCAGCAAGACAGACCTGTAATTTTGAAAAAAACGGTCTTATTCGCTGGCTCATTCGCACTGCGAATCTGGGCGAGCATTCGCCAGCCATTCGCACTGCGAATATGGGGCGAGAATTCGCTGGCCATTTGCATTGCGAACGTCAGCGAACCAGTCTTGGTTGTTTTGCTGCCACATCAGTAAAAAAGAGGGTTTTTATCGGTGGGCCTGCACGTAGGCCCAAGACCCATGTGTTAGTGCTGATTAACTTGGGGGGGACCAAACCCTAGTCTTTCACTTTCACTTTCAACCATAAACCAAAAAAGAGAAAGAAAAAAAAAACCCTCTCAAATTCTCTTTCCCTCTCACGTACTTTTTGCTGTCTATTTCTCTCAAGTCTTTTTATTCAACTGCCATTTCCAACAAGGTGATTTTCTTTTCTCTATTCTTTCTGAGTAAATTGTAACTTTGTTGGTGATTTATGCATGTGAAATTCGGAAAAAAAGTTGGTTTAGAAGTCTGTTTTAGGTTTCAATGCATGTTGAATTTTCTGATGGTTTTTGAGAGTAGGTGACATGTAGAAGCATGATATGTGTGAAATCTGGGTCTGCATAATTTTTTTCAATTTTTTCGTGCATTCGCTGGCTCGTTCGCACTGCGAACTTGGGGCGAGCGTTCGTCAGGCTTCGCAGTGCGAGTAATCTAGCGAGCAACCCATATTTTTGATTTTCTGATAGCTCATTTTGATGAATGTCTGTCCTTAATTCTAATGATTTGTCTTGGTGTTTTTGTGTGGATTTGTTTGTCATTTGTGCAGATGGGTCCTAAAACCATGATAAGGAAAAGAAAAGCATCCACATTAAGACAAGCACCGGTCCGCTTTGATGAGACTCGGTTCAGAGGAATTAGACAAGCTCAGAGGTATGAAGTGTTAGAGGCAAGGACTATCCTTGCGGAGAGGAGGTTTGTTCTGAATGAGCAGGGAAGTTATCGTGCCATTGCTACCCTGTTAAATGCAAAAAAGTGGGATACACTGATAACTCCTGTTGATTCATACAATGTGGAAATGGTTCGTCAGTTTTACGCCAACGCCCTTCCTGATGAGGGCGATCTGTTTACTTGGACTACATTTGTTGGCGGGAAAATGGTAAGGTTTGACAGAAGAACTATTAACAGAGTTCTTGGAGACCCCCTTCCACTGCGTGCTAGCGAAGAAGATAGGTATCATGAGACGCTGAGTAATTATCGTGATATTGCCGCAATGACTCGTGATCTCCTACGCCCAGGTAAAAATGTAAAGTTTAATCATTCAGGAGTGGCTGTTCGATATCGCCGTGAGGATATGGTGCCTTTGGCTTAACTTGTTTTACTTTTGGTTGTGACCAACATTACGCCAAAGTCACATTCCTCCATAGTTCCGATTTGTTTGGCTCACCTTGTCCACAGTATCCTTACTAACGTAGAAATTGACGTCGCAAGGATCATTGCTGATGAAATAAGGGCCAACGTTGAGAGTGGGTTAGGTGGGAATGCTTCGAGGAAGAATGCCCCTCTTGCTTTCCCTTGTTTGATTATGACCTTATGTGCTGATGCTGGAGTGACTTTGCCTTCGCGTCGTCAAGTTACTGTGCCGTCGACTATCGATGATCGATATGTCGACAAATTCTGCAAACCAAAAGGTGTTAGAGCTGAATCTTCTGGGGCTGGTGCTGGTGCTGAGACCGGTACAAGTGAGGGTGATGCTTCTGGATCTCACTGCTTCTATCCATATCAGCAGGAGATCTGCCAATATAATTGGGATTGGATGGCTGCCCAGCAGCGTTCCATGACTGATATTCATGATTCTTTGTAGGTTCTCCAATTGCAGATCCGTGACCCTTCTACGCAGCACACTATGATGTCGAGGGAGCAGTTCCTCGCGCATGCTGGATGGCCTGAGGCCAGGCCTGTTTTCAGTTGGGGAGAGGATGTTGTTGAGCCTGCTGCTGATGATGATGCTGAGGAGAGGGGAGATGGCGATGATATTATGATTTCTGATGATGATGATGATGGGCAGAGGACGGATGTACTTGGGACTGAGCCTGAGGATGAGCAGGGTACTGATGTTCTCGAGACTGAGTCCGAGGAGGACTGATTTTTTGGATCTTAGACTTGTACACTTCCTTTGGTCATCAAAGTGAAGTTTCTTGTATTTTGTTTTTTCAGCTTTTACTAGTCTAATATTGATGTACTCGTACTTGTGTGGTACTTTTTGGGATATGTAGGTGTTTTATACACCAGGCACTTTATGATTATTATTAGTAATGATTATGGTTTGCAGTAAAAAATTTTGTTTCGCTTTACTAATAAATTGTTGGTGTGTATATGGTATTAAGTGCTGAGTTCTTCAGTTTACGAATGCTCAACACTTAAGTATGTTTTTGTTGTTAAGTGTTAGTAAGAGTTGAATTCTTCAGTTGACGAATGTTCAACTCTTAAACTGTGCATATATGTTATTCTGATGTTCCTTCTTTTAGGATGAAGTTTGGGAAGTAGGTTGGAGACTCTTGTGTTTTAAAGGGAGATTCCTCCAAGATGTGAGGGCTGTGGTGGTACCATAAGCATTGTGTTGCGACAAGGTATATCGTTACCTAGTTCGAGAATTTTGTATGTTTTAGAACTTTGTGTCTTGGTGCGATTGAAAATGTTGTTTCATGTTACAACTTCCTTTGAATGCATGTGTCATTTTAGGATCAACAGCCATTAAAGTGAGTAGCCTCCAAAGTATTACTATATGCTAAGGATTGTGATGAATGTTGTCTTTACTTTTAATTAATGCCTTATCTTGTGACCATGTGATTTTGTGGAAGTATGAGAAGTGATCAAGGCACTTGTTTGAATTTGAGCACAACTATATCCATATAGTAATTCACCCGTGAGGAGAGAGCATTTGGTAGCCCCTTTGAGCCTAAATAGTTTAGAACTCAATTGAATGATGAACTTGTTTTATGTACATAATTTGCAAGTTTGGTTCATCATTGAATTTGGTGAGTTTCTAACATTTTCTTCTTTAACCTTTGAAAATTGTTTACTTTGATTTCCTTGCTTTTTGAACATTCACTTTTGGTTGAGTTGAAAATGAGTTGGGGAGAATAAAAAGAAGATGGGTGCATTACTCCTAATTCTGAAAAAAAAAAAATTTTCAAGCAAGCATGTCATGAAAAGAGTGTGTATATGTTGTACAAGGGAGAATATGTTTGCTTGAATATAAAAAAAATAATATAATAATAGAATCAATAAGTGTGCATTGTAGTTTGTGAAGGTGGAAGGAAAAATTGGTGAAATGAAGTGTGTTGTGTGAATTTGTGTATAGTGAATGTTCTTTTGCGTCGGCAATTTCGTTTCAAAGACCGTTAGAAATGTCCTTTTTTTGTTCACCCGACCTAGCTACAACCTTGAAGTCCTTAGTGATCTTTTACTTCCATGATTTCTGTTATGACCATTGAGATATGGTATGAATTGCTTAGTATTGCATCATTTTTCATTTGAGTGTAATTGTCCCGTGCTTGTATGCACGTTTATCTTCAATCCTTTTTCGAAGAGGAGTGTAGAATGACATGTGTATGTTGGGTTAGTTGTTTCTTGAAACATTGTTTGAAATTGTTTAAGAGACAAGTTCTTTTACATTAGATTCTTAAATTGTGTAATTGAGCATTGTTGTGATCGTTGTTTAGTTGAGCCGTTTTTCACGTCTTGGATGAATTGCGTGTTTGAGCAAATCCTCTTGAGAGGCATACTTTGCTTGAGGACAAACAAATAGTTAGTTGGGGAGAGTTTGTTAGATGTCAAACATGTTATATATTTGTATGAAATACTTGGCATTTTTCATTTCTTTCTAACGGTTAATTGTGAATTTACGCGGTAAATTGTGTTGTAATGCGTACATTGGAATATATGTGTGGAGCTTGTAATTTGTGTGTTAATGTGCAGGTATAGGCATGAAAGGAGCAAAATTGAGAACACATGGAACCAATGCAAGTTTCCACTGAGTTTTTAGCTGCAACAGGGTGTTCGCAGTGCGAACAATCTGGCGCAGGCCCAGCAAAGGTTTGGACTGCGAGGGACCAGCGAATGCGCCAGCGAGCAGAGGCAGAGAGTTCCAACTTTGAGATTACCTTGTGTTCGCAATGCGAACTCTGGCGAGGGTCCAGCGAAGGTTCGCTGGTTGGTTCGCAGTGCGAAGGTGCTGGCGAAGAGAGGCAGTAAGTTCTGGGTTTGAGAATTCTGGCTCGCTAGTTTATTCGCAGTGCGAATGTAGCTAGCGAATGATTCGCAGTGCGAACCCACGATTTCTGCTTGGGGCGGTTTAAGTCTCAGAGGCACTTAAAGTGCCATTTTTCCTCATTCGCAGTGCAAATGGATTGCTCACAGTGCGAATACTGCAGAATTCTGCTATGTATAAATAGAATTTCACTTTATGTTTGAGGGATCTTTTGTTCATTTTGATCCAAAATCATAGTTTTCAGTCTTTTTACCATTGGAGCTTGTATTTTCACTTGGAGAAGCTGATTTTGCATCCATTCTTGATTATTCGGCGTGGATGTTTACTCATCTCCTCTCTTTACTTGTTATCCAATCTACCATGAGAAGTGGTAGCTAAACCCTCTATGTTGAGGTTAGATGTAGTTGATTCTGTTTTTATGTATTGCTTTTGATCTATTGTATATGAACAAAGTCTTTGATCAATATAGATGAAGTTGTTTTCTCTTAATGCTTTATGTTTGATTTGTTTTACTCTAGACATAGATTCCACAAATCTTGACCTAACAATTTCATCTCTTAAAAACCAAACTCTAGACATAGATTTGGGATTTGCTATTCGCATTATATTGATCTTAATGATCATTGTTTAGATTGTTAGTGTGAGACATCATCTAACGGGTTAAACAACGGTACTCAGGATTTCGCTTTAGACATAAACTTAGTCGGGAGGATACGCGGTTATGTTGGTCGGAAACCGAGTTCATATGCTTGATTAATCGTTTATACATGGAAAGGATTAGCGAAACCTAACCTTAACATGCTTTTATAAAACCTTTTACAAAATCTTTGTGACAAATTAATCTTTTTTACAAGTGAATGTTAAAAACAATTGAGAAACTTTTGAAACCGTTAACTTAGAATATTGAAACTATTGAAAGGCACGCATCAAAATATCAAACAATCCCTGTGGATACGATTTAAAAACAACCCCCACTAATATTCTTCTAACAGTTGCCAACACATTAAAATGTTTTTATAAACTGAGTCCTTTTGTGTGGATGTTCCATGATTATTATCGTGTGTCCTCAATGTGATCCATTCATCATGATTGCCTTTTTGATTCGTTGACTGATTATCCACGTTGAATGGATCTGATGGCTTGTGATGTGCCAACGCATTAAATTACAATGTGATGTTCACGTGTTTTCATTTTAACTTCTGATGATTGAATGTACGCGCGTGTATTGTTATTACCATGTACATGATTTTGTGAAACGTTGGATCGTTGACTAGTTGAGATTCATATCATCCTGTGGCCATGATTGACTGTGTACATTGACTGCATGCACACTCCTCACACACAATCACAATTTTAATTGGGTTGGACCATTGCTATTTACGCCCCCTTTGCTGAGCCCAATGGACATTTTGACTGGCGAATTACTTCCTTTGCACCCCCACTCCATTTTCCTCTTATTTGTATTTTATTTTCTATATTGTTTTGATTTAGTTTTTTTAAAAATAGTAAATGACATCTAAAAATGCCAAATAAATTCATGAATCATCTTTATAGTATTATAAAACTTTCAAAAAATTTATTTTCTGTTTTTCTATTATTTTTTGCCTCTGAATAAATTGTTGCTTGAATTTCTTTTTGAAGTAGTTCATTTGTGCACACTTGATCTTGTTGATTTTATTTCTCATCATTGGTACATAGTTTGATCCCCATTCTTTTTGCACATTTCAGAGGATACTTTGAAGCATTTAATTTTTTTTTTAAATATTTTTAAAACCATATTTGCATCATTTTTGAGCTATTTCTTTGGGCATGATCTTGTGAAATCCTAAGTGAAGATTGCTTGATGGTTTGAGGTCCTTCCTTTCTGAATCTTTGCATGAGTTTTTGGTATGATACTTGCCTCTGGTTGAGGTCTCTTGAGACATAATTTGATGATTGTTGAATCATGTTTGGTATTTGTTTGATGACTTTTGTATGAGGTCCCTTTTTGTGAACTTCTTTGACCATGTTTGTTTACTTGCTTAAAAAGGCACTTGTGCCATTGTATGAAATCATTCTTCTTGACCTCTTGAGCCATGTTTAGATCATTATAGGTCTGTTGATTGAAATTATAGGTTATTGGTTTAAAGTTGATGTCTTTTTGTGTACATGTTCAATACTTGTTTTACATGTGTCCTTTTGACCTATTCCTCTTTCTTTTGCATCTAAGTGCGAACTTGACTTGTAACTGGTTTACTTATACATGCCATACTATCCATTTGCATTTCATATGATATATGCCTCTGAATTTAAAGCATTACATTCATTCCATGTGCCATTTAAGTCCTACTTTGCATACTTGAACATGTTTCATCTAAATGCATGTTTCTCTTTCTTCTAGCCTTTAAATGACTTGTAATTGCTTGAATGTGATTGATGTGTGCATCTTATCCTCATCCTAACATGTCATACCACTTTTGACCTTGGATACTTGGGTTTCATCTTGAACTTTTGTAGGTTTGACTTGTGCCATGAATGTTTTATTTCCATGTTTAATTCATGATTCATATCTTCTCACTTCTTCTCCTAATCACTCTTAATGCTTGGATGCTTGATTGTATGCCTCATGTGACATTTGTATATCATGTTTAGGCAAATGTTTAGGTCATCCACATTCTAGATTGGACATTACTTGAAGCATTATTGCATGATTAACTTGCATATCCACTCATTCTTCATCTATTTCTTCTATGATCCACTTCTTTGATGTTTAAGATCTTTAGTTGTGCATAGTTTGTTCTTGTTGGATCAATTAACATTAGAGAACACCCTTAGAGCATAGATTCTGATCTTGATTGAGTTTCATCTCTTAGGAGCTTTATCCTTTAACTCTTAACTTGTTTGTTCACCACTTGTTATTCCTTTTCTTATTGCACTACTTGTAAATTGTTTTGAACTAACATTTTCATGTAGGCGCTAAAGGTAAGTAAGTGTGTGGACTTAGTTCCACATACATTTCTTTCTCTCATCTTCTCTTATTTCATTAAACTTTCAAATTTTTTTTGATAAGCATTTACATGCTTTCTTTGAATAACTTTTCTTTCATCCCTTTTAAGATCAACTTAACTTCCATTTTGGAAGTAAGTTGTTTCTTTTACTCTTTTTCTTCTTTCTTTTAGAAGTAGGTTTGTTAAACCACATTAACCTTAGGATCTCCAAGTATGATAACACTAGGGTGTGTCTTAGTCTCCTCTTAGTTTTCACCTTTGATCCTCTTTTTGAGTCACTTCTTCTCATCTTCAAACAAAAGTAAAAAACACTTAATAAAGGCATAACACCTATTGTATTTAGGCCTTTCATGTGGGAACAAGGAAGTGTGGGGTCTTCTCTCACTTTCTTGGAATGTTTAGCATACGCCCCATCTTGGGTCGATATGCGAGGCATTCGATTTTACATGAGGGACTTAAATACAATACTTGTTACAAAACATAAAACATTCAAAACACTTCTTTCTTAAAAGACAAAAACAAACAACAACATATTTCCTTTGGGAATTCTTTTCTCATCTCACTCATTCTCAACGTACGAACGTGCTCCTCCTCGTTCTCTTGCAAGATGGTAACGCACTCGGACCAGCGAGCCCGCAACACCTGAGCTAGAACGTTAGTCGTTCCCTAAAAAACACAAACAATCCATCCCTAGTGAGGGGAACTACGTCGCTCTGATTCTCATATTCCCGATGAGATACGTAGGCAGTGGGGTAGGGCCCATTCGAGCACTTCTTTTATTTTCCCTACGTTTGTTTCTCATTCTCTTTCCATTCTTTTCCAGTTCTCCAGCTAGCAGTTCCTTTTCCAGCATCTTTTCCTTACACCCTTTGATTGAAGCAGCAAGCGTGGATCCCATCGGGTACGATGGACGCAAGGGGGTGCTAATACCTTCCTCTCGCGTAACCGACTCCCGAACCTGGTTCTCTTGGTCGCAAGACCATGCTTTTCCTTCCCTTCAGGTTTATGCGGTGTTCCCTTTCCCTCTCTTGGGATAAATACACATTGCTGGCAACTCTGTTTCGGTGCCACTTTCACGTTTGTACTTGGATGAAAATCCCGGGAGCGACAGCTGGCGACTCTGCTGGGGATCGAACCCAGAATCTCTAGTCTCCTTAGCGAGTCAATCTTAGCGCTTGTCTGTTTTTCTTTCATTGGGTGTTTACTTTTTTGTTGTATTTACTGTTGTACTGTATTGCTATTTACTGTATTACTACTTTACTGTATATTACTATATTTACCGCATTTTAGCATTTTCATTTCATATTTTGTATTATGCTATACTGGACTGTGCTGTGCTGGTTTTCTGTTTGGCGGGATGGGTATTCTGAGAGATAAGCCCATTACACAGGCTTGAGTACATACATAGGACTAGAGTGGACGGTAATGTGGCCTGTGTAGCATCTTGTTATGTATGGTTTACACGAAATCCTCAACCAGACGGGGTTTTCTTGGGAGATGTTCTGATTTGCGCGTCTTGTGCATTTCGGGGTGTTAACCTAGAAAGCTGTCGACTCTGGTGACCATTCTCGAGGACTCAGTTGTGGCACTCCTCCCGAGATGTGACAGTGGCAGACCACATTATGTGGCAAACCCATTGCACATTCTCGATCCGAGGACCCAACGCTGAGAACTTGCTATAGGATGACCTTTTTTGGGGAATCAGTGGACGACCTCTTTGTTTGGCGATAGCATTGTATCCTACGGGCTGAATGTACTATTGCTTCTCAAATCGAGAATCTGAAACTGAGGAACCACTGCTTTAGTACCTACATGTGAGTATGGGCGGGTGTTTACAGGTTTGCAAGTAACCATGCTCCCTACATACCCTGATACTCTGATATTTTCACAGACAGATGTTGTAACCTGTTACAGTCAGTGGGTTTCTATCTGCAGTATTATTCTCATATTTGTACAGACACCGTGCACACAGTCCAGCACAGACACAGAGCACTGATACCATGCCTTTTTCATTGCATTATCATAACATAACATTCATGTTTGTCATTTCCAGGTGCTTATTTTACCTCTGATTCCAGTCAATGGGTTCGACAGAGACAGATGCTAAGAGAAAGAATAATGTTGCTTACAAATTTCCAGAGCCGACCTTGGATCTACTTCACAAAATGATAGCCATGGCTGACCCGGGTGTTCTTATCACTTTCCAGAAGAAATATGGGAGATTGGAGAAAATGGTCCGTAACATTACAAAGTATGAGCATGATGCCCTCCACACTCTACTGCAATTCTATGAGCCGTCGCTAAGATGCTTTGTCTTTCCGGGGTATATCTTGATGCCTACACTGGATGAGCTTTCATTCATCTCGGGTATTTCAGTCAAATCAAATGTGCCCTTCTTTTCTGGAGATCACCCTAGCATGGAAGAAATTGCAACAGCTCTACAGGTGGAACAGCCAGTGCTGAAGAGAAATGTTGCCAGTAAGAGTGGAGTCAAAGGTTTTCACTTGGAATTTCTTGTAGACCAAGCTCAAGAATTTGCCAATGCCAAGAATTAGAAGGTCTATAACTCTATCCTGGCCTTGTGTATCTACGGCATTGTTCTATTTCCTAACCAACCTCAGTTTGTGGATATGCACGTTGTGAGGGTTTTTATCCAGAAAAATCCCATTCCCACTTTGTTAGGTGATTTCTACCACTCAGTGCATTTCAAAAACGAGAAAAGAAGAGGAGGTCCTGTCAACTGCTGTACTCCACTTTTGTCTGATTGGTTCCTGAAACATTTGCCTCAATCTGGTGCATTTGTGGACACTAGGAATTCTCTAAAGTGGTCTAAACAGATAATGGGTTTGACTGCTGATAACATTGTTTGGTTTGAACGTCAATTGCAAGGAGTGGAGATTATTACTAGCTGCGAAAACTTCCCAAATGTGCCTCTGATAGGCAAGAAAAGGGGAATTAACAACAACCCAATCCTGGCTATCTGACAATTTGGGTATGCCTCAAGGAATCCTCCTGAAGACCAACACATAGAAGAGTCTTTGTTCTTCAATGGTGATGAAGACACATAGGTGTTAAGAAAGGTTGTGCATGCTTGGGGACACCTACACAAGACTGGAAAGATTGTCTTTGGAAAAGGTGATTGCAGAGCTTATCCACAGTATAGGGAATGGATTCAAAGAAAGGTCAAAGAATTTCTTTTGCCCTTTTCAAGAGAGCCACCTCTGTATCCAGCAATTCCGGAACAGCCTACCACCGTTCCCATGGAAGAGTTTAACAAACTGCAAGCTACGGTGAATGAACTTCGGGTGGAAAATTCCGATTTGAGTAGTCTTCTGCATAATGCTCTACATGCCAACAGAGAGCTGGAACGGAGAGCTCAAGACGTGGAATGAATCTTAGCAACAAAAGAAAGGGACTTTGCTGAAAGAGCCCAGCATTTCCAAAAGATTAGTAAAGGTGCTAATGCTGTAACTCAAGCTCACAAGAAGACCAAACAGGCCTTAGTGCAGAACAAAGAGAAGTTAGCCAAGTTTCAGCAAGCCTGGGATGAGGTCAGGCTCGAGAACGCAGAGCTACAGGAACAGTTAAAGGCTAAAGATGATGAGCTTCTTAGATCACATGAACAACGGCGAAAGCATAGGGAAGACTTTGCAAAGAGCTAGGAGCAGCTGGAGGTTGGTAATGATGAATTGAAGAGGTCCAAGAAAAAGCTAGAAGATGCCATGGTGGAGATGGGAAGACTCAAAATACAAGCTGGGGTGAAAAGATTCAAGGAAACAAGTACTGATGAAGCTCTCCTGATGCACGCAGATTCATTAACTGAAGCCCTGAATAGGAGAGACATTTTGATCAAAGAGTTGATTGAAAAGACGGGTCATCAGCGCACTAGAATCCTTTTTGAAGAAATCAAGCATTCTAGCAAGAAATTGAAAGATTTGGAGTTAGATGTTTGATTTTACTTTCCCCTCTTTTAATGTATTTTCGTTGATGTATTGCTGACTACCATCAGGCTTGTTGATGGAGTCATTTCTTTGATGTATTTCCCATTTACGAATTCATTGTAAAAGGTTCCAGCACTTATTAGCTTTCTGTTTAATGAATGGACTACCAAAAGGGGTTTCTTTGGCATCACATTATTCACCAGCACACTATCACATCGCAGTTATGCCTATTTTTCTATCAATATTGTGTGACTATCAGTAGGATTCTTGTGATTAAGACTGGAATCAGGGTGCGAAAAGCTCTGGAAGTGATAAACATGGCATTTGCATGGCATTTGCATTTTTTTGCATTCTGTTGCTTGTTTTCAGGTACTCGTTGCAGGAGATCTCTAACCTTTATTTGGTTTCAGGCATTATAGCTAAGAATCACGTACACCGATACTCAACTCGAAGAAATCAAGCAAGGATAATGGATCAAATGCAGAATGATTTGGCTGAAATGAGGGCACGAATGGATCAGTTCATGACTCTCATGACTGGTATGGCACAGGCTCAGGAAAGATTGAGGCTTCTGGTCGAGCGTCCAGAAACCACGCCTGAAGGTAATCAAGTTGACAATCTACAGACAAGGGTCAATCCTCCTCCTGGTGGAAATCCTCCTCCTGTTGGTAATCTGGGAACTGGAAATATCAGAAATGCTGGTGTTATTCAAGAAGATGTTCTGGAAGACCAATTTACCCTGCTAGATGCTAATATGGGTGCTCCTAATGACAAAAGGTACGATGAGTTGGCTGAGAAGATAAGAGCCATAGAGTGCAAGAATTCTATAGGTATTGATGTTACTAGTTTGGGGCTGGTCCCAGGAGTCAGAATTCCTCCCAAATTCAAGCCGCCCACTTTTGATAAATATCAGGGCAATACGTGTCCCCAGACACATATCCAAGCTTATTTTGGGAAGATCTCAGCCCATACGAATGATGAGAAGCTATGGATGCATTACTTTCAAGACAGTCTGGTTGGAGCCCCTTTGACCTGGTATATGAAATTGAACAGAGCTGCTGTGAGAAGTTGGAAAGATCTAGCAGAAGCATTCCTAAAGAAATATCAGTACAATATTGACATGGCGCCCAACCGCACTCAATTGCAGGGGTTGTCACAGAATGCTAAGGAAAGTTTCAAGGAATACGCTCAAAGGTGGGGGTAGATGGCTGCACAGGTTCAACCTCCTTTGCTGGATAGAGAAATGGCAGACATGTTTATGGGAACCCTGCAAGGGGAATTTCTTGAAAGGTTGGCTGCTTGTCCATCAACCGGGTTTGCTGATATAGTGATTGCTGGAGAAAGAATAGAGAGTCTGTTGAAACTTGGAAAGATCCAAGACGTAAGTGGGGCTGGCTCTTCCGGGACGAAGAAACCATTTGCTAGTGGGCAGAAAAGAAGAGAAGGTGATACAAATGTTGTATATAGAGGACGAGGCAGAGGACGTTCTCAGGGTTACCATCAAGTAGGTGCAGTGACAATCCCAGCACCGTCTGTTCAACAACAACAACCACAACAGCAAGCTCAGCAGCAACAGCAATCTCCTTTCCAACAGAGGTCTAGGTAGAGGGATCCTAAAATTGACCCCCTCCCTATGACTTATTCTGCGTTGTTACCACAGTTACTCAAGTTGAAGTTGGTTGAGCTTTGTACTATGAGACCTCTTGCCGCTGGCAACTGGCCACCTAATTTTGATGTTAACGCTCGCTGTGAATTCCACTCAGGTGCTCAGGGGCACACCATTGAAAAATGTTGGGCGTTTCATCATAAGGTGCAAGACTTGATAGATGCTAAAGCAATCAATTTCTCTCTACCTCCTAATGTTCTTCAGAACCCCATGCCTGATCATGGTGTGGCAGATGTGCGTGCTATTAAAGACGGAAAGAGATTGAATTTGGTAGCAGATATTAATCAGGTGAAGACTTCCTTGTTGGTTATAAAAGATCATTTGTTGAAGGGACATGTGTTCCCGGGATGTGATCAAAATTGTTCTGAGTGTTCGAATCAAGAGAATGGCTGTGATAAGTTGAAAGTAGGTCTGCAGAATCTGATCAATGAGGGCCGGCTACAGTTTGACAGGGTTGTGAAAGAAACTGATGAGGTGTCAACTGTGACCATCTATTATACTCCCGCTGAGATTCAGGTGCCTGCAAGTACAGCTCCTGTAGTAAGTGTTGTGCCAGAAAGATTCGGTCCTGTTACCATCACGGTGCCAGGACCAGTTCCGTTTACATCTACAAAAGCAATCCCATGGCACTATGGGGCAGACGTGTATTACGAAGGTAAAAAGCAGAAAGTCGGGACATCAACCAGTTCAAATATTGATAATGTGGGTGTAGCGAGCGATTTTGGACGCGGTTCTTAAGCGCTGGTCGCTGTCTGCGGTTTGAGCTTAAAACTACAGGTCGATTCATTTTTTATCCTATTGTGAGCTGAATAAGGAATGGAAATAGATGTCTCCAATTAACCCTACTTGCATATTGAGTTTAAACAGCGGTCTGTTAGGTTACGGATGCTATCAATGTGGGGGGCCTTTGTACTGGTTATTTGTATTTTCGCCAATACTGTTCTCTTTCTTTTTACCTGGGCAGAAGGTTTCTGGCGGGGAATAAGGATTAGGATGTTAGGACTGGTGCTTTTGAATTACTGCTTTTGATTGACGAAGATATGGGATTTTGGTTTTTTGTTGATTGCGCTCGCTAAGATCTTTTCTTTCGATCTTATGCCTACGTATTCCCGTTTACCGAAACAGGGAAATCAGAGCGTTCGTAGTTCCTCCTATTCCATGGGAGGAAATTGGTGTTTTTGGTGTCTTGTTCAAAGCCCAAGACGTGAAGCGAAAGGTGATTTGTATCTTGTTCAAAGCCCAAGATGTGAAGCTAAAAGGTCTATTTGTGTCTTGTTCAAAGCCCAAGACGTGAAGCTGAAAGACCTCGGCTTTAGAGAGAATTTGTCATCTCTAAAGAGGGGAGAAGGAGAATTACTTTAACTGGGATACGCGGATCCGAGCAATGCCATAATTTCCGAAGAAAGGGTTTTAACCTGAAGGAGAAGACTTTAACTCAGTGTAGAGCAATGCCATCTTTCCTTAGGAATTTCTCATGCTAAAAGAGGGACAGTGGCATGGATATAGATGATCCAGAGGCTTGCCGCTTACAGCGATTAGATGAAGGGAAAGGAGTTGTTGATGTTTGTGTACTGCGAACGAGGCACAGCTTTGATGCTAAAAGGTCGATTGGATCAACCAGTGGTTTTCTTATACAAAGCCTAAGAGGAGGCTAATTTCCGCTAGGAAAATCATTATACAAAGCCTAAGAGGAGGCTATTTTGTGTCTCGTACAAAGCTTGAGAGAGAGGCTAAAAGTTTTTGACCCAGTGGGGCATATCGTTATACAAAGCCTAAGAGGAGGCTAGCAAAGAGTTGACTCAGTTGGAGAATCTTTTATACTCAGTAATAGAGTGTTTTTGTATCTCGTACAAAGCCCGAGAGAGAGCCGAAAAGGTTGTTTTGACTCCACTGGGGAGAATTTTGATATCTCGTACGAAGCCCGAGATGGAGGCTATTGTAACTGTTTCAGTTGGGTGACAGATCCAATATACTAATTTAAAAGAGAAAATCAGTTCTTATATGAGTAACACTGTACACAGGGATTTAATTTGAGGATCAGGGATATTTCCTTCTCTTTGAGGAAACGGGAAATCCAAAGGGTATCGAGACTATCCGAGTCTGCGGGTTTCCTTCCTATTTAACGAAGGGTGCTTGAGAATGTCTTTGAGACTCAAGGAAGTTAGACTGTCCGTGTCTAGAGTTTTATCTTTTGTACTATGCTTTGAGAAACAGTAGTAGACTCTATGAAAGGACTGTTCTATGAGGATGACTAGGTTCTGTTCCTATACCTCTAGGAGGTCGTCGGGAAAATTTGTACGAAGCCCAAGAGGAGGCTGGAAACTTTTAAAAAGCCGACGGGTCCTTGTACGAAGCCCAAGAGGAGGCTATCATTCCCGGAGGAAGAGATCATTATACGAAGCCTAAGAGGAGGCTGTGAATACTTCTAAGAAGCCGTAGGGTCCTTGAATAATGCCCAAGAGGAGGCCGATGCTTTTAAGAAGCTCGTGGGTCTATCATCTCCTTTCCATTAGGAGAGATAACTCTTTTAAAGATGAAAACCACTGGTAAACGTGCAAGGTTTACTATCCAGCGACTTTTAACTTTTAAAGAGGGTTCCTTAGTTAAGGTCCAAGATTATGACCGTAGTGGGTACCCAAACCTCGAGACATTCAAGGCAAGCTATCCACAAGGAATAGATCAAGTCAGGAAAGTTCGAGAATTGGGAAGAAACTAAAAGATGCCATTCACGGAGAATACATTCATCTTGGGGAGTAGAGCTTCTTGACGATTCCTAAGGAGGACAGCTGAAGAGAAGACTGTATCTGGTGCTCCTATTGGGGATCTAGGCGTCTATTTCTACGAATAAGTGAAACGGCGTCACCTAGTTCTAGACGTAGTTGTCGGGGAAACTCGAAATATCTATACTATTATTACACAGTAGATATGAGTTTATGAAAGGAGACTTACAGTGAGCAGCCCCACAATACAGTTTATAATATGAAAGCAGTAAATGAAAGCGATAACCACTTACTCGGTTGTAGTGCTTCCATGCTGTTTGGTTAGTTGTTCAACAAAGAAAGATTAAAAACAACAGTATATTCAAAATCAAAGGAGAAATTGCTTTGAAAAAGAAAGATCTGGGGCTTACAGCTCAAGGAGAGGCCCGGGGTTTTATCAGTGAACGCACTGTTTGAATTTGTACAGAGGGACTTATACAAGTGACTGGGGCCCAAAATGGTTTTCTGTACAAAGGGATGGGTCTTACACTCTCTCAAGAGGCCCAAAAAGGTTTAAAGAAAAGATAGGGGCTTATAACACGAGGGTAGGCCCAAATGATTTTTCGTTTAAAAATGGCGATCGCGCCGAGGTTTTCTTTTAACGCAGAGGGACTTATACAATAAGTGAGGCCCAAAATGTTTTTGGTTAAAAGGGGGATTTGGTCTTACACTCTATTAGAGGCCCAAAGTGTTTTAAAGAAAAAGAAATGGGTCTTACTACTCGAGGGTAGGCCCAGATGGTTTTTATTTTTAAACGGGCGACGATCACGCCGTTTACTTGTACAGAGGGACTTATACAATGAGTGAGGCCCAAAAAGTTTTTGTACAAGGGGGGATGGGTCTTACACTCTCTCAAGAGGCCCAAAGAGTTTTGAGATGAATAAATGGGTCTTACTACTCGAGGGTAGGCCCAGATGATTTTTGAAAAGGCGACGATCGCGCCGTTTGTTTTTTGACGGTATCGGGACTTATACAATAAGTGAGGCCCAAAGATGATTTGGTCAAAAAAAAGGATTGGGTCTTACACTCTAATAGAGGCCCAGGGTGTTTTGAAAATGATTTATGAGGGTTGAATTAATCCAAAACCCTAATTTGTTTTCAAAATGTATTTAATTGAATAAAAATTCAATTAAAATGATCAAAAATTGTTTAACACATGGAAAACAAATTGTGATCTTGGATTAATGCTTCAAAAATTAAGTATTGACCTACAAAATAATTAGAAAGCATTAAAAGTTGCAAAATCAATGTAGAAAAAATATTTAAAATGCCAAAAACAATCAAAATATTAATTCTTTACAAAAATATCAATTATATGAAATAAATAATATTTTTGGGATTTTTTGATAAAATAAAATATTTTAACATTTTTGTGAATTATTAAAAAAAGAATCAACTCAAAATAATTAAAACTCAGAGAGAAATTAATTTTTGAATCAATTAAACAAAATCACAAAATTCAAATATTTGAATTTATGAAAAATGGCGCCAAGAACAAGCTGAAGAACACGCGCGTGTTCTTGGTTTCTCAGATTTGCGTTTTCTATCCAATCTCCATGAATACGTAATCATATCATGCAATCCACATATCATTATGCTCGTCTCAACCTCACGATCATGTCTATGTACTTTAATTTCATTTAAATTAAACATACAACAAGAAATCACGAAGAAACCTCAAGAACCTTAATTTCTGCATGAAGGCTAGGATTTTTGATACACGATTCAAACAATGCAATTAATTGAGGGAAAACATTCCATGCATGATTATGAACATATGGCCAAATTATTGTGCGAGGAAATATGCATAGATTGAGAGATGACCAAGTATGTGCTTACCTCCAAGCCGTGACAGCAAGTTCAAAGTGATTTTTTATTTGGAGGTGTTACAGATGACTTGTGATTATCTGGACAGCTTCCCTACACCCTATGGATTGTGTTTGGATGGTTGGACTTGATTGAAATTGGCTGGATCATTTTGTGGTACCTCAGCTGCACCTTGTTTGAAAATTTGAGCAACCAGCTGGTGATTTCATGAAATTGATGTTTCAGAAGTTATGTGAGTGTTTGATCAGCTCATATGTGATGTATGTGAGGTGTGTGAGTGATTGGTTTGTGCAGAATTGCTCTCAAACTCAAAACCCGATAGCTACCTTGCTAAGAAAGGCATTTTTGCCAAGAGAAAGAGATTTTGAGGAAAGCATCTGTTAGATGGATTTGGTGTACTCAAACTGACCACAATTGAGCTCTATTTATAGTAGAGCAAGTTTGTTTTGCAAGGAATAGTGCATGGCAGCTGGTAAGTAGGTTTGGCCAATGTTGTCCAATGAAAATCCAAGTCTCCTCTAGCCATTGACTAGAGGTTAGGGCACAGAGCTTTGGTCCCCTTGGTCTTGGATAAGTCTTGACTGATTTCAGATGAGAATGGCTCAGTCCATGCCACCTTGATGGTTCCATTGAATGCCTCATTCCAAATTTGAAGTCTTGTCCCTATTTTGGCAACTCTAGGTTCAACATGCTATTTCTTGTTCCATGGACTTTGGAGGCTTGGCTCAGTGATTGTCCCCTTTAGATTCAATCCTCTGAGGTGTCCAAGTGGATTGGAGCAATTGAAATTGGTTGATTTCGGCAAATCGAGCCAAAATGAAAATTCTGCCTTGCCTTGACAGATTTCAGCAAGGCAACTTGGCAATGTTGTATCTCATGATGTAGGTTAAATTTGGCAATGTTCTTAGCCATTTTGGAAAGCTCTTACATGATACAACAACTGTTTGAACAAGTTTGGTTTTGATCTCTTTTGATTCCAAGTGAAAAATCCCCCTACATTTGGCAAAAAGTGAAGGCAAATTCTGGCTTAGTGAAAATTTCACTAAGTGTTGGAAAAAGTGACATTTTCACTTTTCAGCCACTTTGATCACTCCATAACTTAAAATCCTTAATGAATTGGAATGACTTGTAGTTGAAGTTTTTGTAGGTGATAATGAGGGCTACAAATCCATATTTGGATGAGAAAAAATGGCCTTGTGGTTTAGGAGTTATGGCCCTCCAAAGTTGGTACCTTTGCCACTTTATTTTTAACTTAGAAAAATTTCTAAGTTTTATGGTTACCCCTTTTACAAGTTATCTCACTTTTCTTGATTTTTCTTGATGAATGATGATTCAAATCATACATTAACATCATTTTAGGGTTAAAAATCTATTTTGGTGAAAAATCTCAAAAAGTCAAAGTTGACTTTTGTGCACAGTTGACTTTTTATCAGATGAATTCCAAACTGTGCAATTCTTCAGGAAATCATGTCCTTGACCTAAATTAAACTTGATGGACATGTTCCATGGGTGTCATAGGGTATATTCAATCATGTATTAGGGTTTGGGAGCATGTCTTGGTCAAAAGTCAAAGTTACAGTTGACTTTTCCCTTAAAACCCTAATTGTGGTGCAGATGAAAATGAGACTTGTTGCTCAAGCTTCTTGGATCAATCCATTGTTCCAAATGGATCAATATGGTGTATTAGAGACCCTAAAATCATTTCTTGAGGTCTTGGCTCATGGTTTGTCCCAAAAGTCAACTTAGGGGTGAATTAGGTCAAGAAACCCTAATTCCTGATTTTTTATGAATGCATCCCCTGAGGCAAAATTGACTTGATGCATGGGTTCATGAGGTTCCATGAAGCATATTAGGTTATGTTTTGGATCATTGCCTTGTGCCCAGATGAAATTTTCCATCTGGAGACCCTGGTCGACCAAAACCCTAATTTGGTGACACTGTCGATCTTGAGACTTGATCCACCTAGAAGGGAGCAGCCTTGTGCTTAATCCTTGAAGTGGGAGTCCTTTTTTATCCATTGTGGATGTTTGAGAGATTAGACAAGTTGAAGATCATGTAATTTCTTGATTGATCCTTTGTCTAAGCACTCAGAGAGGGCTTGAAACCCTAATTTTGATTGTAGTAGATGCTCACCCATCTTTGGGGAGGCTAATGAAGCATGATGGTTCATCCATATTGTGATGATGATTTTCAAAATGATGGGAAATCTAAGTGGTCAAAATTTGGGGTATTACAGATGCCCCTATTTAATCTTCTTGGACCCGAAGGTATGAATGACGAAGGGATTCGGGCATTCGGGGTGCAAGAGGATTAAATATTGGAATATCCGAAATTTTGATGGTGGTTATGAATGGTAGCTTACGCATTCATCTTCTTTAGCTAAGCGATGATGCTTAGAAAAGGTAAACTTCCCCTCGATCCTGGTTTCCTACCAAGGACTGGTCTCAGTTTTCTTTTGAAATAAACCTCCCCTCGTTCTTGGTTTCCTACCAAGAACTGGTCTTAGTTTCTGATTTAAACTTCCCCTCGATCCTGGTTTCCTACCAAGAACTGGTCTTAGTTTCTGATTTAAACTTCCCCTCGATCCTGGTTTCCTACCAAGAACTGGTCTTAGTTTCTGATTTAAACTTCCCCTCGATCCTGGTTTCCTACCAAGAACTGGTCTTAGTTTCTGATTTAAACTTCCCCTCGATCCCGGTTTCCTACCAAGAACTGGTCTTAGTTTCTTTTGTCAATAAACTTTCTTGACAAGGGACGCTATTCATAGCGGCTTTCCTCAAACTTCTCGCCGAATTTTCCTTGGGAGATGCCATTTGAGTGGAAAAAGTTTTGATGTCAGACTTGCTGGGGAACCCAGTCGTCTGAGTTGTAGAGTTGTACAAACTTCTCTGTTGGAGACGCCATTTGTTTCTACTAGGGAAAGTAAGTCTCTTGAGAGACTGTTTTCATTTGGGATCTTTCATCATACTTTTCTCGGGATCTTCCCGGAGAAACGCCATATGATGGGGTCCAATTTTGTGGGGCCGATGACCTTTTTATCAGAGGTCCTTTCGGAGCAAAACTGGCATGCTGCCGAATCTCTGATCACGAGGCTATCTCTGTGGATTTTCCTTAATCTGGGAAAGCAAGGATATCATCTTCAATGGTGAAGAGTGATGTTTATTGAGAGTTTTCTCTGGCTTTTCAGAGGTTCAAGTTATCAAAGTGGCCAAGTGCCGACTCTGATCTAAAGATACACTGGTGGCGAGATTGTGCAGACGCAACACTTCCTGACGAGGAAAGAACTGACAAACTCGATTGAGAAAACTATTTATCACTAGGGGACAAGACCGACTCAAGTGATAGTGATGCAATACGAAATACGAACGCAAGTAAAATGCATGAAGTATGTATGTATATGCTGACAAAACAGACGCGACATACAGACTAATGGATGAACACAATTGGATACTCGGCCATCGCGGGGCGAAGAAGTACCGTTGATTCAAAATAGCAATTCCACCTTGCTTAGGAGAGATAGTCCCGTTGGGAGCTATGTTGATCGGGCTTAGGGGATGAGAACTCGGCCGAGGCGTGTCAGACGAAACAAGGTCTCTGACACAGTTGATCCCTTCATTCAGGCATACTGGCTTAGAAGGAGTACTTTGATTTTGCACTTTGAAGTTCGCTTACTTCGGGAGAAGCAATCGATGTTCTTCTGATGTTCAACAGTCAAAAGAAATTGCCATTTTTATTTTAAAAGCAGAAAAAGTTTTAACAAGTAAATTCATTTTTGTTTTATTTCAAGAATCGCTGATTAAGTTTAAACAACGTCGTTCTGTAAAGCTAAAACAAGCAAGAATTACAAACAAAAGCACAAGGGCTCAAATTTTATTGATAAGATGAAGATCAGCCAAACGCGTGATTCCAAAGAGTATATACAAAGTTAGAAAACGGTAATTTACAGGGAAAAGGGCTACGTTGAAACATAACGACCACTATCCTTCTACCAACTTTGAATTCGGGGCATCCTGAGCTTCTGTCGAAGATGACCTTGACTGGAGTTTTCCTCCGATAGATGATGTAACTACTGCTGAGGGACTTGCCTCTGTTGAACATAGTTACTTGCCATTATCCCTAACTTTTGCCTGGATTGTACTATGAGATTTCCAATCCATCGGGATGATTTTTTTTTTCATGTTTCTAACTTTTGCCTGGACCGCCCTTTCGGGTTTTCAATCCACCGAGACGTTTTTTTTTTAGTTTAGGCGAAGTATTTCTTGACTACATCAACATTCGTGGGGTAGGAAAATTCCTCTCCGTCCATGGTTGCAAGTCTCAAGGCGCCGCCTGAGAAAGCTTTCGTGACCACATAGGGGCCATCATAATTTGGGGTCAATTTGCCCCGAGAGTCAGTGAGAAATGATTGTATCTTCTTGAGCACGAGGTCTCCTTTCCTGAAGACACGAGGTCGGACCTTTTTGTCGAACGCCCTCTTCATTCTCTGTTGATACAACTGACCGTGGCATAGTGTCGTGATTCGCTTCTCTTCGATCAGGTTCAGGTCGTCGTGTCGACTTTGACACCATTCAGCTTCGGTGAGCTTAGCTTCCATCAATACCCTGATTGACGGGATCTCTACTTCTATGGGAAGCACTGCCTCCATGCCATATACTAGAGAGAAAGGGGTAGCCCCTGTTGAAGTGCGGACAGATGTGCGATAACCATGGAGAGCAAAGGGTAGCATCTCGTGCCAATCTTTATAGGTTACAACCATTTTTTGAACGATCTTCTTGATGTTCTTGTTAGCCGCTTCTACCGCTCCGTTCATCTTGGGTCGGTAGGGAGATGAGTTATGGTGTTCGATCTTGAACTCTGCGCATAACTCTTTCATCATCTTATTGTTCAAGTTAGATCCATTATCAGTAATGATCTCGCTTGGAACACCATAACGGCAGATGATATTGTTTTTGATAAATCGGACCACCACTTGTCGGGTTACATTGGCGAATGACGCTGCTTCGACCCACTTGGTGAAATAGTCAATGGCTACCAGGATGAACCGATGTCCGTTTGAAGCCTTGGGCTCAATCATGCCAATCATGTCGATTCCCCATATGGAAAAAGGCCACGGGGAAGAAAGAACTTTGAGATGTGATGGTGGTACATGAATTTTGTCGGAGTATATCTGACACTTGTGACACCTCCTCATGTACTTGTAGCAGTCGGATTCCATGGTCAACCAATAGTACCCTGCTCTCAGAATTTTTCTGGCCATTGTGTGTCCGTTGGCATGAGTGCCAAAGGATCCTTCATGAATTTCTTTCATGAGCATGTCTGCTTCTGGTCTTTCGACGCATCGGAGCAAGACCATGTCAAAATTTCTCTTATAAAGAGTGTCACCGCTCAGGAAGAAGTTTCCAGCCAATCTTCTGAGGGTTTTCCTGTCTTTTCTGAGTGCCCCAGATGGGTACTCTTGTTTCTGAAGGAAGCATTTGATATCGTGATACCAAGGTCTGTCGTCTATGACTGCTTCAATCGCGAAGATGTAAGTGGGCCGTTCAAGGCGCATTATGTCGATCTTAGGTATGTCATTCCATCGACCTACACTAATCATGGAAGAGAGAGTGGCTAATGCATCAGCCATGTGATTCTCATCACGAGGGATGTGATGAAAGTCGACTCTGTTGAAGAAGGGTAACAACCTTCTTGCATAGTCTTTGTAAGGAATCAATCCTGATTGGTATGTGTTCCAATCTCCTTTTATCTGGTTAATAACCAGGGCTGAATCGCCGTACACGTCCAAGTTTTTGATCCTTAAATCAATCGCTTCTTCGAGACCCATGATACATGCTTCGTATTCGGCCTCGTTGTTCGTACATTTGAACGTAAGTCTGGAAGTGAAAGGAATGTGGGAACCCTGAGGGGTAACAATGATTGCCCCAATCCCGTTTCCATAATGATTAACTGCTCCGTCAAAGATGAGTCCCCACTGGGAACCTGGTTCTGGCCCTTCACTGGGTAGCGGTTCATCGCAATCTTTCATTTTTAGATACATGACATCTTCGTCTGGGAAGTCAACCCCGATTGATTCTTGATTGTGAATCAGTTGATGAGCCAAATGATCGGCTAAAATACTTCCCTTAACGGCTTTCTGAGCATGGTACTCTATGTCATATTCTGATAGTAACATCTGCCAACGGCCAATCCTTCCCGTGAGAGCAGGTTTTTCGAAAACGTACTTGATTGGATCCATTTCGGAGACCAACCAAGTAGTATGACGAATCATGTACTGGCGAAGACGTTTGGCTGCCCAAGCCAAAGCGCAACAAGTTTCTCAAGCATTGTGTACCGAGTCTCGCAGTCGGTGAATTTCTTGCTTAAATAGTAAATGGCAGACTCTTTCCTTTTAGTTTCGTCTTGTTGGCCAAGTACACATCCCATTGAGTCCTCTAGGACTGTGAGGTAAATGATTAGTGGTCTTCCTTCCACTGGAGGTGATAGGATCGGAGGATTCAACAAATATTCCTTAATATTGTCGAAGGCAGTTTGACAGTCTTCTGACCAAACGCAATCCTGGTTCTTTTTCAATAACTTGAAAATCGGCGCACAAGTGGCGGTCATAAGGAATATGAATCTGGAGATGTAGTTCAAACGTCCCAGGAATCCTCTGACTTGTTTTTCAGTTTTCAGAGAAGGCATTTCTTGAATGGCCTTGACCTTGTCAGGATCAACCTCAATCCCTTTCTGGCTGACGATGAACCCTAGTAGTTTCCCTGAACGGACACCGAAGGTGCACTTGTTGGGATTCAAGCGGAGCTTGAATTTTCTTAGACGTTCGAACAATTTTGACAGATGTTCAACGTGCTCATCCTCTGTTCTTGATTTTGCAATCAAATCATCGACATATACCTCGATTTCTTTGTGTATCATGTCATGAAACAGAGTAGTCATGGCCCTTTGATAGGTTGCCCCGGCATTCTTCAAACCGAACGGCATTACCTTGTAACAAAAGGTACCCCATGGGGTAATGAACGAAGTTTTCTCCATGTCTTTCGGCGCCATTTTGATCTGGTTATAGCCCGAGAATCAATCCATGAAGGAGAATACTTTGAACCTTGCTGTGCTGTCAACCAGCATGTCGATGTGTGGTAAAGGAAAGTTGTCCTTTGGACTTGCCTTGTTCAAATCTCTGTAATCAACACACATTCTGACCCTTCCGTCCTTTTTGGGAACGGGTACGATGTTGGCTAACCATTGAGGATATTCAGATGTAGCGAGGAAACCCGCGTCGATCTGTTTCTGTACCTCCTCTTTGATTTTGATGGCCATGTCCGGGTGAGTGCGTCTCAACCTTTGCTTTACTGGCGGACATTCTGATCTCAACGGTAAGTGATGTTCCACGATGCTGGTATCCAACCCTGGCATATCCTGATAGTACCAAGCGAACACATCGGGGAATTCTTTGAGAAGCTTTATCAAACCCTCTCTGGCAGTTGGACTGAGCAATGCTCCGATCCTGATTTCTTTTCTCTCTTTTTCTGAACCCAAGTTTACCGTTTCCAACGGTTCTTTGTGAGGTTCAATGGACCTTTCCTCTTGTCTGAGTAGTCGGGAGATCTCTTCTGGAATTTCGTTGTCATTTTCTTCTTCAGCCTCGAATACCGGGAACTCAAAGTTGGAAGAAGGCATCGGATCGTATGTTTCAACGGGGTATAAAACAAGCAATCTGTATGACGTAATGATTCGTGTTTAGAAGAGATAGAGAAAATGCAAGTGTGTGCAGTGTTTTGATTTTACTGCTTGTTTTTATTATTGAATGTTTTTTTTAGGATTACCATTTTCTGAAAAAGCAAAAAGAGAAAACAGCAATTAATGCGGAAATTACAGAACGACGTTATTTTATTAATGAATAAGTCGACTCTTGAAACTACAGCCCTATAAAACAAAACTCTGTCGCTTTGGGCAAAGCGAAGAGGGAAATTTACAGAAAACGAGCCCTATCAAAACATTCGTTTCACCTGGGCAGGGTGAAAGGTTAAAGATGGCAATTACTTTGACTGATGAACAACCTTCGGAACCTCGACGACAACCCATTGGCGGCGAACTCCTCGGTGAATCACAAAGTCTGGCACCTTCCTTGATTTGTCTTCAGAAATGACGCTGATTTCTGGTGGAGTAGGATCAATGGAATCTGTTTCCCAGGCAGAATTGTCGTAGGAGGATTCCTCTGTTGCATTTTGCATAGCATTGGTGCTCTCAGCTGTATCTCCCCATCCAGTTGACTGGATATCTTCGAGCCTGATACGAGAGCTTTCTGGAGCAGTGTACTTGACCATAAAGTCGTATTTTCCACTTGGTTGTCCCAAAGTGTCCCAAACTTCTTTGGAACTGGAGAAGTCATCCCTCTCGATGACGTTGACCTCGGGAAAAGCATAGTTGATGAATTCTAGTCCTGCAAACGTTGCGAATTCATCTTCATGTTGAGTAGTTTCCGAATGACCTGAGTGTTGATCCCATGACATAGCAGGGACACAGGTATTCTGTTCAATGATGCTCAGCTGAGTTTCGTTACTCGGCTGACTTTCTTGCCCCAAGTTTCCTGGGTAAGGCTGCCACATTGGCAGGCCATCCATCGGGCCATAGTAATTGTGATCAAAGTTTTCTTTCATCAGAGTGTCCTCCTCTAATGAATTTGGCGGAGCACGGCATCCTTCCGGATCACAATCTCCGTAGATCATTTCGACATCTGATCTTGGTATAAATCTCGAACTTTCTGTAGGAAAGCAAAAAGGCATAGGCACCTCTTCCTGAGACATATAGTCGTCCTTGTTAAGGTAGGACTTCCATTCTTCATCTGTGTCAGAGGGATCTTCCTCATTGATAGCATGAACTGTCTGAGACACTGGGTGAAGAAAACCTCCACTGTGGAAGAAGTTTTGAAGGGGATGAAGACTTTCATCGTTGGCGGCTGTCTGAGTACAGGTCGCAGAAAAACCAAGACCTTTCTTTATTTTATTGTCAGTGGGAATGACAAGATGTCCCCATCCTTTTGTATCGGTACTCTCGACCGCTTTGATAGCATCTTTGTATGAAGAAATTGAAGTTCCTTCTTTGTACTGATCGTTCTTGTTCACCGATAGTGCTTGGAACTGAGTTCTAATAACCTCCTCGGGTTCCACACAAGTAGATGATGATAAGTTGCTTACAAGCAAGGCTTGTTCCCCACAAACCGTGACAAGTTGATCGTTCTTGACGAACTTTAGCTTTTGGTGGAGGGTTGAAGTAACCGCTCCAGCCTGATGTATCCAAGGTCTTCCTAATAAACAACTGTATGTTGCCCGGATGTCCATGACCTGGAAAGTGATTTGGAAAGTGTGAGGACCAATAGTTATGGGAAGATCCACTTCGCCGATAACTATTTTTCTGGATCCGTCGAATGCTTTGACGATGACCTCGCTGACTCTCATCGGAGGGCCCTTAAATGATAATTGCGTCAAAGTGGACTTCGGCATAACATTCAGGACTGACCCTGTGTCTACCAGTACGTTGGCTAAAGCATCGCCCTGGCAGTTAACTGTGATATTGAGCACCATGTTATGACGGCGACCCTCTTCAGGTAATTCCTCATCACTAAATCCCAAATTATTGCAGGAAGTGATGTTAGAGACAATGCTATCGAATTGTCTGATGGTTACATCCTGTTCCACAAAGGCTTGCTCCAAAACTTTCTGTAGAGCCTCTCTGTGTGCTTCTGAACTGAGTAACAGTGATAATACTGAGATCTTTGAAGGAGTCTGTAACAGTTGATCAACAATGTTATATTCACTCCTTTGGATGAGCTTTAGCATCTCATCTTTGTCTTTTGAAAAGTCGGGATTACTAGATTGACCGACTGGCGGATCAGGAATTTCCGCCGGAAGTTCCTTTTCTTTGTTGGATTCTCCAACCCCTCGGTAGAAGATTCGACCGCTCCGTGTTACACGACTGATGTCTGCAATATTCACGACGGAGGGTAATGGAATTTCCTTTCCATTCTCGATTATTGTTGCACCGTATTTGTAAGGGATTGCCTTAGCTGATTCATACGGTAGTGGCCCCGGTAGATAGATGACTATGGGAACCTTCTGATTTTTCTGACCGTCATAAGTAACCTCGATCTGTTCCCGGTTGGGAACTCTAGATTCGTCAAGTAGAGGGACGATGGAAAAAACATCCCTGATCTGGTGATGACCAGAGATCGTGACAACATCCTCAACCTGATCGGCAAGGTAGTTCGGCGACCAAATATGGGTCCTGAACTTGGATATGGACGAATTTCTCCGTGATCGACCTGACCCTGGAGAGCTGCTCTCACAAGGTAACACCCTTGGTTACTTTCCGAACAGACGCTACAACTGTCATAGTTGTGTGGTGGCACCTGGCCACGCCCACTTTGAATACAATGTAACCTCACTAGGTTACCTTCCATTGATCGGACATCCTGACTTTGACGACGAGTAGGATTCCTGTTATTGATACTAATCTGCTGAGTATCTTCGTCCATATAGATTGGCATCCACCAATGATTTAACAAGTGCTGAAGTGCCTCCTGGACAAGGGTACAACCTCGATCGTTTTCGCAACCTGCTTTACAGTTTTGATAATCATGTGATATTAAGAATTCGAGTCGGACCTGCTCAGCATGTAACTCTACCAGATTGGTATTCATCACGCGGATGTCAAAGATCTGAACCATGTTGATTTGATAGGAGTTCCTATCATGGTAGTCTTGGATCCATCTGACGCTGGAGGGCCTATTGTATGAAAGAGCATCCCTGTTTGTTTACCGAGCAAATCAGACAGGAACTGTAATCGTGCCGCGGCAGATTATGATACTGGCTTTGCCTTGAGTGCATCGCCACCAAGTTGACATTCATCACACGGATGTCGTGGTTTTGAATGACGTTAGAATTCATAGAGACCATGTTAACTCCACGAACTCGGTGCTCCTGGATCCATCCGAGATCTATTTGTTCCTGTAGAGCTGATTGCACTACAGAACATCCTTGGTTATCTTTAGAGCAGATATCACACTGGTGATAGTTATGAGGTGGCACATGGCCATATCCACTCTGTCTACAATGCATCTTGACCAGATTGGTTTTCAACAAGAGTACATCATGAATTTGATAGACATTGTTAGTCTCTTTCTCAATCAGATTGACTGCAGCTTTCTCGTGTTGAGGCAGCGGGTTCGTAAGAACATTAGGATTCGTATCTTTGAAAGATAAGAGCCCGCTCCTAACAAGCTTTTGCACGTCGGATTTGAAATTGAGACAAGTCTCAATGTTATGCCCTGAACCTCCTTGGTGATAAGGGCATGTTTGATCCACCTTAAACCAGAAAGGCGGATTTTCCAGAACTGAAAGGGGAGACTTAGTCTGGATGTGCCCCTTGGCTAGCAGTAACGGAAACAGTTCTGCGTACGTTACAGGTATAGGATCAAATCCTGGTGGCCGTATTGTACGGTTGTTGTTATATGGGGGACGAGCCTGCTGAAGAGGTTGTTGTGTCCTTTGTTGGTCAGGTTGGCTCTGCGCAACCTGAGGTTGATACGTAGGAACAGGCGCGGGGCCGATAGCAGGAGTAACAGCTGCTACTGGCTGATAACGTCGCCTTTGCTTTCTGAGAGAGATATTCCCAATATCTTGCTCTTTTTCCTTAGGGAGAGCACTACCGTATTTTTTAGTACCGCTCGTTGATCTAGTGTCTTTTACCAAACGTCCTTCTCGGACGGCTTCCTCAAGCCGTACACCCATGCCGACCATTTCGGTGAAATCACTGGGCGCACTGGCAACCATTCGGTCATAGTAAAATGAGCTCAAGGTCTTTAAGAAGATCTTTGTCATCTCTTTTTCCTCAAGAGGTGGACAAATTTGAGCGACGATTTCACGCCACCTTTGAGCATACTCCTTAAAGGTTTCCTTTTCCTTTTGCGACATTGATCTGAGTTGATCTCTGTCGGGTGCCATGTCCAAATTGTACTTGTATTGTTGGACGAAGGCAGTACCAAGATCTCTGAATGTACTGATCGTAGTACAGTTTAAACCCATGTACCATTTGAGTGCGGCACCGGTTAAACTATCCGGGAAGTAGTGAATCAGCAGGTCCTGATTCTCCGTCTGGGCTGACATCCGCCGAGCGTACATCACCAGATGGCTCTAAGGGCAAGAGTTACCCTTGTATTTTTCAAAGTCGGGCACTTGGAACTTGTGCGGGACTTTCACATTTGGGACCAAGCAGAGGTCTGCGGCGTCCTTTCCAAATAGATCCTGACCGCGAATGGCTTGCAGCTCTTTCTGCATTTCCAAGAACTGCTCCTGGAATTCCTCCATTCTGTCAAACATAGTTTCCTTCTTATCAAAAGGTGTCCGTGGAATCTGTCCTTCCGGGACAGTGTGCACCACAGGGGGTGGTACCGTGACGACGGCAGTAAGTCTTGGCGCCTCCCGAAGTTTGTAACCTTCAGGAGTCTTGAGTATGCCCCTGGCATCTTCGCTTTCCCAAAGTTGGTAACCTTCAGGCCCAGCGGCTTCTGTTGCGATTCCCTGATCTTCAGTGATCGGCGGAACATATCCTTCCGGGATATAGTTAACAGGCATGCCCCAAGGACGATCTTTCGGCATCTGATACCTAGGATCATACTTTTCTATGATGGGCATTGAGGTGATCTCTGAGATCACAGTTCTTTGTAGCTGAGCTTCTGCCATGGCTTGCATGTCGTTACGAAGCTTTCTCATATCCTCTCTCAGAGCGTCGATCTCTTCTTTTAACTCTCTGTTTTCTTCCTCAAGATCATCCATCTTTTTCTGACGATTGGCCCGAGTATTATACGAATGAGACAGTTTGACTCTATAATCGAGACACAAACGTGAGATTCGTAGGTAAGGAGAATACGCGATGTGAGAATGATGAATGCAATGAGTATATTAATTGTTTTTAGGTTTAATTAAAATAAACTTCAACAATTAGATTGCCAATATCAAACAGTGGGGAAACCCCTTTTTATTGAATTCCAAAGGATTACAGAAATGGAAATACAGTAGATTAGAAAGTGCAGAAACAGAAACCTAAACTAATGGATCCCGAGTCCTCTCTGAGGAGAAACCGGGTGCTGATTCTGATATCTTCCGTTTCTCCGACCGGGACTCTTGGGCCGTTGTCGGGTTGTCATTCATTTGCCAAGTGAAATGAGCGAGCAAATTCCTTTGGTCATCTTGATTCTCTACAGCATGCTGCTCCAAAATTTCAATCAGAGCATCTTTCTCTTTCAGTAATTACTGTATTTGGATACACTCTACGACGAGGGTGCGGTACTTGTTCTTCCAAGATCTTCTTTCCTTTTGAACTTTGTTGAGAGTAACCTGAAGCCTTTTAGTTTCCGTCATGAAGTACATGACAGTTTCCCTCGGCGGAAGAATTCCGTAACGAGGATAAGGCATCTTTAGCTTGAGAGCTCTAGTTTATACCCAATGGAGATAAGGCTCCACCGAGACACAGTTCGGTTTTCCCAGAGACTCTCGTCCTTTCTTATGAACATGTTTCCAAGCTTGCACTATTTCCATCTTTAGTGCTCTGTCACTTTCTCCTTCTTTGAAGAAAAGACCTTCCAGATGAACACCCAGTGGGATGTGTCTCATCGGGTATCCAAATTGACGAAAAACCAATATCGGATGATAGTTGATTCCTCCTTTAGTTCCTATGAGGGGTACGCTGGGGAAGTTTCCACAACGGTCAATGATTCTAATTCCCTCATAAATCCTATTACACCAATCTATATCAGAGTTGGTGAGAGACATGATCTTCTGCGACCAACGTAAGACACTCTTGCAATCCCAAAAAGCAGCAGACTTGGGCAAGTGAGAGATAAACCATTTGTAAAGGAAAGGTACACAGCATGTGATCTCCCCTCCGCTGTACAAATTTCCTAAGTGTACAGAATGATACGCATCTGCGAGCAAAGTCGGCACAGGGTTTCTAATGAGAAAAACCTTAATAGCGTTGATATCGACGAAGTTATTGATGTTGGGAAACAAAAATAATCCGTAGGTGAGCAAGACAAAGATGCTTTCAAAAGCAGTCATGTTCCCTATACTAGCAAAGTACAGAGCTTTCTTGGTCAGGAACTGGGCTGGCAAACCTTGGGTGCCACCCTTAGTGGTCATGTGAGTCCGGACCTCAGACTCGTCCAAATATATTGCTATTGCAATAGTCTGATTCTTTGGAATTTCTTCCAGTCCAGAAAATGGAGCTCGATCAGTGATATGTAAATCAGTCAGATGAGAATACTCCTCTAGTGTTGGTGATAGCTGGTAATCCGGGAATGTGAAACAGTGATAAACCGGATCGTAGAACTGAATGAGCGCGTCCATGATTCCCTCAATCACATGGACTCTTAACAGTGGTAGCAAACCACCGTGCTTGGCCCTGAAAGCCTCTGGGTTAACGATCATCCTCGCTAACTTTCTCAAATCCCCTAGTTTTGGACCCTTGAAGGTATACTAGTGAGTTCTCCTTCTACCGAAATCCATTAATGCAATCTTTTTCTCTGATATTTGCAATCACAGTCTTAGTTTAATTTGAAAAACAGAGAGACTAGAAGAGAAATTTTTTTGAATGTTTTAATGTTTTATTAAATGAATGCATGAATGCAGCACACAAAAACATAGAAAAAACATGGGGTCAAAGGGTCGTTGTCATGAAGTCAAGGCTCTACCCATCCCCAAAGGTTTATACTAGGGTGATTTTTGTACCTGTACTCATTATCATCAGCTCCTCCCAGGAAAGAAAAACAACAAGCGGATCGCCAGCGAGTTGTAGAGCAATCTTAGAGTAAGTGCCATTCACCGAGAATAGATCACCAGCCTCAAATGAGGGTAGTATCACGTAACAACTATTTCCGATAGCTTCCGCACTACAAAAAAGGTTGGCTTTTCTTAAGTGTATACTCAATCTCACCACATGCGGCATCACACGCATTCCCAGTAGCAGAAAAATAAACACGTATAGCATTTAGGAAAAGCAGTATATATATTTGTCCTAATCATCCTAGACTTATAAAGCTACGATTCTTAAGTTCCTGACAGACATGGGTTCCCCGGCGGAAGCCCCAATCTGTGGTTCCCTACCTAAGAGATGGACCAGCATAGGTCAATCTTTCTCTTCGGTAGAGTTCCCATTTTTCGTGGAAAACGGGGATGATGCCCTAAAGCAAAAAAGGAGACTCCCCAGCAGAGTCGCCATTTGTGTAATTTTTCACACAAGAGAAGTAGAAAGAAAGGAACGGACCCCACGGTGGGCGCCACTTTTCTGTAGCGAGCGATTTTGGACGCGGTTCTTAAGCGCTGGTCGCTCTCTGCGGTTTGAGCTTAAAACTACAGGTCGATTCATTTTTTATCCTATTGTGAGCTGAATAAGGAAGGGAAATAGATGTCTCCAATTAACCCTGCTTGCATATTGAGTTTAAACAGCGGTCTGTTAGGTTACAGATGATATCAATGTGGGGGGCCTTTGTACTGGTTATTTGTATTTTCGCCAATACTGTTCTCTTTCTTTTTACCTGGGCAGAAGGTTTCTGGCGGGGAATAAGGATTAGGATGTTAGGACTGGTGCTTTTGAATTACTGCTTTTGATTGACGAAGATATGGGATTTTGGTTTTTTGTTGATTGCGCTCGCTAAGATCTTTTCTTTCGATCTTATGCCTACGTATTCCCGTTTACCGAAACAGGGAAATCAGAGCGTTCGTAGTTCCTCCTATTCTATGGGAGGAAATTGGTGTTTTTGGTGTCTTGTTCAAAGCCCAAGACGTGAAGCGAAAGGTGATTTGTATCTTGTTCAAAGCCCAAGATGTGAAGCTAAAAGGTCTATTTGTGTCTTGTTCAAAGCCCAAGACGTGAAGCTGAAAGACCTCGGCTTTAGAGAGAATTTGTCATCTCTAAAGAGGGGAGAAGGAGAATTACTTTAACTGGGATACGCGGATCCGAGCAATGCCATAATTTCCGAAGAAAGGGTTTTAACCTGAAGGAGAAGACTTTAACTCAGTGTAGAGCAATGCCATCTTTCCTTAGGAATTTCTCATGCTAAAAGAGGGACAGTGGCATGGATATAGATGATCCAGAGGCTTGCCGCTTACAGTGATTAGATGAAGGGAAAGGAGTTGTTGATGTTTGTGTACTGCGAACGAGGCACAGCTTTGATGCTAAAAGGTCGATTGGATCAACCAGTGGTTTTCTTATACAAAGCCTAAGAGGAGGCTAATTTCCGCTAGGAAAATCAGTATACAAAGCCTAAGAGGAGGCTATTTTGTGTCTCGTACAAAGCCCGAGAGAAAGGCTAAAAGTTTTTGACCCAGTGGGGAATATCGTTATACAAAGCCTAAGAGGAGGCTAGCAAAGAGTTGACTCAGTTGGAGAATCTTTTATACTCAGTAATAGAGTGTTTTTGTATCTCGTACAAAGCCCGAGAGAGAGGCGAAAAGGTTGTTTTGACTCCACTGGGGAGAATTTTGGTATCTCGTACGAAGCCCGAGATGGAGGCTATTGTAACTGTTTCAGTTGAGTGACAGATCCAATATACTGATTTAAAAGAGAAAATCAGTTCTTATATGAGTAACACTGTACACAGGGATTTAATTTGAGGATCAGGGATATTTCCTTCTCTTTGAGGAAACGGGAAATCCAAAGGGTATCGAGACTATCCGAGTCTGCGGGTTTCCTTCCTATTTAACGAAGGGTGCTTGAGAATGTCTTTGAGACTCAAGGAAGTTAGACTGTCCGTGTCTAGAGTTTTATCTTTTGTACTATGCTTTGAGAAACAGTAGTAGACTCTATGAAAGGACTATTCTATGAGGATGACTAGGTTCTGTTCCTATACCTCTAGGAGGTCGTCGGGACAATTTGTACGAAGCCCAAGAGGAGGCTGGAAACTTTTAAAAAGCCGACGGGCCCTTGTACGAAGCCCAAGAGGAGGCTATCATTCCCGGAGGAAGAGATCATTATACGAAGCCTAAGAGGAGGCAGTGAATACTTCTAAGAAGCCGTAGGGTCCTTGAATAATGCCCAAGAGGAGGCCGATGCTTTTAAGAAGCCCGTGGGTCTATCATCTCCTTTCCATTAGGAGAGATAACTCTTTTAAAGATGAAAACCACTGGCAAACGTGCGAGGTTTACTATCCAGCGACTTTTAACTTTTAAAGAAGGTTCCTTAGTTAAGGTCCAAGATTATGACCGTAGTGGGTACCCAAACCCCGAGACATTCAAGGCAAGCTATCCACAAGGAATAGATCAAGTCAGAAAAGTTTGAGAATTGGGAAGAAACTCAAAGATGCCATTCACGGAGAATACATTCATCTTGGGGAGTAGAGCTTCTTGACGATTCCTAAGAAGGACAGCCGAAGAGAAGACTGTATCTGGTGCTCCTATTGGGGATCTAGGCGTCTATTTCTACGAATAAGTGAAACGGCGTCACCTAGTTCTAGACGTAGTTGCCGGGGAAACTCGAAATATCTATACTATTATTACACAGTAGATATGAGTTTATGAAAGGAGACTTACAGTGAGCAGCCCCACAATACAGTTTATAATATGAAAGCAGTAAATGAAAGCGATAACCACTTACTCGGTTGTAGTGCTTCCATGCTGTTTGGTTAGTTGTTCAACATAGAAAGATTAAAAACAACAGTATATTCAAAATCAAAGGAGAAAGTGCTTTGAAAAAGAAAGATCTGGGGCTTACAGCTCAAGGAGAGGCCCAGGGTTTTATCAGTGAGCGCACAGTTTGAATTTGTACAGAGGGACTTATACAAGTGACTGGGGCCCAAAATGGTTTTCTGTATAAAGGGATGGGTCTTACACTCTCTCAAGAGGCCCAAAAAGGTTTAAAGAAAAGAGAGGGGCTTATAACACGAGGGTAGGCCCAAATGATTTTTCGTTTAAAAATGGCGATCGCGCCGAGGTTTTCTTTTAACGCAGAGGGACTTATACAATAAGTGAGGCCCAAAATGTTTTTGGTTAAAAGGGGGATTGGGTCTTACACTCTATTAGAGGCCCAAAGTGTTTTAAAGAAAAAGAAATGGGTCTTACTACTCGAGGGTAGGCCCAGATGGTTTTTATTTTTAAACGGGCGACGATCGCGCCGTTTACTTGTACAGAGGGACTTATACAATGAGTGAGGCCCAAAAAGTTTTTGTACAAGGGGGGATGGGTCTTACACTCTCTCAAGAGGCCCAAAGAGTTTTGAGATGAATAAATGGGTCTTACTACTCGAGGGTAGGCCCAGATGATTTTTGAAAAGGCGACGATCGCGCCGTTTATTTTTTGACGGTATCGGAACTTATACAATAAGTGAGGCCCAAAGATGATTTGGTCAAAAAAAAGGATTGGGTCTTACACTCTAATAGAGGCCCAGGGTGTTTTGAAAATGATTTATGAGGGTTGAATTAATCCAAAACCCTAATTTGTTTTCAAAATGTATTTAATTGAATAAAAATTCAATTAAAATGATCAAAAATTGTTTAACACATGGAAAACAAATTGTGATCTTGGATTAATGCTTCAAAAATTAAGTATTGACCTACAAAATAATTAGAAAGCATTAAAAGTTGCAAAATCAATGTAGAAAAAATATTTAAAATGCCAAAAACAATCAAAATATTAATTCTTTACAAAAATATCAATTATATGAAATAAATAATATTTTTGGGATTTTTTGATAAAATAAAATATTTTAACATTTTTGTGAATTATTAAAAAAAGAATCAACTCAAAATCATTAAAACTCAGAGAGAAATTAATTTTTGAATCAATTAAACAAAATCACAAAATTCAAATATTTGAATTTATGAAAAATGGCGCCAAGAACATGCTGAAGAACACGCGCGTGTTCTTGGTTTCTCAGATTTGCGTTTTCTATCCAATCTCCATGAATACGTAATCATATCATGCAATCCACATATCATTATGCTCGTCTCAACCTCACGATCATGTCTATGTACTTTAATTTCATTTAAATTAAACATACAACAAGAAATCACAAAGAAACCTCAAGAACCCTAATTTCTGCATGAAGGCTAGGATTTTTGATACACGATTCAAACAATGCAATTAATTGAGGGAAAACATTCCATGCATGATTATGAACATATGGCCAAATTATTGTGCGAGAAAATATGCATAGATTGGGAGATGACCAAGTATGTGCTTACCTCCAAGCCGCGACAGCAAGTTCAAAGTGATTTTTGATTTGGAGGTGTTACAGATGACTTGTGATGATCTGGACAGCTTCCCTACACCCTATGGATTGTGTTTGGATGGTTGGACTTGATTGAAATTGGCTGGATAATTTTGTGGTACCTCAGCTGCACCTTGTTTGAAAATTTGAGCAACCAGCTGGTGATTTCATGAAATTGATGTTTCAGAAGTTATGTGAGTGTTTGATCAGCTCATATGTGATGTATGTGAGGTGTGTGAGTGATTGGTTTGTGCAGAATTGCTCTTAAACTCAAAACCCGATAGCTACCTTGCTAAGAAAGGCATTTTTGCCAAGAGAAAGAGATTTTGAGGAAAGCATCTGTTAGATGGCTTTGGTGTACTCAAACTGACCACAATTGAGCTCTATTTATAGTAGAGCAAGTTTGTTTTGCAAGGAATAGTGCATGGCAGCTGGTAAGTAGGTTTGGCCAATGTTGTCCAATGAAAATCCAAGTCTCCTCTAGCCATTGACTAGAGGTTAGGGCATAGAGCTTTGGTCCCCTTGGTCTTGGATAAGTCTTGACTGATTTCAGATGAGAATGGCTCAGTCCATGCCACCTTGATGGTTCCATTGAATGCCTCATTCCAAATTTGAAGTCTTGTCCCTATTTTGGCAACTCTAGGTTCAACATGCTATTTCTTGTTCCATGGACTTTGGAGGCTTGGCTCAGTGATTGTCCCCTTTAGATTCAATCCTCTGAGGTGTCTAAGTGGATTGGAGCAATTGAAATTGGCTGATTTCGGCAAATCGAGCCAAAATGAAAATTCTGCCGTGCCTTGACAGATTTCAGCAAGGCAACTTGGCAATGTTGTATCTCATGATGTAGGTTGAATTTGGCAATGTTCTTGGCCATTTTGGAAAGCTCTTACATGATACAACAACTGTTTGAACAAGTTTGGTTTTGATCTCTTTTGATTCCAAGTGAAAAATCCCCCTACATTTGGCAAAAAGTGAAGGCAAATTCTGACTTAGTGAAAATTTCACTAAGTGTTGGAAAAAGTGACATTTTCACTTTTCAGCCACTTTGATCACTCCATACCTTAAAATCCTTAATGAATTGGAATGACTTGTAGTTGATGTTTTTGTAGGTGATAATGAGGGCTACAAATCCATCTTTGGATGAGAAAAAATGGCCTTGTGGTTTAGGAGTTATGGCCCTCCAAAGTTGGTACCTTTGCCACTTTATTTTTAACTTAGAAAAATTTCTAAGTTTTATGGTTACCCCTTTTACAAGTTATCTCACTTTTCTTGATTTTTCTTGATGAATGATGATTCAAATCATACATTAACATCATTTTAGGGTTAAAAATCCATTTTGGTGAAAAATCTCAAAAAGTCAAAGTTGACTTTTGTGCACAGTTGACTTTTTATCAGATGAATTCCAAACTGTGCAATTCTTCAGGAAATCATGTCCTTGACCTAAATCAAACTTGATGGACATGTTCCATGGGTGTCATAGGGTATATTCAATCATGTATTAGGGTTTGGGAGCATGTCTTGGTCAAAAGTCAAAGTTACAGTTGACTTTTCCCTTAAAACCCTAATTGTGGTGCAGATGAAAATGAGACTTGTTGCTCAAGCTTCTTGGATCAATCCATTGTTCCAAATGGATCAATATGGTGTATTAGAGACCCTCAAATCATGTCTTGAGGTCTTGGCTCATGGTTTGTCCCAAAAGTCAACTTAGGGGTGAATTAGGTCAAGAAACCCTAATTCCTGATTTTTGATGAATGCATCCCCTGAGGCAAAATTGACTTGATGCATGGGTTCATGAGGTTCCATGAAGCATATTAGGTTATGTTTTGGATCATTGCCTTGTGCCCAGATGAAAATTTCCATCTGGAGACCCTAGTCGACCAAAACCCTAATTTGGTGACACTGTCGATCTTGAGACTTGATCCACCTAGAAGGGAGCAGCCTTGTGCTTAATCCTTGAAGTGGGAGTCAATTTTGATCCATTGTGGATGTTTGAGAGATTAGAAAAGTTGAAGATCATGTAATTTCTTGATTGATCCTTTGTCTAAGCACTCAGAGAGGGCTTGAAACCCTAATTTTGATTGTAGTGGATGCTCACCCATCTTTGGGGAGGCTAATGAAGCATGATGGTTCATCCATATTGTGATGATGATTTTCACAATGATGGGAAATCTAAGTGGTCAAAATTTGGGGTATTACAGTGGGTGGTGCAGGAGGCTTTACAAGGAGCAGAAGGTTGTTTGCTCCCCAAACTTTGCGCAGTGATCAAGAGGTTGAGGCCGCTGCAAAAGCTAAAGGAAAACAGGTGGTCGAGAGTGTGCCTGTACCGAAAACAGAGACAAAGATTGCCTTTGACAATGAGGTGGAAGAGTTCATGAGGATAATAAAGAAAAGTGATTATAAGATTGTCGATCAACTGAACCAGACGCCCTCGAAAATTTCAATTCTGTCATTGTTGATGTGTTCTGACGCGCACCGGGAGGCTTTATTGAAAGTGTTGAAGAGAGCATATGTTCCACAGGAAATCATTGTTGATCAGCTTGAAGGTGTGATTTCCAACGTCAATGTCAGCCACGGATTGGGTTTCACAAGCAGAGATTTGACGTCTGAAGGGAGAAACCACAATAAAGCTTTGCACATTACAATGGAATGCAGGGGTGCAGTGTTGTCTCACGTACTGGTAGACACTGGTTCCTCGCTCAATGTCTTGCCTAAAAAGGCACTGATGAAGCTAGAAGTTGATGGTTTGATATTAAGGCCAAGTGAGTTGGTTGTCCGAGCGTTCGATGGAACGAAAGGATCTGTGTTTGGGGAAGTGGAATTGCCCGTGCAAATTGGACCGCAAGTGTTCAAATCCATATTCCATGTGATGGACATACAGCCTGCGTATAGCTGCTTATTAGGCCGCCCTTGGATTCATGCGGTCGGGGCTGTTACGTCCACCTTACACCAAAAGTTGAAATACGAGTTTGAGGGACAAGTTGTGACAGTGTGTGGTGAGGAAGATATTTTTGTTAGTCACTTATCCACGTTCAAGTATATTGAGATGGATGGGGAAATTCACGAGATGCTTTGCCAATCGTTTGAAGCGGTAAATATTTACAATGTTCCTGAATCTTCCCTTACACCGGATAGAGCTGGTACTTCCATTTCATCTTATAAGCAAGTTGTCGAGGTGGTTAGAGCAGGCAATGCCCAGGGCTGGGGCAAGCTGATAGAGACACCAATGAAGGACGACAAATTTGGTATTGGCTATCTTCCCTCTATGACTTCAGTTACAGAGAACAGTGGATCCATCACTTTCAACAGTGGGGGAATCATTTACTCAGATCAGTCTTGTGCAGCTACAGAAGATGGTGTTGACAGTGACTGTGACTTGGACAACTGGGTACGTCCACGCGCTCCGGGACAACCATTGCAGAATTGGTCCGTCGAAGAAGTCATCCGGGTTACCCTTCAAACAGAGTAATTTTCTTTGTTTTTCTAACCATAATGCATGTTAAAATCTTACGCTCTGCCCAAGGCATATAGTCGTCTGACTCCATTCAAAAAGACAGTCCACCCACAGTGTGGCAAGCCAGTAGTCGTCTGGCGTTGTTCTAAAGGACATTGTTAAAGTCCACCCGCAGTGTGGCAAACCAGTAGTCGTCTGGCGTTGTTCTAAAGGACATTGTTAAAGTCCACCCGCAGTGTGGCAAGCCAGTAGTCATCTGGCGTTGTACAAAAGACCTTGCTAAAGTCCACCCGCAGTGTGGCAAGCCAGTAGTCGTTTGGCGTTGTACAAAAGACGTTGCAAAAGTCCACCCGTAGTGTGGCAAGCCAGTAGTTGTCTGGCGTTGTTCAAAAGACATCTATCCAGTGTTTGTCTTCCAATCAGAGTGGTATTCAAGCAGAGCTCATTTGGTTGGGTTTATATCCCTCTTCTTTTTTCCACAGAGTGCAAATTTTATGGTTATTTTGGTATTCAATCCCTCCATACCTTGAAGGTCTGACAGCAATCGCTATCATCCATTCAGGTCTACAATGATTGAATAGGGGCAGCTGTAATACCCCAAAATTTGCCCTCTTATTTCTTCATACCATTTAGCATGAGCCTTCTTTTCATTGCATTGCATTCAAGCATAGAACAACAAAACATAAAACATTGCATTGCATCTTGCATAAGGGCATGGGATCAGTGTTTCTCTAAGGTGTTGATCATCCAAAGCTAAAGAATAAGAGCCAAGTGTTTCCCACAAGCCTCAAGGGTCTCTTATGTCATATATCATCTCACTTTGATTCCACAAGGCATGGGAAGAGGAGAATTCATCAAGAAGATTGGGTAGTGCACCACCTCCTACATAAGACAGTAAAAAATTGGGATCTGACCCACAAATGGGCAAGCTCTTTGAGTTTCTATCATCTCCAAATGGCATATCTCATCATTTTTGGAGAGGATACACATCATATTCAGAGGAATTTGGATTTGGAGGATGTGTTATTTCCTCCTAACCAGAGGGTGCCAAAATTAGGGTTTAACCTAAAATCAGCTTGTCTATGATTTTTTGGGAAAAACTTGATCTCATGGTTTTCCTTATGTTCTTAAGTGTATATGGATGGAAAGTTGCTCATCAATTGGTTTCAGAAGGGTCTCAATTGATCAGTTGCTTGATAATCAAGAAATTGGGGAAAAAGTCAACTGTGCAGTGAAAAAAGTCAACTCTTGACTTTCCAAGGTCAAATTCATGAAATTCATGTTATATATGTTCAATGAACAAAATTTGATCAAGAAATGATGGAGGAATAATGAAAAATCAAGAAATCACAAAACTGCCAAAAATGGAAACTTTAGGGTTGCCAAAAATAGTAAGTTTGGACCATTTTGCACCCTACTTTGAGGCTCTCTTTCTCCAAGATAAAAGCTTCAAACTACAGGCCTAAGTGGAGCCAATTAAAGTTCATGTTCTAAGCTTCAAATCCATATAAAGAACATCTCCATTGGATCAATATTGAGTGAGATATGATTGATCAAAGTTTGAGAAAACTAGGTCCAAAATCAAGTCATGACCAAGCATGCCCAGGCCCACGCGCCCTCATTTTGTCAAACACTTGGTGTGCCAAATTTCCAACCATTTTTCTCAATGATGGAAGCTCCAAATGAAAATCTTTTCAACATCAAAGTTGCTCCTTGCCATGCCCTCTTCAATGTTGATGTTGGACAAATTTTGATTTGACCAAGTTATGATGGAGATATGAAGGTCCCAAGTAGGTATGATCATGCTGAAAGTTTCATGTGCCATGCTTGCCACGCCATGCCAAGTTAACACGCCCGCCAACCAGTTTGGAACCATTGTGTTCATAGTCATTTTCAAGTGTGTTTGAGGCTTCATTCCAATTCAAAACCAACACCAAACTTATTCTATGATCCACTCTTTTTCCAATGACACATAAATTTCATAATTTCATACACTAGAGTGAGAGAATTTACTTCACAAAGTTCCATGTTTCAAGCTGTTAAAATCAGAAAGAAATGAGTTGTTGTTGTTGTTGTCTCAACATTCACACGCCACGCCCTATATTCATTTCCATTTTTAGTCAAACACTTCTTACACCATGTATTTCCCATGTTGCTTCATACATGAAAGGAGAAAAGAGAAAGCTTGTCGTGCAAGCCATGTCCCTTGCTGCTACATCAGAGCAACGCATCATCACTATTCTTCTCTTCCACCTCACCATAACTGCATGGAACTCAGCCACACCATAACCCTCCTCCCCTCACTTGCCCGTAACTAACTTGACTTAGTTAGTTAGGGTGCACTCACTTTAACCCAATTGACTCACCCTAACTCACTCACTTGACCCTGGGTTAACAAATTTACCTCAAACTATAAATGAAATTTTCACTTCACAAATTGGACTTGAGCTTCATTTTTCCACATTCACTTCAATGTTCTTCTCACTTTCTCTCTCATCTAACTTCATTTTCAAGCTTCATCCTCAAGCATCATTGAACTTGGAGTATCATTGAATTGTTGGAGTAACTACACTGCAGATCCATATTCATCTCCATTCTTCAGAGTTTGTAAGCCTTTATTTGGCTAATTGAAGCTCAAGGAAGAAGCACAACTCTCTGGCTTTCTTTTAACTCCAGTTTTCAACATTTTCAGGTTTCAATCTCTCAAACCTTCCTGGCACGATTTACATATTATTTAGCTTGTTTTTTGTTGATATGAGCTCAATAGGAGCATTTGACAATCCGGCTAGTTGATAGGCCTCTTATAGGCATAGATCCAAAATCTAGGGCATATTTTAATCTCCTCTGTTCTCTATGTATGTGCTTGTTATGTGAAAAGTGATTATGGATTCATGATGTACGTAGTGTCAGCTTCATTTTGATATCATGATTGTGCATTTCTGGAGGTTTTGAGATTTACAGGTGGCAGTTGCTCGCCGGAGAAGATGACCGGAGGTCCTTCTCCGGCCGGTGGTTTTAATTGTTAGGGTTTCTGAGTTTTAAACGTTGTCGTTGATGTGTTCTCATCGTGTGGTTGATGATACGCCAACGCATTAATGAAGTTATTGCATGTGTGTGATTGTATGATAATTAGTGTGTGCCTGCATTGGTGTCCATGTGATTGCTTTGATTGTGTTGATCTTGACCGTTTGATTGATCTAACGTCCATAACATTGCCAACACATTAATGAAAACCTGCAACACCTGAGCTAGAACGTTAGTCGTTCCCTAAAAAACACAAACAATCCATCCCCAGTGAGGGGAACTACGTCGCTCTGATTCTCATGTTCCCGATGAGATACGTAGACAGTGGGGTAGGGCCCATTCGAGCACTTCTTTTATTTTCCCTACATTTGTTTCTCTTTCTCTTTCCTTTCCTTTTCCAGTTCTCTAGCTAGCAGTTCCTTTTCCAGCATCTTTTCCTTACACCCTTTGATTGAAGCAGCAAGCGTGGATCCCATCGGGTACGATGGACGCAAGGGGGTGCTAATACCTTCCTCTCGCGTAACCGACTCCCGAACCCAGTTCTCTTGGTCGCAAGACCATGGTTTTCCTTCCCTTTAGGTTTATGTGGTGTTCCCTTTCCCTCTCTTGGGATAAATACACATTACTGGCGACTCTGTTTCGGTGCTACTTTCGCGTTTGTACTTGGATGAAAATCCCGGGAGCAACAACGTGGCAGTCATGAGGAATATAAATCTGGAGATATAGTTCAAACGTCCCAGGAATCCTCTGACTTGTTTTTCAATTTTTGGAGAAGGCATTTCTTGAATGGCCTTGACCTTGTCAAGATCAACCTCAATTCCTTTCTGGCTGACGATGAACCCTAAGAGTTTCCCTGAACGGACACCAAAGGTGCACTTGTTGGGATTCAAGCGGAGTCTGTATTTTCTCAACCGCTCAAATAGTTTTGACATGTGGGTCACATGCTCCTCTTCTGTCTTAGATTTGGCAATCATATCATCGACATATACCTCGATTTCTCTGTGTATCATGTCATGAAACAGAGTAGTTATGGCCCTTTGATAGGTTGCCCCGGCGTTCTTCAAACCGAATGGCATTACCTTGTAACAAAAGGTACCCCAAGGGGTGATGAATGAAGTTTTCTCCATGTCTTTCGGCGCCATTTTGATCTGGTTATAGCCCGATGTTGTACCCCAAATTTTACCCTCATTTTTTTTGCTAGTTGATGTTTTTATTTTATTTTTCTCTATATTTTAATTTAGTATTTATTTTAGTGCTTTATTTGTTTTTATTTTAATTTAATTTCAATATGGATTTTCTTTTTAATTTTATTGTCCTATTTTTATTAATTTAAATTAATCTCAATTTAATTTTTGCATTAGTTTAGTTATTTAGATTAATTGTTAATTTGGTTTGTTATTTTTAATTTATTTAATTAACGTTTTAATTAATAGTTATTATTATTTAGCATGTTTTCATTTCCATTGCCAATTTATAACTGGTCACTGTGGCACTTAAGTTGGTTTGTGATTGGAAGAAATGTTTTTCAAATCAACCAATTAGAACCAAGTTTGTGTGTTGACTTTTCAACCCAAATATTCTGACCAATGAGAGAGTGACATGTGGCTCATAAGAAACAAAAGGAATCAAGTTTTGTTCCTCCTCCTTTATCCATGCGTACGAAGTCACTGCTCCATATTGACAACAACAGGCCATAAACCTCAGAACCTTGCTGCCATGACAATGACTATTCGTAACGTTAACCTGCACCAGCCTGAAGCTACAACGGGCGGATTCCTTGGGGAAGTTTTCAAAACGTTCAACACCCTTCAAATAGCCGCTTCAACCTTCAGGAAAAAGGGGGGAACCGAAAACCACATCAATCATCCTTCATCGCCATAAACAACTACACAAAACCAATCCTCCACAACCTTTTCCTTGTTTCAAATCGCAGAACAAATAAAAAAGAAAAGAGGAGGAATCTGATACGACACGCTCAAACCTGGTTCTGAAAAAACCAATTCTCCACAACCTTCTTTCAAAAAAAGTCATCACCAACATCTAATCTTTCTCTCTGTCAAAATCACCTTCAACAAACTCATTTAGAGCACCCACGTGCATTTCTCTTCACCACCATCAAACCATGGGAAACAACAATCATAAACATGTAGAAACACAAAACAGAACACAGACATAAACGAGATAAACAACAAAGGAGGAACCTATTTAAAAAGAGAGGGGAACGGCTACAGAAAAGGATATTCAAAAACCTTTCAAATTCTCAAAATTTCTCTGTCGGCCGTGGGGGACCACCGAACAACCCATAGCCGCTTCATCTTTTTTTCTTCTCCGAGAAAACCACAAACATCTTCAACAACAACACAAATCCCTCCATCTTCCAAAAACAACAGCCACCTCGAAATTCCATCAACCTTCACTCAGCTCCTAAATCTTCAATCAAGCCACAACCTCCATTTTCGAACAGTTTTTCAACAAACGCGAGCAAAAGTGAGAAGAAAGACGGAGGGATTCACAGGCGAATCGAGAGAGATTGAAGGATACGAAAAGGTTGCCCTCTCCTCATTTTGATCGGCGATGCATTTTTTTTCTTTACTTCTGTGCACTGCGTGAAGCTTTTTTTTGGATGATCGTGTTTGATGATGCGCTTGATTTTTTTTCTTAAAAAAAAAATGAAAGGTTTGATTTGTTTTAAAAGGAGATAAAAGAGGTGCTGACTATTTGAGGTATACATGGCAGTAGTATGTTCACGATTTGGTTTCATTAGGTATCAAGTTCCCTTTTTTTGGGGATCCGTGGGTTAGGATGATGGGCCTTGGGCCCGTATGATTCCTGAGCTTTGTATTATCAGCACCCATCTAAAATGCAGCGCCCCTCCTCTCTTCTTTTTAAAAAAAAAAATTTCATTTTATTAACCTTTTTAAAAAAAAAAACAAGTTTTTTTTGAGTTCTAGTCTTTCTATGTTTTTTTTTACTAATCTTATTCATGTTAATCCACTTAACTTAGTGGTTCATTTTATTTTAATCTTTTTGGCCAATGATATCATATAAATCTTGACCTTGTTGATTATTTCAAATCACTAAAATCTAGATTTGTAGGAGGCCACCTTCTATTTCATCTATTTTGGTCGATGAAAGTTAAAAATCTAAGATTATCGATTTGTCGATTAAATCTTGATTTAAACGATACCAACTTGTTTTTTATTCCGATTCCATTTTGGTCGATGAAAGTCAAAAATCTAAGATTATCGATTTGTCGATTAAATCTTGATTTAAACGAGAGCAACTTGTTTTTTTATTCCGATTCTATCTTAGTCGATGAAAGTCAAAAATCCAAGATTATCGATTTGTCGATTAAATCTTGATTTAGAGGAGACTAGTTTTATTTTCATTCCAATTCTATTTTGGTCAACGAAAGTCAAAAATATAAGATTATCGATTTCTCGATTAAATCTTGATTTAGACGAGACTGTTTTTATTTTTCATTTCGATTCTACTTTCTTCATCTCATCTTATTCATGTCTTATTGCATCATCATATTTGCATTATAATCTTGTCATCCTTTAGAATCTTTATAACTGTTATCTTTCCCCCAATTCCAAAGGGAGATCACCTTAAATTGACTTTCAAAGTCATCTTACCTTATCCTTCTAGGTTCACCCTTATTTCTTGGCTATCGTGAGTCAATGAAATCATAACTAGAAGTAGGTTGGAGTTCTTACACTCCATGTGATTCTCATCATCATGAGAACTCACTTTCCCCCTATAACGTAGACTTAGAGAGTTATCGTGAACTCTAAAATGAGTCATACTCATTTTCCCTTGGAACTTTGGCCATAGTCAATGGTTCCTATTCCCTCACCCTTAGATCGGTGAACTACAGATACTCTGATTCCACTCCCGTAAGGATACGTAGACGCAAAGTGCGATGCTTTGTCGAGTATACTTAGAAGTAAACCCCTAGGGTTTCAACCTTTAGCATAGCACCTTTAGCAAGCGAGTGAGATATAACAAATTAAAACAAGAGGTTCCCGTGGAGTACTACGAACTTTTAGGGTGCTAATACCTTCCCTAGGCGTAACCAACCTCCGAACCTTAGATCTCCCCCCTTTAGGCTTTTTTTACGATCTTGAACCTTTCCTTTGGATAAATCAAAGTCGGTTGTAAAAGAAATATGATGCAAGTTAATTAATAACTTGTTATCCGATTTTCACCGCAACAGAAATGGCGACTCTGCTGGGGATAAGACAAAGTTTTTGAGGGTTAAGCCCACCTTGCTTTTGCTTATGTTATTTATGTTTGTTTACTATGCTTGTACATATCTATGTATGTCTGTATATTTGCTTGAGTTTTTTCTTTGGGGTTTGACATTGTTGAGTGGTGAGATAAATCCTAACCCGAATTTTGAGTGCACTTATGATAGGACGATGGTATATTCAAGGAGGCTTTCAAGGAGTTGATTCCTGAAAAAGTTAACTTGAGACACCATCACTCAGTTTAGGCCCTCTTGAGAGTTTAGTCATGTTGAACGATCCTATTCATGAAAGCGTGCTACTCTCAATTTAGGTGCCATTGATACTGAGAAGCGTAATTTCCAAACCCCACTTAAGCCTTTTAGATGTAGTGCGGTGACCATGATGGAGTCTATTTCTGAATTGGTTGTCACGCGATACTATACTCAGACGAGATTCTCTAGAGAATTTTGTTGATTACGAAGTCATTTGGGAAGTCGATAAAATCCAAAAGATGGATTGTAGACTCTGGGAACTTCTTAGAACCCTATTCAACAGATGAAAACCAGTAGTACATACCTATCGGGATGGGTAGACCATGGCTCCATTCATGAGACCTATAAACCTAGGGTTTGTTTATTTTGTTGTGTGTACATATGTTTGTGCTCGTGTGCTTTATGCATCCATACATTCAAGCATTCTTAGCCCTTTGGTTTCGAGGAACTCAAATGTTTGTTTCCTTTTCAAAAGATCAACAGAACTGGGATTTTAAAAACAAAAGACTTCTTCAGATTTTCCCAAAAATTTTCGCAACTTGCCTTTGAGTTTCTTGAAACCATTTGGCTTGCATTAGCATCTCATTTGCATCATGTCATAGCATGTGCATTTCCTCTCTGTCTTCGTCTTATGTCGCTGTTTTCCCTTCAGAATCGTCTTTGAATCGTCACCTGGGCCTAAACTCGACAAAGGATGTCTGAACAGTATTGTGAAATGGACAGAGTCAACAATGAATTGAGTGAGCTCCGAGGAGGAATAGGGCAGATTCTGGAAGCTATTCAAGTTATGAGAGCAAAGATGGATACACAAGCGACAGTGGTCTCCGAGATTATCACTACAACCGTAGAACCTCCCGTTACTATTGTGAACCCCACTTTGGGCATGCCTTTTAACTTCATACGTGCTCCGGCCGTCACGTCTACTCAACAAGCTGTTCCTTTGGTTAATGAGGCTTTTCAAGCTATTCCTACCTTCACTCCAGCAGCAATGCAAGCTCAAGTGCACCCAGTTTTTCAGAACCCACATCCGGTTTATGATTATGTCAATATGCCTGAAGAAGGAGATAATCGACATGAAAGGCTGAAGGAAAGTGTAGAGACAATGCAGAGGAAATTGGAAGCAATGGAAAGGATCAATGTATTTAATACTAATGCTAAGGACATGTGCTTAGTCTCAGGCCTGGTAATTCCACCCAAGTTCAAACTACCCAATTTCAACCTATTCTCAGGTGCGACCTGTCCTAAGTCGCATTTGGTCATGTATTACCGACAAATGGCTGCATTTATGGATAATGATAAGTTGATGATCCACTGCTTCCAAGATAGTTTGAAAGGAGCTGCTGCAAAGTGGTATTTGACTTTGGATCAATCTAGGATCCGATGTTTTCAAGATGTATCTGATGCTTTTGTAAAGCATTACAAATATAACATGGACCTCGCGCCAAATCGCAGACAATTACTGAGTATGTCACAGCGCGATACCGAGTCCTTTAAAGAGTATGCACAAAGATGGAGAGAGTTGGCTTCATAGGTAGAGCCACCTTTATCTGAAAAAGAGTTAATTGATTGGTTTGTCGACACGGTGAGACCACAATTCTACAAAAGGATGATCAGTAGCGTGTCTGCTAATTTTTCTAATATTGTGATTGTGGGGGTTAAAGTAGAGCTTGGTCTGAAGAATGGAAAAATGACCAAGAGAGCGGGTAGTCCGAGCGACGATGCCAAGAAATCCTTCAAAAGGGAAGGAGATACCAGTGTGGTGATGACAAAAAAAAAGAAGAAAAATCAGTTCTGGAAACGTCAGCAGCAACAACAGTGTTATTCTGTTCAGCAACCTTATGTGGCCACCATCGCGCCAACATTCAACCACTAAGCTTATGTTTATCAGTCGGTTCCTCAACCACCAGTGTATCAACGAGCGCCCAACGCTCCTGCTTATCCACAACGGACTCAAGTTTCTCGTAAGAATATTCCAGGTAAAAGAAAGGGTGGAAGGCCTCCGATTCCTCCCATTCCTATGACGTATACAGCATTGTATCTGGCTTTGGTGCAACAAGGATTAATAAATACAAGGTCATCAGGCCCACCTCCTGATCTGCTTACACCTTCTTACAATCCCAACGCTCATTGTGCATTTCATGAAGGTGCACCAGGCCATAATTTAGAAGGTTGTTTTGCTTTGAAGCATATTGTGAAGGACTTAGTGGAGAGAAACATTTTGTCTTTCGATGGCTCCCAGCCTAATATCAAGAACAATCCTTACCCACTCACGAGATAAGTAATGCTGCAGAGGATGTATCAAGACAAAGATGGATTAGGGGTCTGTGATTGAACTCCTCTTTGATTTTCTGTATTTGATTCCCTAAAGATGGAAATCTTTTGGCTGTTTCAGCAATTTTATTGTATTTCCTTTGCACTTTGAATTTGTATTTTCTTATACGCTTTGTTGTACTTTCAAATTGGCAAGGTTAATGAAATGTTTTGTGCATCTTTTGGATTAAGTCCATTCGTTTCACTCATATACTTTTATCGCCACACAAAAAAATATAATAATATCTTCATCCTGTTTCTTTCCATTTATCGGTTTGTCGTTAAGCAAAGATTGGGGAGGATGATGAAAACCTCGTGTTCATAATTGTTGTGGAATGTTGCCGATTCAACCCTGCCAATGATATAAGGCATTGTTTCAATTCCTAAATACTGGAGAAATAAGGAAGATAATCCCTTGTTAACCCTTCGAGCCTAGAAGTACGAGCTTCCTTTTCTTGCACAAAAAAAACCCTTAAATCTCAACCTTGGGACAGGGTAGTTCTCAGTTTAACTTGGTTATGCAATCGAATGCAAGCGCTTCATGTAAGGCGCCAGTCATCTCTCTCAACTATCATCAATTCATTCCTAGTCTATAGTGTAGCGAGCGATTTTGGACGCGGTTCTTAAGCGCTGGTCGCTCTCTGCGGTTTGAGCTTTGACTACAGGTCGATTCATTTTTTATCCTATTGTGAGCTGAATAAGGAAGGGAAATAGATGTCTCCAATTAACCCTGCTTTACATACTGAGTTTAAATAGCGGTCTGTTAGGTTACGGATGCAATCAATGTGGTGGGGCCTTTTCTTATGCTATTTTGACAGAATGGTTTCTGGCGGGGAACAAGGATTAGGATGTTAGGACTGATGCTTTTGAATTACTGCTTTTAATTGATGGAGATATGGGATTTGGGTTTTTTGTTTAGTGTGCTCGCTAAGATTTTTCTTTCAATCTTATGCCTACGTATTCCCGTTTATCGAAACAGGGAAATCAGAGCGTTCGTAGTTCCTCCTATTCTATGGGAGGAAATGGGTGTTTTTGGTGTCTTGTTTAAAGCCCAAGACGTGAAGCGAAAGGTGGTTTGTATCTTGTTCAAAGCCCAAGATGTGAAGCTGAAAGGTCTATTTGTGTCTTGTTCAAACCCCAAGACGTGAAGCTGAAAGACCTCGAATTTAGAGAGAATTTGTCATCTCTAAAGAGGAGGAAGGAGAATTACTTTAACTGGGATACGCGGATCCGAGCAATGCCATAATTTCCGAAGAAAGGGTTTTAACCTGAAGGAGAAGACTTTAACTCAGTGTAGAGCAATGGCATCTTTCCTTAGGAATTTCTCATGCTAAAAGAGGGACAGTGGCATGGATATAGATGATCCAGAGGCTTGCCGCTTACAGCGATTAGATGAAAGGAAAGGAGTTGTTGATGTTTGTGTACTGTGAACGAGGCACAACTTTGATGCTAAAAGGTTGATTGGATCAACCAGTGGTTTTCTTATACAAAGCCTAAGAGGAGGCTAATTTCCGCAAAGGAAAATCATTATACAAAGCCTAAGAGGAGGTTATTTTGTGTCTCGTACAAAGCCCGAGAGAGAGGCTAAAATATTTTGACCCGACGATGGAGTCTTTGTGTCTCGTACGAAGCCCGAGATGGAGGCTATTGTTTGTTTGACTCAACGAGGGAGTCTTTATGTGTCTCGTACGAAGCCCGAGAGAGAGGCTAAAAGTTTGACTCAACAAGAGAGTCTTTGATACTCAACAAGAGAGTGTTTTTGTATCTCGTACGAAGCCCGAGATGGAGGCTAAAGATTTGTTTCAGTTGAGTGACAGATCCAATATACTGATTTTAAACGAGAAAATCAGTTCTTATATGAGCAACACTGTACTCAGGGATTTGATTTGAGGATCAGGGATATTTCCTTCTCTTTGAGGAAACGGGAAATCCAAAGGGTATTGAGACTGTCCGAGTCTGCGGGTTTCCTTCCTATTTAACGAAGGGGGTCACTCGAGAATGTCTTTGAGACTCAAGGAAGTTAGACTGTCCAAGTCTAGAGTTTTTTTCTTTTGTACTATGCTATGAGAAACAGTAGTAGACTCTATGAAAGGACTGTTCTATGAGGATGACTAGGTTCTGTTCCTATACCTCTAGGAGGTCGTCGGGACAATTTGTACGAAGCCCAAGAGGAGGCTGGAAACTTTTAAGAAGCCCACGGGTCCTTGTATGAAGCCCAAGAGGAGGCTATCATTCCCGAAGGAAGAGATCATTATACGAAGTCTAAGAGGAGGCTGTGAATACTTCTAAGAAGCCGTAGTGTCCTTGAATAATGCCCAAGAGGAGGCCGATGCTTTTAAGAAGCCCGTGGGTCTATCATCTCCTTTCCATTAGGAGAGATAACTCTTTTAAAGATAAAAACCACTGGTAAACGTGCGAGGTTTACTATCCAGCGACTTTTAGCTTTTGAAGAGGGTTCCTTAGTTAAGGTCCAAGATTATGACCGTAGTGGGTCCCCAAACCCCGAGACATTCAAGGCAAGCTATCCACAAGGAATAGATCAAGTCAGGAAAGTTCGAGAATTTGGAAGAAACTCAAAGATGCCATTCACGGAGAATACATTCATCTTGGGGAGTAGAGCTTCTTGACGATTCCTAAGGAGGACAGCCGAAGAGAAGACTGTATCTGGTGCTCCTATTGGGGATCTAGGCGTCTATTTCTACGAATAAATGAAATGGCGTCACCTAGTTCTAGACGTAGTTGCCGGGGAAACTCGAAATATCTATACTATTATTACACAGTAGATATGAGTTTATGAAAGGAGACTTACAGTGAGCAGCCCCACAATACAGTTATGTATATATGAGTTTGTGAAGGAGACTTACAGTGAGCAGCCCCACAATACAGTTTATAATATGAAAGCAGTAAATGAAAGCGATAACCACTTACTCGGTTGTAGTGCTTCCATGTTGTTTGGTTAGTTGTTCAACAAAGAAAGATTGAAAACAACAGTATATTCAAAATCAAAGGAGAAAGTGCTTTGAAAAAGAAAGATTTGGGGCTTACAGCTCAAGGAGAGGCCCAGGGTTTTATCAGTGAGCACACTGTTTGACTTTGTACAGCGGGACTTATACAAGTGACTGGGGCCCAAAAAGGTTTTCTGTACAAAGGGATGGGTCTTACACTCTCTCAAGAGGCCCAAAAAGGTTTAAAGAAAAAAGAGTGGGGCTTATGACACGAGGGTAGGCCCAAATGATTTTTCGTTTAAAAATGGCGATCGCGCCGAGGTTTTCTTTTAACGCAGAGGGACTTATGCAATAAGTGAGGCCCAAAATGTTTTGGTTAAAAGGGGGATTGGGTCTTACACTCTAATAGAGGCCCAAAGTGTTTTGAATGGGTCTTATAGCTCAAGGAGAGGCCCAAAAAGGGGGGATGAGTCTTACACTCTCTCAAGAGGCCCAAAAAGTTTTGAAAGTGATTTATGAGGGTTGAATTAATCCAAAACCCTAATTTGTTTTCAAAATGTATTTAATTGAATAAAAATTCAATTAAAATGATCAAAAATTGTTTAACACATGGAAAACAAATTGTGATCTTGGATTAATGCTTCAAAAATTAAGTATTGACCTACAAAATAATTAGAAAGCATTAAAAGTTGCAAAATCAATGTAGAAAAAATATTTAAAATGTCAAAAACAATTAAAATATTAATTCTTTGAAAAAATATCAATTATATGAAATAAATAATATTTTTGGGATTTTTTGTGAAAATAAAATATTTTAACATTTTTGTGAATTATTAAAAAAAGAATCAACTCAAAATCATTAAAACTCAGAGAGAAATTAATTTTTGAATCAATTAAACAAAATCACAAAATTCAAATATTTGAATTTCTAAAAATGGCGCCAAGAACAAGCTGAAGAACACGCGCGTGTTCTTGGTTTCTCAGATTTGCATTTTCTATCCAATCTCCATGAATACGTAATCATACCATGCAATCCACATATCATTATGCTCGCCTCAACCTCACGATCATGTCTATGTACTTTAATTTCATTTAAATTAAACATACAACAAGAAATCACGAAGAGACCTCAAGAACCCTAATTTCTGCATGAATGCTAGGATTTTTGATACACGATTCAAACAATGCAATTAATTGAGGGAAAACATTCCATGCATGATTATGAACATATGGCCAAATTATTGTGCGAGGAAATATGCATAGATTGAGAGATGACCAAGTATGTGCTTACCTCCAAGTCGTGACAGCAAGTTCAAAGTGATTTTTGATTTGGAGGTGTTACAGATGAGTGGTGATGATCTGAACAGCTTCCCTACACCCTATGGATTGTGTTTGGATGGTTGGACTTGATTGAAATTGGCTGGATCATTTTGTGGTACCTCAGCTGCACTTTGGTTAAAACCTTGAGCAACCAGCTGGTGATTTTGTGAAATTGATGTTTCAGAAGTAATCTAAGTGTTTGATCAGCTCATATGTGATGTATGTGAGGTGTGTGAGTGATTGGTTTGATTGGAATTGCTCTCAAACTCAAAACCCGATAGTGACTTGCCTTAGAAGGCAAAATTGTAGTGAAAGAGGAGATTTTGAGGAAAGCATCTGTTAGATGGCTTTGGTGTACTCAAACTGACCACAATTGAGCTCTATTTATAGTAGAGCAAGTTTGTTTTGCAAGGAATAGTGCATGGCAGCTGGTAAGTAGGTTTGGCCAATGTTGGCAAATGAAAATCCAAGTCTCCTCTAGCCATTGACTAGAGGTTAGGGCACAGAGCTTTGGTTCCCTTGGTCTTGGATAAGTCTTGACTGATTTCAGATGAGAATGGCTTAGTCCATGCCACCTTGATGGTTTCATTGAATGCCTCATTCCAAATTTGAAGTCTTGTCCCTATTTTGGCCATTCTAGGTTCAACATGTTATTTCTTGTTCCATGGACTTTGGAGGCTTGGCTCAGTGATTGTCCCCTTTAGATTCAATCCTCTGAGGTGTCCAAGTGGATAGGAGCAATTGAATTTGGGTGATTTTGGCAAATAGACCAAAGTTGCAAATTCTGCCTTGCCTTGACAGATTTCAGCAAGGCAACTTGGCAATGTTGTATCTCATGGTGTAGGTTGAATTTGGCAATGTTCTTGGCCATTTTTGAAAGCTCTTACATGATACAACAACTGTTTGAACAAGTTTGGCTTTGATCTCTTTTGATTCCAAGTGAAAAATCCCCCTACATTTGGCAAAAAGTGAGGCAGAATCTGACTTAGTGAAAATTTCACTAAGTGTTGGAAAAAGTGACATTTTCACTTTTCAGCCACTTTGATCACTCCATAACTCAAAATCCTTAATGAATTGGAATGACTTGTAGTTGAAGTTTTTGTAGGTGATAATGAGGGCTACAAATCCATCTTTGGATGAGAAAAAATGGCCTTGTGGTTTAGGAGTTATGGTCCTCCAAAGTTGGTACCTTTGCCACTTTATTTTTAACTTAGAAAAATTTCTAAGTTTTATGGTTACCCATTTTACAAGTTATCTCACTTTTCTTGATTTTTCTTGATGAATGATGATTCAAATCATACATTAACATCATTTTAGGGTTAAAAATCCATTTTGGTGAAAAATCTCAAAAACTCAAAGTTGACTTTTGTGCACAGTTGACTTTTTATCAGATGAATTCCAAACTGTGCAATTCTTCAGGAAATCATGTCCTTGACCTAAATCAAACTTGATGGACATGTTCCATGGGTGTCATAGGGTATATTCAATCATGTATTAGGGTTTGGGAGCATGTCTTGGTCAAAAGTCAAAGTTACAGTTGACTTTTCCCTTAAAACCCTAATTGTGGTGCAGATGAAAATGAGACTTGTTGCTCAAGCTTCTTGGATCAATCCATTGTTCCAAATGGATCAATATGGTGTATTAGAGACCCTCAAATCATGTCTTGAAGTCTTGGCTCATGGTTTGTCCCAAAAGTCAACTTAGGGGTGAATTAGGTCAAGAAACCCTAATTCCTGATTTTTGATGAATGCATCCCCTGAGGAAAAATTGACTTGATGCATGGGTTCATGAGGTTCCATGAAGCATATTAGGTTATGTTTTGGATCATTGCCTTCTGCCCAGATGAAAATTTCCATCTGGAGACCCTGGTCGACCAAAACCCTAATTTGGTGACATTGTCGATCTTGAGACTTGATCCACCTAGAAGGGAGCAGCCTTGTGCTTAATCCTTGAAGTGGGAGTCCTTTTTTATCCATTGTGGATGTTTAAGAGATTAGACAAGTTGAAGATCATGTCATTTCTTGATTGATCCTTTGTCTAAGCACTCAGAGAGGGCTTGAAACCCTAATTTTGATTGTATTGGATGCTCACCCATCTTTGGGGAGACTGATGAAGCATGATGGTTCATTCATATTGTGATGATGATTTTCACAATGATGGGAAATCTAAGTGGTCAAAATTTGGGGTATTACAGATGCCCATATTTAATCTTCTTGGACCCGAAGGTGTGAATGACGAAGGGATTCGGGCATTCGGGGTGCAAGAGGATTAAATATCGGAATACCCGAAATTTTGATGGTGGTTATGAATGGTATCTTACGAATTCATCTTCTTTAGCTAAGCAATGATGCTTAGAAAAGGTAAACTTCCCCTCGATCCTGGTCTCCTACCAAGAACTGGTCTCAGTCTCTTTTGAAATAAACTTCCCCTCGATCCTGGTTTCCTACCAAGGAACTGGTCTCAGTTGTGGAAACAAACTTCCCCTCGATCCTGGTTTCCTGCCAAGGAACTGGTCTTAGTTTCTGATTTAAACTTCCCCTCGTTCCTGGTTTCCTACCGAGGAACTGGTCTTAGTTTCTTTTGTCAATAAACTTTACTGACAAGGGACGCTATTCGTAGCGGCTTTCCTTCAAACTTCTCGCCGAATTTTCCTGGGGAGATGCCATTTGAGTGGAAAAAGTTTTGATGTCAGACTTGCTGGGGAACCCATTCGTCTGAGTTGTAGAGGTACACAAACTTCTCTGTTTTGGAGACGCCATTTGTCGATTCTACTGGGGAAAGCGAGTCTCTTGAGAGACTGTTTTCGTTTGGGGGTTACATCATACTTTTCTCGGGATCTTCCCGGAGAAATGCCATATGATGGGATCCAATTTTGAGGTGCCAATGACCTTCTCATCAGTGGTTTTTCGGAGCAAAACTGGCGTGCTGCCGAATCTCTGATCACGAGGCTTTCTCTGTGGATTTTCCTTAATCCGGGAAAGCAAGGATATCATCTTCAATGGCGAAGAGTGATGCTTATTGAAAGTTTTCTCTGGCTTTTCAGAGGTTCAAGTTATCAAAGTGGTCAAGGACCAACTTCTTTCCAGAATTAAACTGGAAGCGAGGTTGTTCAGACACAGTATTTCCTGACGAGGCAAGAACTGACAACTCGATTGAGAGGACTTCTACCACTAGGGGACAGGACCGACTAGAGTGATAGTGATGCAATATGAAATGTGAATGCAAATCAAAAATGCATGATGTATGTATGTATGTGCTGACAAAACAGACGCAACATACAGACTAAGAGATGAACACAATTGGATACTCGGCCATCGCGGGGCGAAGAAGTACCGTTGATTCAAAATAGCAATTCCACCTTGCTTAGGAGAGATAGTCCCGTTGGGAGCTATGTTGATCGGGCTTAGGAGATGAGAACTCGGCCGAGGATGTCAGACGAAACAAGGTCTCTGACACAGTTGATCCCTTCATTCAGGCGAACTGGTTTAGAAGGAGTACTTTGATTCTGCATTTTGAAGTTCGCTTACTTCGGGAAAAGCGATCGATGTTCTTCTGATGTTCAACAGTCAAAAGAAATTCCATCTTTAATTTAAAAGCAGAAAAGGTTTAACAAGTAAATTTATTTTTGTTTTATTTCACGAATCGCTGATTAAGTTTAAACAACGTCGTTCTGTAAAGCTAAAACAAGTAAAGAATTACAAACAAAAGCACAAGGGCTCAAATTTTATTGATAAGATGAAGATCAGCCAAACGCGTGATTCCAAAGAGTATATACAAAGTTAGAAAATGGTAATTTACAGGGAAAAGGGCTATGTTGAAACATAACGACCACTATCCTTCTACCAACTTTGAGTTCGGGACATCCTGAGCTTCCGTCGAAGATGACCTTTGACTGGAGATTTCCTCCGATAGATGATGTTGTAACTGCTGCTGAGGGACTTGCCTCTGTTGAACATAGTTACTTGCCATTATCCCTAATTTTTTCCTGGATTGTACTATGAGATTTCCAATCCATCGGGATGATTTTTTTTTCATGTCTCTAACTTTTTCCTGGACCGCCCTTTCGGGTTTTCAATCCACCAAGACGTTTTTTTTTTATTTTTAGGCGAAGTATTTCTTGACTACATCAACATTCGTGGGGTAGGCAAATTCCTCTCCGTCCATGGTTGCAAGTCTCAAGGCGCCGCCTGAGAAAGCTTTCGTGACCACATAGGGGCCATCATAATTTGGGGTCTATTTGCCCCGAGAGTCAGTGAGAAATGATTGTATCTTCTTGAGCACGAGGTCTCCTTTTCTGAAAATACGAGGTCGGACCTTTTTGTCGAACGCCCTTTTCATTCTCTGTTGATATAACTGACCGTGGCATAGTGCCGTGATTCTCTTTTCTTCGATCAGGTTCAGTTCATCGTGTCGACTTTGACACCATTCAGCTTCGGTGAGCTGAGCTTCCATCAATACCCGAATTGATGGGATCTCTACTTCTATGGGGAGCACTGCTTCCATGCCATATACTAGAGAGAAAGGGGTTGCCCCTGTTGAAGTGCGGATAGATGTTCGATAACCGTGAAGAGCAAAGGGTAGCATTTCGTGCCAATCTTTATAGGTTACAACCATCTTTTGAACGATCTTCTTGATGTTCTTGTTAACCGCCTCTACTGCTCCGTTCATCTTGGGTCAGTAGGGAGATGAGTTATGGTGTTCGATCTTAAACTCTGCGCATAACTCTTTCATCATCTTATTGTTCAAGTTAGATCCATTATCAGTAATGATCTCGCTTGGAACACCATAACGGCAGATGATATTGTTTTTGATAAATCGGACCACCACTTGTCGGGTTACATTGGCGAATGACGCTGCTTCTATCCACTTGGTGAAGTAGTCAATGGCTACTAGGATGAACCGATGTCCGTTTGAAGCCTTGGGCTCAATCATGTCGATTCCCCATATGGAAAATGGCCACGGGGAAGAAAGACCTTTGAGATGTGATGGCGGTACATGAATTTTGTCGGAGTATATCTGACACTTGTGACACCTCCTCATGTACTTGTAGCAGTCGGATTCCATGGTCAACCAGTAGTACCCTGCTCTCAGAACTTTTCTCGTCATTGTATGTCCGTTGGCATGAGTGCCAAAGGATCCTTCATGAATTTCTTTCATGAGCATGTCTGCTTCTGGTCTGTCGACACATCGGAGCAAGACCGTGTCAAAATTTCTCTTATAAAGAGTGTCACCGCTCAGGAAGAAGTTTCCAGCCAATCTTCTGAGGGTTTTCCTGTCTTTTCTGAGTGCCCCGGATGGGTACTCTTGTTTCTGAAGGAAGCATTTGATATCGTGATACCAAGGTCTGTCGTCTATGACTGCTTCAATCGCGAAGATGTAAGTGGGCCGTTCAAGGCGCATGATATCGATCTTAGGCATGTCATTCCATCGACCTACACTAATCATGGAAGAGAGAGTGGCTAATGCATCAGCCATGTGATTCTCATCACGAGGGATGTGATGAAAGTCGACTCTGTTGAAGAAGGGTAACAACCTTCTTGCATAGTCTTTGTAAGGAATCAATCCTGATTGGTATGTGTTCCAATCTCCTTTTATCTGGTTAATAACCAGGGCTGAATCACCGTATACGTCCAAGTTTTTGATCCTTAAATCAATCGCTTCTTCGAGACCCATGATACATGCTTCGTATTCGGCCTCGTTGTTCGTACATTTGAACGTAAGTCTATAAGTGAAAGGAATGTGGGTACCCTGAGGGGTAACAATGATTGCCCCAATTCCGTTTCCATAATGATTGACTGCTCCGTCAAAGATAAGTCCCCACTGGGAACCCGGTTCTGGCCCTTCACTGGGTAGCGGTTCATCGCAATCTTTCATCTTTAGATACATGACATCTTCGTCTGGGAAGTCAAACCCGATTGATTCTTGATCGTCAATCGGTTGATGAGCCAAATAATCGGCTAAAATACTTCCTTTAACGGCTTTCTGAGCATGGTACTCTATGTCATATTCTGATAGTAACATCTGCCAACGAGCAATCCTTCCCGTGAAAGCAGGTTTTTCGAAAACGTACTTGATTGGATCCATTTCGGAGACCAACCAAGTAGTATGACGAATCATGTACTGGCGAAGACGTCTGGCTGCCCAAGCCAAAGCGCAACAAGTTTTCTCAAGCATTGTGTACCGAGTCTCGCAGTCGGTGAATTTCTTGCTTAGATAGTAAATGGCAGACTCTTTCCGTTTAGTTTCGTCTTGTTGGCCAAGTACACATCCCATTGAGTCCTCTAGGACTGTGAGGTAAATGATCAGTGGTCTTCCTTCCACTGGAGGTGATAGGATCGGAGGATTCAACAGATATTCCTTGATACTGTCGAAGGCAGTTTGGCAATCTTCTGACCAAACGTAATCCTGGTTCTTTTTGAGTAATTTGAAAATCGGCGCACATGTCGCGGTCATAAGGAATATGAATTTGGAGATGTAGTTCAAACGTCCCAGGAATCCTCTGACTTGTTTTTCAGTTTTTGGAGAAGGCATTTCTTGAATAGCCTTGACCTTGTCATGATCAACTTCAATTCCTTTCTGGCTGACGATGAACCCTAGTAATTTCCCCGAACGGACACCGAAGGTGCACTTGTTGGGATTCAAGCGGAGCTTGAATTTTCTTAGACGTTCGAACAATTTTGACAGATGTTCAACGTGCTCATCCTCTGTTCTTGATTTTACAATCAAATCATCGACATATACCTCGATTTCTTTGTGTATCATGTCATGAAACAGAGTAGTCATGGCCCTTTGATAGGTTGCCCCGGCATTCTTCAAACCGAACGGCATTACCTTGTAACAAAAGGTACCCCATGGGGTAATGAACGAAGTTTTCTCCATGTCTTTCGGCGCCATTTTGATCTGATTATAGCCCGAGAATCCATCCATGAAGGAGAATACTTTGAACTTTGTTGTGCTGTCAACCAGCATGTCAATGTGTGGTAAAGGAAAGTCGTCCTTCGGACTTGCCTTATTTAGATCTCTGTAATCAACACACATTCTGACCTTTCCATCCTTTTTGGGAACGGGTACGATGTTGGCTAACCATTGAGGATATTCAGATGTAGCGAGGAAACCCGCGTCGATCTGTTTCTGTACCTCCTCTTTGATTTTGATGGCCATGTCCGGGTGAGTCCGTCTCAACCTTTGCTTTACTGGCGAACATTCCGATCTTAGCGGTAAGTGATGTTCCACGATGCTGGTATCCAACCCTGGCATATCCTGATAGGACCAAGCGAATACATCGGGGAATTCTTTGAGAAGCTTTATCAAACTTTCTTTGACAGTTGGACTGAGCAGTGCTCCGATCCTGATTTCTTTTCTCTCTTTTTCTGAACAAAAGTTTACCGTTTCCAACGGCTCTTTGTGAGGTTCAATGGACCTTTCGTCTTGTCTGAGTAGTCGGGAGATCTCTTCTGGAATTTCGTCGTCATTTTCTTCTTCAGTCTCAAATACCGGGAACTCAAAGTTGGGAGAAGGCATCGGATCGTATGTTTCAACGGGGTATAAAACAAGCAATCTGCATGACGTGATGATTCGTGTTTAGAAGAGATAGAGAAAATGCAAGTGTGTGCAGTGTATTTATTTTACTACTTGTTTTTATTTTTGAATGTTTTTTAGGATTACCATTTTCTGAAAAAATAAAAAAGAGAAAACAGCAATTAATGCGGAAATTACAGAACGACGTTATTTTATTAATGAACAAGTCGAATCTTGAAACCACAGCCCTATAAAACAAAACTCACTCGCTCTGGGCAAAGCGAAGAGGGAAATTTACAAAAAGCGAGCCCTATCAAAACATCTGTTTCACCTGGGCAGGGTGAAAGGTTAAAGATGGCAATTACTTCGACCGACGAACGACCTTCGGTACCTCAACGGCAACCCATTGGCAGCGAAAACCCCGGTGAATCACAAAGTCTGACACCTTCCTTGATTTGTCTTCAGAAATGACGCTGATTTCTGGTGGAGTAGGATCATTGGAATCTGTCTCCCAAGCAGAGTTGTCGTAGGAGGATTCCTCTGTTGCATTTTGCATAGCATTTGTGCTCTCAGCTGTATCTCCCCATCCAGTTGACTGGATATCTTCGAGCCTGATACGAGAGCTTTCGGGAGCAGTGTACTTGACCATAAAGTCGTATTTTCCACTTGGTTGTCCCAAAGTGTCCCAAACTTCTTTGGAACTGGAGAAGTCATCCCTCTCGATGACGTTGACCTCAGGAAAAGCATAGTTGATGAATTCTAGTCCTGCAAATGTTGCGAATTCATCTTCATGTTGAGTAGTTTCCGAATGACCTGAGTGTTGATCCCATGACATAGCGGGGACATAGGTATTCTGTTCAATGATGCTCAGCTGAGTTTCATCATTCGGCTGACCTTCTTGCCCCAAATCTCCTGGATAAGGTTGCCACATTGGCAGACCATCCATTGGGCCATAGTAGTTGTTGTCAAAATTGTCTTTCATCGGAGTGTCTTCCTCTAATGAATTTGGCGGAGCACGACATCCTTCCGGATCACAATCTCCGTAGATCATTTCGACATCTGATCTTGGTATAAATCTCGGACTTTCTGTAAGAAAGCAAAAAGGCATAGGCACCTCTTCCTGAGACATATAGTCGTCCTTGTTAAGGTAGGACTTCCATTCTTCACCTGTGTCAGAGGGATCTTCCTCATTGATAGCATGAACTGTCTGAGACACTGGGTGAAGAAAACCTCCACTGTGGAAGAAGTTTTGAAGGGGATGAAGACTTTCATCGTTGGCGGCTGTCTGAGTACAGGTCGCAGAAAAACCAAGACCCTTCTTTATTTTATTGTCAGTGGGAATGACAAGCTGTCCCCATCCTTTTGTATCGGTACTCTCGACCGCTTTGATAGCATCTTTGTATGAGGAAATCGAAGTTCCTTCTTCGGATTGATCGTTCTTGCTCACTGATAGTGCTTGGAACTGAGTTCTAATAACCTCCTCGGGTTCTACACAAGCAGATGATGATAGGTTACTCACAAGCAAGGCTTGTTCCCCACAAACCGTGACAATTTGATCGTTCTTGACGAACTTTAGCTTTTGGTGGAGGGTTGAAGTAACCGCTCCAGCCTGATGTATCCAAGGTCTTCCTAATAAACAACTGTATGTTGCCCGGATGTCCATGACCTGGAAAGTGGTTTGGAAAGTGTGAGGACCAATAGTTATGGGAAGATCAACTTCGCCGATAACTGTTTTTCTGGATCCGTCGAATGCTTTGACGACGACCTCGCTGACTCTCATCGGAGGGCCCTTAAATGATAATTGCGTCAAAGTGGACTTCGGCATAACATTCAGGGCTGACCCTGTGTCTACCAGTACATTGGCTAAAGCATCGCCCTGGCAGTTAACTGTAATGTTGAGCGCCATGTTATGACGACGACCCTCTTCAGGTAATTCCTCATCACTAAATCCCAAATTATTGCAGGAAGTGATGTTAGAGACAATGCTATCGAATTGTCTGATTGTTACATCCTGTTCCACAAAGGCTTGCTCCAAGACTTTCTGTAGAGCCTCTCTGTGTGCTTCTGAACTGAGTAACAGTAATAATACTGAGATCTTTGAAGGAGTCTGTAACAGTTGATCAACAATGTTATATTCACTCCTTTGGATGAGCTTTAGCATCTCATCTTTGTCTTTTGAAAAGTCGGGATTACCAGATTGACTGACTGGTGGATCAGGAATTTTCGCCTGAAGATCCTTTTCTTTGTTGGATTCTCCAACCCCTCGGTTGAAGATTCGACTGCTCCGTGTTACACGACTGATGTCTGCAATATTCACGACGGAGGGTAATGGAATTTCCTTTCCATTCTCGATTATTGTTGCACCGTATTTGTAAGGGATTGCCTTAGCTGATTCAAACGGTTGTGGCCCCGGTAGATAGATGACTATGGGAACCTTCTGATTTTTCTGACCATCATAAGTAATCTCGATCCGTTCCTGGTTGGGAACTTTAGATTCGTCAAGTAGAGGAATGATGGCAAAAACATCCCTGGTCCTGTGATGACCAGAGATCGTGACAACATCCTCAACTTGATCGGCAAGGTAGTTCGGCGTCCAGTTGATGGGTCCAGAACCTGGATATGGACGAATTTCTCCATGATCGACCTGACCCTGAAGAGCTGCTCTCACAAGGTAACACCCTTGGTTACTTTCCGAACAGACGCTACAACTGTCATAGTTGTGTGGTGGCACCTGGCCACGCCCACTTTGAATACAATGTAACCTCACTAGGTTACCTTTCATTGATCGGACATCCTGACTTTGACGACGAGTAGGATTCCTGTTATTGATACTAATCTGCTGAGTATCTTCGTCCATATAGATTGGCATCCACCAGTGATTTAACAAGTGCTGAAGTGCCTCCTAGACAAGGGTACAACCTCGATCGTTTTCGCAACCCGCTTTACAATTTTGATAGTCATGTGATATTAAGAATCCAAGTCGGACCTGCTCAGCATGTAACTCTACCAGGTTGGTATTCATCACGCGAATGTCAAAGATCTGAACCATGTTGATTTGATAGGAGTTCCTATCATGGTAGTCTTGGATCCATCCAAGATCCATCTGACGCTGGAGGGCCTCTTGTATGAAAGAGCATCCCTATTTTTTTACCGAGCAAATCAGACAGGAACTGTAATCGTGCCGCGGCAGATTATGATACTGGCTTTGCCTTGAGTGCATCACCACCAAGTTGACATTCATCGCACGGATGTCGTGGTTTTGAATGACGTTGGAATTCGTGTAAACCATGTTAACTCCACGAACTCGGTGCTCTTGGATCCATCCAAGATCCATTTGTTCCTGTAGAGCTGATTGCACTACCGAACATCCTTGGTTATCTTTAGAACAGATATCACACTGGTGATAATTATGAGGTGGCACATGGCCATATCCACTCTGTCTACAATGCATCTTGACCAGATTGGTCTTTAACAAGAGTACATCGTGAATTTGATACACATTGTTAGTCTCTTTCTCAATCAGATTGACTGCAGCTTTCTCGTGTTGAGGCAGCGGGTTCGTAAGAACATTAGGATTCGTATCTTTGAAAGATAAGAGCTCGCTCCTAACAAGCTTTTGCACGTCGGATTTGAAATTGAGACAAGTCTCAATGTTATGCCCTGAACCTCCTTGATGATAAGGGCATGTTTGATCCGCTTTAAACCAAAAAGGCGGATTTTTCGAAACTGAAAGGGGAGACTTAGTCTGAATGTGCCCCTTAGCCAGCAGTAGCGGAAACAGCTCTGCGTACGTTACGGGTATAGGATCAAATCCTGGTGGCCGTGTTGTACGGTTGTTGTTATATGGAGGACGAGCCTGCTGAAGAGGCTGTTGTGTCCTTTGTTGGTCAGGTTGGATCTGCGCAACCTGAGGTTGATACATAGGAACGGGCGCGGGGCCGATAGCAGGAGTAACAGCTGCTACTGACTGATAACGACGCCTTTGCTTTCCGAGAGAGATATTCCCAATATCTTGCTCTTTTTTCTTAGGGAGAGCACTACCATATTTTTTAGTACCGCTCGTTGATCCAGTGTCTTTTACCAAACGTCCTTCTCGGACGGCTTCCTCAAGACGTACGCCCATGCCGACCATTTCGGTGAAATCACTGGGCGCACTGGCAACCATTCGATCATAGTAAAATGAGCTTAAGGTCTTTAAGAAGATTTTTGTCATCTCTTTTTCCTCAAGAGGCGGACAAATTTGAGCGGCAATTTCACGCCACCTTTGAGCGTACTCCTTAAAGGTTTCCTTGTCCTTTTGTGACATTGATCTGAGTTGATCTCTGTCGGGTGCCATGTCCAAATTGTATTTGTATTGTTGGACGAAGGCAGTACCAAGATCTCTGAATGTACTGATCGTAGTACGGTTTAAACCCATGTACTATTTGAGTGCGGCACCGATTAAACTATCCTGGAAGTAGTGAATCAGCAGGTCCTGATTCTCCGTCTAAGCTGACATCCGCCGAGCGTACATCACCAGATGGCTCTGAGGGCAAGAGTTACCCTTGTATTTTTCAAAGTCGGGCACTTGGAACTTGTGTGGGACTTTCACATTTGGGACCAAGCAGAGGTCTGCGGCGTCCTTCCCAAATAGATCCTGACCGCGAATGGCTTGCAGCTCTTTCTGCATTTCCAAGAACTGTTCCTGGAATTCATCCATTCTGTCAAGCATAGTTTCCTTCTTACCAGAAGGTGTCTATGGAATCTGTCCTTCCGGGACAGTGTGCACCACAGGGGGTGGTACCGTGACTACGGCAGTAAGTCTTGGTGCCTCCCGAAGTTTGTAACCTTCAGGAGTCTTCAGTATGCCCCTAGCATCTTCGCTTTCCCGAAGTTTGTAACCTTCAGGACCAGCGGCTTCTGTTGCGATTCCCTGATCTTCAGTGATCGGCGGAACATATCCTTCCGGGATATAGTTAACAGGCATGCCCCAAGGACGATCTTTCGGCATCTGATACCTAGGATCATACTTTTCTATGATGGGCGTTGAGGTGATCTCTGAGATCACAGTTCTTTGTAGCTGAGCTTCTGCCATGGCTTACATGTCGTTATGAAGCTTTCTCATATCCTATCTCAGAGCGTCGATCTCTTCTTTCAACTCTCTGTTTTCTTCCTCAAGATCATCCATCCTTTTCTGACGATTGGCCCGAGTATTATACGAATGAGACAGTTTGACTCTAGAATCGAGACACAAACGTGAGATTCGTAGGGAAGAAGAATACGCAATGTGAGAATGATGAATGCAATGATTATATTAATTGTTGTTTTTTTTTTGTTTAATCAAAATAAACTTCGACAATTAGATTGCAAATATCAAACAGTGGGGAAACCCCTTTCTATTGAAATTCAAAGGATTACAGAAATGGAAATACAGTAGATTACAAAGTGCAGAAACAGAAACCTAAACTAATGGGTCCCGAGTCCTCTCTGAGGAGAAACCGGGTGCTGATTCTGGTATCTTCCTTTTCTTTGACCGGGGCGCTTGGGCCGTTGTCGGGTTGTCATTCCTTTGCCAAGTGAAAGGAGTGAGCAAATTCCTTTGGCCATCTTGATTCTCTACAGCATGCTGCTCAAAAATTTCAATCAGAGCATCTTTCTCTTTTAGTAGTTGCTGTATTTGGATACACTCTACGTCGAGGGTGCGGTACTTGTTCTTCCAAGATCTTCTGTCCTTTTGAACTTTGTTGAGAGTAACCTGAAGCTTTTCAGTTTCCGTCATGAAGTACATGACAGTTTCCCTTGGTGGAAGAATTCCGTAACGAGGATAAGGCATTTTTAGCTTGAGAGCTCTAGTTTGTACCCAATGGAGATAAGGCTCCATCGAGACACAGTCCGGTTTTCCCAGAGACTCTCGTCCTTTCTTATGAACCTGTTTCCAAGCTTGCACTATTTCCATCTTTAGTGCTCTGTCACTTTCTCCTTCTTTGAAGAAAAGACCTTCCAGATGAACACCCAGTGGGATGTGTCTCATCGGGTATCCAAATTGACGAAGAACTAATATCGGATGATAGTTGATTCCTCCTTTAGTTCCTATGAGGGGTACGCTGGGGAAGTTTCCACAACGGTCAATGATTCTGATTCCCTCATAAATCCTATTACACCAATCTATATCGGAATTGGTGAGAGACATGATCTTCTGCGACCAACGTAAGACACTCTTGCAATCCCAAAAAGCAGCAGACTTGGGCAAGTGAGAGATAAACCATTTGTAAAGCAGAGGTACACAGCATGTGATCTCCCCTCCGCTGTACAAATTTCCCAAGTGTACAGAATGATACGCATCTGCGAGCAAAGTCGGCACAGGGTTTCCAATGAGAAAAACCTTAATAGCGTTGATATCGACGAAGTTATTGATGTTGGGAAACAAAAATAACCCGTAGGTGAGCAAGACAAAGATGCTTTCAAAAGCAGTCCCGTTCCCTATACTAGCGAAGTATAGAGCCTTTTTTGTCAAGAACTGGGCTGGCAAACCTTGGATGCCACCCTTAGTGGTCATGTGAGTCCTGACCTCAGACTCGTCCAAATGAATTGCTATTGCAATAGTCTGATTCTTTGGAATTTCTTCCAGTCTAGAAAATGGAGCTCGATCAGTAATGTGTAGATCAATCAGATGAGAATACTCCTCCAGCGTTGGTGATAGCTGGTAATCCGGGAATGTGAAACAGTGATATATCGGATCGTAGAATTGAATGAGCGCGTCCATGATTCCCTCAATCACATGGACTCTTAACAGTGGTAGCAAACCACCGTGCTTGGCTCTGAAAGCCTCTGGGTTAACGATCATCCTTGCTAACCTTCTCAAATCCCCTAGTTTTGGAACCTTGAAGGTATACTGGCGAGTTCTCCTTCTACCGAAATCCATTAGCGTAATCTTTTTCTCTGATATTTGCAATCACAGTCTTAGTTTAATTTGAAAAACAGAGAGACTAGAAGAGAAAGTTTTTTTTGAGTGTTTTAATGTTTTATTAAATGGATGCATGAATGCAGCACACAAAAACATAGAAAAAACATGGGGTCAGAGGGTCGTTGTCATGAAGTCAAGGCTCTACCCATCCCCAAAGGTTTATACTAGGGTGATTTTTGTACCTATACTCATTATCATCAGCTCCTCCCAGGAAGGCAGACAACAAGCGGATCGCCAGCGAGTTGTGTGCAATCTTAGAGTAAGTGCTATTCACCGAGAATAGATCACCAGCCTCAAATGAGGGTAGTATCGTGTAACAACTATTTCTGATAGTTTCCGCACTACAAAAGGGTTTGGCTCCTCAGCTTCTCAGACTTAACAACCGGCCCATTGGCTAGAAGAGTGAATGGGTTGCGTTGGTCAGCCTCCACTGAGGTTGATGGTCGACCCCGTCGCCATCACTTATCTTAAGTGTATACTCATTCTTTCCACATACGGCATCACCCGCATTCCCATTAGCAGAAAAATAAACATGTATAGCAATTAGGAAAAGCAGTATATATATTTGTCCTAATCATCCTAGACTTATAAAGCTAAGAATCCTAAGTTCCTGACAGAAATGGCTCCCCGGCTGAGTTACCACTCTGTAGTTTTTCACACAAGAGGTGAAAAGGAAGACCATGCCTAGATCTAACTTTGAAAGGCCCCACGGTGGGCGCCATTTTTCTGTAGCGAGCGATTTTGGACGCGGTTCTTAAGCGCTGGTCGCTCTCTGCGGTTTGAGCTTTGACTACAGGTCGATTCATTTTTTATCCTATTGTGAGCTGAATAAGGAAGGGAAATAGATGTCTCCAATTAACCCTGCTTTGCATACTGAGTTTAAACAGCGGTCTGTTAGGTTACGGATGCAATCAATGTGGTGGGGCCTTTTCTTATGCTATTTTGACAGAATGGTTTCTGGCGGGGAACAAGGATTAGGATGTTAGGACTGATGCTTTTGAATTACTGCTTTTAATTGATGGAGATATGGGATTTGGGTTTTTTGTTTAGTGTGCTCGCTAAGATTTTTCTTTCAATCTTATGCCTACGTATTCCCGTTTACCGAAACAGGGAAATCAGAGCGTTCGTAGTTCCTCCTATTCTATGGGAGGAAATGGGTGTTTTTGGTGTCTTGTTTAAAGCCCAAGACGTGAAGCGAAAGGTGGTTTGTATTAGCATCTCATTTGCATCATGTCATAGCATGTGCATTTCCTCTCTGTCTTCGTCTTATGTCGCTGTTTTCCCTTCAGAATCATCTTTGAATCGTCACCAGAGCCCAAACTCGACAAAGGATGTCTGAACAGTACTGTGAAATGGACAGAGTCAATAATGAATTGAGTGAGCTCCGAGGAGGAATAGGGCAGATTCTGGAAGCTATTCAAGTTATGAGAGCAAAGATGGATACACAAGCGACAGTGGTCTCTGAGATTATCACTACAACCGTAGAACCTCCCGTTACTATTGTGAACCCCACTTTGGGCATGCCTTTTAACTTCATACGTGCTCCGGCCGTCACGTCTACTCAACAAGCTATTCCTTTGGTTAATGAGGCTTTTCAAGCTATTCCTACCTTCACTCCAGCAGCAATGCAAGCTCAAGTGCACCCAGTTTTTCAGAACCCACATCCGGTTTATGATTATGTCAATATGCCTGAAGAAGGAGATAATCGACATGAAAGGCTGAAGGAAAGTGTAGAGACAATGCAGAGGAAATTGGAAGCAATGGAAAGGATCAATGTATTTAATACTAATGCTAAGGACATGTGCTTAGTCTCAGGCATGGTAATTCCACCCAAGTTCAAACTACCCAATTTCAACCTATACTCAGGTGCGACTTGTCCTAAGTCGCATTTGGTCATGTATTACCGACAAATGGCTGCATTTATGGATAATGATAAGTTGATGATCCACTGCTTCCAAGATAGTTTGAAAGGAGCTGCTGCAAAGTGGTATTTGACTTTGGATCAATCTAGGATCCGATGTTTTCAAGATGTATCTGATGCTTTTGTAAAGCATTACAAATATAACATGGACCTCGCGCCAAATCGCAGACAATTACTGAGTATGTCACAGCGCGATACCGAGTCCTTTAAAGAGTATGCACAAAGATGGAGAGAGTTGGCTTCATAGGTAGAGCCACCTTTATCTGAAAAAGAGTTAATTGATTGGTTTGTCGACACGGTGAGACCACAATTCTACGAAAGGATGATCAGTAGCGTGTCTGCTAATTTTTCTTATATTGTGATTGTGGGGGTTAAAGTATAGCTTGGTCTGAAGAATGGAAAAATGACCAAGAGAGCTGGTGGTCCGAGCGACGATGCCAAGAAATCCTTCAAAAGGTAAGGAGATACCAGTGTGGTGATGACAAACAAAAAGAAGAAAAATCAGTTCTGGAAACGTCAGCAGCAACAATAGTGTTATTCTGTTCAGCAACCTTATGTGGCCACCATCGCGCCAACATTCAACCACTAAGCTTATATTTATCAGTCGGTTCCTCAACCACCAGTGTATCAACGAGCGCCCAACGCTCCTGCTTATCCACAACAGACTCAAGTTTCTCGTCAGAATATTCCAGGTAAAAGACAGGGTAGAAGGCCTCCGATTCCTCCCATTCCTATGACGTATACAGCATTGTATCCGGCTTTGGTGCAACAAGGATTAATAAATACAAGGTCATCAGGCCCACCTCCTGATCTGCTTACACCTTCTTACAATCCCAACGCTCATTGTGCATTTCATGAAGGTGCACCAGGCCATAATTTAGAAGGTTGTTTTGCTTTGAAGCATATTGTGAAGGACTTAGTGGAGAGAAACATTTTGTCTTTCGATGGCTCCCAGCCTAATATCAAGAACAATCCTTACCCACTCATGAGATAAGTAATGCTGCAGAGGATGTATCAAGACAAAGATGGATTAGGGGTCTGTGATTGAACTCCTCTTTGATTTTCTGTATTTGATTCCCTAAAGATGGAAATCTTTTGGCTGTTTCAGCAATTTTATTGTATTTCCTTTGCACTTTGAATTTGTATTTTCTTATACGCTTTGTTGTACTTTCAAATTAGCAAGGTTAATGAAATGTTTTGTGCATCTTTTGGATTAAGTCCATTCGTTTCACTCATATACTTTTATCGCCACACAAAAAAATATAATAATATCTTCATCCTGTTTCTTTCCATTTATCGGTTTGTCGTTAAGCAAAGATTGGGGAGGATGATGAAAACCTCGTGTTCATAATTGTTGTGGAATGCTGCCGATTCAACCCTGCCAATGATATAAGGCATTGTTTCAATTCCTAAATACTGGAGAAATAAGGAAGATAATCCCTTGTTAACCCTTCGAGCCTAGAAGTAGGAGCTTCCTTTTCTTGCACAAAAAAAAACCCTTAAATCTCAACCTTGGGGCAGGGTAGTTCTCAGTTTAACTTGGTTATGCAATCGAATGCAAGCGCTTCATGTAAGGCGCCAGTCATCTCTCTCAACTATCATCAATTCATTCCTAGTCTATAGTGTAGCGAGCGATTTTGGGCGCGGTTCTTAAGCGCTGGTCGCTCTCTGCGGTTTGACCTTTGACTACAGGTCGATTCATTTTTTATCCTATTGTGAGCTGAATAAGGAAGGGAAATAGATGTCTCCAATTAACCCTGCTTTACATACTGAGTTTAAACCGCGGTCTGTTAGGTTACGGATGCAATCAATGTGGTGGGGCCTTTTCTTATGCTATTTTGACAGAATGGTTTCTGGAGGGGAACAAGGATTAGGATGTTAGGACTGATGCTTTTGAATTACTGCTTTTAATTGATGGAGATATGGGATTTGGGTTTTTTTTTTAGTGTGCTCGCTAAGATTTTTCTTTCAATCTTATGCCTACGTATTCCCGTTTACCGAAACAGGGAAATCAGAGCGTTCGTAGTTCCTCCTATTCTATGGGAGGAAATGGGTGTTTTTGGTGTCTTGTTTAAAGCCCAAGACGTGAAGCGAAAGGTGGTTTGTATCTTGTTCAAAGCCCAAGATGTGAAGCTGAAAGGTCTATTTGTGTCTTGTTCAAAGCCCAAGACGTGAAACTGAAAGACCTCGACTTTAGAGAGAATTTGTCATCTCTAAAGAGGGGGAAGGAGAATTACTTTAACTGGGATACGCGGATCCGAGCAATGCCATAATTTCCGAAGAAAGGGTTTTAACCTGAAGGAGAAGACTTTAACTCAGTGTAGAGCAATGCCATCTTTCCTTAGGAATTTCTCATGCTAAAAGAGGGACAGTGGCATGGATATAGATGATCCAGAGGCTTGCCGCTTACAGCGATTAGATGAAAGGAAAGGAGTTGTTGATGTTTGTGTACTGTGAACGAGGCACAGCTTTGATGCTAAAAGGTTGATTAGATCAACCAGTGGTTTTCTTATACAAAGCCTAAGAGGAGGCTAATTTCCGCTAGGAAAATCATTATACAAAGCCTAAGAGGAGGCTATTTTGTGTCTCGTACAAAGCCCGAGAGAGAGGCTAAAAGATTTTGACCCGACGATGGAGTCTTTGTGTCTCGTACGAAGCCCGAGATGGAGGCTTTTGTTTGTTTGACTCAACGAGGGAGTCTTTATGTGTCTCGTACGAAGCCCGAGAGAGAGGCTAAAAGTTTGACTCAACAAGAGAGTCTTTGATACTCAACAAGAGAGTGTTTTTGTATCTCGTACGAAGCCCGAGATGGAGGCTAAAGGTTTGTTTCAGTTGAGTGACAGATCCAATATACTGATTTTAAAAGAGAAAATCAGTTCTTATATGAGCAACACTGTACTCAGGGATTTGATTTGAGGATCAGGGATATTTCCTTCTCTTTGAGGAAACGGGAAATCCAAAGGGTATTGAGACTGTCCGAGTCTGCGGGTTTCCTTCCTATTTAACGAAGGGGGTCACTTGAGAATGTCTTTGAGACTCAAGGAAGTTAGACTGTCCAAGTCTAGAGTTTTTTTCTTTTGTACTATGCTATGAGAAACAGTAGTAGACTCTATGAAAGGACTGTTCTATGAGGATGACTAGGTTCTGTTCCTATACCTCTAGGAGGTCGTCGGGACAATTTGTACGAAGCCCAAGAGGAGGCTATCATTCCCGAAGGAAGAGATCATTATACGAAGCCTAAGAGGAGGCTGTGAATACTTCTAAGAAGTCGTAGTGTCCTTGAATAATGCCCAAGAGGAGGCCGATGCTTTTAAGAAGCCCGTGGGTCTATCATCTCCTTTCCATTAGGAGAGATAACTCTTTTAAAGATAAAAACCACTGGTAAACGTGCGAGGTTTACTATCCAGCGACTTTTAGCTTTTGAAGAGGGTTCCTTAGTTAAGGTCCAAGATTATGACCGTAGTGGGTACCCAAACTCCGAGACATTCAAGGCAAGCTATCCACAAGGAATAGATCAAGTCAGGAAAGTTCGAGAATTTGGAAGAAACTCAAAGATGCCATTCACGGAGAATACATTCATCTTGGGGAGTAGAGCTTCTTGACGATTCCTAAGGAGGACAGCCGAAGAGAAGACTATATCTGGTGCTCCTATTGGGGATCTAGGCGTCTATTTCTACGAATAAATGAAACGGCGTCACCTAGTTCTAGACGTAGTTACTGGGGAAACTCGAAATATCTATACTATTATTACACAGTAGATATGAGTTTATTAAAGGAGACTTACAGTGAGCAACCCCACAATACAGTTATGTATATATGAGTTTGTGAAAGGAGACTTACAGTGAGCAGCCCCACAATATAGTTTATAATATGAAAGCAGTAGATGAAAGCGATAACCACTTACTCGGTTGTAGTGCTTCCATGCTGTTTGGTTAGTTGTTCAACAAAGAAAGATTGAAAACAACAGTATATTCAAAATCAAAGGAGAAAGTGCTTTGAAAAAGAAAGATTTTGGGCTTACATCTCAAGGAGAGGCCCAGGGTTTTATCAGTGAGCACACTGTTTGACTTTGTACAGCGGGACTTATACAAGTGACTGGGGCCCAAAAAGGTTTTCTGTACAAAGGGATGGGTCTTACACTCTCTCAAGAGGCCCAAAAAGGTTTAAAGAAAAAAGAGTGGGGCTTATAACACGAGGGTAGGCCCAAATGATTTTTCGTTTAAAAATGGCGATCGCGCCGAGGTTTTCTTTTAACGCAGAGGGACTTATGCAATAAGTGAGGCCCAAAATGTTTTGGTTAAAAGGGGGATTGGGTCTTACACTCTAATAGAGGCCCAAAGTGTTTTGAATGGGTCTTATAGCTCAAGGAGAGGCCCAGATGATTTTTATTTTTAAACGGGCGACGATCGCGCCGTTTACTTGTACAGAGGGACTTATACAATGAGTGAGGCCCAAAAGGTTTTTGTACAAGGGGGGATGGGTCTTACACTCTCTCAAGAGGCCCAAAAAGTTTTGAAAGTGATTTATGAGGGTTGAATTAATCCAAAACCCTAATTTGTTTTCAAAATGTATTTAATTGAATAAAAATTCAATTAAAATGATCAAAAATTGTTTAACACATGGAAAACAAATTCTGATCTTGGATTAATGCTTCAAAAATTAGGTATTAACCTACAAAATAATTAGAAAGCATTAAAAGTTGCAAAATCAATGTAGAAAAAATATTTAAAATGTCAAAAACAATTAAAATATTAATTCTTTGCAAAAATATCAATTATATGAAATAAATAATATTTTTGGGATTTTTTGTGAAAATAAAATATTTTAACATTTTTGTGAATTATTAAAAAAAGAATCAACTCAAAATCATTAAAACTCAGAGAGAAATTAATTTTTGAATCAATTAAACAAAATCACAAAATTCAAATATTTGAATTTCTAAAAATGGCGCCAAGAACAAGCTGAAGAACACGCGCGTGTTCTTGGTTTCTCATATTTGCATTTTCTATCCAATCTCCATGAATACGTAATCATACCATGCAATCCACATATCATTATGCTCGCCTCAACCTCACGATCATGTCTATGTACTTTAATTTCATTTAAATTAAACATATAACAAGAAATCACGAAGAGACCTCAAGAACCCTAATTTCTGCATGAAGGCTAGGATTTTTGATACACGATTCAAACAATGCAATTAATTGAGGGAAAACACTCCATGCATGATTATGAACATATGGCCAAATTATTGTGCGAGGAAATATGCATAGATTGAGAGATGACCAAGTATGTGCTTACCTCCAAGTCGTGACAGCAAGTTCAAAGTGATTTTTGATTTGGAGGTGTTACAGATGAGTGGTGATGATCTGAACAGCTTCCCTACACCCTATGGATTGTGTTTCGATGGTTGGACTTGATTGAAATTGGCTGGATCATTTTGTGGTACCTCAGCTGCACTTTGGTTAAAACCTTGAGCAACCAGCTGGTGATTTTGTGAAATTGATGTTTCAGAAGTAATCTAAGTGTTTGATCAGCTCATATGTGATGTATGTGAGGTGTGTGAGTGATTGGTTTGATTGGAATTGCTCTCAAACTCAAAACCCGATAGTGACTTGCCTTAGAAGGCAAAATTGGAGTGAAAGAGGAGATTTTGAGGAAAGCATCTGTTAGATGGCTTTGGTGTACTCAAACTGGCCACAATTGAGCTCTATTTATAGTAGAGCAAGTTTGTTTTGCAAGGAATAGTGCATGGCAGCTGGTAAGTAGGTTTGGCCAATGTTGGCAAATGAAAATCCAAGTCTCCTCTAGCCATTGACTAGAGGTTAGGGCACAGAGCTTTGGTTCCCTTGGTCTTGGATAAGTCTTGACTGATTTCAGATGAGAATGGCTCAGTCCATGCCACCTTGATGGTTTCATTGAATGCCTCATTCCAAATTTGAAGTCTTGTCCCTATTTTGGCCATTCTAGGTTCAACATGTTATTTCTTGTTCCATGGACTTTGGAGACTTGGCTCAGTGATTGTCCCCTTTAGATTCAATCCTATGAGGTGTCTAAGTGGATAGGAGCAATTGAATTTGGCTGATTTTGGCAAATCGACCAAAGTTGCAAATTCTGCCTTGCCTTGACAGATTTCAGCAAGGCAACTTGGCAATGTTGTATCTCATGGTGTAGGTTGAATTTGGCAATGTTCTTGGCCATTTTTGAAAGCTCTTACATGATACAACAACTGTTTGAACAAGTTTGGTTTTGATCTCTTTTGATTCCAAGTGAAAAATCCCCCAACATTTGGCAAAAAGTGAGGCAGAATCTGACTTAGTGAAAATTTCACTAAGTGTTGGAAAAAGTGACATTTTCACTTTTCAGCCACTTTGATCACTCCATAACTCAAAATCCTTAATGAATTGGAATGAATTGTAGTTGAAATTTTTGCAGGTGATAATGAGGGCTACAAATCCATCTTTGGATGAGAAAAAATGGCCTTGTGGTTTAGGAGTTATGGTCCTCCAAAGTTGGTACCTTTGCCACTTTATTTTTAACTTAGAAAAATTTCTAAGTTTTATGGTTACCCCTTTTACAAGTTATCTCACTTTTCTTGATTTTTCTTGATGAATGATGATTCAAATCATACATTAACATCATTTTAGGGTTAAAAATCCATTTTGGTGAAAAATCTCAAAAACTCAAAGTTGACTTTTGTGCACAGTTGACTTTTTATCAGATGAATTCCAAACTGTGCAATTCTTCAGGAAATCATGTCCTTGACCTAAATCAAACTTGATGGACATGTTCCATGGGTGTCATAGGGTATATTCAATCATGTATTAGGGTTTGGGAGCATGTCCTGGTCAAAAGTCAAAGTTATAGTTGACTTTTCTCTTAAAACCCTAATTGTGGTGCAGATGAAATTGAGACTTGTTGCTCAAACTTCTTGGATCAATCCATGGTTCCAAATGGATCAATATGGTATATTAGAGACCCTCAAATCATTTCTTGAGGTCTTGGCTCATGGTTTGTCCCAAAAGTCAACTTAGGGGTGAATTAGGTCAAGAAACCCTAATTCCTGATTTTTGATGAATGCATCCCCTGAGGCAAAATTGACTTGATGCATGGGTTCATGAGGTTCCATGGAGTATATTAGGTCATGTTTTGGATCATTGCCTTGTGCCCAGATGAAAATTTCCATCTGGAGGCCCTGGTCGACCAAAACCCTAATTTGGTGACACTGTCGATCTTGAGACTTGATCCACCTAGAAGGGAGCAGCCTTGTGCTTAATCCTTGAAGTAGGAGTCCTTTTTGATCCATTGTGGATATTTAAGAGATTAGACAAGTTGAAGATCATGTCATTTCTTGATTGATCCTTTGTCTAAGCACTCAGAGAGGGCTTGAAACCCTAATTTTGATTGTATTGGATGCTCACCCATCTTTGGGGAGACTGATGAAGCATGATGGTTCATCCATATTGTGATGATGATTTTCACAATGATGGGAAATCTAAGTGGTCAAAATTTGGGGTATTACATATAGGAACGTAAACGTGTAGCTTAAGCCAACTTAGCATAGGACTGAAGTTCATCACGAAGAGTGGGTGGGTACAAATAAACTTTGAGCCTTTATCCTTTGTTTCATAAAACCGTGAACCATGCCACGTTACAACCCTTGAAAGACATAATTGAGGTAAGGTTGTTTTGAAAGTATACTACAGCAAGGTTGATTAACCTGACTCCTAATAATCTTTGATATCTGCGTGTGTTGATTACTTCATCTGTCATTCCGTAAATGACTAGATCCATTTTGTTTTTTATTTAATCACTCCACTGTGTGTGTTTCATCAATAAAACTTGATTTCAAAAGCTTGCATGAATATCGCATTGAAATTGCCAATTTTTTATGAACAATACTTGTTTGTAAAAACAAATTAAATGTCAAAGAAATCCCAACAAATGCAGCCAGCTAAGGGATTCGACTTGATAAAGGAAGCTCAATCAGGGGCAACCAAGCAGAAGGATTTGCCAATCTACCGAATCAGGGGCAAAACTCGTCAAAGTTCAAAATATTGGAATAAGTCTTCTCCAGGTCATCTTATGACAAGTATGGACTCCAGTGACCCATCAACAGGGGCAAGTTTTGTTCCCTGGTCGTTTCTACTACAGTTTGAATATTACGAATACAGTTGAACAGAGGCAGTTATGTCAAGGCTCATTAACCCCTTCAAAAGTTTGAAGACATTGAGGCATCTGGTATGCCAATTCTTCTGTAAAATCCTTTTGACTACAAACCAGTTAATCAGAGACAGTTAAGTTGAGATTCGGTAAATCTCTAAAAGGCCAATCAGTCTGGGGCATCTCTTCCCCAGTTGTCAACAACCATTCTGAAGAGCAAGTTCAAAGGCTTTGTTGTGCAAACGCCATTAATCTGGGGCAGTTACGCCAAGATCTCTCCAAGAGTTTGAAGATATTGAAACACCTTGTATGCCAGTTCTTCTATAAAATCCTCTTGTTATCGTCTTCTGACAAACCATATATCCTGGGGCAGACAAGATTTGAAGATGATCATTATGCCAGTGGGATGCAGAACTACTTTATTCTTGTGATATCCTTTACTAGCTCCCCGATAAGCTGTTACTTCAGCTAATGGATTTTTCTCCTCCAACAAAGAGATCAAGCTCATGATGACAATCCTCATGATGTTATACCTCAAGTGGAATACTCTTCTCACCAGCAAAGTTGTTGATTCTTCTTCATCCCCAGTATTGGTCCAACCTGTTGAGTTTGGCTGGGTGTTCTTTGTCGAGACGTTTCCTTCGTCTCCAGTTTCGCTTTCTGTCTGTTTTGTCAGCATAAGCATAAGCATGGCATAAGCACTCATATGCATAGCATTTTTGCATTTCCTGCTTCCTTTTTTTCTGATGTTTTCCTGTTTTTGTTCACTCTGGCGTTTTCTCCCCAAGTGACTGGGTTTGTCTATTCTCTCCAATAGAAAGTCAGCCCTAGGCATAAAGCGCCCATTCTTTTCTGAATTCCCCCACAGAGTTTGATTCTCGTGGATGATGGTTGGTTCAGTTATCTTTTCCACAGTTGGATAAGGTAAATCCCCGTTTGAGTTCATTCCTCAATGGTCGGAGTCTTGATTGACCGTTTCTTTCTAGCTTGTTCCAATATTGAACTTTGATCCCTGGCAGGTGTGGTTTTTAACCTATCTTTGAACGTGCATTTATTTTGCACTGTGTCTAGCAAAAGAATCTTTTACAGATCCTCATTGAAGACATAATTATTTCTCCAACAGTGTTGTGATATCAACATATCTTTGAAGCAGCAATCTCTTGAAGAAGCTTGGCAGTCTCTTATAAGCAGCTTATCTATCTCTGGTACTATTCAACCTCTTTGCAACCGTAATGGGTATTCCCCAGGAAGTCTTATCTTCAGTTATGCAATTCCGGTACTAACCTATCAGATACTATACCTTTATTGGGGCCCATCTTTGGTTCTATCTCCAATGAAGTTCTTCTTTTTCTAAAGTGCCAACCGGTCATGCTTGAACCTGTTGTTCCATCACTTTGGATGTCTTTTCCCAGTGAAGACCGTTTTTCGGTTCAACCTTCATTGCGGATCCTTTCTAGAATGTCATCTGGCCTTGATGATCAATCATTCTAGATACCTTTATCGGGGCCCATTTCTTGGTTCAATCTCCAATAAGGTTCCTTTTGTTCTAAAGTGCCAACCGGTCATACTTGAACCTGTTGTTCCATCACTTTGGATGTTTTTTCCTAGTGAAGACCGTCTTTCTGGTTCAACCTTCATTGCGGATCCTTTCTAGAATGTCATCTAGCCTTGATGATCAATCATTCTAGATACCTTTATTGGGGCCCATTTTTTTGGTTCTATCTCCAATAAGGTTGTTTTCCTTCTAAAGTGCCAACTGGTCATACTTGAACCTGTTGTTCCATCACTTTGGATGTTTTCTCCCAGTGAAGACCGTCTCTCCGGTTCAACCTTCATTGCGGATCTTTTCTAGAATGTCATCTAGTCATGTTTTGACTTGATGATCAATCATTCTAGATACCTTTATTGGGGCCCATTTCTTGGTTCAATCACCTTTATTGGGGCCCATTTCTTGGTTCAATCTCCAATAAGGTTCTTCTTTTTCCAAAGTGCCAACCGGTCATACTTGAACCTGTTGTTCCATCACTTTGGATGTCTTTTTCCCAGTGAAGACCGTTTCTCCGGTTCAACCTTCATTGCGGATCCTTTCTTTCTAGAATGTCATCTAGTCATGTTTTGACTTGATGATCAATCATTCTAGATACCTTTATTGGAATCCATTTCTTGGTTCTACTTCCAATAAGGTTACCTTTCTGGCTCATACCGATTTTCCTCATAAAGCAGATTACTTGTTACCTCAACCAACTCTTGTTTGAGTACTAGAGTCTGTTCTTGGCTCATTAACCTTGCTCCCATTTAAACTCCAGTTGTTTATCTTCGGTTATCGTGAACCGTTTTCTTATATTAGGTTATCTTGAACCTGAATTCCAGGTGTTTTTATCTGGCGCGCAGAATTCATCCCTATCTTTTCTGGTTTTTCTCGAAGATCCCGTTTGAACTCTTCAGCATAAGAAATCCCCAGAAACTCTTTTGTAGGATGTCTATCCTTTATTTCAAGCTGACCCCCGGTAGAGACCGTGTCTTCTTTCTGGTTTCTTGCCCAGTAAGATTGTGCTCTTTTCCCCAGTGTCGTCCGGTCATGTTTGAACCTGTCGTCCATCTCCCTGGATCTTTCCCCAATGGAGAATCCCTTTTGTTTCCTATCCCCGGTGTTTCCTCGGAGTCTCCCCAGTGAGTCTCTTTTGTTGGTTAGCCTGCATCCTCAAGGAGTTTTCCTTGTGGATATTAACCTTCTTTTTGCTTCCCCAGTGAAGCTTCCCTCTGTGTTGGCAGCTTTTCTTTCTTTGGTGTCCTGTTGTGTCTGCATCTTTGCATCTTCTTTGGCATTCTGGCATCATGTTTGTTGCATTGCATGTCTGCGCATCTGATGGCAAAATTTTCGGTTATCTGTATTTAAATATCTCTCACCTTTAATTTCATGAGGATTTTCATCTCTCATTTCATCCGGTGAAGATATTAAAATAGGGGCAACTGTTGTACCCCAAATTTTACCCTCATTTTTTTTTTTGCTAGTTGATGTTTTTATTTTATTTTTCTCTATATTTTAATTTAGTATTTATTTTAGTGCTTTATTTGTTTTTATTTTAATTTAATTTCAATATGGCTTTTCTTTTTAATTTTATTGTCCTATTTTTACTAATTTAAATTAATCTCAAATTAATATTTGCATTAGTTTAGTTATTTAGATTAATTGTTAATTTGTTTTGTTATTTTTAATTTATTTAATTAATAGTTATTATTATTTAGCATGTTTTCATTTCCATTGCCAATTTATAACTGGTCACCGTGGCACTTATGTTGGTTTGTGATTGGAAGAAATGTTTTTCAAATCAACCAATTAGAACCAAGTTTGTGTGTTGACTTTTCAACCCAAATATTCTGACCAATGAGAGAGAGACATGTGGCTCATAAGAAACAAAAGGAATCAAGTTTTGTTCCTCCTCCTTTATTCATGTGTACGAAGTCACTGCTCCATATTGACAACAACAGGCCATAAACCTCAGAACCTTGCTGCCATGACAATGACTATTCGTAACGTTAACCTGCACTAGCCTGAAGCTACAACGGACGGATTCCTTGGGGAAGTTTTCAAAACGTTCAACACCCTTCAAATAGTCACTTCAACCTTCAGGAAAAAGGGGGGGACCGAAAACCACATCAATCATCCTTCATCGCCACAAACAACTACACAAAACCAATCCTCCACAACCTTTTCCTTGTTTCAAATCGCAGAACAAATAAAAAAGAAAAGAGGAGAAATCTGATACGACACGCTCAAACCTAGTTCTGAAAAAACCAATTCTCCACAACCTTCTTTCAAAAAAAGTCATCACCAACATCTAATCTTTCTCTCTGTCAAAATCACCTTCAACAAACTCATTTAGAGCACCCACGTGCATTTCTCTTCACCACCATCAAACCATGGGAAACAACAATCATAAACCTGTAGAAACACAAAACATAACATAGACACAAACGAGATAAACAACAAAGGAGGAACCTGTTTAAAAAGAGAGGGGAACGGCTACAGAAAAGGGGATTAAAAAACCTTTCAAATTCTCACAATTTCTCTCTCGGCTGTGGGGGACCACCGAACAACCCATAGCCGCTTCATCTTTTTTTTCTTCTCCGAGAAAACCACAAACATCTTCAACAACAACACAAATCCCTCCATCTTCCAAAAACAACAGCCACCTCAAAATTCCATCAACCTTCACTCAGCTCCTAAATCTTCAATCAAGCCACAACCTCCATTTTCGAACAGTTTTCCAATAAATTTTCACAGCTTCAGAACAAAATCCAACAACCCATTTCACAACAACAAGCCACCCAATCCTTTCAAACCCGTCCAAACCATTCACTTCATCGCCGGAATCTCTCTCAACACAAGAACACTCACTTCCCTTGTTCACTATCCATCCTTCAATAATCTCAATATTGTTCAAACCCACAAACACTGAAACTTTTCAATCCCAGCTCACAAAAACAGAGTCGTGAACCAGAAGGAATATGGATTAGACATTGTAAGCAACCAAACTTCACCCGATCGGACACGCATACCTGAAATCCCCGGATCCAAACGCGAGCAAAAGTGAGAAGAAAGACGGAGGGATTCACAGGCGAATCAAGAGAGATTGAAGGATACGAAAAGGTTGCCCTGTCCTCATTTTGGTCGGCGATGCATTTTTTCTTTACTTCTGTGCACTGCGTGAAGCTTTTTTTTGGATGATCGTGTTTGATGATGCGCTTGATTTTTTTTCTTAAAAAAAAAATGAAAGGTTTGATTTGTTTTAAAAGGAGATAAAAGAGGTGCTGACTATTTGAGGTATACATGGCAGTAGTATGTTCACGATTTGGTTTCATTAGGTATCAAGTTCCCTTTTTTTGGGGATCCGTGGGTTAGGATGATGGGCCTTGGGCCCGTATGATTCCTGAGCTTTGTATTATCAGCACCCATCTAAAATGCAGCGCCCCTCCTCTCTTCTTTTTTAAATTTTTTTTTCATTTTATTAACCTCTTTTTAAAAAAAACAAGTTTTTTTTTAGTTCTAGTCTTTCTATGTTTTTTTTACTAATCTTATTCATGTTAATCCACTTAACTTAGTGGTTCATTTTATTTTAATCTTTTTGGCCAATGATATCATATAAATCTTGACCTTGTTGATTTTTTCAAATCACTAAAATCTAGATTTGTAGGAGGCCACCTTCTATTTCATCTATTTTGGTCGATGAAAGTTAAAAATCTAAGATTATCGATTTGTCGATTAAATCTTGATTTAAACGAGACCAACTTATTTTTTTATTCCGATTCTATCTTAGTCAATGAAAGTCAAAAATCCAAGATTATCGATTTGTCGATTAAATCTTGATTTAGAGGAGACTAGTTTTATTTTCATTCCGATTCTATTTTGGTCAACGAAAGTCAAAAATATAAGATTATCGATTTCTCGATTAAATCTTGATTTAGACGAGACTGTTTTTATTTTTCATTTCGATTCTACTTTTTTTATTTTGGTCGATGACATAACAAACCTCTTGGTTTGATTGATTTCATTGAGTTGACAAAACTTTGATCAACATGAGACCACTTTCTCTTTATTTCAATTTCTTTTACTATTTAGTCGATGAAAGTCAAGAATCAAGATTATCGATTTCTCGATTAAATCATGATTAAGACGAGACTATTTCTATTTTATTTCATCTCATCTTATTCATGTCTTATTGCATCATCGTATTTGCATTATAATCTTGTCATCCTTTAGAATCTTTATAACTGTTATCTTTCCCCCAATTCCAAAGGGAGATCACCTTAAATTGACTTTCAAAGTCATCTTACCTTATCCTTCTAGGTTCACCCTTATTTCTTGGCTATCGTGAGTCAATGAAATCATAACTAGAAGTAGGTTGGAGTTCTTACACTCCATGTGATTCTCATCATCATGGGAACTCACTTTCCCCCTATAACGTAGACTTAGAGAGTTATCGTGAACTCTAAAATGAGTCATACTCATTTTCCCTTGGAACTTTGGCCATAGTCAATGGTTCCTATTCCCTCACCCTTAGATCGGTGAACTATGGATACTCTGATTCCACTCCCGTAAGGATACGTAGGCGCAAAGTGCGATGCTTTGTCGAGTATACTTAGAAATAAACCCCTAGGGTTTCAACCTTTAGCATAACACCTTTAGCAAGCGAGTGAGATATAACAAATTAAAACAAGAGGTTCCCGTAGAGTACTATGGATGTTTAGGGTGCTAATACCTTCCCTAGGCGTAACCAACCCCCGAACCTTAGATCTCCCCCCTTTAGGTTTTTTTTACGATCTTGAACCTTTCCTTTGGATAAATCAAAGTCGGTTGTAAAAGAAATATGATGCAAGTTAATTAATAACTTGTTATCCTATTTTCACCGCAACACCCGAGAATCCATCCATGAAGGAGAAAACTTTGAACTTTGTTGCACTGTCAACCAGCATGTCAATATGTGGTAAAGGAAAGTCTTCCTTTGGACTAGCCTTGTTTGGATCCCTGTAGTCGACACACATTCTGACCTTTCCGTCCTTTTTCGAAACTGGTACAATGTTGGCTAACCATTGAGGATATTTAGATGTAGCGAGGAAACCCGCGTCAATCTGTTTTTGTACTTCCTCTTTGATTTTGATGGCCATGTCCGGGTGAGTTCGTCTCAACCTCTGCTTTACTGGCGGACATTCCGATCTTAACGGTAAGTGATGTTCCACGATGCTGGTATCCAACCCTGGCATATCCTGATAGGACCAAGCGAATACATCGGAGAATTCTTTGAGAAGCTTTATCAAACTCTCTTTGGCAGTTGGACTGAGCAGTGTCCCAATCCTGATTTCTTTTCTCTCTTTTTCTGAACCCAAGTTTACCGTTTCCAACGGCTCTTTATGAGGTTCAATAGACCTTTCCTCTTGTCTGAGTAATCGGGAGATCTCTTGTGGAATTTCGTTGTCAACTTCTTCTTCAGCCCCAAATACCGAGAACTCAAAGTTGGGAGAAGGCATCGGATCGTATGTTTCAACGGGGTTTAAAACAAGCAATCTGCATGACGTGATGATTCGTGTTTAGAAGAGATAGAGAGAATGCAGAAATGTGTGGAGTGTATTTTTTATTACTGCTTGTTTTTATTATTGAATTGTTTTTTAGGATTACCATTTTCTGAGAAAAAGCAAAAAGAGAAAACAGCAATTAATGCGGAAATTACAGAACGACGTTATTTTATTAATGAACAAGTCGATTCTTGAAACTACAGCCCTATAAAGCAAAACTTTGTCGCTTTGGGCGAAGCGAAGAGGGAAAATTTACAGAAAGCGAGCCCTATCAAAACATCTGTTTCACCTGGGCAGGGTGAAAGGTTAAAGATGGCAATTACTTTGACTTATGAACAATCCTTGGAACATCGACAGCAACCCATCGGCGGCGAACTCCTCGGTGAATCACAAAGTCTGGCACCTTCCTTGATTTGTCTTCAGAAATAACGCTGATTTTTGGTGGAGCAGGATCATTGGAATCTGTCTCCCAGGCAGAATTGTCGTAGGAGGATTCCTCAGTTGTATTTTGCATAGCATTTGTGCTCTCAGCTGTATCTCCCCATCCAATTGGCTGGATATCTTCGAGCCTGATATGAGAGCTTTTGGGAGTGGTGTACTTGACCATATAATCGTATTGTCCACTCGGTTGTCCCCGGGTGTCCCACACTTCTTTGGAACTGGAGGAGTCATCTCTCTCGATGACGTTGACCTCGGGAAAAGCATACTTAATGAATTCTAGTCCTACAAACGTTGCAAATTCATCGTCATGTTGAGTAGTTTCTGAATGACCTGAGTGTTGATCCCATGACATGGTGGGGACACAGGTATTCTGTTCAATGAGACTCAGCTAATTTTCATGGTTCGGCTGACTTTCTTGCCCCAAGTTTCCTGGGTAAGGCTTCCAGATAGGCAGGCCATCCATCGGGCCATAGTAATTGTGGTCAAAGTTGTCTTTCATCAGAGTGTCCTCCTCTAATGAATTTGGCGGAGCACGACATCCTTCCGGATCACAACCTCCGTATATCATTTCATCATCTGACCGTGGTATAAATCTCGAACTCTGTGCGGGATAGCAAAATGGTGTAGGCACCTCTTCCTGAGACATATAACCGTCCTTGTTAAGATAGGACTTCCATTCTTCATCCGTATCGGAGGAATCCTCTTCATTGATAGCATGGATTGCCTGAGGCACTGGGTGAAGGAACCCTCCACTATGGAAGAAGTCCTAAATGGGATGAAGACTTTCATCGTTAGCAGCTGTCTGGGTACAGGTTGCAGAAAAACCAAGACCCTTCTTTGTTGTATTGCTAGTAGGAATGACAAGTTGTCCCCATCCTGTTGTATTGGTACTCTCGACTGCTTTAATAGCATCTTTGTATGAGGAAATCGAAGTTCCTCCTCCGGATTGATCGTCCTTGTATAACGAAAGCGCTTGGAACTGGGTTCCGATTATCCCTTCTGGTTCCACATAAGTGGATGGCGATAAATTGCTGACGAGCAAGGCCACTCCCCACAGACTGTGATGAGTTGGCCTTTCTGGATGAACTTTACCTTTTGGTGGAGGGTCGAGGTAACCGCTTCAGCCTGATGTATCCAAGGTCTTCCTAATAAACAACTGTACGTTTCCCGGATGTCCATGACCTGGAAGGTGACTTGGAAAGTGTAAGGACCAATAGTTATGGGAAGGTCAACTTCGCCGATAACCGTTTTCCTGGACCCGTCAAATGCTTTGACAACGACCTCACTGGTTCTCATCGGGGGTCCTTTAAAGGATAATTGCGTCAAGGTGGACTTCGGCATAACATTCAGGGCTAACCCTGTGTCTACCAGTACGCTGGCTAAAGCATCGTCCTGGCAGTTGACTGTGATATTAAACGCCATGTTATTACGGCGACCCTCTTCAGGTAATTCCTCATCACTAAATCCCAAGTTATTGCAAGAAGTGATGTTAGAGACAATACTATCGAACTGTCTGATTGTTACATCCTGTTCCACAAAGGCTTGCTCCAAGACTTTCTGTAGAGCCTCCCTGTGCGCTTCTGAACTAAGTAACAGTGATAATACCGAGATCTTTGAGGGAGTCTGTAACAGTTGATCGACAATGTTGTATTCACTCCTTTGGATGAGCTTCAGCATCTCATCATCGTTTTTCGAAAGGTCAGGATTACTGGATTGACCGACTGATGGATCGAGAGCTTCTGTCTGAAGTTCCTTTTCTTTGTTGGACTCTCCAACTCCTCTGTTGAAGATTCTACCACTCCGTGTTACACGACTGATGTCTGCAATATTCACGACGGAGGGTAATGGAATTTCCTTTCCATTTTCAATTATCGTTGCACCGTATTTGTAAGGGATTGCCTTAGCTGATTCATACGGTAGTGGTCCCGGCAGATAGATGATTATGGGAACCTTCTAGTTTTTTTGACCATCGTACGTAATCTCGATTTGTTCTCGGTTGGGAATTCTTGATTCGTCAAGCAGAGGGATAATAGCAAAAACATTCCTGGTCCTCTGATGATCAGAGATAACGACAACGTCCTCAATTTGATTGGCAAGGTAGTTCGATGACTAATTGATGGGTCCGGAACCTGGATATAAGCGGATCTCTCCACGATCCACCTGCCCTTGGAGAGCTGCTCGCACAAGGTAGCACCCTTGGTTATTTTCCGAACAGACTCCACAACGTTCATAATTGTGTGGTGGCACCTAGCCACGCCCACTTTGAATACAATGTAACCTCACAAGGTTAGCTTCCACAGATCGGACATCCTGACTTTGACGCCGAGTGGGGTTTCTGTTATTGATACTAATTTGCTGAGTATCTTCATCCATGTAGATTGGCATCCACCAATGATTTAACAAGTGCTGAAGTGCTTCCTGGACAAGGGCACATCCCTGATCGTTTTCGCAACCCGCTTTACAGCTGTGATAATTATGTGATATCAGGAATCCGAGTCGGACCTGCTCAGCATGCAGCTCTACCAAGTTGGTATTCATTAAGCGAATATCAAAGATTTGAACCATGTTGATCTGATAGGGATTCCTATCATGGTAGTCCTGGATCCATCCAAGATCCATCTGACGCTGGAGGGCCTCCTGTATAAAAGAGCATCCCTGTTTGTTTACCGAGCAAGTCAGACAATAACTATAATCATGTCGCAGAAGATTATGATACTGGCTTTGCCTTGAGTGCATTGCTACCAAGTTGGCATTCATCGCACGGATGTCGTGGTTCTGAATGACGTTGGAATTCTTGTAGACCATGTTAACTCCACGAACTCGGTGCTCTTGGATCCATCCGAGATCCAACTGTTTCTGTAGAGCTGCTTGCACCACAGAACATCCTTGATTACTTTTAGAGCAGATATTACATTGATGATAATTATGAGGTGGCACATGGCCGTACCCACTCTGTCTACAATGCATCTTGACCAGATTGGTCCTCAACAAGAGTACATCGTGAATTTGATAGACATTGTTAAATTCTTTCTCAATCAGGTTAACTGCAGCTTTCTCATGTTGAGACAGCGGGTTCGTGAGAACATTGGGATTCGTATCTTTGAAAGATAAGAGCCCGCTCCTAACAAGCTTTTGCACGTCGGATTTGAAATTGAGACAATTCTATATGTTATGCCCTGGTCCTCCTTGATGATAAGGGCATGTCTGATCCACCTTAAACCAAAAAGGCAGATTTTCCGGTACTGTAAGAGGAGACTTAGTCTGGAGGTGCCCCTTAGCCAGTAGTAACAGAAATAGTTCTGCGTACAACATGGGTATAGGATCAAATCCTGGTGGCCGCGTTGTACGGTTGTTGTTGTATTGAGGACGAGCCTGCTGAAGAGGTTGTTGTGCCCTTTGCTGATTAGGTTGGATCTGCGCAACCTGAGGTTGATACGTAGGCGCAGGCACGGGATTGATAGCAGGAGTTACAGCTGCTACTGGTTGGTAATGTCGCCTTTGCTTTCCGAGAGAGATATTCCCAATATCTTGCTCTTTTTTCTTAGGGAGAGCACTACCGTATCGTTTTGTACTACTTGATGATCCAGCGTCTTTTACCAAACGTCCTTCTCGGACGGCTTCCTCAAGACGAACTCCCATGCCCACCATCTCGGTGAAATCACTGGGCGCATTGGCAACCATTCTATCATAGTAATATGAGCTTAAGGTCTTTAAGAAGATCTTTGTCATCTCTTTTTCCTCAAGAGGTGGACAAATCTGAGCGGCAATTTCGCGCCATCTCTGAGCGTACTCCTTAAAGGTTTCCTTGTCCTTTTGTGACATTGATCTGATTTGATCTCTGTCTGGTGCCATGTCCAAATTATATTTGTATTGTTTGACGAAGGAAGTACCAAGATCTCTGAATGTGCTAATCGTAGCACGGTTTAAACCCATGTACCATTTGAGTGCGGCACCAGTTAAACTATCCTGAAAGTAGTGAATCAGTAGGTCCTGATTCTCCGTCTGAGCTGACATTCGCCGAGCGTACATCACCAGATGGCTCTGAGGGCAAGAGTTACCCTTGTATTTTTCAAAGTCGGGCACTTGGAACTTGTGCAGAACTTTCACATTAGGGACAAGACAAAGGTCTGCGGCGTCCTTTCTAAATAAATCCTGACCGCGGATGGCTTGCAGTTCCTTCTGCATTTCCAGGAACTGTTCCTGGAATTCATCCATTCTATCAAACATAGTTTCCTTCTTACCAGAAGGTATCGGTGGAGTCTGTCCTTCCAGGACAGTGTGCACCACAGGGGGTGGTACCGTGACTACGGCAGTGAATCTTGGCGTTTCCCGAAGTTTGTAACCTTTAGGAGTCTTCAGTATGCCCCTGGCATCTTTGCTTTCCCGAAGTTTGTAACCTTCAGGCCCAGCGACTTTTATTATGATTCCCTGATCTTCACTGATCGGCGGAACATATCCTTCCGGGATATAATTAACAGGCATGCCCCAAGGACGATCTTTGGGCATTTGATACCTAGGATCATACTTCTCCACTATGGGCGTTGAGGTGATCTCTGAGATCACAGTCCTTTGTAGATGAGCTTCTGCCATGGCTTGCATGTCGTTACGAAGCTTTCTCATATCCTCTCTCAGAGCGTCGATCTCTTCTTTCAACTCTCTGTTCTCTTCCTCAAGATTGTCCATCTTTTTCTGACGATTGGCCCGAGTATTGTACGAATGAGACAGTTTGACTCTAGAACCGAGACACAAACGTGAAATTCGTAGGTAAGAAGAATACGCGATGTGAGAATGATGAATGCAATGATCATATTAATTGTTTTTCGGTTTAATCAAAATAAACTTCAACAATTAGATTGCAAATATCAAATAGTGGGGAAACCCCTTTTTATTGAATTCGAAGGATTACAGAAATGAAAATACAGTAAATTACAAAGTGCAGAAACAGAAACCTAAGCTAATGGGCCCCGAGTCCTCTCTGAAGAGAAATCGGGTGCTGACTTTGGTACTTTCCTTTTCTTTGACCGGGGCTCTTGGGCCGTTGTCGGGTTGTCATTCCTTTGCCAGGTGAAAGGAGTGACCAAATTCCTTTGGTCATCTTGATTCTCTACAGTATGTTGCTCTAAAATCTCGATCAGAGCATCCTTTTCTTTCAGTAGTTGCTGTATTTTGATGCACGCCACGTTGAGAATGCGGTACTTGTTCTTCCAAGACCTCTTCTCTCGTTGAACTCTGTTGAGAGTAACCTGAAGCTTTTCAGTCTCAGTCATGAAGTACATGATAGACTCCCTCGGTGGAAGAACTCCGTGACGAGGATAAGGCATTTTTAGCTTGAGAGCTCTAGTTTGCACCCAGTGGAGATAAGGCTCCACCGAGGCACAGTCGGGTTTTCCTAGAGACTCCCGTCCTTTTTTATGAACATGTTTCCAAGCGTGCACTATTTCCATCTTTAATGCTCTGTCATTTTCTCCTTCCTTGAAGAAAAGACCTTCCAGATGAGCACTCCGTGGGACGTACCTCATCGGGTATCCAAATTGACGACGAACAAGAACTGGATGGTAATTGATTCCTCCCTTAGTTCCTATAAGGGGTACGTTGGGGAAGTTTCCACAACGGTCAATGATCCTGATTCCGTCATAAATCCTATTACACCAATCAATGTCAGAGTTGGTGAAAGACATGATTTTCTGCGACCAACGTAAGGCACTCTTGTGATCCCAAAAAGCAGCAGACTTAGGCAAATGGGAGATAAACCATTTATAAAGCAGAGGTACGCAGCATGTGACCTCCCCTCTGCTGTACAAATTTCCCAAGTGTACAGAATGATACGCATCTGCGAGCAAAGTTGGCACAGGGTTTCCAATGAGAAAAACCTTAATGAAGTTGATATCGACGAAGTTATTAATGTTGGGCAACAGAAATAACTCGTAGGTGAGTAAAACAAAGATGCTTTCAAAAGCAGTCACGTTCCCATTACTGGAGAAGTACATGGCTTTATTTGTCAAGAACTGGGTTGGCAAACCTTGTATGCCACCCTCAGTGGTCATGTGAGTCCTGACCTCAGACTTGTCCAAATGAATTTCTCTTGCAATGGTCTGATTCTTTGGAATTTCTTCCAGTCCAGAAAATGGAGCTTGATCGGTAACGTGTAGATCAATCAGATGAGAATATTCTTCCAGCGTCGGTGCTAGCTGGTAATCCGGGAATGTGAAACAATGATAGATCGGATCGTATAACTAAACGAGCGTATCCATTATTCCCTCAATCACATGGACTCTTAGCAGAGATAGCAAACCTCCGTACTTGGCTCTGAAATCTTCTTGGTTTGTGATCATCCTCGCCAAACCTCTTAAATCCTCTAGTTTTGAAATCCTGAAGGTGTACTTATGAGTTCTCCTTCTACCGAAATCCATTAGCGCAATCCTTTTCTCTGATATTTGCAATCACAGTCTTAGTTTATTTTGAAAAAAACAGAGAGACTAGAAGAGAAATTTTTTTTTGAATGTTTTAATGTTTTTTAAATGAATGCATGAATGCAGCAGATAAAAACATAGAAAAAACATAGGGTCAAAGGGTCATTGTCATGGAGTCAAGGCTCTACCCATCCCCAAAGGTTTATACTAGGGTGATTTTTGTACCTGTACTCAAAATCATCAGCTCCTCCCAGGATAACAAACAGCAAGTGGATCGCCAGCGAGCTGTATGAAATCTTAGAGTAAATGCTATTCACCAAGAATAGATCATCAGCCTCAAATGAGGGTAGTATCGTGTGACAACTATTTCCGATAGTTTCCGTACTACAAAAGGGTTGGCTCCTCAGCTTCTCAGACATCACAATCGACCCATTGCCTGTGAGAGAGAATGGGTTGCATTGGGAAGCCTCCACTGAGGTTGATGGTCGACCTCGTCGCCATCACTTATCTTAAGTGTATACTCAATCTTTCCACATGCGGCATCACACGCATTCCCATTAGCAGAAAAATAAACATAGATATCAATTAGGAAAAGCAGTATATATATATTTGTCCTAATGTCCTAGACTTTTTAAAAGCTATGAATCTTATGTTCCTGACAGAAAATGGCTCCCCGGCGGAGTCGCCATTCTGTGGTTCCTTCCCCACTTAAAGGGTTTTGACCTAAGATCCTAGTGAAGTCAACAAAAAGTCCTATCCCAATGAAATCCCTTTTCTTCTACCTAAGATATGAAAACAGTTGGGCCCCACGGTGGGCGCCATTTTTCTGTAGCGAGCGAGACTGGACGTGTTTCTTAAGCACTGTCGCTCCTTGGGGGTTACTACAGGTTGATTCATTTTTTATCCTATTGTGAGTTGACTAAGGAAGGGAAATAGATGTCTCCAATTAACCCTGCTTGCATACTGAGTTTAAACAGTGGTTTGTTAGGTTACGGATGCTATCAATGTGGGGGGGCCTCTCTTAGGTTATTTTCAGGGAATTTAGACTTTTAGCGGGGAATACGGACTAGGATGGTTTGACTGATATACGGGATTTTCGGTTTTTGTTTAGTGTGCTCGCTAATATTTTTCTTTCAATCTTATGCCTACGTATTCCCGTTTTTCCGAAACAGGGAAATCAGAGCGATCGTAGTTCCTCCTATTCTACGGGAGGAAATGGTGTTTTGGTGTCTTGTTCAAAGCCCAAGACGTGAAGCTTCAAGGTGATCTATATCTTGTTCAAAGCCCAAGATGTGAAGCTAAAGGTAGTTTGTATCTTGTTCAAAGCCCAAGATGTGAAGCTAAAAGGGGTTGTCTTTAGAGAGAATTTTGTCATCTCTAAAGAGGGTTTGTTTGTCATAACTGTTTATAAAGGAGAATTATTTTAACCGGGATATGTGAATCCGGCAATGCCATAATTTCCTTTATAGGGGGGTTCCAACCGGAAGGAGAAGACTTTAACTCAGTGTAGAGCAATGCCATCTTTCCTTAGGAATTTCTCATGCTAAAAGAGGGACAGTGGCATGGATGTAGATGATCCAGAGGCTTGCCGCTTACAGCAATTAGATGAAGGGAAAAGAGTTGTTGATGTTTGTGTAGTGTGAACGAGGCACAACTTTGATGCTAAAAGGTTGATTGGACCAACCAGTGGTTTTCTTATACAAAGCCTAAGAGGAGGCTAAAAGGTTTTCCTTATACAAAGCCTAAGAGGAGGCTAAAAGGTGTTTGACTCAACAAGAGAGTCTTTTATAGTATCTCGTACGAAGCCCGAGATGGAGGCTAAAAATTTTATACTCAACAAGGGAGTGATTTGTGTCTTGTACAAAGCCCAAGACGGAGGCTAAAAGGATTATGACTCAACAAGAGAGTCTTTTTTTTTTGTATCTCGTATAAAGCCCAAGATGGAGGCTAAAGTGTTGATTCAATAAGAACCTTTTTGTATCTCGTACAAAGCCCAAGATGGAGGCTAAAGAGGGTACTATTTCAGTTGAGTGGCCAGTATATGGGTTCAAAGAGAAAATCAGTTCTTATATGAGTAACACTGTACTCGGGGATTTTGATTCGAGGATCAGGGATATTTCCTTTTCTTTGAGGAAATGGGAAATCTAAAGGGTATTGAGACTGTCCGAGTCTACGGGGTTCCTTCCTATTCTTGAAGGGTGCTTGAGAATGTCTTTGAGACTCAAGGAAATTAGACTGTCCAAGTCTAGAGTTTCAACTTTTGTACTATGCTTTGAGAAACAGTAGTAGACTCTTGGAAAGACTGTTCTATTAAGATGACTGATTTTTGTTCCTATACCTTTAGGAGGTCGTCGGGACAATTTGTACGAAGCCCAAGAGGAGGCTGGAAACTTTTAAGAAGCCGAGGGACAATTTGTACTAAGCCCAAGAGGAGGCTATCATTCCCGGAGGAAGAAATCATTTATACGAAGCCTAAGAGGAGGCTGTGAATACTTCTAAGAAGCTGACGGGTCCTTGTACAACGCCCAAGAGGAGGCGGGGATGCTTTTAGGAAGCCTATGGGTCCCCAAACCCCGAGAAATTCAAGACAAGCTATTCACAAAGAATAGATCAAGCCAGGAAAGTTTGAGAATTTGGAAGAAACTCAAGAGATGCCATTCACGGTGAAAAGATCATCTCTGGGGAGTAGAGTTTCTTGACAATTCCTAAGGGTGCTTTTAAGAAGCCTGTGGGTCCCCAAACCCCGAGAAATTCAAGACAGACTATTCACAAAGAATAGATCAAGTCAGGAAAGTTCGAGAATTTGGAAGAAACTCAAGAGATGCCATTCACGGAGAAAATATCATCTCTGGGGAATAGAGTTTCTTTGACGATCTCTAAAGGTGACAGTCTGTGAAAGGGTTCACCAAGAATGCTGCCTTTCACGTCTCCATATTGTTTAACCCCAAGAGGAGGGAAGAATGTATCTGGTAATCCTATGGGGATCTAGTTTAGTCTATTTAAGAGTGATCAACAAGGCTTAGTGATAGACGTAATTGCCGGGGAAACTCTAAATATCTATACTATTATTACCCAGTTGATATGAGTTTATGAAAGGAGACTTATAGTGAGCAGCCACACAATACAGTTATATGTATATGAAAGCGGTAAATGAAAGCGGATAAACACTTACTCGGTTGTAGAGCTTCCATGCTGTTTGGTTAGTTGTTCAACAAAGAAAGATTGAAAACAACAGTATATTCAAGATCAAAGGAGAAAGTGCTTTGAAATGAAAGATTTGGGGCTTACAGCTCAAGGAGAGGCCCAGGGTTTTATCAGTGATTGCACTGTTGAATTTGTACAGAGGGACTTATACGAGTGACTGAGGCCCAAAAATTGTTTGTTGTACAAAGGGATGGGTCTTACACTCTCTCAAGAGGCCCAAAAGGTTTAAAGAAAAAGAGTGGGGCTTATAACACGAGGGTAGGCCCAGATGATTTTTCGTTTAAAATGGCGATCGCGCCGAGATTTTATTTTAACGCAAAGGGACTTATACAATATCTGAGGCCCAAAGTTGTTTTTTGGTTAAAAGGGGATTGGGTCTTACACTCTAATAGAGGCCCAAAAATTTTGAATGGGTCTTATAGCTCGAGGAGAGGCCCAATTGATTTTTTAAAAGGCGACGATCGCGCCGTTTACTTGTACAGAGGGACTTATACAATAAGTGAGGCCCAAAATGGTTTGTACAAGGGGGTTTGGGTCTTACACTATCTTAAGAGGCCCAAAAATTTTTGAATGGGACTTATAGCTCGAGGAGAGGCCCAAAGTTTGTTTTTCAACGGACGATGATCGCGCTGAACTTTTTGAAATACCACAGGACTTATACAATAAGTGAGGCCCAAAATAGGTTTGTATTTACAAAGGATTGGGTCTTAAACTCTATTAGAGGCCCAAAAGTGTTGAATATGATTTATGAGGGTTGAATTAATCAAAAACCCTAATTTGTTTTCAAAATGTGTTTTAATTGAATAAAATATTCAATTAAAATAATCAAAATTGTTTAACATGTGGAAAACAAATTGTGATCTTGGATTAATGCTTCATAAATCAAGTTTTGCCCTACAAAATGATTAGAAATCATTAAAATTTGCAAAATCAATAAGGAAAAAATATTTTAAATGTCAAAAATAATTAAAACATTAATTCTTTGCAAAAATATCAATTATATGAAATAAATAATATTTTTGGGATTTTTTGGGAAAATAAAATATTTTAACATTTTTGTGAATTATTAAAAAAAGAATCAACTCAAAATCATTAAAACTCGGAGAGAAATTAATTTTTGAATCAATTAAATAAAATCACAAAATTCAAATATTTGAATTTTCAAAAAGGGCGCCAAGAACACCCAAGAACACGCGTGTGTTCTGGGTTTTGCCCAGATTTGCATTTTCTCTCCAATCTCACTGAATACTTGATTATATCATGCAATCCACATACTAATCTGCTCGTCTCAACCTCACAATCATGTCTATGGTATTTAATTTCATTTATATTAAACATGGAATAAAAAATCAAGACAAAACCTCAAGAACCCTAATTTCTGCATGAAGGCTGAGAATTTTGATACACGATTCAAACAAAGCAATTAATTGAGAGGAAACATTCCATGCATGATTATGAACATTTGGCAAAAGTATTGTGCGAGGAAATATGCATAGATTGAGAGATGACCAAGTTTAGGCTTACCTCTAGGTCGTGACAGCAAGTTCAAAGTGATTTCTGAGTTGGAGGTGTTACAGATGAGTTGTGATGATTTGAACAGCTTCCCTACACCCTATGGAGTGTGTTTGAATGCTTGGACTTGATGGAAATTGGCTGGATAACTTCATGGCATCTCAACTGCAACTTGGTTAAAACCTTGAGCAATTGACTGGTGATTCTGAGAAATCAGTGTTCCAGATGTTGTTTAAGTGTTTGATTAGCTCACATATGATGTATGTGATGTGTGTGTGTGATTGGTTTGAGCGGAATTGCTCTCTACTGAAAAATTCGATAGTGACTTGCTAAGAAAGGCATTTTTGATAGTGAGAAGTGGATTTTGAGAAAGGCAAGTGTTGTAGGGCTTTGGTGTACTTAAACTGATCACAATTGAGCTCTATTTATAGTAGAACAAGTTTGTTTTGCAAGGAATAGTGAATGGCAACTGCTGAGTAGGGTTGGCCAATGTTGGCAAATGAAAATCCAAGTCTCCACTAGCCATTGACTAGAGGTTAGGGCACAGGCTGCTGGTCCCCTTGGTCTTGGATAAGTCTTGACTGAATTCAGTTGCTAATAGCTCAGTCCATGCCACCTTGGTGCTTCCATTGAATGCTCCAATCCAAAATTGGAGTCTTGTCCCTATTTTAGGCAATTCTATGTTTGACGTGCTATTTCTTGTTCCAAGGACTTTAGAGGCTTGGCTCAGTGATTGTCCCCTTTAGATTCAATCCTCAGATGTGTCCAAAGTGATGACAAGGCTTGGAATTGGCTGATTTTGGCAAATCGACGAAAAGTACAAAAATATGCCTTGCCTTGGCAGATTTCAGCAAGGCATCTTACCACTACCATATCTCAAAGCTCAAATTGAATTTGGTGATGTTCTTGGCCATTTTGGAAAGCCCTTATATGATACAACAACTGTCTGATCATATTTGGTTTTGATACCTTTTGGATCCAAGTGAAAAATCCCCCTACATTTGGAATAAAGTAAGGCAGATTCTGACTTAGTGGAATTTTCACTAAGTGTTGGAACAAAGTGATTTTTCTTGATTTTGATCACTCCATAACTCAAAATCCATGAGGAATTTGGACATAGATCGGTATGAAGCTTTTGTAGAGGGCAATGAGATCTACAAATCAAGCTTTAGATGGGGAAGAATGGCTTTGTGGTTTAGGAGTTATGATCCTCCAAAGTTGGTACCTTTGTCACTTTATTTCATAACTTAGAAAATTTTCTAAGTTTTTATGGTTACCCCTTTTACAAGTTATCCCACTTTCTTTGATTTTTCTTGATGAATGATGATTCAAATCATACATTAACATCATTTTAGGGTTAAAAATCCATTTTTGTGAAAAATCTCAAAAAGTCAAAGTTGACTTTTGTGCACAGTTGACTTTTCATCAGGTGAATTCCAAACTGTGCGATCCTCTAGGAAATCATGCCTTTGACCTAAATCACACTTGATGGACATGTTCCATGGGTATTATAGGGTGTATTGAATCATGTCCTAGGGTTTGGGAGCATGTCCTGGTCAAAAGTCAAAGCTACAGTTGACTTTTCTCGCAAAACCCTAACTGTGGTTCAGATGAAATTGAAACTTGTTGCTCAAGCTTCTTGGATCAATCCATTGTTCCAAATGGATCAATATGGTATATTAGAGACCCTCAAATCATGTCTTGAGGTCTTGGTTCATGACTTGTCCCAAAAGTCAACTTAGGGGTGAATTAGGTCAAGAAACCCTAATTCCTGATTTTTTTATGTAAGCATCCCCTGAGGCCAAATTGACTTGATGATTGGGTCCATGAGGTTCCATGGAGTATATTAGGTTATGCTTTGAAGCATTGGCTCATGCCCAGAGGAAATTTTCCATCTGGAGGCCCTGGTCGACCAAAACCCTAATTTGGTGACACTGGCGATCTTGAAGCTTGATCCACCTAGAAGGGAACAACCTTGTGTTTAATCCTTGAAGTGGGAGTCCTCTTGATCCATTGTGGATGTTTGAGAGGTTAGACAAGTTGAAGATCATGTCATTCCTTGATTGATCCTTTGTCTAAGAGCTCTGAGAGGGCTTGAAACCCTAAGTCTGATTGTAGTGGATGCTCACCCATCTTTGGGGAGACTAATGGTCCATCCATATTGTGATGATGATTTGCACAATGATGGGAAATCTTAGTGGTCAAAATTTGGGGTAGTACACTATCATAAACATGTAAACCGAAAAACGACCCAAATTGTTTGGTAATTCCCGATATAATTTTAATCATATCATCACATTAAATACACTATTAATCTTAAAGTTTATTGCTTCTATACAAGTCGATGCCTGATTTTTTTATTAAAAAAATCATGATCAAAAATCAAACCTACCTATGCATGTCAATAAACACTCTAATTGTTGTCTCCTTCACCACGCATAACTGCTTCTCCCTTACAGGCCTCATGCTTGATGGGTGTGAACAGGATTGTCTTAGGTTAACCATTTTTCCTTTAAAAGTCATGTACTATAGGGAGCATGAACACGATTACCCTATCTTAACCACTTCTCCATTACAGGCATCGTGTTTGACGGACTGTAGACTAAAATATCTTTTATACCTCAATTCATAACTCTCTTGATCTTAAAGGACATAGAGAGCCTTTAAGTGTCATAGGGCGAGACCATGCCCGAGACCATGTGGCATGCACATGATCAACTTCGTCCCACTCATTTATGTGTTTTATCTCATGAGAGACGTATCGAACCACATGTTAAGTGAATCCAACAAAACTCTTTCGCCAATAACTAAAATACTCCCCCACCTTCTGCATTAGAGAAATGGCTCACCCATGTCATTCACCAAATTGAATCAAAATCCAAAAGGTGTGTGACTGAATTTGTAGGCGTTAGATATGGTCCCTCCTTAGTCTCATCTATTAGACAATAGTGTATTTAAATACACATGGGAGCAGGTTGAAATGTCTTCATTCAGTTTTTACATATTAGAATCAATAATACCTCTTGTGTTCTGTAACACATGCAGTGTCCCTACTATTATTATCGTTGCAAATGCAGTAACTAAATATTAGATTCTCAAACTAAAAATATTTTTAATTGACTATCTAAATTCTAAATAAGTATTCATCATAGAGTCCTTGAATTTAGGGATCTAAATACAAATCTTTTAAATATTTAAGGACATAACTAAATTTATTTTAAAATTTATAAAGGACCTAATTATAAATTATTTAAAAGTTAACATACTCGGCAAAATAACTAGTTTAGAGATTTAATCAAATAGTTTTGAAAAACTCAATGACTCAATACCAAATTATTTAAGTCTGGAGAAATATTATAAAAGTTAAGAGTTCAAAGACGTACATAGAAATTAAAATATTAAATAAATATGATGCTCCCTCCATCTCAATAAGTGTTTTTTTTTTAGTTTTCACATTTTTTAAAATAAAGATTAAATGTGTTGATTTCAATTATAAAATAAATATAATTTTTTTAAATAAATTTATTAATACTAGATGAGTTTAATTGACATGTATTGATAGTATAATATAATTTTACATTATTATTCAATAAAAATTCATCAATCTGCAATATCATATCAAAAATTTAAAATTTATAATTTTATGTGATGGGATACATAATGGTGAATGATTGATACATATCTCATTTTTTCATAAATAGAGTAGTTATATAATTTAAAGTATAATAAATAATAAGTTTAAAAAATAATAATAAATATAATATTTATATTTTAAAGAAACAAATGATTTAAAACGAAAAAAAATGGAATAAAGACATATTTTATGAAACGAAATAAATAGTTATTTTTAGATTAACTAGATTTCATTCGTTTTAAATTAAAATTATATCAAAGTATTAACTGTTTTTCAACCGTATCGTACTACACTATGAATGAAATAATTTTTGTAAGGATTTAATTGTAATAAGTTAATTCAGAGAGAGAGGGACTTTTATTTATAGTTTGATGACAAAAGATAAGTAAATGGAGTTGAGTGGGCCCAAAGTTAATTAAGTGATGGGTACTAAAAGGAGTCAGGAACTCAACTACAACTAGGACTTAGCCCTGATACAGATCAGAGACAGCTGGTGGTCCATAAAGCGATAAATCTTCAACGGGCTCCTGTTTTTATCTTTAAGGAGACAACTAGTACTTAACTGCTGTCTAATTAATGACTCAATTCTACAACCTCATGCAACTCTCTTTCTTTCACCACTCACTTCAACATCCGTGCACCAAAACAACTTGTAAAAAAACTGAAGTTAGCTTCAATTAAAGCATCAAATATTTTTAAGAAGTCCTCATTAATTGTAAATTAACTTTAAAATATTTTTATGAAGGCCCTTTTTTCTATAACTTCATCTTGAAAAAATGTGAGCCTTGTGTTGTATCTTTAAAGACAGTCATATATATATATATATATATATAATAGGAGTGAGATAATTACTTACATTAGCGAATCAATTTTTTTTAACTTATATAAAGTTTTATTTGTTTTATTGTTTATTTTTAACTATAATCTTAAATTTTGAATATTTTTTTGAGGATATTAGTCAATTCAATAGTAGGGGTGGACAAAAACCCGTGAACCGACCCAAACCGGTTTGTCCGAGAATATAAAGGGTGATTCGGTTCGGGTGTTACGGGTGATCGGTTTTTTTATTTAAGAAAATCAGTTTTCTATGGGTTGTAACAGTCGGATATGGGTTCCAAATATCAATCCACTATTAACCGACACCGTCCGATTCAAAGTCTGAAAAGTTGAAACTACATGTGGAAATGTGTAAACCATTACCATACTTTCAAAACCATTAAATTTTCTCTCTCATGAAAATTACAGCGTATACTGTACTGCATTTATTGACATTCTCCCTTTTCAATTTTAATTGTATTTATTAATACACACTTCTTTTTCAATTTCTATTCTCTTTCAGGATGAAGATGAAGGTTGATGTGTTACCATATATTTGCTTTCTAAATTTACTAATATCGAGAGATGTTTCAGCATAAACTTGAAAATTTTAGAAACTAAGGTACAACAAAAGCAATTCTCAATCTCTATTTTTATCTTTTTATTCCTTCCAGAGATTTACTTAGAGACCCTCTTCTTATATCTACTTGCTATCAGATCTGGATAAATTTCAAAACTTATCTATCCTTTCCATTATTTCTTCTTTCTTCATATGTAAAACTAAATATATTTTAATCTGTTTTTGTTTGGTTTAATTGTTGAGTATAGCGAGTTTCTTTCTCTCAAAATTTGTGTTTTTTATCTTATAATTCTAAGTTTGTTGCAGTTTATTTTTCAGATTTTGTTTACTAAAAAAACCGAGACAATCCATCCGATCACCCGCAAAAACCGTAAAACCGCAACCCGCCGAAACCGAGCTCTGAAACGGACGAAAATGGGTTTTAAATGGCTAACTGTGGGTTTAGGCGGTTTGGAATTTTGGGATCGAATCCGACCGGAACCGACCGGTTGTCCACCCCTAGTCAATAGTGTGTGGTCCAAGATCATATGTCCCGACTCCCGAGGGGTGAGACAGTAAAATTGTTGGTAAGTAAATTATAGTTGTTGTTAAGAAAACAAACAATAAAGGGAAAGAAAGAGATAGAGAGTACGTGGGAAAAGTGAGAAATAACTAGTTTGATAAAAGAAAGTTAATTCAAAAGATACTTTTTAGTAATTATATCTCAAATCATGAAGGCTGTGAGCGAGTTAGGATGCAGTTCACGTAACAATATTAGTAATTGAATCTTAGTTCCTGCTACTTTAAATAACGATAAATTTAAATTAGATCAAGACACTTTCCAAAACCAAGAATTAAAAATTCAAGAGATGAAAAATAGATTAGTAAACTGGTCTATGCCAATAATTAAATTAAAGAAAATCTATAAGATTATTACTTTTGATTTTAAAATTCAAAAGATTATTCATACTATTAAATTTGCTACTTCTGTTAGCAACAAGTATAAAACTATTAATTAGGGGTGTGCATGGGTCGGTTTGAATTGAATTTAGCTAAAATTATGACTCAAACCATACATGATACACTGGTTTGGGTGAGGTAAAATAACGATCTATCATTGGATCGGTTTGGATAAAATCACATATTTGTGGATTGAATTGGGTTGGGTAGTGGGTTACCCAATTTTTCCCATTTTTTCTTCCTTATATAATTATAAATGATGTGTCACATTTTTTCTTAATAAATAGTTTAACATATTATCGTTATTTTTTAAAGCATCAAATGTCTAAATGCATGATAAAATTCATCATAAATAGATTTGCAAAAATTAAAGTTACATTACGTTAATACCTAAAATTGCATAATATACTTGCAACTTACAAGAATTAGCATAAAAACATTAAAATGTGGCATCATAAATAAGTTAAAATCATTAGTTAATAAATAAAAGATGTTCAAAAGGTTGTAATTGAAGTAACTAAGATTAAAGACATAAATTCACCCCTCATCAAATTACATGAAATAGGCACACAAAAATAGTCCCGCCATAACTCATGGATTTTGTGGGTTGAGTGTGGATTTATCCATAACCCAATTATTTTGAATGATTTTTCATTTTTGAAAATCGTGTTCGCCCAATAAGCTAACCCAACCCATTTTGGGTCGGTTTGGGTGGATTTTATCGGGTTTATTGGGTTTATCCAACACATGCACACCCCTATTATTAATTTGCACTACTATAAAAAAACACATTTAACCTCAGAAGCGAAGTTGATTTAACCTCAGATACAGAGGGGAGGTAATAAAATGTGTCATGAAAACTCTTCATTATACCCCTCGGTTTTAGAATAACCGAGGGGAAAGATAAATTTTTTTTTAAAATACTCATTACATTGTTTACACATAATATTAATAAATTAATTTGTTTACAAACTACATTGTTTACACAGAATATTACATTGTTTACACAAAAAATTAAAGTAAAAATATATAACAAATTTTGAATTTGATTCATCATCATTGTTGTCAGTGAAGAATAAATGTTGGATATCTTGGGGAAGAACCAATGTTGGATCCTTATTTCATTGAATCTTGAAGAAGATCAAATGTTGGATGCAATATATTATCTATGACTTTTGCATTTATTTGTTTCTTATATAAAACAAAAAAAAATATTAGATAAATAAAATAAATATTCAATTATATGATTCTTTAAGAACACAAACTTTGAACCCAAATAATTGTATACTCTTGCAATCCATCATAGAGAACTTTTCTCAAATAAAATAAATGTTTCTTTAAGTTTTAAAGTTTTCATGTCAAATGTTTAATTATCAATTTTTAATATTCAGAATGCTTTAATAACGTCTTTTAGGTTTCATACGGATCACTAATGACAGCGCTTTAAGCGTTGATACTAATTAAATAGACAACAAATATTTGTTTAAGGATGGTGAAAAAACTCAATAAACACGCTTATATTTTCTCTAGGTTATTACTCAAACTGAGGTAAAATATGTTTCTTTTTAAATAAAAAGACTTAAATGCACTTTTGGTCCCCCTAGTTTGGGTCATTTAAACAATCGATCCCCCTATTACAAAATCTGCGAATTTGGTCCCTTAAGTTAGATCCATTTTGGATTTACTTGGTCCCCCATACAATTATGATGATGTGTCATGTTTTTTAATGAGGTGGCACGTAGCAATGGAATCCATGTCATCAAATTGTAATATTATATTTCCAACTAGATAATTTAATTCAGAAACTATAAAATGAATTATTTAAATTAAAGAAACAAATTAAAATTTGATGGAAATAGAATATATACTTAGGTCAAGCATTTTTCCCCAATTCACACCCTCGCTGTTCAGAAAGTAAAAAACCCTAATCCCCATTGAAACCCTTCCAACGCATTCATTAGTTAACATAGAAGCATCGAAGTTGTGTTTCAGAGGTGTTTGGTTTGACGAAGATGACGAACTCAGCAAGTCAAAAGGAGAGAAACGAAGGAGTCAAATACTGTGTAAGATACGTATCGTTGTCCTTGTGGTAACGAGGTTAACGTATTATTGTGGTCTCTTGTTTTAGAGGTGTCAGTTTATGTTTTGTTTACTTAATGTATTGTTGTTTCATGTTTGTGGTCCCATATGTTTACTTAATGTATTGTTGTTGTCATGCTTGTGGTCCCGGATGCTCAGTATTGTTTATCCTTGTTTGATTCTTGTTTTGTCAAATTTTTCCTCAAGCCAACTAACACTAATAAGATTAGGCTGAGAATACATCATAGGGGAAAGTTAGTTGGGACACCAATTAAGTGGTGTGTAAATGGGATAGTTACTGAGATGAATTGGAGTTGGGATGTCGATTATATATCGTACATGGAATTGGAGGATATGATTAAGAGTGAGAGTTATGTAAATATTAAGTGTATGTGGTATTGGAACCCTGCATATAGCTTCTCTCGTGGTCTTAGACCCTTGAACAATGATAAGGATGTTCTGCAGTTTTCAAAAGATGTTGTAGGATATGATGTAATAGATGTGTATGTGGAGCATAGTGTGGGGATATCTGAGATTATTGATGATAGTGAAGTCAATGCTCACATTGAGGATGATAGGGAAGATGATGTACAATGTACAGGGTTTAAGAGTGCAGATGTAACCTTGAGGCTGATTGTGAAGATGTTTTGCATGATAACAATGTGGATGAAGATACTAATGTGGATGAAGATAAGACTGATGAAGTTGTAGAAGATACTAATGTTGATGAAGAATGGGGAGATTATGAAGAATACATCTTATATCCAGTTCAATTTTGATGAAAATAAAGATTATAAGAAAAGAAAGGGATCAAAAGTGTCATGCACATCAATGATGAAGTTGATCAAGAAGGTTGAACATAGAAATTAAAGTGAAGATTTGAGGCAAGTGAACATAAATAAGGTACTTATTGCAATTCATACTATATTACTTTAAATTGCTCAAAGTATCATTTCTCACTTCATCTAAAAACCTTCTTGCATCATCATGCGTAATTATCTGAAAACCTTCTTCATCTAATTCTTATGACAAGTGTTTGTACATAGAGTTGTTTGATAATATTGTGATATTCCTTTGGCTCTATGTTGATTACATATTGATCATTAGTAATGACACTACAAGAAAAATAGTGTTTTGCGACACATTGATTGCGACAGTTCCATAAAAACCGTCGTCATTTGTAAGTTACGGCGGTTGCCACGACGGTTTTAGACAACCGTCGTTAAATTTTTTAAAAATTTAAACATATTGCGACGGTTTTGGATAACCGTCGTTAAATTTTTTTAAAAATTTAAAACATATTACGACGGTTTTGGATAACCGCCGTTAAATTTTTTAAAAATTTAAACATATTGCAACGGTTTTGGATAACCGCCGTTAAATTTTTTAAAAATTTAAAACATATTGCGACGGTTGTGGATAACCGCCGTTAAATTTGTAAAAAAAATTAATTTTATATATTATATTAATAATTTTTTATTTAATTATTTTTAACTATAAATTAAAAAAACTATAAATCATAAATAAAACTTAAATTATAAAATAAAATTTAGAAATTAATAAAATAAAATCAAAACTATATTAAACTCAAATTTATAAAATAAAATCAATAATATAAATAGTAAAATAAAATAAAGTTTAAACTAAATTAATAAAAATAAATTAAAATTGAAATAAAATTGAGTTTATAAAATAATATTTAAAAAGTAATCTTTAAAAATTTATTAAAAACCTATAAGTTATTAAAAACTTAAATTATTTTAAACTCATAAATAAAATATACTTATTTTATTATTTTAATTAAAAAATATAATTATAAAAATATATATAATTTTAAACTATAAATAAAAAAATTCAAAAAACCTATTTCAAAAATCCCAAGACTTTGACGGTTGTTTCACCTGCCGCCCCACCCCTATTCAATGTCGCGACGGGTTCTTCACCCGCCGTTTCCTAATTCCATTGTAAACCGTAAAAAACAGTGTAAAACGCAAAGGCTAAGACGGTTACTTCACCCGCCGCGATGGGTACTTTATCTTCCGTTTCTCCAAAATCCTAAAGCGCGAAGCTCAAAAGGTTATTTCACTTTTTCTCTTCTTCTTCTTTCTTTGCCCGACCATCAAGCACGCGCACATCCTCTTTACGAGTCAACTCATTCTGGTATCTTGAACGGTTAACCTGTAAGTGTTCGATTTTGTTTCTATTTCCCATTCTACTATGAACGATTTTGATTGTTATTACTTTTTTTTGGTTTTTTTGGTTTTGCATTTTAGGGTTTTGAACTCTGTTGTGTTAAATTCTTGAATTTCATAGGATGTGTTAAATTCTTGAATTTCATAGGGTTTTAAACTATGTTCTTAATTTGCACTCTAAAGTGTAACATGGTGACTGATTTATTATTTGGTCCTCTTGCTTTGCCGTATAATCAACTTGCATCAGTTTTAGTTTCATTTGTTTTTGACACTTTGCAACATTGGAATATAAATGTGACATCCAGTCTTACTGTGAGTTTCTTACTTGGTGAAAGAATAGGATTTGTGATAGCACCGTTGTTATTATCGATTTGAGAGTGAAAAAAAAAATGAATTTTTGAGAATTTGAGATTTCAAAATTCAAATTAGAGAGTGTTGATTATGAAGCGGGTTTGAATCTTTGCTTGATTTGGGATAAAATCCAACTCAGACATTTTAACAAATAGGTAATGAGCACATTGGAAAGGTTATTAAGAGGAGGATTAAGTAAGGATTATAAAAAAATCTGATTTTTTTTGTTGGGTGTTTAAACGAGTATAAGTAGTTTTAGTTCTTCAAGTGAATATGAGTCTAATGACGATGATGAGGATGTTGAAGAGGAGGAGAGGTTTAAGGTTTATTTTTGTAGTAGGACACATTCTCAGCTTTCGCAGTTCGTGAAGGAGTTGAGGAGGACGGTGTTTGCTGATGAGATGTGAGTTGTGAGTTTAGGTTCCAAGAAGAATCTTTGTGTTAATAAAGGTTTAGGATTTTGCTTAATTTGAAAGGTTCTTTTGTGTTCTCCTTTTGATTACTTGATTATGTTGGTGTTGTTTCAAATGTTTGTATGTTGTGTATTTTACAGAAGTACTTGCAATTGGGAATTCTGCAGGCATAAAAGAGCAATGCTTTGAACTCCGAAAGAAAACGAAAAATGACGCGTCAAAGTTAAGGTGCGTGGAGGTTGGATTTTAAAGAATATTAAAGAATGTGGCTTCTTAGTACTCATGAAAACATGAATATTAAAGAATTTAGTGTCCTAGGTGTCTAACTCAGTACTACTCACTGCCTAGCATTACCAATCAATCTTCTGTCGGGAAACTCTGTGGAATGTTTGAAAGGGTTTATACTAGATCTTATATATTTTCTATTTGTGACTAACTTGTATAAACTGCCAACCCTAATTAGCAATTCCTATACCTGCTATTTGCCATTTCTCGGTTTAGGTGGTTTGGGCACGCAGAGAGAAAACACCGGTATATTCTGAAGTAGGGAGAGAAGACCAAATTTAGGGTAGCCAAATCACTAGAGGCATAGGTCAACCTAGAAAATACGCAGGAGAAACTATTAAGTAAGATTTGGAGATTCATGAGTTGGATAGAAACACGATTCATGTGTTGGATAGAAACAGGTTATATGGTAGAACTTTATAGTGTCGATTGATCCATGTAGCTGGCCCCACTTAGTGGGGGTTAAGGCTTGATTCTTTGTTATTTGCAATTAATTTACCAGCTTCTGTCGGTTCTACAAATTTACGGACCATCATCTAACATATATCTCGTGCAAATCCTTTAGTTTTGGTAGGGAAATCAGAATATGGCTCATTTAGATTTGAAAATTCTCTGAATAAGAAATTTAGCTATTGGATTCAGCTGACTCTAATATATGTTGAAGCAGATGCCAATACCTATTGGCTGCTATGGTGGATGGAATGTGCTGATTGACTGTGATCAGCTATGCTGATATAAGGCTATAGCATAATAATTTGTTACGTCCAATGCTTTTGTTCTCTGTTATAAGTTTCTCTAGTATATTTCTGTAGCACAGAGAATGACTTTGAAAGTGAACTTGAGTGTGAGAATTCATGGATGCTAACTGTTATAAATGTGCCTTTGCCTTTGTTTTTGTTCTTTGCTATTTGATCTTTGCATTGTTAGGTTTGAATGTGGTGTGCATCTTTGATGTTAGCATGGCTGTTGATGAATATAGTTAGTTAATGAATGGTTTTGTTGTTGTGGATTAGTGAACATGCTGTGTTGATCTGAACTGTTAAACATTTGCCCTGATATGAACTGTATTTGACTGTCATGGCATGTTGTGTTGCTAATCTTTCTTGATTTTTCTGCAGCCTGTTTTCTTGGCTTGTGCTGGTGCAGTGTGGCCCAACGAGTTAAATGGTTTAATAGGATATTTCCTCTGAAGCAAATGCACATAATATCTTCATGCTCTTTCATGATAGGGATTATGCCTTGTGTTTGCTTTACTGTTATTGGTACTAAACTTGTAGCAAAACTAAAAGCAAATAATTATGGAGAATAGGTCCATATAGTGGCATGAAACTTGCAAGTAATATGTATTACATAATAGTCAATGATAAATTATTATGATTGGAAGCTTCCTTACAAGACTGCTTGCTTATTTTCATGGCCAATACAGAAAAATCCAAGCTCAGCAGCACCGCGAAATTTCCGACGACGCATCCGACTATGCAACAACAATTAGAGCTCATTTTGGTTGGTTTTCGAATCCATACTTATGCATGTTCTTTGAATCTCGGTTAGCAGTATGTAGTTGTGATGTTTTATGTATTGTTGCGGTTCATTTGGATTATGTTGTCGGTTAGGTACACATTTGATTATTTGTGTTTACTGTGAATCATTTGATAATATGAGTAATGTAAATGTAATATGTATTAAACTGCTTGTCGTATATCGTTGTGTGTTTAATTTCGATGCGTGTTCGATGAGGCTACTGTTTATATTTGATATCCTTGAGGATTTCCTATTAGAGCTCACTCTGTGAACATATAAAGACATGCTGTGAATCAATATAGATTAATATGTTTGCTACTGAGTTTGTGCACTGATGAAGTATGAATAACACTTGGTGCTGCTATTGATTATGTGAGTTCAATTGATTATTGCGTATTCGTGTGTTCCATTTCCATCACAACATCATAAGCTTATATTTTTCTATAATAAATGCCATGCTACTGCTGTTTGTGGTGATTAATTTACACTTTGTTTGCTACTTTGTTTTGTTTTTGCATACAATGTCAGTTTCGTAAGCATTTCGATAGTTTGGCGATGATGGACTGATATCGTTTTGTATACCGTATTGCTGCCTGTGTTGTGGTTTCAGTTACTTATAGAAGTTTCAAATTGTAGTTTTGGTCAGATTATTGTTGTGGAGTTTTAAGGGTATGCCATCCAACTTGATCAACAATCACAATATCATACAGTTGTGGCCAGTGTAGCCAGTGTGTTATCTCTGCAATGCACTGCAATCTGCAGTTTATATCATTCTGAACTAAAAAACAACTAGTTCCAATATCATGTTTGAAATTTTGGATTTGGATTGAGAGTACAGAGAAAATTATAGGCCATACCATTAAGAGGGATTTGGATTTAATTGTCTATCACTATACACGGTTTTCCATAGGACATTATGATGTTTATGCTCTTTTCATTTATGTTTGTTGCATTGGGGATACAAGTATAAACTGTCTATTGCCAAATGAAATTCCTTACTATGTTTCTATTAGCGCGAGTACCATTTTATAAATTTTTTGAAGTTCTTACTAAGACAGATTATCAAGAAATGCCATCAATCTTTATATCTGCTTTAACCAATAATTCATGCTTTTGGCAGCCTAATTGTATCATCCTGGCTATATCTTCAGCCAACCAGGACATAGCAACTTCCAATGCTATCAAACTTTCCAGGGAAGTGGATCCGTCAAGTATTTTAATGTTCCACGGATTTATTACTTCTTACCTTCGTCTGAGTAATTGTTGCCACTAAAGTCCTTGTCTGTAAACTGTCCAGGTGAAAGGACATTTAGAGTGTTGACAAAGCTGGATTTGATGGACAAAGGGACTAATGCATTGGATATAATCTCTCTCATTCTCTCTCTGCAGTATGATTCCTTGTATTATTGTTGTCTTTTCACCTGTTTTATTTATTTTAGGTCCTTGAAGGTAGATCTTATCGTCTACAACATCCTTGGGTTGGTATAGTAAATCGATCTCAAGCAGATATCAACAAAAATGTTGATATGATTATTGCCAGACGCAAGGAGGTTGAGTATTTTGAAACCAGTCCTGATTATGGCCACTTTGCCAGTAAAATGGGTTCAGAATACCTTGCAAAACTTCTCTCACAGGTTTGTATCATGGAAAGGTGTTTGCCTTTAATGAAATATGGTTTAACTTTAATATTGTTTGATCATTTTGTAGCACTTGGATTCAGTTATTAGGGCACGTATACCTAGTATAACATCTTTGATAAACAAAAGCATTGAAGAACTTGAATCAGAGATGGACCATCTTGGGAGACCAATTGTTGTTGATGCGGGGGTGAGGGGTTTACATTTGTAATTATTTCAGAAAGAGTATAGGCTTTTTATACATCCATTAGAATAATATTTTAACTGTATCTTTCTCTTTTAGGCTCAACTATACACCATCCTCGAAGTTTGCCGCAAGTTTGAACGGGTATTCAAAGAGCATTTAGATGGAGGGTAAATACTTACTATCATGCTTTACTTTTACTCTATTCTATTATATATGTGAATGATATGGGTCGACAACGTCTACTGTTTGTAAATTGATGATTTTGTTCTATACTTGAGAAAAAAAAGGCTTTTTTATTCTCAGCTTACTGAGATAGCTTTTGGAAAAAAAGATAAAGTGATTAGTTTTCATAAAAGAAAACTATTGCCTACAATCCGCTTATTTCAAACTGGATATTAGATTGGATTAAATTACGTCTTAACTCAACAGTACTCTATTTGTTTTGAGTTGGTCTTTATTTTGTTTTTACTTTTGGTTCTTTTTGAGAAAAAACTACTGCATACTGTTGTGCAATAGATTTGATATACCAACTGTATATTTAAGCATTTTGGAATGATTGTTGTGAAATTAGCTTGTTATCTGAATCCGGTGGACAAGTTCATAGGTCTATTTGGTTACACAATCATCTCTCTTTTTTAATTGTCACAAGCGGCTAGGAGGAGATATGATATATAATGTCTTTGACAATCAGCTTCCTGCTGCTTTACGAAAGCATCCGATTGACAAACATATTTCTCTTCAGAATGTGAAGAGAGTGGTGTCAGAGGCGGATGGTTACAAGCCTTATTTAATTGCCCCAGAGCAAGGTTACCGGCGACTAATTGAGGGGGCTCTCAGTTACTTTAGAGGCCCAGCCGAAGCCTCAGTTGATGCAGTAAGTTGTCTTAGTTCTTTTATTCTGTGTTAAAGCTAAAATGAATGAAAATATTAAGCTGTATCTCTATGATTTGGATGTAGGTTCACTTTGTCTTAAAAGAACTTGTGAGAAAATCAATAGGTGAAACTGAGGTAAAGTTTGTGGATTCATTTTGTAGCAACCCTGTTTGAAAAGTATTAGAATAGTTTGTGGATTCATTTTTTCTATGAATAGGAATTGAGATGTTTCCCTACTCTTCAAGCTAAATTATCTGCAGCTACAAATGAGGCTACGAAGAAATAATTAGTAACAGTCCTAGGTAGTGGCACTAGGCTAATGCTTTTGTATGAATAAATAGTACTTCGTTGGTGATCATTGTGTTTACTTTCATACTTCTTGTTTGGATTGATGTTGAGTTTGGTGGAACTATTATTTATAAATAGTTGTGAGTTGATAACACCTAGATTGATCTTTGTTCTATGGCCTTTAATATTGCATCATGATAATTTTAATTGTTTGAATTGAATATTGTAATAAAATTACAATTTTTAATTTTTTTTAAAAATAAAATAAAATTACGGGGGTTCTAAACCGTCACTATATTAAATGAAATATATTATATAATTATGGTGGTTAAAACCGTCGTTATTTTCATTGAAATATATATTATATAATTGTGGCGGTTGAAACCGTCGTAATAAACTGTCGCGGAAAGTTACGGCGGTTGGAGCGACAGTTTTACAAACCGTCGTAAAACAGCCTCGCGACACATGTTTCTACGACGAAAGAGAAACCGTCGTGATTTGCAATTTACGTCGGTTGTAACCGCCGTAATCTGCCAAATATAACCGTCGTAATTTTCGAATTTTCTTGTACTGTGAGATGAATTGAATTTTAGAATCAAAGAGGTTTCTAACTTCCAAATACAAGATGAATGATCTTGGACTAGTTGACCCGATGTTGGGGATCAAAGTAAAGCGAAATAGTGGGAGTTATGAACTTAGTCAAACATGTTATGTTGAGAAAGTACTTGACAAGTTCAAACATTTACATTTCAAGAAAGTGAGTACTCCATTTGATCCTAGTATCAAACTTCAAAGAATGATGGAAGAGTTGTGGATCAATTGGAATATGCAAGTGTATGCAATGTACTAGATCCGACATAGCATTTGCAATTAGTAAAGTGAGTAGATTTTACTAGCAGTCCAAATGGTGGGCACTAGAATGCCATCATTAGGATTTTTGGCTTTCTTATGAAAACCAAAAACCTTGGTCTCCATTATGGCAGATTTCCTTCCATATTAGAAGGATAAATTGATGTGAGTTAGATATCAAGTGTTGAATATCATAAATTTGTATTTGGGTGGATATTTACACTAGTCGGTGGTGAAATTTCTTGGAAGAGCAAGAAACAAATGTGGATCACTCTCTCAACCATAGAATCAGAGTTCGAGACTCTTGCTTCCATTGATGAAGAAGTTGAATGGTTGAGGGGCATCCTATTAGAAGTTCTATTGGCTAAAGACAATGTTTTAAAGGTGTTGATACATTGCAGTAGTCAAGCCACTTTACCTAGAGCATACAAAAAGTGTATACCAGAAAGTCTATGCAAGTAGAACATAAATGATCGAGCTATGATTTGCTTGATCTATTTACTAAACCACTGTCTAAAGATTTAGTAAAGACTACCTCGAGAGGTATGGGATTGAAACTCCTTGAATAAGAGTTCCGACAACGGTAGCAACCTAATCTGAAGTTAACAAACCTTAACCTAAGATTCAATGGGTAATAAACAGCCGTTGATTTGGATGTTTGTGCAACATTTTGTGACAATGTTGATTATTACATATTGAGTATTGATTTTTGTCAAACTTTTAATGAAGTTCTATATCGAGGATATCTCAAGAAATATATACAAAATGAAATTCGCCTATTTGAATTTCGAGACGTGTCGTCTCAAAGTGAGAGTTGGAGTTTCTCTCATGAAAAATTCACGAAAACAGGCAAAACATGTGGCCATAAATAGTGTTAGGCGAGAGATGTAGGAGAAGACCATTAAAGAATGTGTATAAGGTAACGTCGGTATAATCACAAGGTATAGCGTTTCAAAGCATAGTTGCCTAACATTCTGATTAAACTTTGTGTTATTCTTACTAAGGATAAGTTCAAATCGAAAGATACTCAACTGTATTAATATTCTTTTCCTCTCTTTTTCTGGAATTAGTCTTGTCATTATTAGAACAAGTGGGGGATTGTTGTAAATTATTAATAATTAATAATCTTGAGTGTGTTCCAAAATGATAAGAAATATGCAAGTGAAAGTTAACTTTTTAATTTAGAAACAGACAACACTTGTGAAGTGTTGCAGTAGACAGTTTGTATTTTGAATTAAAAAATAAGCAACACTTCATGAAGTATTGCAGAATGTGAAACAACACAGTCTTTGAAAATTGTTATTGTAGGTGAAGTAGTGCAACAATTGATAAAAGTATTGATGTAGGCGAAACAGTGCCACATTTGGTAAAAGTGTTGTTGTAGGCGAAACAGTGCAACATTTGGTAAAAGTGTAGTTGTAGGCGAAACAATGCAACATTTGATAAAACTGTTGCTGAAAGTGTCTGTTTCATCAAGGGTCGCAACCTTATGAAACAATATTACTTTGACCTATAAATTGAGCATTTCGAATTCAGAGAAATACAACACAAAAGCCTATATTCTTCACACAAAATTTCATATTTCATATTTCCTACATTTGAGTTTTCATCGGTCTTGTACAAACTCAAGTATAGACTGAATTATCCTGGGTATTCACGTGTTCTAATTCTAAGACATTTGAGTAGGGATGTAAATAGATATCCATGGGGACGGATACTATGATATTCATATCTGCCCCGTTGGATAAATATGATATCCATATCCGCCCCATATCTATACGGATATCCGTTAAGCGGGTAATCCGCGTGTTTTACGATATCCGCGAATATTTACAAATATCCATGGATAATATTTTTTTTATAAAAATTATTTTTTGAAAAAAAAATATTTTGAACTTCTTTTAAAACACAAAAAGTTATTATCACATAACATCCATACAATTTGCTCTTAATTTAACAATTAAATTTCATCACATTAATTTTCTTCTTATTCAGCAAAACATAATTAGATCCAAACATAATATCCATACATTTCATTTTTAACCAAACAAATAAAAGATACAGCGATTGTGAGTTATGATAGAAGAGAGGACAACAGAGGAGTATGAAGGGAGACATTGGTTTGACAGGGGAATGACGATACTAGTTGGTTGGACAATAAAATTGTTGATGTGATGTATGAAGTATTAGAGAGTTTAAATATGAAATGACTAATAAAATTTGAATAAAATGTGAAAGATTTTCTTCAAATAAAATTTCAAAAAAGAAGAAATATAAGAAGACTAATTTTTTTAGAAGATGAAAATATAAGGTATAATAAACTAATGATATTTATATGACTTTTATAATTTTTTAACGGATATGGATATCTGCGGGCATGGATATCATTAAATCCGTATCCATATCTATTAACAAACGGGTATTTAAATATCTATTTATTTTATCCGTGGATATCCATTAAGCTACCCGCTCCATATCCGTGACAAATTTTATCTGCGGATATCCGCGGGTACAGGTTTTTTTACCATCCCTACATTTGAGAATGCTTGAAATGCTTATAAAAAAAGTGATTACGTTCACAAATTTTAGTCGTAATCCATTTAATTTACAATCAATTTTTTAATAGATTATATATCAAAATTTATACGTTTGTTTTTGTTTTGGAAAAAAAGCAAAGCATATTATTGATGTTTTTGTCAAGCTTTTCAACAAAAACTTTCATTATTTCAATGAAAAATATTCTTAGTTGTTTATTGAAAACAACAATAAGCTAAATTAGGTTAAAAAAATTATTTATAATCGATAGAAGAAGGTTAGCTGAATTAGAAACAATCACATATGAGTCTTACTAAAATCTTCACAATAGTATCTAGTTAAGCAGATCGGTAATAGTTATATAAAAATATCATGATAAAAGCATGTTCGAACTTGCGATATCTATTTTTTTTTACTTTTAAATAATGTACTCCTTCCGTTTTATAATGAGTGATTTATTTAAAATAAAATGGTGTTCTAAAATGTATGATTCATTTTAATTTTTAATGCAACTTTTTTTATTTTATCCTCTAATTAATATTACTTTCATCATTCCCAATACATCACAAGGGTATTTTAGTAAAAATATCATTATCTCTCATTTATTTATTCTTTTTTTCTTAATCTGTGTGAAAAGTCAACCGGATCACTCATTGTGGGACGGATGGAGTATTACATACACCCTACTAGATCTAAAATAGAAATCCACATAGTAGATCCATAATAGTATTCTCTCCGTCCCAAATTATAAGACGTTTTGCGTTTTTTACACAAATTAAGAAACTTAATTATTACTTTATGGAAAAGACAAATTATGTATAACTTTACAGTAATGCCCCTCATAATTATATAGGAGAGAGAAATTAAAAGAGTTGAAAGAATAAATAATAATAAATATTTAAGGATATATTGGAGAAGATGTCATTTATACTGTATTGGGAATGTAAGGTGACTTATAATTTGGGACAAATTTTTTTGAAAAAGTGATTTATAATTTGGGACGGATGGAGTAGTCAGTAGTCTCAAATAGGAGTCTATCTAATTAAAGAAACTTTTTAAAATAAGAATTTTTTTACATTTTCAATGCAACATTAATTAAATTTTATTAATTTTATTATTAATAAATATCATGTATACTATTTTCAAACTATTATATCATATATTATACATTTATGACAATTAATATTAATAATTAAGAATAGTTTTATAAAATTATTATATTTAATTATTTAAGTTTTTTTAAATTTATATGCAATAATTTAAAATATATATATATATATTTTGAGACCGAGTGAATAGTACACAAAAACACTTTTGACATTTTTTTGTTTGTTCCTGATTACGCTGACACTAACTTGAATGATTAATTTTATGGAAGTATGAACTAAAAATGTAGCGCACATATAAATGAGAAAAACAAAAACGCTGTGAAATGGGAAAGAAAAATAAGTTCAACAATTAAATTGAGCTTTGTTTTAGTTTTTTTTTTAAATAATTTTTATAATGTTATATATTTTGGTGTAAAAAAATTTTACAAAAAAACTTTTAATAAAAGTCTCAAATGAAAATTTAATTTGAATAATTATTTTTAAAATATTACTTTTGGTATTTCATCATTTTATGGAAAAAAATTTAAATATCAAAATTTCAAAAAATCATTTAATTTTAAAGCTATTTCAAATAACATTTTATAAAAATCATTTTTGAGATACAATTTTTTGAAAAACATGTGATTTTAACTATGTCGTAATCTTCAATAATGTATGTTTATTTAATAGTATGTCAAAATTAGTTTTTTAAATTATAAAAAACAAATTTAAAAAAATTTGTAATATTTTAAAAAATATTTTTGTATTTTCCTTTATAGATCACATTGAGAGTGATGGAAGATAGGGATGACAATTTGACCCATTTCCAGTGGGTATTTAGAAAATTACCCACAACGGGTAGGGTAAAAACCCGCAAAAATAAATACGGATACGGGCTCGGGTAATTACTCACTTAAATAAGCAGGAATGAGTGCAAGAATGGACTCCTTAGTACCCAACCCGCCCATACCCGCTCAACATATATTTATATTTTTTAATTTATATTATTATATAAAAATAAATATTTATAAATTAAAAAAAAAACACCAATTTTAAACTACTACATATTAAATATACGTCATTATTTATTTCATAATTCAATAATAAAATTTTTTAAAAACTTAAAATATTATGATATTTTATATTTGATATATTTATTTTTATTAGAAATACGGGTAACGAGTGCAGGCACTTATATACCCATAGGATACGGGAACAGATGCCAATTTTAATACCCAAACGGATATGAGCTCGGATACGAAAATTTTTTCAACTGCGGGTATAAGAACGGAAACGGGTACTATAGTACCTTACCCATACCCTGCCCATTAGAGATGGAAGAACTTTTTCCATTTCTTTTTAATTGCTTATTTGCAACCAAAAAGATTTTGGATGAGTTGTTATTTTCAAAATTTTATATAACAATTAATTATTAGTTTGTCTATAAAATTTCTAATTATTTATATAGAAAGAGAAATAAATCCTTAAAAATAATAAAATTTACTGGATGTGTATGTACGTCTTATTGAATTACATCACTTTTTAAGCAGGTATTTAGTGTAAATAGGTGTCTTATTGAAATACATCATTCACTTATGCATGCATGTAGTTAGTGTAAATAGATGTGTTCGAAAATATACTTTCGGATTCAGAAGGACATTTTTGGATTTCCGCTTTTGCACTGCTGGGAAAAGCAATTCCGATTCAAATACACTTGTTAGTAGCAATATGTTGCATCTATTTAACATTGGATCAAATCCATTTCATCAAGTCCAACAAGATTTTATACCATATTTACAAATATATATACAAAAATAACCATGGACCACATCAGTTATGACTCTTGACTCTAGCAAAATAGAGTTCAACTTTTGTTGCCAAGCTAAAGCTTCAGAAATAACTCACCTAATAACACACCTCTTCAATGAGAATGAAACAAAGCCATTAAAGCCAACAGAATAAAAGGGAAAACTGTAAGATAAAACCCTCACACTACGATACATTTAAAAAGAATAAAAAAATTAGTAATGAAAGTAAACCTGCAGACCTCAATAACTGAAAGAGAAAGTAAAGGGTAGCAAAATAACCGAAGTTGTTTATCTTCATGATTTTCCCCTACCGTTAGGTCCTTCACGCTGACTACGAAAATGACTGAGAAGTTGTTGTGCCTGCATGTACATGAACAACATGTTAGTATTTGTTTTACATTTCAGATTGTGTTTAGTACCAGAGATACTGTATGTCATGACCACCAATGTTTCAGCACTCTTTATGTATAGTGATACTTCTTCCATTTTGGTGTATCCGGACTTCATGGTCCTCACTCCGAAGCAACTTTCTGCCTAAAAAATAACCAACTCCTCTTCTTCTATTGTGTTCCATCAACATAATTCCAAACAAGGCTAGGGTTGGTCCATTTGTAACAGGCTACGCCTTAAACAAGTGTGCCTAATAGGAGACCTACTGATAGTATTTCCCCATCATCTTGCTTAGTGGGTATCAAATCAAAGGGAAAATTTATCAAGAAAAACCCAAACTAGATAGTCAGAACTCATAATTTCCTTAATTTTCTTAGGGAAAACGGGCAGGGAGAGAGAATAATATGCTGCACAGAATATCTTAGGAAGTATAATTTCAGCAATTAGTTTCAACAAACTGAATGTGTTAATTATCATGATTAAATCACAAAGCTTGAAAACTGTTGCATAATATTATTAAGATTCTGTGAATGTTCCTATGTTGTATATATATTATTTCCTTGTATAGTTATTTTTATCTCTACCTTTATTTAAGAGAGAGAAATCTGCACAAATTAATATAATTGAGAATTATTCTTCTCTCGTTTCTTTCAACTTGGTATCAGAGCTGAATGAAGAGGAGAATAATATTCTTAAGAACACATTGCCTCCTAGAGCACCCAGATCTATCCCTACAGGCTACAGCACATAAGGTGGAAAAAACCAAGCTGAACAATGATAAGTTGAGGAGCTCATAAGATTGTTAAAATCGAGTTCTTTATCCGGTGTTCCTGAAAACTCTATTGTATCTATAGATGGACAACAACTTATCCAAATTCAGCAATATGACGGAATATGTACACTAACAAAAATCTAACAATCAAAATATATTACAAACTGAAAGAGGTTAGCTGGCTCCATACCTTTTCCTTTGCTCTTGGTGTGCCAAACTGGGACAACGCAACTATGGGAGGTACAGCTCCTTCTTGAAGAATGAGAGTACAAAACTTAGGGCTATGAAGACTTAGTTGCAAGAGAATCGATGCAGCATTTTCCTTTCCTCTATGCGAACCCGATTCCACAAGTTCAATAAGTAAGGGGGTTGCCCTTTCGCGTACAATTTCTATTCGACCCTCTGGGATTGTCGATAAGTTTGCCAAAAGAGCAACAGCCTTGTCAACCATTCCATCAGCTGGGTCCAATAGCTTAACTAGAAACTTCACAGCTCCAGCTTGAACTATCCGAGCTTTATTCTCGTGAAATATTGATAGGTTAAATAAAGCAGTTGCAGCATCTTTCTTCCCCCTAAGAGTTCCAGAAGCTAGAAGCTCCACCAAAGCTTTAACAGCACCGGAGCGACCAATCTTCATCTTATTGTTTTCTGGTACTGAGAGGCTGAATAGAGTTGCAGCCGAATTTTCCTTGGCGCCATTATTTCCATTCTTCAAAACATGGATAAGTGGTTCTATGGCTCCTGCTTCCATAATCAAGGTCTTGTTATCTTCATTAATCGACAAATTCAGTATAGCTGTCACAGCATGCTCTTGTGTTATCTTCATGTCTGAATATAGCAGTGGAAGTAAATGCATAATGGCACCACATTTCCCAGCAATGATACGGTTTTCCATATTATGCTTTGTAAGAAGCCGCAATTCTTCGGCGGCGGAAGCTTGTGTTTCTTTTGATTGACTTTGTAGATATTCAATCAACTTACCGACATGTGCAGTGGTCAATTTATCAGATTCTGAGTTGGAAACAGAACGGACATCATCTTCTGAACTTGAATGGCTAGTAAAAACAATATCATTATTGTTATTGTACTTGTTTTCATTATCTGTCGTTGGATTTTTTGATCCAGGGCTTTGAAACTGCTCTCGTGATGCCATTGGAAAATTCCCAAATTCTTTATATGCAGGAGAAGCAGGAAACACATTATTATTAATTTCACCAGACAGAAGCACATTTTGATGCTTATTTGATATCCCTGACACCGATGGAACATTTTGATGCTTCTCCTGCACATTTTGATGCTTATTTGGTATCCCCGACACCGTTGAAACATTTTGATGCTTCTCAAGCATATTTTGATGTTTATTTGATATCCCTGGTATTGTTGCATTTTCTGATCCAGGGCTTTGAAATTGCTCTCGTGATACTGTTGGAAAATTCTCAACTTCTTTATTTGCTTGAGAAGCAGGAAACACATTATTATTAATTTCTCCAGACAAAAGCATATTTTGATGCTTATTTGATATCCCTGACACCGTTGGAACATTTTGATACTTCTCCTGCACATTTTGATTCTTATTTGATATCCCTGACACTCTTGGAACAATTTCATGCTTCTCCTGCATATTTTGATGTTTATTTGATATCCCCGGCGTCATTGCATTTTTCGATCCAGGGCTTTGAAATTGCTCTCGTGATACCGTTGGAAAATTCCCAAGTTCCTTATTCGCAGGAGAAGCAGGAAACACATTATTATTAATTTCTCCAGACAGAAGCACATTTTGATGCATATTTGATATCCCTGACACTGTTGAAATATTTTGATGCTTCTCCTGCACATTTTGATGCTTATTTGGTATCCCTGACACCGTTGGAACATTTTGATGCTTCTGCACATTTTCCTGCTTCTCCTGCACATTTTGTTGCTTATTTGGTATTCCTGACACCGCTGGAACATTTTGATGCTTCTCCTGCACATTTTGATGTTTATCGGATATCCCTGGCATCTTTGCGTTTTCTGTTACAGCGCTTTGAAATTGCTCTTGTGAAACCGTTGGAAAATTCCCAAATTCTTTATGTGCAGGAGAAGCAGGTAACACGCTATTATTAATTTCTCCGGACAACAGCACATTTTGATGCTTATTTGATATCCCTGACACCGTTGGAACATTTTGATGCTTCTCCTGCACATTTTGATGTTTATTTGATATCCCTGGCGTTGTTACAATTTTTGATCCAGGGCTTTGAAATTGCTCTTGTGATACCGTCGGAAAATTCGCAATTTCTTCATTTGCAGGAGAAGCAGGAAACACATTTGGATGCTTATTTGATATCTCCGACACCTTTTTTGAAACTGAAGGTACATAATCAGTACTAGAAATAGAACTTGAAAATGACTCACTTCTGCTATGACTACACGAATGAGTATGAGATTGTTGCTCAAACATTTCGGCCTCACCTTCACCGCTTAATCTGGAGGAGTCATCACCCTTTTGCTGTTCAAATGCATTTCCAGTTTGAAGAGATGATTTAGAATTGGAATTGCTACTATGCGAAGACCCGAAACTACGGACACGATTTAAATCTTGATGCAATAAATAATCTGTGGGGGGTGAACTTTGGGTAGAATTACTCTGCTTTGAGTCATGGGGAAGTTCGACATTATTTTCTTCACACCAACTTGCTATCATAGCTTTAACCGTATAATTGGGAATTAGAATTGCATGGTTAAGTCTCTGATGAGTCTTGGGACAAACATTCAGCCCGCTATCAAGCCAGGTTTGGATGGACTGTCTCTGGTATGTTTGACCTGAAGCAACAATAACCGGATCCAACATGAGTTCAAGCGATAAAGGGCATCGGAAGTATGATGGGACTGACACATCACTTTTGACTCCGGGGCATTTAGTTTTCATTGCATAATCACGTAAACTGCAAACAAGATTCGCAATTTGGTTAATTTCATCCAACTCCCCTTTTGTTTTGTTAACTTCCGCATTCAACCTTTCCTTTTCTACAGCAATACTTTCTTTCAGTAGCTCCTGGTTTGACGTCAAGTTAAGTAACTCTATAATTTCCCTTTGACATTCATAGCTAGGCTTAGTATTATTCTTTTGATTTCTCAACACTTCTTCTATATAGACCGATGTCGATTCCTTCTTAAGACACTTAAGTTCCTGCATATGGTGCTGAAAAAAGTCGCTACCAATTAGTTTCAAAACTTTGTCGATTGACATCACACCAAATAACTTAACATAAATACTCCTTCCAAATACAGTTAGGTCCAACCTAAATTCTAAGATGGTATCAGAGTCTATCCATCAAGACACCCACCATTTATATCCACGCACCAAGCTTAATAGTACTTGGTGTGAGATGGTGTATTGGAAAATACTCAAATCCTACATTGAACATAGAAAAGGCCAGAAATGAGTTATAAAGAATTACACTCCTCCTTTTACAAACCAGTTTTGTAGGGTTGAGTTAGGACCAACGCAAATTCTAAAACAGGAAACAAATAGTTTCAAATTTCGGACATACCTGAAAATTATTCAAAACTGAGGTAGATGAAGTTAACTTATGGAATCTATCAATTATGTGACAAATCCTAAGCGAAGTGTCCTGTAACATTATCAACAGTTCTCCACTTTGAAGAACCTGCAATTCAATTTCAGCCATGTTCAAAACAAAGCGGCAGAGGATCCTAAAAAGTTCGAAATAACAACGGCATTATTAGTTTGAGTATGAATGATAACTAACTGCTTACACTAAGGACCCTGCTTGTCTTCGGGCTCCAATTTTCAATAAACTCCTGAGCCTCGTTAACCTGACGGTCCAACTCTTCACATTCTCTATACAGATTTTCATCCAAAGGAATTTTGTAATCGAAAACATCATCGAGCACTGGTTTCAAACACCTCAAAACGGAAACCATCTTAGTACAGTTCTTCTGAAGAGGGGCAGGCTTCACTGTTTGGCAAGAAACTAGATGAATGAATCGAGAAATGCTGTTGATTACACATTTTGCTGAAGTTAGATCCATTTGATTTTGACCTATTTTGGTAAAACCACACAACAAAGCTCATATTATAAACTTTTTCATATTTTTTCCACCAACAGAATTGGAAATCACACAAAACAAAACCTAGAAACCTACCAAATGAATCAAAAACTGCAAAAAACACATGAGAAATTCATGAAAAAAATGAAATAAAGATGATTGAAAAATGCATTTGCATACCTAAATGCATGATTCTGAAACAGATCGAGATCAATTGAAATTGATTTTTGTGCGAAATTGAAAGGAGGTGAGTAGCGAAGGGTTTTCCGTTCATTCATTGCTGTGTTTTTCCATTCTCAGCAAAATTACCTGGAAAGGCTGAGGAAAAGGGTCCCGGTTCGGGTAACCAAAGAGAATTTTTTATGATCAAATTCAGAAAAATCATAAGCTGCAAAAACAGAGGAAAAAATGGGTTAAAGTTGTGGGTCCTTAATAATTTTAATATGGTTGTAGTTGCATAAATTATTGGGTATTTTTGGGGAATAAATTATAAATCTATATTTAAAAGAATATGATATCATCTTTCAATAAATAAATAAATAAATAAATGTGTTAAAGTTGATACTAAATTACTGATCAAATTATCTATAATATAGTAACATTAGTGGTTCTAGAAAACCACTTTTTAACTCTTTTCATTAGCAATCCATGTTAGCATTTTAGGGGTATGTAGTGTCTAATATCAATTATTTTCAACCAAATCAACATTTAGTTGAATTCTAATTATAGTCTTTGTCATAGTTACACTTAATTTTGGGCAAATAGGAACCAATAGGATTTGATTCCAACCACCACCAGTTGTGTCTTACTATTTCTTTCTCTCTCACCGTCCTTTCCTCCTTTCCTTCTCTCTCTTTCTTTCTCTTTCTCTTTCTCTTTCTTTCTCTCTCCCTCTGCACTACGAATTTCATCTTCTTCCTCTTATTCTTTCTTCTCCAATGTGTTTGGCTTTTTTGACAATCTTTATTTTCTAAAAATTCCAATATAACCCAAGCTTCTTCTTTCCACACCGCCAGAAAAACCTGACACAAAGACCGGAGCAAAATCATCGGAGTTACAAAAATGGAAACCAAACTCCGAAGTTGTATTCTAACCGGTATGAAAGCTCGATCTTACCCAAGGTTATCCTTCTTCTAATTTAATGTTAGGTTGTTGTTTGCTTGTCCATCTTGAAATTTACTTTAATGTTCTTCAGTCTTTAGTTCTTCAGTCTTTACCTCTTATTACTATTTTCTTCCTTTTCAAACAGACTTCATGGAAATGAAAAGAATATTAACAAACATTGTTATTATTTTGAATGACATGTTTTAGGTCTTATGGTTTCCGGTGCTGTAACATGAGGGTTTTCACAAGGTACATCATATTCCTTTGTTTATGTTTAATTCTATTTTAGGATAAGACAAAATAGATTTTAAAAGCATAACATTGATTTTTACATGTTTGAGTATACTCATTGTTGTATATATTCAAAATTTTATAAACGTTTTCAAAATGTTGATACTTGACGTAATTTGCGTCTGCTATCATTTGCTTATTTATATATCACTGTCTGCTGTCATTTGCTTATTTATCTATCACTGGAATCCTTCAATTTGTGCGCTTTCAGTATTTTCTGTTAGGATTTTAAGTGTTGTTTCATTTATAAATACAGAAATAATGGAAGTCAATTGTACGAGACAGAACTGGTGGACCTGCGATAAGAGAGTCGATGGGAGTTTCTCAACACACTATTCTTTGTGTTTGAAGCAGTGGCCTATATGCAGGTATGTTACAACTACTGTTGAAACCATAGAACTTTCACAATGGAACTGATTATTGTATTATAACAAGATGTTATTGATGATATATAATTTATTTCAAATGGTTGACAGATTAGATGATGCGACCATACTGACAGAACTTGCCCCCTTTGATTATAAAGTTGTTTAAAAGGTAATGTGATGCAACATAAATTGTAATATTATTAAATTTCATGATGGAATGTACATCTTTTTTATTTGGTTCAACTCGGCGCTTGCAGGTTTGAGTTACTAGGTGATATTTGAAGAAACGAGTTACTGCCAAACAAATTGTTTCGGTCAAGGTATAATTGCTTAATATCTGATTATATTTACCTGTTGTAGACTTTTTCGTTGTTTTCTGTAACATGTCGTGGCCGATTAAACATGTATGCGTTTGGAATTTCAGAATACAGTGGAGGAACATAGACACAAGCCGACTGATATCACTAACCAGCTATTGAAATTGCTTGCAGATAGAAAGACATGTGACATTGTATATACTGATAAAATTTTGGATCGGTTGACTAAGAGCCAATAAGAAGAAGACATGGATTAAAATTCTATATTTTCATGAATTAAGACGAAGACAGGACAAATGCATTGATATTCCGAGAGCATTCAAAGACATCGTACATGATAATGCTTTGGAATATTGTAAGAATTCAGTAAGTTTCTTCAGGCATGAATTAACTGATCTGTGTGTCTTTTTATGTTCCTCATGTGATGCTTAGGTGCCATTTGGAAGATGTTATAGGATGCTGATATATCGGTATCGTGTCTACTCGTGGATGACATGTATTCTAAGTAAAGTTTCCCATAAAATCTTTTACTCATTCTATTTTTGAAATCTTTTACTACTTTTGACGCATTCTTGGTTACAGAAGTTTGATTATTGTAAATGGCTATATAATCCATTGATCAAAGTAAGTTATATTAATCGTTTACAAATTTATCTTTTTGATTGAATTTATAGTTTCAAGTATGATCGGCTTTCAACTATGACTAATCAACATAGTCTTTGCAAAAACTTAAGACGGCGGTTTCAAGTGACGTGATTTTAAATTTATTATTCATGAAATATTAATCATGAAAATGATTTCTCATTATTTAACAATGTTGCAGGTGTTTATATTCTTTGACACACTCTTCATAATCCAACATTATGTGTGCCTGCAGTGCATCAATGAGGTGATTTAACTCATTCTCCATAATTTCACACTTTTGAATATCAACAAGGCTTATGATATTTTGCTACTTTAAGCCTTAGATGCTTAAAGTTCTTTGTTTTCTTTATTATCCTCTATAACAGGTTATAGTCTTTAACAAGTTATTATTCATGTGGAAGATGGTTAAAGTTGGTTTACTAAGATGAAGCAACTTTCTCTTCAATAGGCATCAAACTTCTGTTTCAGAGACAAAATCAGACTACACCTCTAATGATCTTGACTACACCTGTAACGGGAAAACGAAGAGCAGTTTGCAATTTGCGAAGCATATCTTGATGACATGCAATCAAAGTTGCAGGACTACTAGGTTAGCCTGAGACAATTTTTCGTTCATATATTAGAGACACATTGAATTATTTTTTCATTTTTTGATTTACTGACTGTGTCAAATAAATCACAACTAATTTCTTTTTTATTTACTTTGATTTTGATTTACTTTGATTTTGATTTTGATTTTTATGTACTATGTCAAAGATGCAATATGACTTCTTGGTTTGGATTCCTTTAACAAATTATTCTTTTTGGTTCAACGTATACATTAGTAAAAGTAATTGAAGTTCTGGCTGTAAGGTCAAATCATATATTCATTGTTTACACGTATCGATGGCCCTGTTGAACGCGTTCTGCTAAGTACTTCTACTTCTATTTGGATTCCGGTGTCACAGCAAATGGTGTTTCATTTTGTCTTTCACACAAGGATACGAGGCGAGTGGGATGCTTTATCCAATGGTGGAACTACACAAGAGATGGTTCACATTATTAACGGTCAAGCACTTTGAAATACCGTTTCTATCCTCTGTGCCAATAATGTAAGTTCTCTTTTACCATTATGCTCTTGATGAACCAACCATTTGAAATTCTTAGTGTTTGTAGATAAAGACACTTTAGGACTTGCATGGGGAGTTTTATATACATTCTTATTTAACTTTTTTTCCTTGACTATTGGTAATGGAAACGAGGGAAACATGTTAAACGTACAAGATTCATGGAGCTTGATAGAAACAACTGACAGACGACCGGAACTCAAACTCCATGGTTAAACAGCAGGTACTAATTTGGTTATGTTGAACACAAAATTTTTAATGTTGTTTTTATAAATTTCACATTTCCAACCTTTCCCTGAATGAAGGAAACTAATAGTAATAACAGCCTAATTAGTCCAACGCCCTTCTGTCCTGACTTTGAAACAGGACCACTATGTTTAATTTTTACCATTTTCTATCTCTGGCATCTATTGACTGAATTGTTTCATTTATATTACTTATTAATTCATGTGGCAATATGTCATGCAGATGACGGAACTTGAGGAGAAATACAAAGAGCAAGACCAACAGTCGCAGCAAACTCAACAAATTAATAAATATTTCTCATTCGTTGGATTTTGCCTGTCATTGATGGAGTTAAGGTACCTACATTTATATCTCAAGTGTTGTATCCATACTATATTTTATGGATACTTCACATTTCCTTTAATGCCCAATAACATTATACATCGTATTTGCAACTAAATGGGATACTTTACCATCAACAGTCATTATTATCCTGCCTTTCATTATTCAAACTTTACAGTTTCAAATGTATTAATGCATTTGCATTTCCAATGTAGGGGGAAGCTGCAGAGTCACAAGCCTCATTATTTAACCCTGCCTCCTCTTCTCTACATCAGACACCATCGCCACATTTCGAGCGCCGTCAACCGCACCAACAGGGACCCCACTTTCAACCACCTCTGTAGCTCCCCCGGTACATTTCAGTTTTCCCGGCATATCTTTTACGCTCCCCCGGTACATTTGATGTTGACAAAACTGATTAACTAGTATTTTTTCTATAGGTTCGTGACCCTCCTGCAGTTCGACAATCAATAAAGAGGAGAAGAACAACGACTTCAGCTAGATTCATGACGAATGTAATTTATTTGGATTCAGATGATGACTAACAACCTGACTACGAACTGGTTGATTTCGATGATGACGATGAGCGGGACTATACATGGGAGAACTATATGTATGGAAGGATTTTTATAGATAGTGATTAACTATGCTACTTTTATTTCAATTTGTTTTAAGTCATTTACTATGTATTTGGTATTTCAGTCCAAACTCAACTTTAGTTTATCCTTAACTGCTACTATTCATATCCCATGCTATCTTATTCTTTTCATGTTTAATATGTAATTTTGTTCCATTTTCGACTGTTTTACTGCAGTTCCAAAACAACGTGTCATTTACTACGAAGCAATGAACTTTTTGTCTTCTTCAATTACAAATCACAAATTCTTAACCATTACTTTTATTTAATTTTTTATTCCTACCAATCGAATATTCAACAGTGCAAATCCATCTAACTATTTTTTTAAAATCCAATAACTATACTCATTTAATGTAAAAATATTAATTTTATTTATATTTCATTTTGGACTTTTTGTTATATTAACAGTCATAAATAACTATTTATTTAATGCATTTTAACTATGTTTTTAATAATATAGAATATTAATTTATTTAAGTAAACATAAAACATTGTTTTCACAATTATTATGTGTTTTTTAAGTTTCAAATATTTAAATGTTTTATAACAATTATAGTTGTCGTTAATGTAATTGTTACTCTATTTTTCAAATCCACAATCTTTAAAAATTTTACGCAACTACAAAGTATTAAACCTTTTTGTAATTTAACCAAAGTTTTAAATGGTGGATATATATAAATGATTATAATATATTTAAAAATGGAAAAATAACTCATCTAAAACATAAATTTTACATTTATATACGGGGTCAATTTCGTTGTTGATTATAGCCACTAAATTATTATATGTTTTAAACGTAATAACGTCTTTTGTTACAAATTTATATATGATATTTCTTTTTTATTTTTATTTCGAAAAAATGTGCGTCCCATACTAGTACCCGTGCGAATGCACGGGTCTCCCACTAGTTTTAAACAATTGTAAAAAAGAAAATTATTTTAAACATGTAACCCGTAACTGTTGACAAAATTTTAACTTAAGTGGTTGATGACTAATTTATAAGTGTTGCAAATTGCAAGAGTCACCAACAGGGTCGGCCCAACACATGTTGAGGCTCTAGGCAAATTTAAAAATTAGTTTTAAAAAATTATTTATAAATTATTATTTTAAGGTCTAATATACAGTGTTTTTAATACAAAATCATTTATTAATCGATTATAGTTAATTTAATTTTTTAATTAATAATAAAATTAATTAATTAAATATTTTTAAAATATTATTAATTATAAATATTGTTTATTGATTTTAATTTAAAATTTTAATTTTGAATAAACATTAAGATATATAAATTATTAGCATTGTTATTCTATAGAAGTTAGACATATTTGGAAGAAAATAAAATAAATTATCTTTATATAATTAATATAAAATTTTATATCATTTTTCACTTATATTATTTTTATAATATTTACAATAGACTCTTAAAAAGAAATAACTGATAAAAAAACTGAATGCAAAACATGGACAAACATACAAATTAACTAGGCAAACAATTTAATTAATAATAAATTAATACTAAAGGAAAAATATGATGCTTTTCTTTATCGATAAAGTCAAAATTAAAATGAAATCAAAATTGAGTAATAAAGTCACATAGGGGTGGACAATCGGTCGGTTTCGGGCTCAAAACTTAAATCCGATATAAACCACGGTTTCATTTTTATGGCCCAATTTCGACCGATAAAATTTTGATTTTTGTCGGATTCAGTTAAGTCGGTTTGGCAGTTAAGTCGGATCGGTTTAGTCGGTTTAATATTTATTAGAAAAAAATTATAAAAATGATTTTTTTTATTTTTGTATAAAAAATATTAAATTTTTAAAATAAAACTATTTTTTAACAAAAATTATTATTACGGAATAATATTTTTAATATTATTTGACATTAATTTTGATCATTATCATACTTTAACCGATAAACTAAATAATATACAATATTTTATATTACATATCTTGTATTTTTGAGAGTATACAATGCAATCATCAATTTATAAAAATGATAGTATCCTGCAACATTATGAATCTCATTTTTATATTGAGTTATTCATATAGTAATAAAAATATATTAATTAAGTTCGGTCGGTTTCGGTTTTCGTCGGATCTAAAATTAGCATCCGAGTCCGACCGAAACAATCCGATAATATCCAAATTAAGCAACCGAATCAATCCGACATCCGATCCGACCCGATCCATTTGGACAAAAATGACAACGGGTCGGTCGGTTTCAATCGATCGGTTCAAATTTGTCCACCCCTAAAGTCACATAATATTAGCCACTTCTAATTATATTTATTGTTGAAAAAGGAAGATAGAAAATCACAGAAACAAGTACTACTAATGATACAGACTAGGGGTGGACATTGGGTCGGTTTGGGCGGGTTCGGGCCCAAAACATCAAACCGGCCCAAACCGCGGTTTGGATCTAGAGACCCAATTTCGCCCATATTTTTATCCGGTTCATGCGGTTTACACTCTGCTCAGGTTGCGGATTTTTCGGATGGGTCTGGACGGGTTAGCATCTAAAAAACACATCAACATATCAGAATAATCAACATATCAGAATAAAGATTTAGAAAAGCTCTAGATTTATAGTAAAAAACTAAAAGTTTTGTATATTTCTCAGCTCAGATCTGTATCATCCATCAATTAAAAACAAATATTAAGAAAAAAAATAAAGAAATTTGAAAAGAAAATGAAAGAGAAAAGGGAAGAAGAAAAGGAAATATGCAGTTTCTTTGTGTTGCTGATATAAAACGCATAGAAAATAATACAAATGATAAAGCATGCTATGTTTGAAGAGAAGGTTAGCTGAAAATTTTGAAATTGAAAATAGCATAGAAAATAAACTGTTATTATAATATAGTAGTAATAAAGGTAAGCTAGCTGTAAGCACAAACAAAAGAGAAAGGCAACTATCAGTTAATTATTATAATATTCCAGTGTAATTAATTTGTAAGATACGGGTTGGGTTGGGTATCGCTGGGTCCAAAAATTGGACCCGCACCCGCCCATGTAAACCCATTTGAAACCAGTTTTAAACATCCGATCACCCGTTAACCCATTTGACCCGCCCGTTTGACTAAAAGTCGGTTCGGTTTTATCGGATTAATACGGGTTACGGGTTTTTGTCCACCCCTAATACAGACTATGGAAAATGAACATAGCGCATAAGAAAATCATTAATGCTACAAAGTATAGGTAGTCAGGAAAATTAGAGGCCCTAGGCCATTGCCTAGTTTGCTTGTTCTTTGGACCGGGCCTGGTCACCAAAGTATTTTCATTTCAATGTTATTCATTCTTTTCACTAAATTTCTTTTTTTTCAAATTGATTTTCTTCTTCCCTTTTAATACTTCAAATCATAATATTTTAAAATAAACCGAACCAAACAGGATATAATAGAATGAGTTGTTGGCTTTATTAATTATCATTTATACTTAAACTAATAATGTCATTTTTATTTCAAACGTTTTAGAATGCTCCCCTCTTTGTTTTGAACATGAGTGAAATTGAGTTGCAATGTCTTTATCTGTTTTTTGGGATTGTTGTTTTGCAGGTTCTTCAAAGTGGAGAATTGTTGATGTTACAAGACACTTCATTTAAGATTTGTCTGCATCTGTTTAATTTTTGTGCGGTGGCGATATTGATTTGGTCGAGAGAGAGTTGTTGGTTTGGCATTGATTTACTTTCGGAGGAGAATTCAATGGCCAATCATTTTTTCTATGTGCAATCGTAAATTCAAAGATGATTATTATTCCCTCCATCCTACAATGAGTGACTCAATTGACTTTTCACGCAGATTAAAAAAAATGAATAAATGAATGAGAGAGTGATATTTTTATTAGTACCCTTATTATGTATTGAGAATAAGGAAAATAATACTAATTAAAGGGTAAAATTGAAAAATATACATTAGAAATTGAAATGGATCATTCATTTTAGGATACTCTTTTATTCCAAATGGGTCACTCATTGTGGGACGGAGGGAATAGTGTTTTTTTTTATCAAAACAAACTCAACAAATATCATTAATCAGAAAATGTTCAATACAAGGAGGAGATAAATTTAAAGAAATATGTCTATGCCAAGAATTGGTCGCCCTAGCAAGAGAATTGACAACCATATTCGTTTGACGTCTAATGAGATTTACCTCAAAGCTAGGATTGACACATAACAAGGCTTTTATAGAATTAATAATAAAATAAAACTCAGAACCTTCATTATGATTGGAGTGAATGACTTGAACAACAATTTGGGAATCAAATTCAAAAACAACATTTTCCAGATTCGATTCAATGGCTTTATGGATTGCTTCCTTAAGGGCCAAAGCTTCGGTCTCATTCACATACATGATTCCGAGATCCCAAGCCATATCTGTAGAAATGAAATTACCAACATGATCATGCACACACCAACCCCTATTAGAAGTTCCTGTTTGATTCTTGAATGTCGCGTCCACATTACATTTCAACCATCCTTCCCTAGGTGGGCTCCAAGAAGAAAGTACTTGATGGTTATTATTTGGAACATGCACTTTTTGGGCCAAAAACCATTCCTGTCACTTGTGGAAAACTAACCACCCAAGCTTAAGAGCTTCCTCGAATTCATTGTTCCAATTCCGGTTATTCTTATTTCTCCAAATCTCACCTATCATGACCGCAACTCTACCAGCATCCTTCATATCCTCCTTACTACAAATATCGAATATAAGTGTTTTAGCATCATGGAAAGAATATAATTGAGCATCTATAATAGTGGACAAACCTGTTGCCCTCCAACATTAAATAAGCTCACTACAACTAAAGAATAGGTGTCAATCATGCTCTAGATTACTATCGCAGAATTGACAAGAAGATGGACAAGGGACAATGATGTTGACGGAGTCTAGCACGAGTCGGTAAGAAATCTTTACAAATTCTCCACAATAGGTGCTTAACACTTGGTGGAGCTTTAATATTCCAGAGATTATTCCAATCCTCGTTCCCATTCTCATGTCTCCCCCATAAGCTTCTCCACAACCTGTAACCAGAATACACACTGTAAGACCCATTTTGATCTTCCCTCCAGATCATCCTGTCCTCCTTGACCTCCTCCAACAAGGGCACCTGTAAGATTTCTTCGGCATCTGCATAATTAAACAATTCTGTAATAACCCTAAAATCCCATTGTTTCACATTAGGCAGCATAAGATTTCTAACAGTAATATCATACACACCTTGGCTCTGGTGACCACTCAGACACCATTCCTTTTTACCCCTGATCCAAGGCTCTTGCAAAACTTTGATGTGACTACCATCCCCAATGCACCACCTGCAACCTGAAGATAAGACTTCCTCCGCCTTCCAAATACTCCTCCACACAAAACTAGGATTATAACCAAGATTAGCTTCAAAGTAAGATGTTCAAGGAAAGTACCTTGCTTTGAAAATTCTGGAGACCAGAGCCTGAGGCTTAGACAATAGATTCCATCCTTGTTTAGCAACCATGGTCATATTAAAAGCTTTAAAATCTCTAAACCCCAATCCCTCTTCCTTTTTAGAGCAAGCCAGCTTATCCCAGACCATCCAATGGATTCCCCGATTATTACTACCTCCTCCCTACCAAAAGGCATTAAGCATCTTCTCAATATTGTTACAAACTGCATCTGGGAGAATAAAAAGGCTCATAACGTAAGAATGTATAGCTTGGAGCACTGATTTTATCATGCCTTCCTTTCCTGCTCTAGATAATGCTCGACCTCTTCGGGAGTTGATATTGTTCCAAATACGATCTTTGATAAAAGAGAAAGTTGCCTTCTTACTTCTACCAATCATAGAGGGTAATCCTAAATACTTTCTGGTACACAATACATGACGAACACCCATGATACCAGCTAGATCCTCCTTGGCTGAATTACTAATGTTGCGGCTAAAAAACACTTCAAATTTGGTCAAGTTTATCTCCTGCCCAGAGGCAATAGCGTAAGTGTTAAGTAGCTTCATGAGTTGTCTAACTTCAGAGAGATTGGCCTTGCAAAATAAAAAACAATCGTCAGTAAAAAGAAGATGGGACATAGTGGTGCCCCTCTTTAGATTTGGATCTCGTGTATGTCTCCTCTAGCCACTACTTCCTTAACTAGAGTTGAAAGTCCTTCTGACATTAAGATAAAAAGGTAAGGAGATAGAGGGTCCCCTTGCTTCAATCCTCTCCCTGGTTTAATCAGTCCAACTTTATCTGAATTAACAAGAACAGTATATTGTACCAAAGTAACACACATCATCATCCAATGAATCCACCGATCAACATAACCTATTCTATGGAGCATACTACAAAGAAAACCTCAATCCACTCTATCATAAGCCTTACTAATGTTAACCTTGAGAGCCATGTGAGCTTTATTTCCTTTAATCTTTCTCTTAAGAGCATGGATAACCTCTATAGCAATAATCACATTATCCAGAATAGAACGACCCTCCACAAATGTCGATTGTTCCTCTGCCACACATTTATCAAGCATCACCTTCATCCTATTAGCAAGAGCTTTGGACAACAGTTTATATATCACATTACAAAGAGAAATAGGATGAAAAATCCTTCATATTCTAAGGGTTGGCACTTTTAGGTATCAAACAAACATTCGTGTCATTAAGCGACAGCGGGGAAAATCCTCTGTCCAACCATAGCTTGGCTGCCTCGAAAATATCTAGACCACATAAATCCCAGAAATTCTGATAGAAATCAGGATTAAATTCGTTCGGACTCGGCGATTTATTAGGGTGCATATCACATAAGGAAATGTACAATTCTTCCATGTGCAAAGGTGCTATCAACCTACTGTTATCTTCCTCTGAAATCACAGGCTGCATATGTGAAAAAACAACATCATATTCACTAGTTTTAGCAGTAAAAAGTTGTTCAAAGTAACTCCTTGCTATATCACACAAACCAGTCTGGACATGCTGCGGTTTTCGAATCAGTGGTTTTCGAATCTAAAAGAATGACTACGACGATCATGCTGCGGCGCATCACATTACAGAAGAAAAAGACTATGGTCTGAATGCGACGCAACGAGGTTTATAAGCTTCACATCCGAAAACAGATCCAGCCAAGTCGATGTAACCATAGCACATTCTAGTCTCTCTTCCACAACTTGGTTCATACCTCTACTTTTTATCCATGTAAACTGATGGTCATCGATTGGAATGTCGACAAGATTACAATCACTAATAGCCTGCCAAAATCCCGCATAAAGCCAGTTAGGATGAAGATGATTTCCTTGCTTATCTTTTTGAGTAAGAAGGTCATTGAAACCCTCTTTAATACACCAAGGTAAGATCGACATATTATGGATATCACGGAGCATATCTGTCGCTCCCAGGATTTTCATCCAGGTACAAACGCGAAAGTGGCGCGGAAAACAGAGTCGCCAGCAATGTATATTTATCCCAAGAGAGGGAAAGGGAACACCGCATAAACCTGAGGAAGAGGGAAAGGAATGGTCATCGCAACCATAGCCTGGGTTCGGGAGTCGGTTACGCGAGGGGAAGGTATTAGCACCCCACGCGTCCATCGTACTGGATGGGATCCACGCATGTTGTCTATTCTAAGGGTGAGTTGTCCTAAAATCTATGGCTGTACTAAAATGGGGGAGGGGAAAACAAAGACAGACTCGGTAGGACGTCGCCGTCCTAGGCCTACGTACCCCCTTTGTGCAATGGGGAATTCAGAGTCAACGTAGTTCGGACCAAGTTCTTTTTATGTTTTTTATGAGCGACGTTAAGTTCGCGTCCGGCAGTTAGGGTCGATGCCTGTTTCGACTCAGACGGAAAGTAACGTGCCCTTTTTGAAAATGACCTTTAGTTTGACAATCCCGCAGGATAAAAAGGTTTGAAGTTTGTTTTAGGACAGAAGTGACTTGAGTTAGTTCGTAACTCAACTTGAACCAAAGTCTATGACACGGGAACGAATGCGTCACATGGTCGTCCCCAATGGGACGTATGCTCAACACTCTTGAAGAGAGAAGGGGGACCCCTCAATCTTCATTTCCTATGTTTAAGGCTTGTGTGCAAGGCAAGTTGACCTTATTAAGTATCTTAGAAATTGTTATGAGATGAGAAGAGGGACTCAAAAGAAAAGAAAAAAACTATGGGGAAAAATCTATCCTAATGTTATCATGCAAAGATGGCCCTAAGGGGAGGTTTAGGAGGGAGACTATCCTATGGAATTTAGTCCTAATGTTATCATGCAAAGATGGCCCTAAGGGGAGGTTTGACAACAACCTAAGCCTAAAGAAAAGAAAATATGAGAGAAAGAAAGAGTGAGAGTGGAAATGGATAACTATCCACACCCTTAAATAACTTACCTCAGCGTCTGCATAAAAGGTTAGTACAAAACAGACATAAGTAACTATAAGACAAATGAAACCCAAGCAAGTCACAAACCAAAGAGAAAAGGTTACAAACCAAATGAAACTCATGCAGGTCAGAATATACACCTTAGAGGTGACCCACAATGTTTACCAAACAAAATCAAGCAAAGAGAATGCAAACAAATGGCAAAACATACAAGAAAGTTATCAAAGAAGGAGTAGAAGAGGGAAGAGTGGATATTGTAGCACCCCAAAATTTGCCCTCCTTACTTTATTACTAACTGGCTTATGTTTCATTTCATTTTTGCATTATCATGTGTGCATATCATCGGTTCTTAGCATGGGGTCAAGGTGCCTGAGGCATGTTCAAGAGGAGAAGATGTTCTTCAAAGGGTCAAGCAAGAGAGTTCAAGTGGATTACTCTCTCCTAACCAGTGCAGAAATTAGGGTTTTGAGATTCTTGGGTTTATTGCTCCAATGTGCAAGCTCCTTGGGTTTTTATCATCACCAAATGGCATATCTTATCTTTGTTGGAGAGGATACACATCATATTCAGAGGAATTTGGATTTGGAGACTGTGTTATTTCCTCCTAGACTGAGGGTACCAAAACTAGGGTTTGATATAAAGTCAGTTTATTTCTAATTTTTTGGGCAAGACTTGATTCTATGGTATTCCTTGGGTCCCTAAGTATCTAGGAATGGAAGATTGTCCATCAGTTTGGTTCAGGAGGAGTTCAATTGGCCAATGGATTGGGAATCAGGTGAATTGGGTAAAAGTCAACAGTGAGAGGGGAAGTCAACTGTGGAATTTTGAGGATCTCTCCAAGGTTTCCAAGGTCTCATATCCTCATATGGTCATCAAGAGTCAAGTTTCATGCCATTTATCAAGAATCAGGAGTTGGTGCAAAAGTTACTAAATATGGAAATGACCTATAATTTGAAAGTTTCCTTTTTGGGCAAGTTCCTGTACTACATTCAACTTGACTTTTCACAATCAAGAAAGCTTCAAATGAATTTTCCTCCAACATGAAAGTTGAAGATATTTTTCTCCTCTTTCCAACAGGTACTAGTGAGTCTCCATATCATTTATGAAACTCAACTTATGATCAAAAGAAGGCAAGGTGGTTTTTAGGGTTTCTCATGGTTCCATTTTCACAACTTTGGCATAGTGACCTATAATTAATTCCATTGTTTCATGCCACTTTCTAATATCAAAGAACAATCCCTAAGGACTATTTTAGGCCTTTGAACCAAGTGAATCCATGGTGTATTTATCATTTATTCTCCATTATTCAAAATTGCCAAGTCATTGAAAACTCATGAACCAAAATGCCTCAAGGCCCAAATCAAACTCAGGTGTAATTAGCAATTCAAACATGGGTGATCCATCATAGAATATTTGGATATCCATGCATGGAAAGAGGTGTATCTCACATAATGCAAAATTCCAAATTTGTCCAAAACTCTTTAAACAAAAAATCATCAAGGCCCAATTGATCATCAGTGGGTTAACCTAATCTATTTAAACCAATTCATGCACTGGTTAGGGGGAGAACATGTGATTTTGGAGGATAACCAAAGCTTGAACCCTAAAGCATCTCACATTCGTATCTCTCAATCTACAAGGAGTTTTCACAAAATTCTTTCACCATCAGAACCCTTGGGTTCTCTAGAGCACGAACCAATCACCCTTTGAAGCTAACAATGGAGATACGTGTAGTACCATCTCAGGTTAGTGATGATTTTCATGATCATAAAACTCTCCTTTTTGATGCGCATATTGATGTGTGATTGTCACTGATAACTCTGATATAATTTGTTTCGTGTTTGGACGTGTGTATTGGCTGTATGTTGAGTTTAAAGTTTTTGAATCCAATCTTATTTCATGCGAATCTCATTGTGTGTTGGTTGTGTGGATTTTTTGATGACATATTATTAATCCTCATGAAAATCTGGTCAAGGTAGTATATGGGTTTGCATTTTCTGGGTGCTTTTTGAGTTGCAGGTACCGTGGGTGGCGGCCGGAGCTAGGGCTCCGGCGACTGGTGCGGTGGTCCGGCGAAGGAGGGGTTCCAACGAAGAAGATGAAATCAAGGCCATCCATTTTGTTGATCGCACGGCCCAGATCGTGCCACGTTTTTTATTTTTGAATTTTTATTCTGATGATTGTGTGGTTTTACCCCACCATTGTTATTGTGTACGTCCAACCATGTTCTCTCCTTTCAATTACTTTGTATTTTATTGACTTGATGGTGTGCGTTGATATCATCAGACGGTTGGCAAGCTGCCAACAAATTAAAAAGTCACGTGCCTGGCACATGGGAGTACATGGTGCGCTGAAGGGTTGCGTGTGTGTGTGCGTATCATAATTATAATGTGCATTTAATCTTGACCGTTGATCATTATTACTATTTGATTTGGTTGACTGATCAGGGTGCGTTAGATCAATCTGAAGGTGATGGTGAGTCAACTGGGTTGACTAAGGTCTACGCATGTTTCATTTTCTTTTTTTATTTTCCTGATTAATTGTTGGATTGGGCCTCGCTAATGGCACCCCCACCCTTTAGCCCATCAATATTTCTAACATGTTTGGATTACTCAACGCACCCCCCAGGTTTATTTCCTCATTTTATTATTTTAATTATTACAGTTTCATTTTTAATTATTAAAAATAGTTTTTTGCATTTAAAAATTTCCAGAAAATTCATGCATACTTTTTATCATTTTATAAAATTTTCACAAATTTTATTTTTTTATCATCTAAATTGAATATTTGTTTATTTTCTTTTGAGTTACTCATATCATGCATACTTAAAATTGTTTATTTTATTTCTCTGCATCCATAAAACATTTTTAATCCATTCTTTTTGCATTTGTTAGATAATATTCTGAAGTGCATTAAAATATTTTTCCCTCATTTTTAAAATCACTTCACATTGCATTTTAGTCCTTTCCTTTTGCATATTGAACCCTACTTCTCATCTGAGCTTTGCATAATTGTTTGAGCGACTAACATCTTGAATTTTTGCAGGAGTTTTGGATATGTTGTTTGCCTCTGGTTGAGCAATGTTGATATTTATTTTGGAAATTTTATAAGTTTTTTCTCTAATAATTTGATTGCTTCCACTTGAGATCTTCTTGTATTCATATTTCTGATCATGCCTGAGATTTTGTTTGAGAGGCACTTGTGCCATTGCTTGGGGGTTTGTTCTTTGATTTCTTAATTCATGTTTGGACTGTTATAGGTCACTCGATCACTATCTCATGTCATTGTTTGAATTTCATTTGCCTTAATGTTACTTGTGTCTGTTTTGTACTAACTTTTATGCAGGGACTAAGGTAAGTTCTTTAAGGGTGTGGATAGTTATCCATGTCCACCTTACTCTTTCCTTCTCTCATCTTTTTTCTTTAGGCTTAGGTTGTCGTCAAACCTCACTAACCGTAGGTCACCCATGCATGATAACATTATGACTCTTAGTCCCCCTTAGAGTTTCCTTCGTGTCTTCTCTCTTCTCATCTCAAACTTCTTGAAAACACTTAATAAGGATAAATTGTATTGCGCATGAGCCTTAAGTGTGGGGAATGAGAAATGAGGGGCTTCCTCTCATCTTTCTAGAGTGCTTAGCGAGCGTCCTATCTTGGGACGATGCGTTAAGTATTCGCCCCTGTGCCCTAGACTTTGGTACAATGCAAGTTATGAACTAACTCAAGTCACTTCTGTCCTAAAAAATACAAACAAACTTCAAACCTTTTTGTCCTTCGGGATTGTCAAACTAAAGGCTATTTTCAAAAAGGGCACGTTACCTTCTGTCTGAGTCACAAACAGGCATCGACCCTAACTGTCGGACGCGAACTTAGCGTTTGTACCTGGATGAAAATCCTGGGAGCGACAGATATGCAAAGTGATCATGCAAGAATGCTTCAAATAATATCCAAGTCATGATGTGGATGACCTAAACATGTGCCTAAACATGTAATACAAGTGTCACATGAGACGTGCAAACAGATATCCAAGCATCAAACATCAATAGCAGAAGATGGGAGCATATAAGTGAAACATATTCAAGTATGCAAGATGAAACATGAATGACATATGATATGAATGAATGCAAAGCTCCAAGGTCAGAAACATACATCAAATGAAATGAAAATGAATGATATGGCATGGCATACATAACCAAACATAAGTCATGATTGAGCATAGATGAGATGAGGTGAGAAGATAAGTCAAAGAAAAGGTATGTAAACCAAGCATTAAACATATGCACAAAGTATGCAACAACCTCACACCAATGACCTATAATGGCAATCAAGTGACCTATAACAATTCAAACATGGTTTATGAAGTCAAAGAAGCAATCCCAAATGATGGCACAAGTGCCTTCTCAAACAAGTACTCAGACATGATCAAAGATGTGCATAAAAGAAGACCTCAAACAAAGAGCAATCAAACAATTAGCAAAACATCTTCTAAAATTTACCAAATTAAAACTTAACACACCTCAACCAGTGGCAAACAACATGCCAGAAGCTCATGCCAAAATTCCTAAGATAGGTCACTCAAACAATTATGCAAAGTCAAATGAGAATTATGAACTAACATGCAGAAGAAAGGGACTAAAATGCAATATGAAATGATTTTAAAAATAAGAGAAAAATATTTTAATGAACTTAACAATGTTGATGAAATAATGCAAAAAGAATGGATTCAAAATGATTTATGGATGATGAGAAATAAATTCTATAAGTTATAGTATGCATATATGGAATAAATTCAAAAGAAAATAAACAAATAATTAATTCAGATGCTAAAAATAAAATAAAATGATAAAATAAAATTTGAGAAAATTTTATAAAACTATAAAAATGCTGCATGAATTTTCTAGTAATTTTTGGATGCAATTATCCATTTTTAAAAATAAAAAATGCAAATGATGCAATTAAATAAAATAAATAAATTGAAATAAACATGGGGGGGTGTGTTCAGCAGCCCAAATGCGTTGAACATGAAGAGTGGGCTTAACGGGGATGTGCAATCAGCAAGGCCCAAACAATCAATCCACCAGCGAAAGTCAAAGAAAAACAGCGGAACCCAGTCAACATTCAGGTTCAATATCCACCAATAGATCAATCTCACGCTCATCATCAGTCAATCCAAATACAATGTAATCACGATCAATGGTTCAGATTAAGAACACACCATAACTAATACATACATGCGCACACACAATTACCTAGACACCATGGAACCCCACATGATTGGCACATGTATTTTTTAATTGGCTGGCATAATAATAACCATATAATTCATCCAACGCACCAGAATTAGTCAACAAAATAATAATTACGCATGATGGATGGCTATGACTAGAGGGTACATGATAATACCTATGGGTGAGCAAACACACAAACATTAAAATAAAAAAAAACGTGGCAAGCTGTGGACCCTTGATCAAAGTGAATCAACGGCTGGGAACTCGTCTTCTTCGTCTAAACCCTAGCCTCGCCGGAAACTGAACCAGACGCCGGAGCCCTAGCTCCGGTCGTCCCTTCCGGCCACCTGCAACCCCAAAAAACCCAAAACGTGCAAACGAATATACCCTCTTGACCAGAATTTCACCAGGATCAATAATATGCCATCAAAAATCACAAACAATGCATCAATAAGGCGATTCGAATGAAAAAAAGTTAGGTCCAAAACTTTCAAACTCACGAAACAACCAAATCATACGTCCAAACTCAAAACAAAATACATAGGCATCATCAGTGACAACCACAGATCATTATGCATGTCAAAAATTTGAGTTTAGAGAGCATGCAAATTATCACTAACCTGAGATCAAGCAATCCGTATCCTTGCTGTTAGCTTCAAACGATGGGTGGTTTGTGCTCTATGGATGCCAAGGATGAAGATTGTGAAGGAAGTTTTTGAGAAACCCTTGTGGCTGATGAGATTCGAAGGAATGAAGCTTTAGGGTTCACACTTGAAAATCTCCACAAAATAACGTGCCTCCTCTAACCAGTGCATGAGTAAGCTTAAATATATTAGGTTATTCCACTGATTAGCATTTGGGCCTTGTTAATTCCCCACTTAATAAGTTTTGGGTGGTTTTGGAAATTTGCATAATGTGAAATACACCCTCCTCCATGCATCACACCTAAGCCTTTGATGATGGATCATTCACATTTCAATTGCTAATCACACCTGTATGGAATTTGGGCCTTGAGATGTCTTGGTTTATGAATTTTCAATGATCTTGCAATTTTGCATAATGGGAAATAAGTGATGAATAAGCCATGGATCCACTTGATTCAAAGGCCAAAAATGGTCCTTATGGAATGTACTTTGATGTTAGAATGTGCCTTGAAGCAATGGAACCAAATATAGGTCACTATGTCCCAAAATGCAAAAGTTGTGAAAATGGAACCATGAGAAAAACCCTAAAAACCACTTTGCCTTCTTTTGATCATAACTTGAGTTTCACAAATGATATGGAGACCATCTAGTACTTGTTGGAAAGGGGAGAAAAAGATATTCAAATTTTATTTTTGATAAAAATTCATTTGAAGTTTCCTTGATAGTGAAAAGTCAAGGTGAATGTAGTGTAAAAACTTGCCCAAAATGGAAACTTTCAAATTATAGGTCATTTCCATATTTAGTAACTTTTGTACCAACCCTTGATTCTTGATAAATGGTATGAGACTTGACTCTTGAAGACCACATGAGGATGTGAGACCTTGAAAACCTTGAAGAGAACCTCAAGATTTCACAGTTGACTTCCCCTCTCACTGTTGACTTTTCCCCAATTCTCCTGATTTGCAATCCATTGGCCAATTGAACCTCTCATGAACTAAACTGATAGACCATATTTCATTCCTAGATACTTAGGGACCCAAGGAATACCATGGAATCAAGTCTTGCCCAAAAAATCAGAAATAAACTGACTTTATAGCAAAACCCTAATTTTGGTACCCTCAGTCTAGGAGGAAATAACACAGTCTCCAAATCCAAATTCCTCTGAATATGATGTGTATCCTCTCCAACAAAGATAAGATATGCCATTTGGTGATGATAAAAACCCAAGGAGCTTACCCATTAGAGCAATAAACCTAAGAATCTCAAAACCCTAATTTCTGCACTGATTAGGAGGGAGTGGTTCACTTGAGATCTCTTGCCAGTTGTGAACTCCTGATGATGTGATGGACTAAATAGGATCTCTTGAGCCACAAGGCCCCTTAGTGACTCAAATAATGGTGGCATCAATAACCCTTCTCTCCTCTTGATCTCTTGGACAATACAAGGGCTCTTACTTGACCCTTTGAAGGACATCTTCTCCTCTTGAACTGCCTCAGGCATCTTGACCCCATGCTAAGAACCAATGATATGCACACATGATAATGCAAAAAATGAAATGAAACATAAGCCAGTTAGTACTTAAATTAAGGAGGGAAAATTTTGGGGTGCTACAATATCCCACGCCTGCTGTCTTTTGTTTCCCTCCGGAAACTCGTAATAACAAGTAAGCCTCCGCTCACCATTAGTAGCATCTTGTTCAAATAAATTGATAAAGTTACGGGTGAAATTCATCACACTACAGCTAGAAGAATCCTTCCACAAACTAGCCAGGCCTCTACTTCTACCTTCAACATCTACCACAAAACATGCTTCGAACTTCAATAACACACAAATGCTTTCAAGCCTCCTAGAATTAGCTAAAGTTTTTGATAAGAAAATGATATCGGGACAGTACTGTTGAGCTAACATACGTAAATTTGGAACTGCACGTGGGTTGTGAAGGTGGGAGAAAGACACAAGAAAGGGGGGTTTGAATTGTGTATTTACTCTTTTTGTAACTTTTCGCATCTTGATAATTTGACGCTCAAGAACCTTCAATGTTCGTTGAGAGATTCTGATCTATTAACTAAAGAGTATGAGAACCGTATAAGTTATGTTCATAAGATACAATACTCAGAACTTGCAGTGCGGAAGCTTATCAAAGATTGGCTGCAAGGTTCTGACTTTGCTTAATATGAGGTTCTGATATTCAAAGCAGGAACATAAATAGAGATACTAAGCAAAAGAGTAAAGGACACACGATATATCCTGGTTCACCACGCGGGCTAATCCAGTCCACCCTCCTCAGGTGATTTCTCCTTGAGCACAAGGACTTAATCCACTATAACCAAATCATGATTACACTTGCACGGGCAACAGCCGGTGACTAACCACTTGCACAGCCGCACTGTGACTAACAACCCAATGAACCGTTCAGGGATCCAACAGGATATAATGTTCATTGACCGAGCAGACCCACTGCTGGGATTTCACAGCTAGCCGTTCAGGGATTCATCACAATGAATATAACGCTACTGACCATATTTCAGGATTTTCCACAATGACCCTCAGCCATTGTCATCTCAAGTATCTGATCACCACGTGATCTACTCAAGGGCCTCAACTCACAATTGAACCATTCAGGGATCCCATCAGGATATAACGTTCACTTGAGGAGTCTCAATTCATCTAGTTGAATTGGCAAACTGGAGATTACAAATTGTGCTTCTTAATAAGCAAGTTTCTCCTAGGTTTAAGTACAAAGAACACACACATGTGTTCAAGCAAGTTTTGAGCAATCAACTCCTTGTTTTCCTAAGAAACTACAAAGATGTATTTAGATATTATGATTGTTGACATCTTGTATATCTTCTTCTTCGTCTTCTGGTTGTGCAAGCTTTAAGCAGCAACTCCTTGCTTCAGATCTTCAATGTAGCTTTGACGAGAAGGTAGGTTGATGACTTGACTGATCTTCAATTGTTGTCTTCTTCATCAACAGCTTCTGTTTGATTGTTATTGTTGTGTTAATTTGTTCTTTGGAGATTCAACAACAATTGCCATGACTGAATTAATGACAACTTTGAATATTCTAAGTGTTACAACGAGAACTCATCGTTGTTGCTATCTTCACACAATGACTTGGTCAATTTTGTAGATGAATATTTAGTTCGTAATTCTACAAGTGATCGCACATCAGAAGCAAAAACTCTTTCTATTAAATAGCCAGTAGAAATATAGCCGTTAGAGAATACTGTTGGCTGTTTGGAAAAGAGACGTTGTGATATAATGAGTTGTACTGACACATCTTCTTTTTGTAGAGGAGATCTTTTCTTGGGCAGTGTGTACATTTAACTCACAACGGTAATATTTAGACTTCGAAACTTCAGTGGCTTCTGATGTTAATTTGATGAAGCATGAGTGGAGTCTTTGTAGCAGAATATCTAATGCTTCAAGTCTTCCGTTAATTGAAGAAGTCCATTAGGAATCAGTCTTCAGAACTTCAGAACTTGGTCTTTAAGAGTGTTATCCTTTTCTGCTTTAGGTCTTCCAAATCTTCAGAACTTATCTTCAGAGTCTTCAGATCTTCTTGTTTGAAACCTTGATCTTCAGAACTCGTCAGTCTTCAGATTCTTTCTGCACTTGGTCTTCAGCGCCTTCAGCCATTAGAACTTCAAGTCATAGGAGTCTTCAGAACTTTGGTTCTTTCTGAGTGTACTTCTTCAGAAGCTTCGCTATCTTCAGAATCTTAATCACTTTCAGAGAGCATCCACAAGAGCATTGCAACAACAATCTTGGCATCCTTGGATCTGACTAATTATGACTAGATAAACAAGCGTTCTTGCTTCTTGCGACTTTTAGTTACACATAGTAACTTCGTATATACATATATTCAATCATAGTACATCTAGCTGGTGTATGTTGGTTCTGATGTCTTTAGTTCTTATGATCTGCACACAACACACGTTAGACCATAAAATGGTTCTTTCACAAATACTTATTATTATCATCAAAACATAGATTGACTTGTAGAGACAATTCTTGCTCTCACAGGTTGCTCAATCCCCGACAATTCCAACTTAAAATTTTCATGAGTCCCGACAGTCCCGACTGCCAGGACTTGCCGTTAAAAAATGCGAGTTTGTAAAGACTATGTTATCGGCTTGCTCGACATATACTTCCCCATTTCTCTTCTTTTCGACTTGGTCTTCATCCTGCACTTTTTCCAGGATATTCAGTTGTAGAACTGGGGCACTCTTGTTGCTAACAGGATCATTGGTTACATTCATATGATTATTGGATTTGATCACAAACTTGTTCACTTGAATTTTTTGTTTGGTATATGGTGTTTTGTTCTGAGAAATTTTTGCTTTGAACTTGGTGGCTTTGGGGTTAAGGGATGAAGGGGTATTGGTATGAGTTGAAGTCGTGTTGGCAGAATTAGTTAGCTGAGTTATAACTTGAGTTGCATATGGTACGAACGAACCTGCATGGCAAGAAGAGGTATTATTATTTGTTGGCTTATTTGTGGTAATTGTGTTATCAAATGTTGGCAGTTTTGTTGGATTTTGATGCGTTATTTGTTGGGTTGGTATTGTAGGTTTGGAAAAATCGAGTGGGTTGGTAGCAAAGGTAAGGGTATGTACTGATGTATGTGGAATGTTTGTTGGCTGATTTTGAATTTTTAAAGGCATTAATTGGTTGGGGGAAATTGTCGGTTGGGTACTAAAAACTTGATAAGATTTATGTTGATGTTGGCCAACCAGGTGAGGAGCAAATGGGATCTGGCTATTAAATGTGTTTGACATACCATCATTGGCAATCATTGGCAGATTATAATGTTCCCTATTAATATCATGAGACAGCAAGTTATTAATGTTTCCAACATCATCATTAATCATATTATCGGCATTAAAGACAATTAATGAAGTTGTCTGGCCACCCGCATGTGGGATTGTTCCAGATTCTCGTTCCTGCACGTGAGATTCACTCACCACCTCTTGAACAGTAACTTTCTCTATTTCCTTGGCATGCCAAACATCCTCCTTTAACCACCTTGAGTTCTGACTACCACCGAAATGACGTTGATCCGTCCTTAACTCATTGGACCACCCTCGAACACCATCATCAACCTCCTTAGCAAAATAGATTTCACAATTTTGCTCCGAATGACCCAGCATACCGCAGATGAAACATAATAAGCTAAGTTTTTTTGTATATGAATTTAATAGTACACCATTCTCCTCCTTTGTTTTTAACGCGGGTTTACTGTTTCAATGGTTACCTTACATCCAGCTTCACTCTGATCCTCATGTACTATCGCCAGAAACTTGTATTATTATTTTTGTCGTATTCTACAAATTCGACAATGAAGTTTGTCATCGCTTTTCCAACTTTTTCAAGCATGAGGCCCGTCGAAATATTTTGGACTTGTACCACTACGCCAAAACCGGTTTTTGATAACGCTTTTTTTGGCTTTCTATAGCACTTTTAAGCGCTATTAAAGGATAGACTCTTTTAATAGCGTTTGTAAAGCACTATTAAATGTTCAATCTTTAATAGCGTTTTTCTAGAAATGCGCTATCAAAGCCTAAGCCTAGTTTGTGTGCTACTTTGTAGACTTTTTTAATAGGAATTAATATCATTTTTCCGAAAAGTGCTATTGTTAGCTTCGATTTTAATAGCACATTTATTAAAACCGCTATTGTAGACCCATACATTAATAACGCTTTGTAAGAAAACGCTATTAAAGGCCATTATTTTTTCTTTTATTTTCAGCTATCAAAATCATAATTATATATTTTGTAAGTCAATACTAGAACAACAAAAACAACATAACAATCAACTTAAAAATGTGAATATCATCAAAAAGAACACATTCATTTCATTTAAGATATGTTCAATTAAATTTTATTGATTGATTTTTTTAAAAGAGGCAAAATTGAAATATATATATATATATATATATATATATATAATTAATAGACAATCTAAACTAATCGCAAGTTGTGCTTAGGATAGACAGCACCAGTACAATGGAAAGTCATAGGGTGTTAAGCAACTACTAAAACCGACCAATTGAGATATGCACCCATAGTGAAGCAACAACAGCACCCATGAAACTAAACTCTTCCCCAATACCAAAAGATTATTTTACAAAATAGGTAAAACATACAAAGCACCCCAACCTAACATGATAAAACACTAGCTACTCCAGAAAAATTAAAAGATGCAGCAGAGAAGCAGTGATATTGTCATGACAGTCACAACAGCCAAATTGATACATTACCCCTCAAGCAAGGCCAGCTCCAACAATTGAAAACACCTCCGGGCGAAATCCTGCCAGAAGTCGATAATATAAAGTGGCTGTTGAAACTTGAAACAACTCTGCACCAGGCACAATTTGCCGCTCCAAAATTAAAACAAGGCCAGACCCACCGAAAAAAAAAAGGCCACCGCATATAGACACTTATGCTCAGCACATATGGAACAACCAAGAGCCCATCAAAAACTGCCGCAATCTCTCCGAAACAATCTTCTGCCAGCTCGCTCGAATAAGCTGCGAGCAACGAAGAAAACCAAGGAAGCAATCTCCATGCAAAAATAACCTATTACAAAAAGAACACAACAACCAGATATCAGGTATATGCCGAACCGCTCTAAGATCACCCAACTAAATGGACATAACCACTTCAACTGCAAAAACACACACCGAACCACCCTCTGAGCAAACCTACTAGAGAACATTGCGACAACAACACTACATGGCAAAACCGCAGACCAATCATCTCAGCTAGATGAGAATGATGCCAACAAACTAAATGACCACCACAAAATTGAAGGACCCAACAAAACACACTAATCGATAATCTTCCAAAATACACCACCCTCACTGTCAGCCCACGGGACTTTGAAATGAAAACTACAACCACCTAATACACAGAAGCCCCTAATAAGTGAATCAACCACAACCAAAGCAATCACCAAAACCAGAAAGCAAAAGGTTCAACACACAAAGACTCAGTCCAAACAACTGCAAATTAAAAAGCCAACCCCGACCGATCCGAACAACTGAATCGAACAGGAGCCAGCACACCCTTGCCGTACTGCCAGATAAAGGGACGAAACAGATGAATAAAAAGGTGAACAACACGAAACCTCTAAACGGAACGACTGATGTGTACATAAATAACAGATTATGCCTTCTTCCTTCAAATAACAGCTTCAGGTTCACCTTTGATTCATAAAAATATATTTTACAAACAATATACAATCAAAATGACATAAAAAGCATCAGTTCACATCAAGTTCTCTCCTGATATGGATTTTAATATCTCTAACAAATATCTGTTTGTATGGAACTTCTATTTCATGCATATCCATTTTTAATCATCAAGAATATTAAAAAATGCCAGGCAAATTTACAATTTCAGTTAACAAAAATAAATAAATCTAGATCATTGGGTATGAAGATAAACAAATAATGAAACCGTTAAAATTGAAAAAAAATACAATCAATTAAACCCAAAGGAATTGACCCAGTTAAAGAAAAAAAAGTAAAACAAGGGAGATCGATCGAAAACCTGTGGGAAGTTACAACTCTGAGCCCACAATGTGTTCTTGACTTAACGAGGGACGGTGATACGCGATGCTATTTAAGAATAATAACTTAATAAAAATTGTGCAATGCTTGTACAACATCTAATCCATTTCCCCATCACTCACACCCGACACAATGAAAGTGCTAAAGGCTGCAATGAACAAAAGCAGTCCAAAATTGCCACAATTAAGGGAGCTAGGGACAGACCACAGTTTAGGCAGATTTGCAACTTATAGAATATTGAAAGCTCCTGTGGTTTGACGAAATTTTGGTAAAACATGAATATGAAAAAGATGAAGAAATCTGCTCAAGATTAAAGATGTCGAAGAAGATGTCCTAACATCTTACAGATATAGCAGGTTTAATTATTCAACAAATCTTTGACAGATTTGGTGCGAATTTGCAGAGTGGATAAAGGAGAAAAGATTGAAAGCCCAAGACAACAGAAGACTATATAAGGAGACTTAGACCTAGGGTTATGTACTGTAACTTTTGTATCGCTTATAACTTTGTAACCTAGTTCTCTTATGTTGAATAAGGGTTTAGGGTTTGAGAGTCGCTGGCTCTCTTAGGAGTTATAAGTCTCCACTCTGCAATATGGGAGGCAGAATGGAAGGCATAGGTACAGGGAAACAACCAGAAACCTGTAGGTAATGGTTGTTGTATTGTTCTTGGACGAAGCTTTGAAGCAAGTCCAAGATAACTTGGAGGTCAAGAAACCGCGACAATTCTGTATTGGCAGAAGACAGAGATATTGTAACACCCTTCTACCCCATGATATTTTAACGTAATAGTTTAAGTAAATAATCAGAGTATTTCCACAAAAAGGGTGTCACACTTCATTTCATAAAATCACATCATAAACATGTTCCTGCTCCGTAACACGGGTTCTCAAAATACTTCATAATTATTAATCTTCAAGAAAAATCAGCATTCAATTTAAACTTCACAGCGGAAAAATAGTCTCAAACTCTTTATTAAAAATATTTCATCACAACTTCGAAAAATCAAACAGTAACTCAAAATTCAGCATCTAAAAAAAAATCATGGAAACAATATATAAATCTACAATAATAACCAAACAGAAGGAAAATAACGCAGTTGTTCCAATCAAATGATCCCAAACCCCGATGTTACATATATCAGAGTAAGACACCTTCTAATCCACCGAAATAAAAATAATTGACTCCAAAGCTAAATCTTCAATGCGCTAAATGCTACTCCGGATCACCTGCGCGTTGCCCAGATAGGGGGAACATTCAACAGGCAGGGTGAGTAAATTGTAATCATTATAAAAGATATATGTATGAGATATAGTAGTTATAACTATTGAAACAACAATACCATAGCAGCATGTATTCATGATAGCATATAATTCATAACAGCATATAATCATAAAATGTAGCACAACAGTAATTCACATTTTTCTGTCATAATAGCACAAGTCAAAATCAACCCAAAAGTCACCACAGAAACAAACATGATGCAATGCCACCAGTCATGAAATGCAACATGCATGCGGTACCAAAACTTCATTGATGACTTAGTCACTTCAATCTCCAAAGATCCCCACCAATAGGATCGGTTCCCGCTTGGAACCAGAGCACTTCATAATTTGCACTTAATCCACACAATGGGATTAAGGCCATCACTGGACTATAAGTCCTACAACTTCACTAGATATCATCTTGCAAACTTCACTGGACAATTTGTCCTAAAAATATGCTATGAATACATGATGCGTAATAATTCACAAAACACGACCACTGCTAGTCAAACGCTTCATCATTCATTTAATCAACCACCCTAATTCATCACACACAGCAGAACATCATCATCACAGTTAACACAGTATCATCATCATTGAAATTATCATGTACTCTTCACATATATCATAACACACATATCATGATCAAACAATAGCATGTTAATATAATCCACACCAAAAGTCACTTCCAGGCATAAATCAAAGATTTCACACACAACACACCCACTGACAATCACAAAACATCAATACATTATGATAGCATATCAAACCTCAAAATCTCCCCATCATCATCATGATATTATCATTTCATTATCCCCAATATCAATTAAATCATTGCTAATTATAATTATACAATTTTACACAGACATACAATACATACAGATCTCTCAGCACAGAACCTCATTACTTAGCCTATCCCATTCATTATAGGATTACACTATATGATTTATATTATTTTACCATGTTATAGATTGTTCCATTACCTTTCCATAGCTTCAAACGGCATCAGAAATGGATTCATAAAACAAAAGTTACGATTTTTCTAAGATTTAAATTAAAATTTCACTACAACAAGGGTGGCTGGCACCACACCTTGCACTAGTGGCTTGCGCCACACTTCCCACACACATTGTGGCTGGCGCCACACATAGTGTGAGTAGCTGGCGCCACTTTAGCACAATCCCTTTTTTTTTCTTTTCCTTATGTCTGAAACATCAATAATTCACTTGGATTTCCAACTCAGAAACTCAATAACTCAACTCAATTCATCCATCATCCATGCTATATAATTTCTCATAATCTCTCAATGACTCCTACATTCAGTCATTTATCAGTTTCTCGATGTATTCCACCTATCGAAATTTTTCTGTCTAATCTACTTAAACTTTTATCACAATTCATCATCGATTGATTGTTCAAACAGTCTACAATTACCTAAAACTTAAATCAATTACGATAACACAATTTCACTCCCCATACCTGAGTAATTCCTTAGCCTTGATTTTCTTTGTGTTCTTCAATCCTTCCTCTGCAATTCCTCAAAGTCCTAACTGCTTCTCTATTCTCTCTGCCTCCTTTCCAAACACAATGCAACAGTCAGTTTTTCAAAACCCTTATTCCTCTGTATAAACCCTTAAGTCTCTTTTATGATTTTCCTCTATTGCCCTCACTAAACCTCTACATTTGACCAAATTACCCTTACTCTCATCCAACTCCAATTCTACTATATTTTTCTAATTAAACAAATCTAATTAATTATTGCTCCATAATTCTCAAAATATTTCCAAACTTCACATAGATTATAATTTTCATCAAAGCCATCCAAAATCATAGTATTCACGCAATTCTGTAATAAAATTAATTAAATAAATATTTTAATTAATTCGGTGCATTACAACTCTACCCCACTTAAAAGAATTTTCTCCCTCGAAAATTACCTGATGCAAACAAGAACGGGTAGGACTCTTTCATCTGATCCTCGCGTTCCCAAGTCAAACTATCTCCAGTTGGTCCACCCCATAATACCTTCACTAAGAGCTTCTTCCAGAATTGATTCAGTTCTTCTTCCATAGCCAGAACCCAGTCCTTGTCCATAAGATCTTCTTCAACTGTAGCTGGTTTGATTAACGTCACTAATCCCAAGAGTGTTTCTTCTGATGGTCTGAAGGATGATCTGGTTCTGATTGGAGCATACCCAGAATTAGTTCCTAAGGATGAGAAGTAGACATTCTTCTTTTCTTTTAATGTGGATTATTCGGAGTTACATCAGTGGTATCCGGCGTAGGATCTTGTTGGTCTTTAACTTCATCTGCCTTCTCTTTAGGTTCTGAGAAGCTAATTTCCAAATCTGCAAGTTTTTCAACTAGCTCTGACTTTTTAGAGTCAGGCTTGTCATCGAATCTAACATGAATTGATTCTTCCACAATCTGTGATTCTGTGTTATAAACTCTGTAGCCTTTTGAGCGTTCAGAGTATCCTAACAGCAGACACTTCTGTGCTTTGGAATCAAACTTGCTAAGATTCTCTTTAGTGTTTAATATAAAACAAGTACATCCAAACGGATGAAAGTAGGAAATATTGGGAATCTTATTCTTCCACAATTCATAAGGAGTTTTATTCAAGATAGGTCTAATAGAGATTCTATTTTGAATATAACATGATGTGTTAATTGCTTCTGTCCAAAAGTGCTTAGCCATGTCAGTTTCTTGGATCATGGTGCGAGCCATTTCTTGTAAAGTTTTGTTCTTTCTTTCTACAACTCCATTTTGTTGTGGAGTTCTAGGACAAGAAAAATCATGGGATATCCCATGTGAATCAAAAAGGTTTTCAAAGTTTTTGTTTTCAAATTCTCCACCATGATCACTTCTGACTTTGATGATTTTGCAATTTTTCTCATTTTGTACTTGAGTGCAGAAAGAAGCAAACACAGAATGTGACTCATCCTTGTGTTTTAAGAATTTCACCCATGTCCAACGGCTGTAATCATCAACGATGACTAGTTTGTATTTCTTACTATTGATTGAGGCAGTTTTTACTGGTCCAAAGAGATCAATGTGAAGAAGTTCTAATGGTCTAGAGGTGGAAACAATATTCTTTGCTTTAAAAGAAGTTTTTGAAAACTTGCCTTTCTGACATGCTTCGCAAAGAGCATCTGAAGAGTACTTCAGATTTGGCAAGCCTCTGACAAGACCTAGCTTGTTCAGCCGAGAAATTCTTCTCAAGCTAACATGACCAAGACATCTGTGCCAGACCCATTGCTCTTCATTTACAGAAAGAAGACATTTTACATTTTGATGTTTTAAATCTGATAATTTAATTTTGTAAGTATTTTTCTTCCTCTTTCCGTTGAACAGGACAGATTCATCCTTTTGACTTACAGCTTTACAGGATGTTTGCTTAAAAATAACGTCATAACCATTGTCACTAAGTTGACTAATTGACAATAGATTATGCATTAGACCTTCAACTAATAGATAATTATTAATAGAAGGAAGCTTACCATTTCCAATATTTCTGGAGCCAATAATTCTTCCTTTCTGATTTCCTCCGAAACCGACGACACCTCCGAGCTTAAGTTTTAGATCTTGGAACATATGCCTTTCTCCCGTCATGTGTCGCGAGCATCCACTGTTCAGGTACCATGACTGGTGTTTCAATGGTACCATTAAGGATATCTGCAACATAAATTATCTTATTCTTAGGTACCCATTTTGTGGGTCCTTTCACATTAGCTTTTCCAGAGGTTCTGACACCTTTGGACTTCCTTACATTGGAATAATAGTGTGGAATTTGTGCATAGTGTTTAAGTTTAGGAGCTTTCTTTAGCGTCTGTGTTTGTGTAGTGATAGATTTTGAACCTTTTTGTTCAAACATTTCAAGATAGTGCCAGAGGGCACAAAATGTTTAGACAAAGGTATTATCTTGATACTCTTGGTCTCATCATATGGTTATGATGGTCCTGAGTATCCCAAACCTCTATTGCCATTCCTGCTGACTCCATAGATCATTGAAGCTATTTTACTTCTATCTATGCTTTTAGCAAGGAAGTGTTGAAAGGCTTTATCATATCTGACTGCTTCATTCGTGTTAGTTGTGTTGGAAGTGATTTCTTCTTCTAACTTGGAGACTTTATATTTTAAAACAACATTTGAATTTTCCAAAACAAATAATTTTTAATTTAATTCTGAGATGGTTTGTTTGCTTTTAGTAAGATCTTCTGAAGGAACCACAAACGTCTTTTTCAGAGTTTTGTGTTTTCTTAGAAGGATTTGATATCTTTCCATAAGTTCATATAATCCCATTTCAAGTTCAGATCGGGATAAGGAAGAAAGTACCTAGCTTTCATCGTCATAGTCTGATAGTTCTTATTCTGATAAAGCATCTTTGGTTTCTGCCATGAATGCCATGTTGACACGTTCTTCATCACATCATCCTCAGATTCTGAATCATCCCAAGTTGCCATAAGACCCTTTTTGGCTTTCTTAGGTCTCTCCTCTTTCTTAAATTTTGGACAATCATTTTTTATATGTCCAGGTTCCTTGCATTCAAAGCATGTAACATCTCTTCCATAGTTTCTCCTTTGACCATATGTAGATTCAGATCTTCTTCTTGGTCCTCTGAACTTATTCTTCCTGTATTTCCATAATTGACTTATTTTCCTTGATATGAGAGATATATCATCTGAATCTGAATCTTCTTCAAATTCTTCCACTTCTTCCTCTGCCTGATACGCCTTTTTCTTCTCAGACTTGGCTTTTAGGGCAATGGATTTATTTTTCTTCTGAGGTTCATCTCCTTGAAGTTATATTTCATGACTTCTTAAAGAACTGATAAGTTCCTCAAGACTTATACTATTCAGATCCTTTGCCAGTTTCAAAGCAGTCACCATTGGTCTCCATTTGACAAGCACACTTCTGATGATTTTCTTGACATGATCAGCAGTAGAATATCCTTTGTCCAGAACTCTAAGTCCTGCAACAAGCATTTGAAACCTTGAGAACATGGTTTCCACAGATTCATCTTCTTCCATTTTGAAGACCTCATATTTTTGAATTAGTGCAAGAGCCTTCGTCTCCTTGACTTGAGCATTGCCTTCGTGAGTCATACGAAGAGAGTCAAAAATAGACTTTGCAGTTTCTTTGTTTGTAATTTTTTCATATTCTGTATATGAAATTGCATTTAACCGTATAGTTCTTGCTCTGTGATGATTTTTATAATTTTTCTTTTGTGCATCTATAAATGCACTTCTTTCAATCTTTTTGCCTGCAGAATCTACAGGGTGACTGTAGCCATCAACTATCAGATCCCATAGATCTAAGTCAAATGACAAAAAGTAACTTTCAATTCTATCTTACCAGTAATCAAACTTTTCGCCATCAAAGATAGGAGGTTTTGCAGTATAAGAATCTCTTTCATTCACAATGACACTTGTTTCAGGCGTTGGTGTAGTCATTGTTTTTCACACTTGGATCGGTACTGAACGCTGTTAAGTGCTTGATAAGAATTTAATCTTTTTATCACCTTAGAACCGGAGCTCTGATGCCAATTGAAGGTGTGAAAAACACAAGAAAGGGGGGTTTGAATTGGTTTTTCAAAATAAAATTGTTTCTTTAAAATAAATTCCTTTTATAAGACTCTTTCTTTTAACAATAATGACCTTTGTTGAAACCAAGTATATGAACACTCAAGTTAATCTAGTCCATCCGCCAAGGTGATTTTGCCTCTCTCAACGTGGTCTTAATCCACTATTCAAACAAATCAGTACAATGCACTAGCCAAAATGCTGGTGACTAACACAACCTCTAAAACTCTCAAGTTTTAGACTTCTCAAGTAATACAACCTCACAGGTCTTACTCAAGGAACAACCTCTAAGACTACACGTCCTAGACTTCTCAAGAAATACAACCACACGGTCTTTCTCAAGGAATACAAACCTAAGTTTGAATAAATTTCGTTTACAGACAAGTGCTTCTTATATAAGCTAAAAATGTAAACAAGTTTCGACCTGAATGACTTAAGAAAGATTTCAGTTGGAAAGTTTTTGCAGTTCGTTCGTGTGTGTCTTTCTTCAAGTCTTTTGCTTCCTTTTATAGCCATGTAAAAAAGAGCCGTTGAAGTGTAATCATGATAGCTAACTAGGCTGGCGGCTATAACCGTGAGGACAAATAAAAACTTTTGCGTGTTGCGCGTCCTATTTTGTCAGAATATCTTAGTTTGTACCGTTGCACTGTTACCAAGATATTTTCACATTGTATTGTGGTACAGCTGTACTATGTAGCTTTGTCTTCTTGGCTTCTCAACTTCAGAGGCTTTTTATGAGCATGAGTAAGAAGGGAAAACATAGTTTGGTTCTTAAGATTATTAAGTCTTCTAATCCTCAGAGCAGCGTCTTTAGAGTCTTCAGCACTTGGTCTTCAGAACCTTGTTCGCTTGGTGCATTGTCTTCATATCTTCAGAGGCTTATGATAGTATCTTGTTGAAGCATGAGTAGAGACTTGATTAGGTCTTCAGAACCTTGATCAGAGAGCTTAAGTCTTCAGCATCTGGACTTCGTTCAATCAGAGCCTCTGTCTTCAGATCTTCAGAACTCGTTCTCTTTTCCTTTTGTATCAGAGTCTTGTGAACTTCATATTAGCTTAAAAATGAGTTCTGCTTTTCAAGTGTATAGGCAGAGTATTTTTCTTTAAGCATTGTGTTCGTGCCAATTTACGTAAGCATAACCTGTTTGTTAAGTTCTCACAAATAACAAACATTAGTTGTACAAAATTGTTCATACAGAAATACTCATTTGATATCATCAAAACTTAGAGATAATATTGCAGAACCAAATCTTGTTCTCACAAGATGCTCTGACATCTTAACTTGTTTCTTTTGTGTCTCTTTTGGGTCTTGTGATCTGAGTTGAAAATTACGTTATGACTTGTGATCTGAGTTACATGTTTTATGAACTCCATGTCACAACTGTTTAAGCTCTTTCTGGAATTCAGGAAGAAGATATTAGAAGGGAAACTCTCAAGATGAAGAGACTCAAGGTCCTTTATCAATCTCGCTCATCCAGCACATAAGGGAATGTTTTAGCCAAAATTTGTCAAAAGGGGGAGATTGAAAGCTCCTGTGGTTTGACGAAATTTTGGTAAAACATGAATATGAAAAAGATGAAGAAATCTGCTCAAGATTAAAGATGTCGAAGAAGATGTCCTAACATCTTACAGATATAGCAGGTTTAATTATTCAACAAATCTTTGACAGATTTGATGCGAATTTGCAGAGTGGATAAAGGAGAAAAGATTGAAAGCCCAAGACAACAGAAGACTATATAAGGAGACTTAGACCTAGGGTTATGTACTGTAACTTTTGTATCGCTTATAACTTTGTAACCTAGTTTTCTTGTGTTGAATAAGGGTTTAGGGTTTGAGAGTCGTTGGCTCTCTTAGGAGTTGTAAGTCTCCACTCTGCAATATGGGAGGCAGAGTGGAAGGCATAGGTACAGGGAAATAACCAGAAGCCTGTAGGTAATGGTTGTTGTATTGTTCTTGGACGAAGCTTTGAAGAAAGTCCAAGATAACTTGGAGTTCAAGAAACCGCGACAGTTCTGTATTGGCAGAAGACAGAGATATCACAGGTTGTGATTAGGATGTGAGTGAGGTATCTCATATCAGGGTTCTAAACGTTTGAGTTTAACCTTGGTAAAGATGTTCATTGGGTAGATGTTAGGGATAAAGTTGTAAACAGGGGAGTTTAGCTTTGTAACAGTTCTACAGATAGTGAAGTCTTCATCCTAGATTGGTATCCCCCAGATGTAGGTGAATTGCACCGAACTGGGTTAACAATTACTATCTTATTTAACATTCTGCAATTTACAGTTTTGTTATTGTTCTTGACTGACATGTTGAATCAGATGTCGTGACATCTGTGAGTGTGCAGTTCTGATATTTAAGGTATCAGTCTGCTGTTGCACCTCTGAGTTTAAATGATTATGTAGCACAATGTCTTGACATGTGTTAGGACATCTGCTGTCTGCATATGCCAGAATTTCAAATATAAATTTTGGCAAGCTATAAATGGAAAAAGATAATTACCTGATGTTATCGATCAAAATCACTAATTCAAAAGCTATAAGAGGTATGAAGACAATCTTTAAATTCACCTCTGCACCATTACAATGAATAATTCCTTAAATTGATATATCTTTTAATCAATGAATTATAAAATTAACACAACTCATCTTTATGCAAAGAGACGGTGATCAACAATATCTATGACAGTTACGCCATAAGAAATTCTGCTTACCGTAGTTGCTCCCAATATGTATACACAGAAGAAGCACAATTGCCACAAGCAATGGCGTTGCTATGACTGAATGACAAGGAGCCCACTGCGCGTGAACAAAATAATTTTACATCAGAAACTAAAACCTACTAAACGACAAATTTCTAATTTCTCCAAAAGATAGTTTGAAGTATGTCATACATGGAGTCCATGAGGCATTGAAGGAGAGGGCAAGGAAAAGTTGCCATGTGCTGCCACGACATGAAAAATCTAAAGTGGAAAAAATACGGTCCTGCAAAAAAGAAAGATGCGTTCAAAAATGGAAAAATGTATAAGTAAGGTGTTCGACACGGATTTGATACAGATATGTATCTAAAACGTCCACAGAAAGTATCCAATAAATTTCCAATATCCAGATAAGTAATACATTCATATCCAAATCCAAATTTCGTTAGGAAAAAACACAAGACTCTTACCAACAAAAGACACATTGTAAATCATATACGAAAAAACATTAATTAGTAACTATTACCAAGTAAAGACGATTTGACATCGAGATATGAAACAACAGTGATCGACATTAATTACATAATATTTTATCATTTTAACTGTGTTTTGTTATTTCATCTGCACTCCGAGAGAAAGAGAGGAATATAAACACTTGTTGCTCATTCCGTATTACATAGCACACCAAAATGGAGTCTTTCTTCACCAGCTAGAGATTGTAACCGTGCACACCGCAGACACCGTTTTTCCTTTGGCTTATGCGGCCAGTGTTGCTGAGTTGGAGCTGTATTTTGCGAATCTGCTTCATTTTTATGGTTGCCGCTTGCCACATGTTCTGCATCCTAATGTCTGATTCTGCAGCCCAAGCTCCTTTCTAGCTCTACTATTTTGCTCATCGACAAAGTTACTCTAGTCGCGATTTGCATAGCTGTTATTCATTATGTACACTATTTCCGCCGTCGTACTCGCCCGTATCCCGTACATGTATCTTATTATATCACAAAAAGTGGATAGTCACTGAGCTCAAATGCACATTATATTTCACAATTTTAGTAAATTTTACTTCCCTAATCAAACAATTTCTCTTCACTTTCATTAGAACAGACAACACTAAAACACTTGAATTCAGACACACAAATTCAGTGTCACAGGGGAAGCAACAATCAAGAACTAAAACTGAAAGCAGTAAATTGTCCTATTTTAAAAGTAAAATCAATTTTAAAAAAATTATCCTAATACTAAAAAAACATATCAACGCAACAAAACACATAACATACAAATGAAGGGTGGAAAACATTACCCAGTATCACAATAACTCTGTCGATTGAATGTCATTTTCTATGAAATCAAAAACAAAATGAAAAATCAAACCCTTCAGACATGCATTGAAAAAACAAAAGGGGAAAACAAAAACAACACCAATCATTGTCAACAACACAAAAACTCACAATTTCAGGATACATCACTAGGTATGAATTACGATCATTCAAAACAAAGAAAATTTTTTGTTACAACCCTTTGATTAATTTGTACATTTTTACTAAAGGGCTGATAAAAAAGAAGAAGAAAAAACTCACCACCATGATTAAATAAAGAAATGATCAAGCTTGAGAATAAGGAGAAGAGTGAAGGAGAAAAGAAAGACATGACCTAGCATTGCTTGAAAGTACTTTGCCACCATTCTCCAACTCATCACCCTCCTTCGAACTAGCATGTTGGCTTCAATCGATTTTTGAAAATAAATTGATCAATTTTTGAGTTATGGGTTCAATCAACTTTAGGGTTTTATTCGATATTTAGGACTTCAGAGTTCCAAGTTCAATTGATTTTTGTTTTAGGGTTTTTGTGCTGGTGAATGGAGTTGGGTTCCATTGAGAGAAGAAGATTTCTAAGTTTCATGGAGAGAAGAAGATTTCTAATTTTCATGGAGAGAAGAATGGTTTATGAACTCTGGAAAAAAGGTGAGTTTGTATGGTGAATCTTACCATCGATACCACGTAAGGTTGAGAATGTAACTGGAAAAGACAATTTAGAGAAAATCCAAAAAAAAAAAATTGAGCGTGTTTTATAATTATTATTTTTATTTTAGTATAAAAAGTTACGCTAACAGTAGCGTTAATAAAAACGCTAACAAAGGAATATCCAACAATAGCGTTTATTCTAAAAGCGCTATTAAAACCCTTTATAATTTTTTATGTTTTGTCAACAATCTCTAGTGTATATCATTTAATAGCGCCCGACAATAAAGCGCTATCAAAGGTCTTTCAGTGAACTTTTTAATAGCACTTTACTAAAAAGCGCTATGAAATTAGTGATATTATAAAAGAAATTTGTAGTAATGTACCCAAAACTCTACATGGAATAGAGGAATGCTTTCGATTTGTATCTCAACCTTAACCTTCTCAAGGATGAGAAGATGGTTGTTAAACATCAATGGACCTCCCCTCAACGCCGCTTCCATATCAAGATTATGCGATAAATGAAACAAAAACAAACCTTCATAGCTTGCTTGATAGTAACTCCTTTGACTGGTCTCCATATATCTGCTACCCTTACTTTCATCGACTTCACGTGGAAAGGCTTATCGCACAAAAATCGACCTATAAGGCACCACTGTAGATCCATCACCTCCTCTCCATCTTCTTCTATATCGAAGCATAAACCCTCTTCTTATCCCCTCTCCTCGTGAATAGTTATGTTTTCAAAGTTCGGATTTGCCATATTGATATGCAATCACACAACATGACCAAATAAAACCAGGATAAGGACACACAAAGCTTCTCAGATAAGAAGAAAAACCAAACCCTAACAGAGCCTATGCCAGATTTATTGTATAAGTTAATTCATTAAGTCCCTAGTGAGTAGTGTTATTTTTGGTTAGCTTTTTCTTGAGTTTTGTAGATCTTCATGAATTCTATTTTTTTTTACGACGAAATTATACAGCAGATAGATTATGGGACATATTAAATCTCACACTAGGAAGTGGTTTTTAACTCAGGTTATGTTTGGATACGGTAAAATGAACGAAGCGGAATGAAGCAGAACGAAGTGGAATGGAGTGGAGAAGGGCATAATGGAATAAAGACATCATTCCATTATTTGGGTATTACATGACAGGAGAAAGCAATTTTATCATTCCGTCCAAATTGGAGGTATAAAAAGTGATGGAATGGGATGAAATGCATTCCATCAGGTTCTGCTCCATTCTATCAATTTTTAATTAATCCAAATAACAGAATTTAAGTTTATTCCATTTCATTCAATCTCATTTCATTTCATTCCATCTCATCCCAATTCATTCATTAATCCAAACATACTCTTAGAATTTTGGCAAATCAACCCTTCCTATTTTTTCGTTGGATAATGTTGTTTTTATCCTCTATATTGCGGATTTATATTTTTCTAGATTAAATATCCTTGTGCTCTTTAATATATATTTCTCTTTGCTTATAAAAAAAATAATGAAATAGAATAAAAGGGAAGTTGAACATAAATTATGTTTTATTATTTGAATATTTTATCATGGAAATAAATAAAATTATTATTTTTAAATTTGTTTAAAAAATAAATGGAATGAAATGATTTATAATTTTTTTTTTTGTTTTTAATCATATTTACATAAAATGATGCACACAAACTCTTCTAGAAATTACTACTATACTAAAAATGTAAAGATGGAAAAACCTCCATGAAATTAAAAAAAACTTATTACATGCATGTGTTATATGCCCTTGGATACTATTACAAAGATTACTAATTATTTCTTTTTAATTATGTCTTTTTAATTAGGGTTCTTTCATAATATTCTTTTCTCCAATTCAATTTTTTTTAAAACTCATCAATCAAACTCACATGGCTTTTAATTACAAAAATCCATCTATTGATGACGATGATTCTTCCACTACAATCATCATTCAAAAAAGACCCGACTCTTGACCCTTAAAGCCTTTCTTACTTCCACCCCAATGAAAATCTCAGCGTAACTCTTGTAGCATTTTCGCTTGATGATCATAACTACTACAATTAGATAAACTCAATGTGAAGGGTGTTAACATCCAAGAATAAACTTTCTTTCATAAATGAAACCCTCAATAAACTATCTTCATCTAACTCAAAATTTAACCTTTGGGATCAAGAGAATAATATGGTTATCTTTTGGATCAACAAAACACTTTCACCGCACATTGCTTAGAGTACGATCTGCTTTGATTATGCCTTGGAGCTTTGGGAACACCTACACAAATGATTCACTAAAGGCAATCATTTCCTCTTCTCCAATCGTCTTTGAGACTTTCACTTAATCAAGCAAGGTCATAAATCCCTCTCCTAGTATTTCACTGAAATAAAGATCCTCTATAACGGGCTTGAAGATCTCCGCTCAACATATTCATGTTCTTTTCAAATTTCGTGCACTTGTGAACTTGCCAAAGGCTTTGCAAGTACAGGTTGCCGTGGCGCGAAAAATAACCGGGAGCGCTCGCACGCTCGAGATGATAACAGAGTATCCACCAAACTTTATTTATTCCAAAAGAAAAGGGAAAATATCGGTAAAACTCTTAAAAGAAAAAGAAAATGGTATTCGCAACCAAATTCGAGTTTGAGAGTCAATTATGAAAGGGGAAGGTATTACCATCCCTCACATTCGTTGTACTAAACAAAAACCATTTACTTAGATTTGTGAATAGAATGTTAGCTTTCGTTCATTGTTTTCTTCTAGTTATTGAAAGTTTAAAAGGAAAAGGAAAAAATCACAAAAGGGTTTTTCATTAGGATGTTTAGCAAAATTGCGAGTCTTGCTCCTATGTATCCTCAAGTGCGATGAGGAATTTAAAGCTACGTAGTTCTTGGAAAGATAAAGATGTTTTAGGTTTTTGGTTATAACGATTAAAGAGACGTTGAGTCTCGCTCCTACGTATCCCCAGGTGTGATGGGGAAACTCAAAGCTACGTAGTTCTTGGTAGCAAATGAGGGTTGGTTGGTTGGTTGATTTTAGTGAACAAATGTTTAGGTCGCATTCTAGTAGTTAAACATTGCTTGTATGTTCACGATTGAAGTCTTAAACATTTGTTTGTATTGCGGTAGAACGGACTAAACATTGTTTATTTATGAAAAGGTTTTTGATCGCGCTGGGGCGAGGAAAGATAGGTTTGATTGGTTGAGATTGTTTTAGAGTGGATGACGAGTATTCACACAGTGAGCTCTACAATCAGTATTGAATACTTAAGGAAAAAAATGTTAGAACAAGATTTGGTTATGCAAGATATCTCTTTGTTTTGATAATAACAAAGTTGTATTTGTGTGAGAACAATTTTGGTACTCTAACGTGTATCTTTTTAAGAATTGAAAAACAGGTTCTGACTCTGATAAAGAAAGTTTTGACTATGATAGAGATTGTGTGCTACGTCACTCTGATGTTCTCAATGGTCGCTCCTGCGTCAAGAAGTAAGGTTGCTTCTGATCTACTGTGCATCAAAAAGACTCCAAGAAGACACTATGTTGCTGTTGCAATGTTATTTTGGATTCTGGCTCTAAATTTAACTCTGATACTCATCTTCTGAAGACTAAGTGCTGAAGACTCTGAAGACAAGGTTCTGATGAACAGCGTTTTGAAGACTCTAAAGACTTAAGTTTTTGAAGACCAAGTTCTGAAGACTCTGTAGCATGCGATTTTTGTCGGTGACGCGACCACCTTACCACATTGGTTGGAATTGGGTGCTACTTTCTGATTTCTTATTTATCCTATGAAGCTGGAAAGGAAAGGGAAGCTATCTAAAACTAACCTTGTACGCAAATGTTTTCTTTAACAAATGCTAAGAGATTGGGGGGTCCGGGGTCAGGTTATACAATGGGAAGTTGTAAATTACCCATCCTATATATGGTTATCCATAGATCTTTTAGCAAATTCTTCTGTTATCTACTTATTGGTGTTTATCTGTCATAAATGGGAAAGTTTCTCCTTTGGGAATGTTTGAGAGAGTATTTATCTTGTTTTCGGGTTTTTCGATGTTTTTGGTAAGGTACTGGACCTAAGGTTTTTGATTAGTGTGCTCGCTAAGATTTCGCAATCTTATGCCTGCGTATTCCCGTTAAAGAAAACAGGGAAATCAGAGCAATCATAGTTCCTCCTATTTCTATGGGAGGAAAATGTTTGGTGTCTTGTTTAAAGCCCAAGATTGAAGCTAAAGGGTATTTGTGTCTTGTTCAAACCCAAGATTGAAGCTAAAGGTTTGACTGAGAGAGAATTTGTCATCTCTAAGGAGAGATATCTCACCTGTTCATCACAGTTGTTGGGGTATTTGGTTATAAAGGAGAATTAATTTAACTGGAATGTATGGAATCCAGCAATGCCATAATTTCCTTTATAAGGGATTTGTCCTAAAGGAGAAAACTTTAACTAAGTGTAGAGAAATGCTATTTTTCCTTAGGAGTCTTTCATGCTAAGAAAGGGACATTGGCTTGGATGTAAATAATCCAGAGGCTTGCCACTTACAGCAATTAGATGAAAGAAGGTTTTTTACCAGGATAAGAGATTGACTACAACTTGGATTTTTGAATTAACAAGTGTTCCACTTACAACAGTTATCTGGAATTAAGGTTTGTTTGATTGTCTGTTTTGGTGTGTGATGTACAGAGAAATGTCTTCCTACAGAGAAATCTTGATTTCCTCTGATGGGATGTTGATTTTTGTGTGCCTTGATTAAATCCCAAGGTTGAAGCTAAAAGGTTGACTCTACTAGGGAGTTTTATATCTGTCTTGTACAAAGCCCAAGATTGAGGCTGAAAAGAGATTGACTCTGCTTAGGGAGATCATTATACAAAGCCTAAGAGGAGGCTAGAAGGAATTGATTCTTCCGGGGAATATTTTGTCTGTCTTATACAAAGCCCAAGATTGAGGCTAAAGGGGATTGACTCTACTGGTGAGAGGTTTATCTGTCTTGTACAAAGCCCAAGATTGAGGCTAAAAAGAGAATTGACTCCACTGGGGAGGTTCCATATATGTCTTGTACAAAGCCCAAGGTTAAGGCTAAAAGGGTTAACTGACTCAGCTGGAGAATGTTTTATCTGTCTTGTACAAAGCCCAAGATTGAGGCTAAAACTGTTGAGGGATCTTTATACAAAGCCTAAGAGGAGGCTGGTTGGGGAATTTCTTATATGAAGCCTAAGAGGAGGCTAACTTCTGCTGAGGATTAATGAGATCCAGAGACAGGTCCAAATTAGGGAATCAACTCTTGCTGGGGAATGAAGAAGAGTTGAAATATCAGAAACCATGAGGTTCTGAGTTTTCTGAGGCTTTATTGGTAGTAATTTGACCCTAGCTGGGGAAATTTTAAAGTGAGGGTTTAAAGATAGAGTTTTGAAACCTATGGAGATTTTAACTCCATTGGAAATTTGATGAAATGATCGGGGTTTTTCCTGTGCTCTTAGGAAACTTGAGGGTTTCTTTGAGATCCAAAAGGAGGTGAGACTGTCCAAGTCTACTGGTATGAAAAGGTTTATCTTTGTATGATGCCCAAGAGGAGGCTGATGTTTTAAGGGATGAGAATCAACCCTAAACTGATCTGATGTTACACTACTACAAAAAATCTATTTAATAGCTTTTTTTTGTTTTTTGATAGCACTTAAAAGCGATATTAACCAGCCTGCTATTGTAAATATTTTTTTATAGCACTTTAAAAGCGCTATTATAGTGCTGGTAATTAATAGCATTTTTTCAAAAGCGCTATTATAGTACCACTATTTAATAGCGTTTTTTTATAAAGCGCTACAGAAGTATACATTTTGCTTTGATTTTGATAGCACTTTTAAACAAAGCGCTACTATAAGGGACATGTTAGATAGCGTTTTTCCATAAAAGTGCTATTATAGTATGTTTATTAATAACACTTTCTCTTCAAAACGCTATTGTAGTACAATTTTTTTTTTTACACAAAATCATATTTTTGGTGTGTATATATATATATATATATATATATATATATATATATATATAACATTTGCATTTTATGACATTAGAATTCATAAAAAATAATGATTAACCAACTAAAATATTTGAAAATGAAATAGAACCAACTATAATTGAGAACAAATGTGATACCATATTCAACATTGATCTCAATGAAATTAAGCTAAAACTTTTACCACTAGTTATTAATTTGGCTAAGAGTACTTCAAACCAAATTCTAAACAAACAGTACAACCACTTAGCTAGACATATTCTCTAAACTAAAGAAAAAAAATCTAAAAAAACAAAAGGACAATAAAACAACATCAAGTAGTAACCACTTCGCGAATTGCTAGCTAGCTAGGCAAAATAACTGCTTCTTGTTTTCCTGTATCATAGAAAAAATATTGATTATGTACAAACTTAATTAGAAACAGAACACTATTTTACCAAAACAAAATGAGTAAGGTAAAGGTGTAATTTGAATTTACTTATGTCCCCAATCATTGATTATAAATGACGTAAAGAAAACAACAATAAGGCAAACCCGCAATCAAATAATGAAGAATTGAAATTAAATTAAATCAAATGATGAGACCCTCAGGTTTCTTCTTGCATACTCTTCACTTTACATCCTAGGTTAGTTCTACCCTCTGCAACCTAATAACTGCCCTTTCTATTTATGCTATTTGACAGAATTTGTGACACAAAAGACAAGGAAAAAAAGAACATACATACAAGGAGAAATAAACACGTCACCACAATGTGCATGATATAGTTCAGCCAGCAACAATATATCAAACAAAATTTATAGCTTTTAACAGCACAATATAAGCATTAGCAATTAAAATCACAATCTACAAATGTGATTAAAATTGGCGGTGCTTTAGCATCTGAATGCAGTTTGGCCTGCCTTGGAATAAAAGTTACCAATTTATAAATGTGTAGATTTAGCTTGAGGTAGAATTGTAGAAAGTGAGTCAAGTGCTTTTGTAAGTGCAGTTTCTTTCTCAGTACCGGTCAATAGAGGATCATGTGGTAAATCCTCAACACGTAGCACTGATAAGCCAGGAAGAAAATCCAATGTTTTGTTTCCATCATTAACAGTGCAATGTTGACGAATTATGTTACCATGAAAATGAACAGATAGTGAGCATGACATTGGAATCCAAACAGGAATCCATGGAACATTCAATGTTTTAGCAAGATCAAAAGTTGGTGTTACAAAAGCATCTGCTATAATGCAAGTGATTGGTATTTTAGTTTCTGAAACTGCAAACTCTATACCTTTTTGAAAATTCTCTTGTCCGGTTTGAATAATACTGATCCCTTCAAGGATTGCACTCTTGGTATTCTTATTTCTTTTACTCTAAGATATAAATGTTTTAGTTGCTAATTTCACTAATTTGGTAATTTGTTTTGGAGTTCCAATTTCAGGAATGTAAGAACAACAGCACTTAGCGGCCAAAAAACTACACAAAAATGTAAGAACAGCAGAGATGCATATAACCACGACCAAAAGATGTTTTTACAAAATCAGATATCACATATTTAATCACAATCATATAATCTATATATTGTAGGCTTTAAAAAACTCACCGAAAACATCATCCACCATATAGGTAGCCCAATCCTCTTTGACCTCAGTTAACTTATCCTTAGAGTAGGTGCGACATTTGTGGTCAGGAAAGTACTTCAAATATAAAACATCAACAATTGTATTAGAATTAAATTACATTAATTTACAAATTAATAACAATTTAAAATCACGTACATTTACGGGGATCATAATTTCATTTTCTATGATGACCTCTTTCATAAATCGCATTACAAAATATCCACAGTCAATGCTATTAATTTGACGGGAACACTGCAAAAAAACATTTAAATATATTACTTTTACTTTACATAATTGTTTAAAAATAACATTAATTTGGACATACCCGAATTTTTTACCATGAAATTTTCTTTGACTTGGAGACTTTAGGCACTTTAGAATTACTATTAGCACGATAAATTTGCAACGCACTAACAAAATGAAATTAACTTCAAATGAGTAATTATTATAACTAAGAATACTTATATAAATGTTAAATTAAAAGAGTCTATACTCACTTCTCAAACTTGGTTTTTAAATTTTGATGTTTAGTTGGCTCACCATTCGGATCCATGTAATATATCACCTCGGCATCAAGATTGATGACAAGTAACACCCAATGTTTCCTGTACCCAACATTTGAATATTGGAATAAAAATTTACATTGAATATAGTTTGTTCTAGTAAATTTAATAATATTTTAAATAGAAATCTCACCCTAGATTGCAAGGTGAAAGAATCATCTTATCCTTGAAGTACTCCTCATCTTTCAAGAGTATTTTTGCTATAGCATTTCCTAGATTATCCTCCCGTGATACATGTGGGGATATGAAGGAGAACTTATTTATTAATCCATTTAGACTAATAAACTTGTCATACAAATACCTAGCAATGAACGACAACAATTGCTATTAATATATTTGTCATCATAATGTAAATATTAATATATTTGTCAGATTAAAAAACATTTGTAATATTAGAGATACCTGGCAAATACAGTGATAATAGAGGCACTTAACCAATTGTGATCAAGAATCTCTTTTATACTCTCTACACGTAGATGCTCTAAAAACTCCTCACCAAATATACTTTCCTCCATTTTTATTTGAATTAATGATCCAACCGGCATCATCTTTTTCACATACATATCAAAGAAAGGTAAATTTACAAGACCGGTTGAACCGCCAACTCTAGGAGACTCTTCAATTTTGAATTTTTTGTTGCTTTTGTTAGGTGACGAAACAGAATCAACACTTTGTTGGGTATTCTTAACTTTGTTTTGGGATTGATCAGGATTCTAAAAAGTTATATTAATTAAGGTTAGTGATCAAATAATAAAACAAATAGTGATAAAGCAATAACAAGTAATTTACCTTTTCCCATTCAGCAACAAATTCAAGAAGTTTCATTGGCCATGGCACAATTGTTCCTATTGCCTGACAAACCATCGATACATCTCCACCTTCAACAGATATGGCAATGGAGCATTTGGCACAATAGCAACTTCAATATTAACCTTGACATATCCATGTGGTAATGTCATGCCGTGCACTGTGTTACCTTTGGTGTTATATAGTTTGCCACGAGCAACCAAACACTGACTCGGGGAAGATAAATATATATTAACAGGAAAGAGACCCTAAACCAATGAGATATGAATAAAAACATTAATATCATTATTTACAAAGAAACATATATAAACTGCTTTGAATTTACAAAACAAACATATATGAATTGCTTTTAATATTACTGATACTTATTGTTGCTTTGAAGTATTAGACCATTTCAAAGCAGGCAAATGCCTATTTATATGTAGATTATGGCTAGAACTGGCCTAAATAAACTGTATATATGTTAGGATAAAGTAAACAAGAACAAAGTTTCATGGGACAAAACTCAGTAAGCCAGCATAGCATATGACTAGAAATCAAACGGTCCCCACTTTTATGTATCCATTTAAGACAATAGGTATTTGCCAGTAAATACAATTTTCATTAATACACTATAATCCTGAAAAGAATGTTACACCGTTCTTACAAGCACCAAGGACCCCAAATACAGATTCAAGTTGTTTTTGTAGAAATTGACAGAATTCAAGCAGAAATGCTTCAAGATATAATTTGTGATGAAAAGGTGCCCCACTCAAACTTAAAAGAGAATTTTAACACAGTGATAAGACTTGTATTGTTGTATAGGATTGGATGTTCGGCGATAACAAGCTGGCCTACAAGATAGCCAATTCAGTTAGTATGAGAATGCTCTGAAGGATGAATGGTTAACACAATATAGGGTTAAGAATAAACCATTAGAGAGAAATTTGGGGTAGTACATATTATGGATAAGTTGATAGGGTCTTCTTGTCTTGGGTAGTTTGGACATGGGTGTAGGACACCCATAGATTAGAAGTAGGATAATCCATTAATAAGATATAGAGGAAGGGGAAACCTATAGGCCAAATCATTATGAAGGATTTGGAATTTTATAAATATTCAAAATAAAACATTATGACACCTGTTAATCTTTGTAGTTAACATCACCTAGTGGGAAAAAACATTGGTGGCGGTTGTATGATCTCATTCTCCATACTCTATGAATTTATTTTTCTCTTTGCCATAATGAATTTCATTTTTTATAAAAAGTAAAGTGACATTGCATTTGTTAAAGAAGAGAGGAAGCCGTTCTCAACGAGCTAGCCTAGTTTCACTAATTTGCATCATGATTTGTAATCTGACCTGGATTTCTTTGCTTTAAGTTGAGTTCCTATGTTTATATTATGGGTTTCTCGAAGATAATGTGGGTGCACTAGAGAGATAACTTAATAGTCATATCACCGAATTGAACACAAAAATCATGCATAGCACTGCAATAGACTTACTGGCCCCAGAGACCTAAGTCTCCTACAGATGGTATTCTCTGCCCAAAATAGAGCTTAACATCACATACATGATGCTCACCCTACTATCACATATACTGCCAACAATAATGTTTGCAATCATAACTGCCGTTTAGTAGTTCTTCCCACTAGTTATTTCCCAATCTAACTGCCATATGGCAGTTATTTCTGCTGTTTTTATGCGGTCTAGTTTACTTCTTTACTACAAATTGTGATGTTATCAACAATTATTCGATTCTGTATTGCTAAAATAATGCAAACTCTGTATTTTTCTGTTATTTATATGAAGATGTCTAACTTAACACAGATTTCTCCATTGCACCAGTATCCATCCAAAAGAGAAATCATTCTCGCCTACCTATTTTTACTTGGGTGGTAATTTAATTTTGTACTTAACCTTCCAGGCTCCCAGCTTAACATCAACATACTAAAATATAACTGCCACCAAAACCAAGTTAGATACTGCAGAAAGCCGGCCGAACCAGACCCAAACCAACGAGACCGGAAACCACAAAGGCACACAGAGAGACTCTCCCTACCATGCAATGCTGCGCCGCCGCAATGATGACTTAGAACAACCACTCAAAACACGCCTTCGACAATGCTAACAGGGCAGACTCCAGGTCGGACCTGCAAACACTAGCCAACAGAGCAGAGGTAGACCAAACCAGAAGGCACAAGCTCACCCCTAAGCCGCAACATTATTAATATTGTCCAACGCATACAAGAGCAAACCAAGGCAACATTCTAAACTCAGATAGCCATCTTGGACTGTCGTAAGGCCTAAGAACTGGTTGAACCAACATTCTAAACTATTTTTGTCTTTAATAACAGTCTTACATAAACTAGCCATCTTGGACATCAATTGATAACAACTAGGTTTCAATTTTACAATTGAATAAAAACTTAAAAGGGACTGAAAAATTCACGATGCAAAGCTTAGGCTAAAATTTTGCAAAGCTAAAAAAAATTAGGTTAAAATTAGGTTAAAATAATCTGAGAAAAGAAAGATTACCAGATACCAATGAAGAGAGGAATGGCTGGGGCGAGCTGACGAAGGACTTAGTTCGACGGAGAATGATTTTTCTTCGTTCTTTCTTTCCGGTGATGAATCGATGATGAATTGATGAATGATGGTGAAGAGTGCGTTTCCTGTCGACGGCGTTTGTGTCGACGCGAAAGTTTAAGGTTTGAAGGGAGAAGAGTGTGTGGGTGGCTGACGGTGTTTCTTTCCGATGATGAATCTGAATGATGAGAGGTTTTGTTTTTTTGCGGTACATTCCAAAAATTGTGCGCCAAAAATTTCTGCCAAAATGCTAAAAGTTTTTTGCTGTACGTGTTTATTTTATTTTATTTTATTATTTATTATATATTTTATAATATAATAGCACTTTTTTATTAATGCTAATAAAGATCAATAAAATAATAGCGTTTTTTTAAAAGTGCTATCTTAATAAAGTTTAATAATAGCATTTTTTTACAAAGTGCTATCAAAGTCACATTGCCCGTATCCTATGATAGCGTTTTCAAGAAAGTGCTATCTTACTAAAGTTTAATAATAGCGTTTTTTTACAAAGTGCTATTATAGATGTATTTGTTTCCTTTTTAATAGCACTTTCTTTAAAAACGCTATTAAATTAGGTGATACAAAAAATCAATTTTGGCGTAGTGAAGATTCTGACTCTCGGGAGGGTTGAACTATCAAAGGATGACTAAGTTATGTCCTATACCTGTAGGAGGTCTTTGGGTCCTTGTACTAAGCCCAAGAGGAGGCATGAAAACTTCTAAGAAGCCGGAGGGTCCTTGTACAAAGCCCAAGAGGAGGTTGGGAATGTTTTTAGGAAGCATGTGGGTCCAAACCTAAGAAAATTTCAAGAAAGGTTTCACCGGAAATAATCCTTTCTTTAGTGAACAGTTCTAGGGTTTGAAGAAATTCAAGAGAGGTTTCACCGGAAATTAATCCTCTCTAGGGAAATGAATTTCTTGTACAGATTTCTAATAGTGACAGTCTTGAGAAAAGTTTCACCGGGAATAATGCCTTTCTCTGTTCCATATTGTATAAGCCCAAGAGGAGGCAAGACTGTATCTAGAATTTCCTATGGGGAACTAGTTTTGACTGTGTTGAAAGTGTAACCACTGGTTTGATCTAATCCTAGACCTAGTTGATGGGGAAAACTCTAAGCAAGATATACAGGCATATATATATATATATATATATATATATATATATATATATACATACAGATGAAATATATAACAAGTATGTAAAAGAAAGCTGGTAGAACTTACAGGTGAGCAAGCTTCCAGTATTACAGCTGTATGGTTAGTTATTCAAGAAGTTGAAGAAAGTTTTGATAACAACTATGAGTTTGAATCTAAATCAAAAGGGAAGTTATTTTGAAAGGAAGTTTGGGGCTTACACTTAAGGAGAGGCCCAGATACAAAACAGTGATCGCACTGTTATTTTGAAAACTGTACCGGGACTTATACAATGACTGAGGCCTAAATTTATTGTATTTACAAAAGAGATGGGTCTTACACTCTATTAGAGACCCAAGAGTTATTTTTATACAAGAGATGGGGCTTACAACTCAAGGAAAGACCCAGTGAAAGACAGTGATCACACCGTCGTTTTAAAAATCGTGTCGGGACTTATACAATGACTGAGGCCCAAAAAGTTGGTATTTACAAAGGGGCTGGGTCTTACACTCTATTAGAGGCCCAAAATTATTTTAAAAGAAGAGAAATGGGACTTACAACCAAAGGGAGGTCCAAATGATTTTTCTTAAAAGGCGACGATCGCGCCGCGGTTTTAGAAAACGTAGTGGGACTTATACAATGACTGAAGCCCGAAATTTATTTATGTGACAAGGGATGGGTCTTACACTCTATTAGAGGCCCAAAAGTGTTTTAAAATATTTATAAGGGTGAAAAATAATCAAAACCCTAACTTGATTTTAAAAATGCATTTTAATTGAATAAAAATTCAATTAAAATGATCAAAGTTATCAAACATGTGTGAAAAACAAGTTGTGATCTTGGATTAATATTTTAAAAATCAAGTTTCATTCATAGAATTATTTGGAAATTATTTGAATAAAAGAAATCAAGAGAAAGAAATATTTTTAAATGCCAAAAAAAAAACAAAAAAAAACAATTCTTTACAAAAATACCAAATATATAAAGTAAATAATATTTTTGTGACATTTTTGTAGAATAAAATATTTTATCATTTTTGTGAATTTTTAAAAAAAGAACCAATAAAAAATATTTAAAATTGAGAGAGAAATTAATTTTGGAAGTTATTAAGAAATTGTGAAGAAAAGTGAAAAGAAAAAGTGGTAAAAAAATATGGGATGGTCCTCCCAAGGTTTGAACTCACGCCCTTGGGGTGGAGAGTTTAAAACTTTACCATCTGAGCCATGTGCGTGGGCTGATAGAGAATGGTAAGAGTGAATAATATGTGAAAGCAACCTTTGAAAATGGTTCAAAAAATAAAATCAAAAGGTCTGGGGTGAGGGGGATTCAAACCCCAGACCCTTTGCTTGCTACACACACAAAAACTAGCTGATCAACCACTAGGGCGCAATTCCAATTCAAATATATAGTGGCAATAAAATAATATATACTAAAACCATGTTTGATTCTGAAGAATGGCGTCATGGTCATCTTCTTCCTAGGGCCAACATCAGACTTGCGTGAAGCAAGCTATCTCCCTTGTTTATCAACCATTTTGGAAGATGTAAAAATGAAACTTGACCATTTTTGGACGAGCAATAGAATGGCATTACTCAATTTTATTTAAATTCAAAGAATCAAGAGATAACATGTTATAATCAGATGAACCCTAAAAAAGGCAAGAGCTATATGAAATCTTATACACGTAAGATAAATAGCAATTGATTGAGGGAAAATGATCTATGAACATCCAGAAATACAATGGTAACTTGAAAACATGTTTATGATGCATGATTCATTGAGTTTGAAAGTTTAAGGCTTACCTCCGCAAGAAGGAATCGATTTAAGTGGTAGAGGTGTTACAAAAGTGAAACAAGGATCTAGATAGCTTCCTTAGGCCTCAAGGATTGTGTTGCAACCTTCAGGATGTTTTGGAACTCTTTGGATAGGCTGGCTCAACTCTGACTGTAATTGATCCAAGTGAGAAATGGAGATGATGATCCCGATGTTTTAGAAGTGTGAGGAGTGTTTGATCAACTCATATATGATGTATGGAAGGTGTTAGAATAATTGGTGGTGATGGAATGACTCTCTAATGAAAAATTTGATAGTGACTTGCAAATGAAGGCATTTTTAGAGTGAAAGAGAGATTTTGAGTAAAGCATTAGTTTGGGTGCTTTGGTGTACTCAAACTGATCATAATTGATGTCTATTTATAGTGTAACAAGTTTGTTTTGACATCAATAGTGAATGGAGGCTTGGACAGTGTAACGTCCTGTATAATATTTATCTAGAATAATACCATACAAGTGTTTTATTTGGTACTGACACAATCATAAGTGCCTAATGACATAATTCACATACTTGACCATTTCTAAAACATAAACATAATCTATGGTACAAGATATGGAAACTAGCCAAAACAATAAAAATCTAAGAATAAGGTACAATATTCCTCATTGTACAAGAAAACTATGATACACAACGGAAATAAGCTCAACTAAGCTTCTCTTGAAACATCCAAGCATAGCTCCACTTGTAAATCAAACCTGCAAATACCTCCTGAAAATAATCAACAATAGTGGGGTGAGATACATCAAATCTCAGTGAGTTCCCTATCTTATGGATTCTCTTGACTTTACAGGGTTCTATCTTAGCCTCTCAAGTCGGGGGAAAGGAACTAGACCTTGAGTTCTCAATCTCACACTATATGGAAACATGTCATGAGTTCAACAACTCAAAATTAAATTATCATTAATCGGTAACACAAACCAAGGCATATTTCCCCGACAACCCTACAAGAGGGTTCTCGACAAGGGTCACAGATCCTTAAATGTAGACATCTATTCCCGGTCAACCCTTCCAAAGAGTTCTTGACACGGGTCCCGAAAGCTAACGTAGATAACTTTCCCCAGCCAACCTACTCAAGGGCCCTTCAACACGGGTCACGGTTCCCTACACATGGTACTTTCCCCGGCCATCCTACCCAAGAGGATATCGACACGGGTCACTAATACCACCCACTAAGCAACTTTCCCCGGTCATCCTACACAAGAGGATCTCGACACGGGTCACGGCTACTTACTTAATAAATACTTTCCCCGGCCATCCCACACAAGAGGATATCGACACGGGTCACTAATATTTATTAAGGGATAAGAACGGATCCGATTAGGTGATCTCACACACAAACGTGATTGTATTCGACAATCACAAGGCCATAATGCCTTAAGGCCATATTCACCTTTCACAAAGAACACAAGATTCACACACATGTTCCATACTAGTGTTTCACTCTCTCCTAGACCATTACTCGTCACGGATACACCTTTCTAGATCAAATGCATGAGCATCTCCATCTAGGTTATCTACACTAGACCATTACTCGTCAAGGATGCACCTTTCTACATCGAATGCACGAGCATCGTCATCTAGAGTTTTTATCAATTCCTAGCCATTACTAGGTTCCACTATCATGTTGTTACGGGGTAAAGTTTCCTCACTCTTTCTATTCCATATTTTAACATGCATACTCTCTCGATCATACTTCACAATAGTTAGATAGATATGGCATAACACAATTATTACAAGTAAACACATATAATAACACATCACATAAAACATCACTTTCGGGTTCCCTCCGATTCATTTAATCGGGTATCAAAATCAATATTTCTCACTCTTATCCCGTAGGATATTTTCACAGCTTTCCAACGACTATCATTATGCCTCGATCGAATTTACGATCCAAAAGATATGGATTTTCAACATATCATATAAACATTATTTTCATTCATTTTCCACTAAATAATTAATTTGAGGAGCACCCGACGGTATAAAGAACGCTTAAATCAGTATAAAGGATTGTCATAGCTTTCCAACGGTATAAAGAACACTTAAATCGGATGTACGAATCAAAAGTTATGAATTTTTAAAGAAAATAAATTATTTGAAAAACTCCCAGGAGCGCCCGGCGGTCCATGCTTTGCCCGGCGGTGTCCCCTGCGCCTGTGCTTCGCCCGGCGAAGCAGCGGCGTAAGTCCTAATTCCAAAACAAGATAAATTCCAGTAGCGTTCCATGCCGCGCCCCTTAAGTTTCGCCAGGCGCAAGCCCGCGTTGCCCGACGGTCAAAGCGCCGCCCGGCGGTGCGTACCAGAAACAACATTTCTCAGCTGCGTTTTTAGGGTTCCAAGGCCTCAAATCTCACCCTTTCCACACCAGATTATTTCTAAACATCAAAACAAGTATCATTAATTGATCACATGCATATAACGACTACACTACATAATTTATATCGAATTTCATCCGTTAGATTTCATTGATTTATCCGTTTAATCATTTTCTCTCAAATCTAACCTAAGTTTAAATCATGGATTTCTAGAACTTAGAGTTTCTAACTAGAACCCACCTAGTAATCGAAGAGGAGGTTGAAGAAGATGATGATCCATGAACTTCTTCTTCTTCCCAAGTTCTTCCTCTCTTCTTTCCTCTTTCTCTTCTCTCCCACTTTCTTCTTTTCTTCTTCTTTACTAACTTTTCTTTTCTTTCTCTTATAACATATATATATATACATATATATAAAAAATACCAATATTATATAATATAATCCAATAGAGTAAAATACCTCCAATTGATATTTTGTCGTCTCAACCAATTGATCAATTATTAGAGTTACCTTAAAATCCTTTCTCAAGTTAAAATAATTGATCTGTCCCTTTATTAAATAATCGATCTCTTCAGAGTTAACTTACTTGCTCTATTGATCCCAAATGTCAATACTTAAAGTACTTAGAGGATTCCATAAATATAATGAACCAAAGATGGAGTACACAAAAGATCATCTGATCTTATCTGATATCCAATTTAGCATTTAGATAATATGGGGTATTACAGACAGTCCCTTGGCCAATGTTGATCAAATGGAATCTTTGGTCTTCTCTAACCATTGACTTAGGTCAATGTTGCAGGTTATGAGTCCTTTAGTTCAGAGATGAATCTTGACTCAATTTAGTCGGCAATGTCTTGATGCTTGCCACCTTGTGAATCCATTGAATGCATTGAAACAAAATTGGAGTCTTTGAGATTTTTAGCCTTTTTAGGTGACACATAGCTACATGTAGATCCTTGGACTTGGGAGGCTTGTGGATCAGATCTTTTCCCTTTGATGTTATCCTCTGAGGTGTCCAAATGGATGACAAGGCTTGTAATTGCCTAACTTAACCAATTCGAGCAAAATTGCACAAATCTGTCTTGTACAAGATAGTTTGAAAGTTCCATTTTGGGAGGATCATATCTCCTTGCTCAAATGGAGTTATGGGATGTACTTTTTAAAAGCCCTTATATGATACAATTCATGTGTGGTCATAGTTTGTCTTGAAACTATCTGAATCCAAATGAAAAATCCTCATGAACATTGATGTTCAAGGCTGAAACTTAGACAGTTTTGTACTAAGTGTTAAATCCTTGATTTTTCACCACTTTGATCCATCCATAACTAAAAATCCATGAAGAATTAGAGTTTCATATAGTTGAAGCTTTTGTAGAATGTAGGAAGACCTACAAATCAGGCTTTGGATCACTCAAAATGGCTGCTTGGATCAAAAGTTATGGCCCTTGGAAGTTGGCACCAAAACCATCCAAACTTAGTAACTTAGAAAATTTTTCAATTTTTCAAGATTACCCCTTTTACAAGTTATCATGATTTCTTGATCAATTCTTGTTAAAATGACATTATAAATCATATCTTATGAAAATATGAGTCATAAGGATCATTTTTGCCAAAAAAGTCATGTTTTGACTTTTGGCTCCGTAGCGGTTCGGTGCGGAGAAACCCTAATTCCCGACTTTTGAGGAATGCATTCTCTGAGGGTGTTTTAACTTTGTAAATGGACCCCTATAGTTATTTTGAGCACATTGAGTTATATTTTGAAGCCTTGGCTCAATCTCCAATGAAAACTTCACTCTGGAGGCCTCAGTCGACCAAATCCCTAATTTGGTGACACTGGGTATTTCGAGGCTCATTCCACTTGGAATCTTGCAACTTTGTGCTTGATTCTTGATGTGGGAGACCTCTTGATCCTTCATGGATGTTTGAGAGGTTAGACAAGTTGAAGATCATGTCATTTCTTGATTGATCCTTTGTCCAAATGCTCAGAGAGGGTTCAAAACCCTAATTCTTGATTGTAGTGCATGCTCAATAATCCTTAAGGAGATTGATGAGGCATGGTGGCACATCCATATTGTGATGATGATTCTCACAATAATGGGAAATCTTGGTGGTCAAAATTTGGGGTATGACAGAATCTGAAGACAAGGTTCTGATGAACAGCGTTCTGAAGACTCTAAAGACTTAAGTTTTTGAAGACTAAGTTCTGAAGATTTTGAAGACAAGGTTCTGCTGAACAAGTTCTAAAGACTCTGAAGACTTATGTTTCTGATAACCAAGGGATCTGAAGAAGGAGTGCTGAAGACTCTGATGACAAGGTTCTGCTGAACAAGTTCTGAAGACACTGAAGACTCAAGACTCTGAAGGCCCAATGATTCATTCTTCTGATCATGCTTCAATCATTTCAACTCAGAAGCCACTGATGAACAGAAGAAGATGAAACGTTTATGTGGGAAAATAGTACATAGTACAGATCCAACACGTTCCTTTCCACTACTATTCCACTACCCTGATTTGGTGGTACAAAGGACAATTTCAGTGTACGATTTTCATCCCAGCACAACAACATTATTTCAAGTCGCCAGTATTTTTCTGATATTACTGATCTGCCCTTCAATGGATCTTTTTTTTTTGGCTATATAAAGACTTGATCATTCAACAAATCAAGTGTGACACTAAGTGTGAAAAAGAGAAATATTCAAAACACCGATTCATAAAAAAAAAAGAACTCAAGAAATAGAGAAAGACTTGAGTGAACAGTAAAGCACCACAATATAAAGAAGAAATTTGTTCTTATTGTGTAGATTCGCTTTAAGTTAGATTGAGATAGAAATAGTGTTTATATCAGCTTATGTAAGAAGCATTTCATTGTAAACATTTTAATTTGATCAAACAGTTGTTTAAATTCCTTAAGGGATTAATTAGGTCAGAAGCCTTAAGAAGAGACGGTTAGTCTGTGTATTGTTAGTCACCAGCAGTTGCTTGTCCAGTTGTAATAAGTTTGGTTATAGTGGATTAAGTCCTTGTGTATAAGGAGAAATCACCTCGGAGGGTGGACTGGATTAACTTGATAGTTTTCAAGTGAACCAGGATATATCGTGTGTCTTTATCTATTGCTAGTCTGTTTGTGATCTTTGTTTGAGTTTCACAAAAAATGCTTTCATTTTGAAAACCCAATTCAAACCCCCCATTTCTTGTGTTTTTCTCACACCTTCAATTGGCATCAGAGCTCCGGTTTTGATTGTGATAAACGTTTCATGGCAGCTCCTGCTAATACCACTAAAGAGAAAGATCATAACAGTGCCAAACCACCAGTCTTTGATGGTGAAAAGTTTGACTACTGAAAAGACAGAATAGAAAGTTTCTTTCTTGGTTATGATGTAGATCTTTGGGATTTGGTAGTCGATGGCTACAATCACCCAGTTGATGCTACAGGTGCTAAAATATCCAGAAGTGATATGACCAACCAACAGAAGAAAGATTATAAGAATAATCATAAGGCAAGAACCATATTGCTAAATGTTATCTCTTATACAGAGTATGAGAAGATAACAAATAGAGATACTACCAAAACTATCTTTGATTCTCTAAGAATGACTCATGAAATTAATGCTCAAGTCAAGGAGACAAAGGCGTTAGCCTTAATCCAAAAATATGAGGCATTCAGAATGGAGAATGATGAGACAGTTGAGACCATGTTTTCAAGGTTACTCAACTGCTGATCATGTGAAAAAAATCATCAGAAGTCTTCCTAAGAAATGGAGACCTATGGTAACAGCTCTAAAGCTATCAAAAGATGTCAATAGCATAAATCTTGAAGAGCTTGTTAGTTCTTTGAGAAGTCATGAGATAGAGCTTGAAGGAGATGAACCTCAGAAGAAAAGCAAATCTACCGCTCTTAAGTCTAAACCTGAAAAGGAAAAGGCTTATTAAGCCTAGGAAGAATCAGAAGATTCTGGTGAAGAATCAGAAGATGAGCTGTCGTTAATCTCCAGAAGAATCAACAAACTCTGGAAGCATAGGCAAGGAAACTTCAGAGGATCTAGAAGAAACAAAGGCCGCTCTGAGTCATCATCTGGGTAGAAGAAGCAGAACTCTGGAAAGGAGGTTATCTGCTACGAATGTAATGAGCCAGATCATTACAAGAACGAGTGTCCAAAGGCCAAGAAGCCTAAGAAGAACTTCTCCAAATCGAAGAAAGGTCTAATGGCAACTTGGGACGACTCTGATTCTGAAGAAGAGTAATCTGATGAAGAACAAGCAAATGTTGCGCTAGTAGCAACAACTAAAGATGAAGTTTCTAGAGAACTAGAAGACAAAATATTATCAGAACCATAATCAGACTCAGACTCAGACTCTGAATCAGAGGTATTATCTAAACTCTCTCGCTGTGAATTAGAGTCTTGTCTTTCAGAAATGCTGGCAAAATATCAAACTCTTCAGAGTAAATGCAAAGATCTTAAAAAATCTCTTGTAACTGCTTCTGAGGAAAAAGATAAGCTTGAGCAGAATAACTCTTCTCTAAATGAAAGCATTTTTTGCTTAAAAAATAGTAATTATGCCCTAAAAAGCAAATTTGCTAAATTAGAAGAAGAATTAATCTCCAATGTCTCTGACACAAGCTGTATCTACAAGTATGATAGAGAATTCCAGTATTTTCTTGCTAAAAGCATATATAGAAGCAAGATTGCTTCCATGATCTATGGAGTAAGCAAAAATGATAAGAAAGGCTTAGGATGTACAGAATCATCAGACATTGACGAAAGTCAAAATATTAAAACAAAACCTCTCTATGACCATTTTGTGCCTTCTGGCACTGAGATTGTTTGCTTTGAGCTTGCACAAAAACCCCCACCGACACAAAAGTCTGTTTCTAAAGTTAAATATCATGCACAAATTCCACTTGATTATCCTGTTGCACAAAAGCCCAAAGTTATGAAACACTCTGGGAAAGCTAACAAGAAAGGACCCAGAAAGTGGGTACCTAAGGACAAGATAATCTATGTTGCAGATATCCTTAGCAGCTCAGTTGAAACACCAGTCATGGTACCTGGGCAGTGGTTACTCGTAACACATGACGGGAAGAAGGCATATGTTCCAAAGTCTGGAACTTAAGCCTGGAGGCTTCGTCGGTTTCGGAGGAAACCAGAAAGGAAAAATCATTGGCTCTGGAACCGTTGATAATGGTAACCTTCCCTCTATTACTGATGTTCTTTTAGTTGATGGTCTGATGCATAACTTGCTGTCAATTTGTCAACTTAGTGGCAATGGTTATGATATCATCTTTAATCAAAAGTCCTGTAAGGCTGTAACTCAGAAAGATGGTTCAATCCTATTTGTTGGAAAGAGGAAAAACAACATTTATAAGATTAGAATTTCTTATCTTCGTGAACAGAATGTCAAATGCTTAATGTATGTTAATGAAAAGCAATGGGTATGGCATAAATTTTTATGCCATATTAACATGAGGATGATTTCTCAGCTAAATAAGCTTGAACTTGTCAGAGGCTTGCCAAATCTGAAGTATTCTTCAGATGCTCTTTGTGAAGCATGTCAGAAAGGAAAGTTCTCCAAAACTTCCTTTAAAGCAAAGAATGTTGTGTCCACCTCTAGACCGTTAGAACTTCTGCACATTGACTTGTTTGGACCAGTAAAAACTGCGTCAATCAGTGGAAAGAAGTATGGATTAGTAATCGTTGATGATTATAGTCGTTGGACATGGGTAAAATTCTTGTAACACAAGGATGAGTCTCATTCTGTGTTCTTTACCTTTTGCTCTCAAGTGCAAACAGAAAAGGATTGCAAAATAGTCAAAGTCAGAAGTGATCATGGCGGAGAATTTGAGAATAGATACTTTGAGAATCTTTTTGATTTTCATGGCATTTCCCATGATTTCTCCTGTCCCAGAACTCCACAGCAAAATGGAGTAGTGGAAAGGAAGAATAGGACTTTGCAAGAAATGGCTCGAACCATGATCCAAAAAACTGACATGGCTAAGCACTTCTGGGCAGAGGCAGTAAATACAACATGTTACATTCATAACAAGATTTTAATAAAACCTATTCTGGGTAAGACTCCTTATGAATTGTGGAAGAATGGAAAACCCAACATTTCATATTTTCATCATTTTGGATGTGTTTGTTTTATGTTGAACACTAAAGAGAATCTTGGCAAGTTTGACTCCAAAGCTCAAAAGTGTTTATTGTTAGGATATTCTGAACACTCTAAAGGCTACAGAATCTATAACACAGAAACACGAATTGTAGAGGAATCAATTCATGTCAGATTCAATGATAAGCTTGACCCTGAAAAGTCAAAACTAGTTGAAAAGTTTACAGATCTGAAGATCACTTTATCAGAATCTAAAGAAGTAGAAGATTCAAGAGAAGCAGAAAAAGATGCAAATTATCCAGATCCAGATACAACCTTACCAGAATCTTAGAACAACTCATCTCATCAGAGAAGAATAGATTAAAGACTTCTCATTCTGAAGAATTGATTCTGGGAGATAAAGCTGATCCATTCAGAACCCGTTCATCCTTCAGATATTCCGAAGAAACTCTTCTGGGTCTAGTGTCTCTGATAGAGCCAACAACAGTTGATGAAGCTCTAAAAGAAAATGAGTAGATTTTGGCCATGCAAGAAGAACTGAATTAATTCATCAGAAATGACGTCTGGGATCTTGTTCAGAAACCCAAAGGTGTCCACATCATTGGAACTAAATGGGTGTTCAGAAACAAGTTAGATGAGAAAGTTAATGCAGACTGAATTCGAAATGAGTCTGATGGGAGAACTCAGATTCTTTTTGGGAATTCAAATTGACCAAAGACCAGAAGGAACATACATTCATCAGAGCAAGTATGCAAAAGAACTTCTGAAGAAATTCAATATGTCAGAAAGTAAACCTGCTAAAACTCATATGCATCCGACATGCATTATGGAGAAAGAAGAAGTAAGTAAAAAGGTTTGTCAGAAGCTATATCGTGGTATGATAGGATCTCTCATGTACTTGACAGCTTCACGTCCAGATATTCTGTTCAGTGTATGTCTTTGTGCTCGTTTCCAATCAGATCTAAGGGAAACTCACTTAACTGTTATTAAGAGAATCCTAAGGTATCTTAAAGGAACAACTAACCATGGCTTGATGTATAAGAAAACATCAGAGTACAAACTTTCTGGTTACTGTGTTGCAGATTATGCTGGAGAACATTAGAAAGGAAGAGTACTTCTGGAAACTGTCAGTTTTTGGGAAGTAACCTCGTCTCATGGGCAAGCAAGAGACAATCAAAAATTGCTCTCTCCACTGTAGAAGCTGAATACATATCAGCATCTTTGTGCAGTACTCAGATACTCTGGATGAAGAATCAACTTGAAGATTATCAGATACACGAGTGTAACATTCCTATCTTTTGTGATAATACTTCTGCCATTTGTTTATCTAAGAATCCTATTCTACATTCTAGGGCAAAACATATTGAAATAAAAGATCACTTTTTGCGTGACTATGTTCAGAAGCGTACTTTTCAGTTAAAATTTGTGGACACAGATCACCAGTGGGCTGATATTTTCACAAAACCCCTTGCTGAAGATAGATTCGTATTCATTCTGGAAAACTTATTTATCAAACCTTGTCTAGAATAAGATGATAATATTTTTAATATGTCAAGCTATCAGAACGTGTAATATAAGATTCTAATGACTAAACAAAGAGTGTCATTATTTGTTTATTGATCTTCTGATTCATGATACTTCTACAAGTTAGAAAATTTCTTGGTCAGAACTTAGTCCAGTCAGATACCTCTTGGTATTCTAGACGTTGGAAACATCAAAACGAGATCTCTTGAAAACAAACGGCTATGATTATTTGTGACACGTGTCCAAAATCAAATCATATCTACTGTTGAAGAGACACCTCGAGCGTTGTGATTTCGTGAGACTAGATTTCAAGTAATTTTTTTAAATCATGTTTAACTTCTTGGATTTGAAAATTTACTTGATAATTGTTTAAATCTTTACGTCTTCCTTCCTTATTTGGCATTCATAAAGATGTATGTAAGACAAAGATTTCTTGGAACTTATCACTTGTATTCCTTCCTTATTCGTTGTCAATTTTTCCCCTCTCTTTTTCAAGTATACATTTATTTGTATTTATGGACTGAAGTCATAATAAGAATAACGTATACTGCTCTGTGATCTTTTGGAGACTGATACACTTCTTCATCATTATTCTTGTTTGTATCCCCTGTATTGGAAATGATGAATTTCTCGTCTCAATTCATCTAGTCTTTATTGCTATTTAATGCTTTCATTCTTTGTTATCTTTATATACCACACTTCTCCTACCAACTACTCATCCGTTTCTATTTGTTGTTCACTTCTATTCCTCTTGCTTTCACCATGTCTATCAAAACCTTTGCCGGCAATGAAGAAATCTTGGAGGTCATTAATGAGAAAAGACCATGTCTCCCTAGACTAAGAGACGAAGGCATTTTCATTTCCACTAGCATGCAAATCCAAGGATGGTCAGGATACTTTGCGATTCTACATGGACCCATTTATCCTGTCATGGTAAAAGAGTTCTGGAAATATGCACGGATTGGTGAAGACAACAACTCTGTTTGGTCTTCCGTTTTTGGAGTTCCAGTAATCATAACACCTACCTCCATCGCCCAAGCCATTAACTGTGTTCAATCAAGAGTGACTGTTGATGAATTTCATTTGAACTATTCCTTTGTTAAAGATCTCATTAGGATTCAAGATGTGTCTCGAGACAAGTATGAACCCTATAATCCTGAAGAACTTCTCCCCGATGGAAAGTTGTGGTTTCAACTACTTCTCACCAACTTTCGTCCCAGAGGTTTGGCCAAAAGCACATTGACTCATGATGATAAACTGTTTATCTATTTCATGATGTACAACGTCAGGGTGAATCTTCCGCAAACCATCTTCAATCATCTGAAGAACTGTGTTGAAATCTCCAGAAATCAACATAAGTATTTCATACCTTATGGTAGAATTCTGTCTGAGCTATTCTACAGAGCTGAAATAATCACTTTAGCCAGAATACTTGGACCAGAAGATGCCGCTGCTGAAGAAAGGTGTGAAAGGATTGATGAGGTGGAGGATTTCTAATAGCTGGTTGGAGTATGTTTCATCATTGTTGGTCTCTTGGGTGCTGGATGCTTGTTTTTCTTCCGTTTGTCATTGTTTTTCTTGTCCGTTGTCCTTGTTCTTGTTGTTTTTCTTTTCTTTTCTGTGATTCTGTTCTTGTACCGCGCCTTCGGCATTTTGTTATCAATGAAGTTTTCTATCCTTATTTGCATTTATCGTGTCTTACTGCATTCCATTATGATTATCATAAAAAGGAAGAAAAAGACTAGATTTAACTTATCTAAATTCATTCAAATCAAAATGATTTAGTTAAATCTTGGTTACCGTTTTTTATTATGACAAAAAGGGGGAGTTAATATGGAAAAATTATTTTGATATAAATATCTTGTCTCAAATCATAGCTCTAACATTCTAACACTTTAAAATTCATATATTTATAGAATGTTTTTCAGGAAAAGATATTATATTGGTAAAATGACTCTGATATCAATTAGACTATGATTTTGTTAATCAAGCTTTGTTATCAGAATGCATCACCACTATAATCAAGCTCTGATATTTTGGATCTATCTAAGATCTCTACAATCAGGCTCTATATCCCAAATCTTACAAGATTTTGTTAAGTCTTAGATTCAGGGGGATCTTGACAAAAGGAAGTTTACTTTGAACTTATCTGAGTCAATTCTGATTATCTTCGTACAAAATTGTGACATCAAAATACATTGTTTTGTCATTATCAAAAAGGGGGAGATTGTTAGAACAAGATTTGGTTCTGCAAGTTATCTCTTTGTTTTGATAATAACAAAGTTGTATTTGTTTGAGAACAATTTTGGTACTCTAACATGTATCTTTTTAAGAATTGACAAACAGGTTCTGACTCTGATAGAGAAAGTTCTGACTCTGATAGAGATTGTGTGCTACGTCACTCTGATGTTCTCAATGGTCGCTTCTGTATCAAGAAGCAAGGTTTCTTCTGATCTGCTTTGCATCAGAAAGACTCCAAGAAGACACTATATTGTTGTTGCAATGTTCTTTTGGATTCTAGCTCTGAATTTAACTCTGATACTCATCTTCTGAAGACTAAGTGCTGAAGACTCTGAAGACAAGGTTCTGATGAACAGCATTCTGAAGACTCTAAAGACTTAAGTTTTTGAAGACCAAGTTCTGAAGACTCTGAAGACAAGGTTCTGATGAACATCATTCTGAAGACTCTAAAGACTTAAGTTTTTGAAGACCAAGTTCTGAAGACTCTGAAGACAAGGTTCTGCTGAACAAGTTCTGAAGACTTATGTTTCTGATAACCAAGGGTTCTGAAGAAGGAGTGCTGAAGACTCTGATGACAAGGTTCTGCTGAACAAGTTCTGAAGAATCTGAAGACTCAAGACTCTGAAGACCCAATGATTCATTCTTCTGATCATGCTACAATCATTTCAACTCAGAAGCCACTGATGAACAGAAGAAGACGAAACGTTTGCGTGGGAAAATAGTACATAGTACAGATCAAACACGTTCCTTTCCACTACTATTCCACTACCCTGATTTGTTGGTACAAAGGACAATTTCAGTGTACGATTTTCATCTCAGCACAACGACATTATTTCAAGTCGCCAGTATTTTTCTGATATTACTGATCTGCCCTTCAACAGATCTTTTTTTCTAGCTATATAAAGACTTGATCATTCAACGAATCAAGTGTGGCACTAAGTGTGAAAAAGAGAAATATTCAAAACACTGATTCATAAAAAAAAGAACTCAAGAAATAGAGAAAGACTTGAGTGAACAGTAAAACACCATAATACAAAGAAGAAATTTGTTCTTAATGTGTAGATTCGCTCTAAGTTAGATTGAGCTAGAAATAGTGTTTATATCAGCTTATGTAAGAAGCATTTCATTGTAAACATTTTTATTTGATCAAACAGTTGTTTGAATTCCTTAAGGGACCAGTTAGATTAGAATCCTTAAGAAGAGACGGTTAGTCTGTGTATTGTTAGTCACCAGCAGTTGCTCGTACAGCTGTAATCAGTTTGGTTATAGTGGATTAAGTCCTTGTGTATAAGGCGAAATAACCTTGACGGGTGGACTGGATTAACATGATAATTTTCAAGTGAACCAGGATATATCGTTTGTCTTTATCTATTGTTAGTCTATTTATGATCTTTGTTTAAGTTTCACCAAAAAAACTTTCATTTTGAAAACCCAATTCAAACCCCCCATTTCTTGTGTTTTTCTCACACCTTCAAAAAATGTCTACACCCAATTAATCTTTTTTCTTCCAAACCTATTGTAAAAGATGTGAGGCGAATTGAGTAATGGTTCCTTAACGGAAGACACGTATTCACATAGTGAGCTATACAACCAGTGTCCGAATAATTAGGGAAGAAAAAGGCTTACGCGCAATTAATCTTTTTTCTTCTATGAAAGAACTAACCAAATTTGGTTAATTATTGTATTTTAATGTGGATGGCAAGTCTTCGAACAACGAGCTCTACAGCTAGTGTCCAAACAATCGGGGGAAAAAGTGGTTTACACCCAGTTAGTCCTTTTTCATCTGGTTTATTTGAGAAAAATATTTTTTAACGCTTCGGGTAAGCAGAAAATAAAGTTGATGTTGATCAAGTATTTTATTTTCGTTAGTTTGAAAATGATTTGTGAAATGGTTTGAAATTTAAACGAAAAGTGTTTGGCGTGTTTTGAAAAATGGTTTTGAATCAACGGTGCAATGGTTGAGAAATAATTGAAAGGTGAGAATCGGAACGCAAGGTCGCGAGTTCAAGCGTGAGGACGAGAAATCTAACGCGATGCATTGATACAAACTCTAACGTGGGGCATAACTTAATGCCACAAATCGTACAAAACGCGATATTGCATGCACACACGCAACAAAATGATAAGACAACGATGCATTCAACAATCATAAATAGCATGTATTCATTGCAAATGAATCGAAAAGTAAATGTGTGTATTTAATTAATGCAACACGAGGACACGAATTGAGTTCACGTAACGTGAGGACGTGCAATACGAAGCTGCCAACACAAAGTTTAAATTCGATTTAAATGCAATAAAGTTGAAAGGTTGCATGCCACCACAAATCGAACAAGCTGCTAGTGTGAAGCACGATCATCGCAAATAAATTGAACACACCAAATTGTATTATAACGAAAGCAGCGTACGAAACACAAAATAGCGAAAACAAACGCAAATTGACGATATGCTAAACTACGAAAAGCGTGTAGAAATATGAGTTAAATGTGACAACAATAGAATCACAATGTCATACTTAAACAAAAGAAAACCATTAAGTAACTTGCTAACGCGAAACACACTCATCACAATCGAAATAAAATACACTTAACGAAATGCTGATAAATATGTTGAAAGATTAAACTTGATTTGGGCCTAAACATATTGTTTGGATTTTTGGGCTTAACTACTTTGGGTTTAGGTAATTTTGAGTCATGTTTCTAGAAAACTCTTGTAGTGTTTGGAGTGTCTAGATATTCCTTAGAGTTGTAATATTTTCTAGAATGCTCTTGAAATTCCTAGAGTTGAGAACTCTCTAGAATTAGTGTGTCTAGAGTTCTCCTTAGAGTACTATAAATAGAGATGTAATTCTACACTTTTGTATCAAGCAAAAATACAAATTCTCTCTTCCATAAAGAATTGTCCTACCTATCAATTTTCTCTTTAAGCCTCCAATATTCTCACACACCTTCTCTAAACACAAAAAGGTCTTATTTCCAACAAAGTGGCATCAGAGCTTGAAGATCCTCAAAAGATGGCGAATGGAGGTTTCCCTTTTCAAATGCCGATGCTCACAAAGAACAACTATGACAATTGGAGTATCAAGATGAAGGCGCTACTAGGAGCTCAAGATGTGTGGGATATCGTTGAGAAAGGCTTTAAGGAGCAAGATGAAGCCTCACTAAGTCAAGGTGGAAAGGAGATATTGAAGGAGTCAAGAAAGAGAGACAAGAAAGCTCTCTTCCTCATTTATCAATCGGTGGATGAAGATACATTTGAGAAGATCTCCAATGCAACGACGACCAAAGAAGCATGGGACAAGCTTCAAACTTGTAACAAAGGAGTGAAGCAGGTGAAAAAGATTCGTCTTCAAACTCTTAGAGGTGAGTTTGAACGTTTATTTATGGAAGATTCTGAGTCAATTTCTGATTATTTTTCTCGAGTATTGTCCGTAGTCAATCAACTTAAAAGAAATGGTGAAGATGTTGATGAGGTGAAAGTCATGGAGAAAATACTTCGCACTTTAAATCCAAGTTTTGACTTCATTGTTACCAACATTGAAGAAAACAAGGATTTAAAGACCATGACTATTGAACAACTCATGGGTTCCTTACAAGCATACGAAGAAAAACAAAAGAGAAAAATTAAACAAAAGGAGGCTATGGAGCAACTACTACAACTCAACGCAAAAGAAGGAAACTATGTGAATTACAAAAGCCAAAGAGGACGAGGTCGTGGCCAAGATCATGGACGTGGACGAGGACATGGAGGAGAAGGAAGAGGTAGTTACAACAACTACTCCAACAACTTCAACAATGGAGAAATAAGTTGGAATACACAAGCAATAAGAGGTCGTGGAAGAGGAAATTCATGGTCAAGGTGCGACAAGTCACAAATCAAATGCTTCAACTGCAACAAGATTGGTCATTATGCATCTGAGTGTAGATTCTCGAAGAAGGTTCTACAGAAAGCTAACTTTATAGAAGAAAAAGGTGGAGAAGAAGAAACTCTGTTGCTCGCGTGCCAAAGCCAAGTTGAAGAGAAAAGAAACAAGTGGTACCTCGACACTGGCGCAAGCAACCACATGTGCGGTGATCAAAGCATGTTCGTAGAGATCAATGAAGCGACAACTGGCGACGTCTCATTTAGAGATGACTCAAAGATACCAGTCAAAGGCAAAGGTAAAATTCTCATACGCTTGAAGAATGGGAGTCATCAATTCATATCCAATGTCTACTATGTTCCTAACATGAAGAATAATATTTTGAGCTTGGGACAATTATTAGAGAAAGGCTATGACATTCACTTGAAAGAACATAGTCTTTTCTTAAGAGATTGTGAACATAACTTGATTGCTAATGTGCCTATGTCAAAGAATAGAATGTTCGTCTTGAACATTCAAAATGATGAGGCAAAGTGTCTCAAGGCTTGCTATACTGACTCTTCGTGGCTATGGCATCTACGATTTGGACACCTTAACTTCGGTAGTCTAGAATGTTTGTCAAAGAAGGAGATGGTGAGAGGCTTACCTAGTATAAACCACCCAGACCAACTATGTGAAGGATGTCTAATTGGGAAGCAATTCCGAAAAAGCTTTCCAAAGGAATCAACGTCAAGAGCGACAAAACCGCTAGAGCTCATACACACCGATGTCTGTGGACCAATCAATCCAAACTCTTTTGGTAAGAATAAATACTTTCTCCTCTTTATTGATGATTATTCTAGAAAAACGTGGGTTTATTTCTTGAAGGAGAAGTCGGAAGTGTTTGAAAACTTTAAGAAGTTCAAAGCCCTTGTGGAGAAAGAAAGTGGTCTTTCCATTAAGGTCATGAGATCTGACCGAGGAGGAGAGTTTACTTCAAATGAGTTCAACAAATATTGTGAAGACCATGGAATCCGTCGCCCACTAACAGTGCCAAGATCGCCACAACAAAATGGAGTAGCGGAGAGAAAGAACCGAACCATACTTAATATGGTGCGAAGCATGCTTAAGAGTAAGAAGATGCCGAAAGAGTTTTGGGCCGAAGCAGTGGCATGTGCGGTTTACCTGACAAACCGTTCCCCAACAAGAAGTGTGCATGAGAAGACACCACAAGAAGCATGGAGTGGAAGGAAGCCAGGGATCTCTCACCTCAAAGTGTTTGGAAGCATTGCCTATACCCACGTTCCTGATGAAAGGAGAACAAAGCTCGATGATAAAAGTGAGAAGTACGTATTTGTGGGTTATGACTCAAGCTCCAAAGGATACAAGCTCTATAATCCAAATAGTGGAAAGATTGTCATAAGTCGTGACGTGGAGTTCGACGAAGAAGATTGTTGGGATTGGAGTGTTCAAGAAGACAAATGCGATTTTCTTCCTTACTTTGAAGAAGAAGAAGATGAAATGGAACAACCAATGATAGAGGAACATATTACACCACCTACCTCACCGACACCAAGGTTGGATGAAACAAGCTCAAGTGAGAGGACACCACGACTAAGGAGCATTGAAGAGCTTTATGAGGTAACCGAAAACCAAAATGACATTAACCTCTTTTGTCTTTTTGGTGATTGTGAGCCTCTAAGCTATCAAGAAGTTGTTCAAAATGTAAAGTGGAGAGACGCCATGGATGAAGAAATAAAGTCAATCACGAAGAATGATACGTGGGAACTTACTACACTTTCACGAGGACGCAAAGAAATTGGAATAAGATGGGTGTACAAGGTGAAATTGAAGTATGTGATGTCTCGAGATCAAGTTGCCAATATTTTCACCAAGCCACTCAAGTTGAAAACTTTCGTGAAGCTAAGGAGTATGCTTGGAGTCACAAATCAAGTTTAAGGGGGGATGTTGAAAGATTAAACTTGATTTGGGCCTAAACATATTGTTTGGATTTTTGGGCTTAACTACTTTGGGTTTAGGTAATTTTGAGTCATGTTTCTAGAAAACTCTTGTAGTGTTTGGAGTGTCTAGATATTCCTTAGAGTTGTAATATTTTCTAGAATGCTCTTGAAATTCCTAGAGTTGAGAACTCTCTAGAATTAGTGTGTCTAGAGTTCTCCTTAGAGTACTATAAATAGAGATGTAATTCTACACTTTTGTATCAAGCAAAAATACAAATTCTCTCTTCCATAAAGAATTGTCCTACCTATCAATTTTCTCTTTAAGCCTCCAATATTCTCACACACCTTCTCTAAACACAAAAAGGTCTTATTTCCAACAAAATAAACCAAACTGAACGCACAAAATATGCTCATATATGATTTCAACGCGGTAATAATCAACAAACAGCAACGCGCATACTAAATATTTACATCGTTATGTCAAATGAAAATCCACCAACTTTACAACATTAAAATCATGTTGAATACGCGGATCTGATCCGATTTCAACATAACAAGTGAACAACAAACAACAACACATATGAATTGAAAATATTACATCAATACAACAGCATTACGAAATTTAAACAAAAGTCCCACAACATTACATCATACACATTGTGTCGAATGTACGGATCTGATATGATTTTAACGCAATGAATGAGCAACAAACAATAACACATACACAAACCAACAATATTTACAATATTGCATAATTATAATTGAAACAGTCCAACAATAGTCCATCAAAGGTGCTAAACGAATACAAACGATATTTGAATCTAAATACAAATCAAATAAATGATACGTAGTGTAACACAAATGAAAAATTGTTGAAGCGTTACTGAGGGTTAAATGTTGTTGTTGCATTGATGATGTTGTGACTGAAAGTCGTTTGTGCATGGTGTAGCGATATGGACGGCATTATGGTTGCGGATCGAAATGGAGAAAGTGCGTGAACTTGTTTTTGGTGAGATGCAAAAAGGTTGTATGTTGGTTTGGCGGTGATTTTATGGTCCTGTTGAGTGGTATGTAGTTCAGTGGCATAGTGTTAAGGTCGGTGGATCGAAACGGAGAATGGTCAGAATGTTGAACGTGGTGGTGATTTAGACGTTTGTGGCGAAGCAAGGTAGCGATTCCAATTATTGTGTTTGAGTGGTGAGAGGAATAATATGGAAGTGGAGGTAGTGGATGGTGAGAGGGTTGCGTTTTAGTGAGGCTTGGGAGTAAGTTATTTTACGTGATTTTGGTTGAGGGAGTGAAGGTGCTTTCAGGTTGTGTGTAGGTAGGAAGAAGATAAAGGAGGGAGTATGTTGTATGAGGGTATGAGAAACATGTGAGGTAATGTTGGTGCGTGTGGATAAGAAAAACACTAAGGGAGTTGATGAAAGAATATGGAGTGAAGAGTTTATCTTATACAAAAAATGATGATAGAGTTATTGTGTGTTGATAAAAAAGGAGAGTGACGGTGGATGAAGATGAGTGTGTGTTAGATATGTTAGGGAAATGAAGGGTGGTTGGGTCGTGTGAGCATTAGGAGTATCGTTTGAGAAGAAGATGAGGTAGAAGGAGTATGATGAAGGGTATTGGGCAACACGCATAGAAAAGCCAAATAAGGAAGAAAACTTTTTCTCTGATGCCAACGTGAGAGGGACCACGTGAAAATGAAGAAGATCTACTTTTCTTCTTTCTTTTTTTTTTATTTTTTTTTTATAGTTTTTTCTCTTAATGAAAGCAACCTGGAAGACCAAACCTGCCTAAGGAGAGGAAAGGTGATTTCCAAGCAGAAGGCAGTCAGCAACAGTGTTCGGGATATAGGGAATGTTGAGCTTCAAACATATCTAATTCCATATTTTATAGCAAAGGAACATTCGAAAAAGATGTGATGGAACGACTCAGCAGCAACATTGCATAACGGGCATCTCGAAACTAAAGAAATAGCTCTCTTAATTAAGAGATCATCCGTTGGGAGACTACGGTGAATCATCCTCCAAAGAAGACAAGCACGCATGGGAGAAATGGTAGTGTTCCAAATAATTTTAGCCTAAGGAACCAAAGGGAACGAGCCGAATTTGAACTGATAGGCATCTTCCAAATGTAGAATACCATTATCATTATTACACCAGAACAATCCTCTACCGGTTTGAAAGTTTATGGTAGAACTACTGTTTACTGAAACTGACATTGAGCTAGTGATCATTGTATCTTTGAATCTTTTATGGAAGTGTTCTTTTACTTCTTCTTGACTTCTTCTACCTGTTCAACCTAGCCCCTCTCATTGTTCAGACTCAATATGATATTCCTCCTGAACCTATTCTTCATGGCCTAATGGAAGAATTTTGAGTTTGAATCCTCTTCTCTAAGCCAATTATATTTAGATTTCTGTCTCAGTATACTCTCTCTATGCTGCATTGTCTGCCAAACTCTGTAAGTTGCCAAAATACAATTTTTTGCCAAATTTTCAATCCCAACATTTGACTCAACTGAGGCCTTGTAGTCCAGAGCACTGAGTGCCTTTACAACCTTGTCCACTTCCAACTCAACCTTCCCAAAGACCTTTATATTTCATATTCTTAGTTCACCTTTCAATTGCTTCAATTTTTTTCAACACATAAGCTGCCATACCTCATCTATGTTGTTGTAGCTTCTAAAGGTCTCATACATATCCTTAGTGTTGCACTCATCTGGTATTGAAGTGCAAAAGAATGTTGTTCTCCTATCCAAATCTCCATTGAATCTCCTTCTCCCAAGGTAGTCCCATCGGTTGTTCCTCCTCTCCCTCCAATTGTAAGGTGTTTAACATAAACATGGTACAATTAAGATTTTTCATTTCATTAATTTTTTTTTTCATTTCATTAAGAAAAGATTGAGATTTGTGGTTCTAAAGTTCAATTAGAGTTTGGTGTTATTGAAACAACCATAGAACACATTAAGTATTACTAACTTATGCATAGAGTATTGAAATTTTACCTTTTATTTATTCTGTTTCCGCAAAAGGTACATGACTCAAGTTATTTTACACAACTAGCAAAGGCATCTAAGCCTTATTATTCTTATTCATAATTTTAATTATTATTTTCATTGATTTGATGCCAAATCTAAGCCGCAGCTCTGCTCTCTGACTCACGAGGTGGAATTAGAAATTTGAAAGGGTTGTTGGACTTGAGCTGCCTAGCCTCAGTCCTCTGCAGGTTGAATGTAGCTGCAACCACATCCAACGGCATACTATTTATAGCGGATGATGTCCCTGCAAGTCTTTCAATAGCAGCTCTATCATTCGTCTTGAATGCTACATATGTGAACCTGTCGCTCAATGATTTTGCAGCCACTGCATAGTTTTGTGGCACTGTCAATGCACGACCCGCTTCTAGCTCCCCATCGAACACAGTGTTGCCATTGCAGTTCACAACTTGTAGCCGTGCACGTCCCTTCAATGCGTATATTACGCTGTTTGCGTTGAGGTTGTAGTGAGGCACGAACATAGCATTCTGTATGAAGATTGTTTGACATATAATTAAGTCATGGAAAACAAATTAAAAGTAATGAAAGAGAAAAAAGAAAGAGAAATGATAGTACTTTGTGGAGAGATCCATGCTCAGCACTTAGTTTGAGCCACCTGAGAACTGGGAGGTCAAGGCTGGTAACGGTTTTGATTCTACCAGCTCGAGGGTTGTAGATGTCTGGTGATGAAGATGAACCAATGTTCTGTCGAAGTTTAGCAGTGCAAATGGTTTCCTCAAGCCCATTGTCTCCACGCCTTCTGCTTTCACCTTTTTGGCTGTGATGGCTTTGGCGTTCTTTCTCGTCTTCTTTTTCCTCCTCTTCTCTGCTCCTTTGATGACGCGGCCGCCTCTCTTCATCTTCATCTTCCTCTTCCTCTTGTCTGCTGCCTCTCTGGCTTCGTGGTTGTATCTCCGGTGGGCTTATGATGCTGAGACCACCTTCCACTTTGACAATTGCGCCCTTCTCTTCGTCTTCGTTTCTGCCTTGAAGTCTGTCCACTATATGCTTGTTCACGTTGAAAGCATCTTCCAAGAAATCCCTCTTGAAGCCACTGAAAATGTTGTTGCCTTCATTTTCTTGTTCCTGCTTTCCTCCTTGTTGATGCTGGTATCGCAGAAATTCTTGCTCGTGGTTCCCAGCAAGATAGAATCTCTGTCAAACATAGATAGATTCTATGTTACTGTTTCGGACAACATATTATCATGTAATATGTATTATATGGCAAGTTTAATTATGCTCAGTGCTCACCCTAGGCATCTGATCAAGCTGGTTATTGGAGCTTCCCGTATCGGTAAGAGAGACGGCAATAACTGGAGTGTCCTGGTCATTGTACATCCAAAATACAATACCAGTAGGAACTGCAATGATATCACCCTCTCTGAATCGGTTAACCTTTTGGTGGCTGTCTCTATACCTGCGTCCCTCTCTTTGTTCAGAATCTTGTGGCTCCTCAAAGGTCTCGGGACAACCAGGGAATACCATGCCAAAATATCCATTACCTGTAATTGATTTAGTAAAACACTAATATGCATGCATTGTAATGTAAGTGAAGACATTGAAAGAATATCGAATTAACTAACCTTGCTGGATGTAAATTTCTTGAGGAGCGTTGGAGTAGTAAGGTCTGCGAAGGGCATTGCATTGAAGGGTAGCACGAGAGAGGGCCACACCTGCACATCTGAATTGCCTGTTGTTGGGATTCCAAGTCTCAATGAGTCCGCCTTCTGACTCTATACGGTTATCAGGTTCGAGAGCATTGAGACGTTCCAGCTGACACTCATTTTGTTGAGACTGTTCTCTGCGAGCAAAGCTGCTACTGAAAAATAGAAAACAAAGTGAAAGAGAGAGTGCAAGAAGCTTAGTAGCCATAGTTGGATAGAATATATGTTTGTGATGAGGAGAACCATAATTTGGCATTGATATTTATAGTGAAAAAGAGGAGAGTGCAGGAGGGACACGTCATGAATGGGTTGCAGACCATTAGACACTCTTCATCTTGCATGGCTATGGAAGCCTTATGCATTACACCTCATAAAATCACAATGTCCCATTACTGCAGAGGTGGCTTCAAGTGAACATGATCCATAACATAACCAAACAAAATTATGAGAGCTGAGTAATTTGATAGCTAGCTGAAATCGGTGGTGCTGGGGACCATGTCTGTATATTGGATGTTGGATAGGATTGAGTTCATGGTCTCTACAATTTTTAAAGCTTAATGGAATTAGTCCAAAATTAGACCTTAGACTCGTAAAGCACAATTTTGTGTGGTTGAATATTAATGAACGTTAATTTACGTGATATATGAATTACAACTTCAAATTAAAGTGCTTGCATTACAACATAGTCATATATGTTATATAAAAGTTTTTTTTTTCCTTTGTAAATTACCTTTGAATAAAATACGGGTAATTTACCCATTTCATTTTTTTTATAAACAAGATTTGTATTAAAGGAGATTAAGAGGGTCTCCACGCCAAAATCACATCAACAATTTCTTAATGCACCACCCAAGTTTCTTAGGCACCACGTAAAATTATTTTTTTGTCCCCTGATTTTGGATGTGCACATCCGGACGCATCAAATTTTTAAAAAACGCTGAAGTGTTCCGGATATGCATATCCGAAAACAATTCTGATGTGCACTTCCGGAAAAATTTCTTATTACTTCGCGCCAGACGTTCTTCCTCCCCCTCATTCTTCACTTTTTTCATTTCTAAAATCTCTCAAACTCTCAAATTTTCAATCACCACAAATCTCGATTTTTTCCACTTGAGTTCGGCGCAGAGCAACTTCTACAACCATTAACACACTCCAAATCCTCCGTATCTCATTTTAATCGGTAAGTTTTCAAATTTTAGAGTTTCGGAGTTATTTCTGAGTAATCGATTTAGAGTAGACATTTAGGTGTAGAAATTGTTAGGTTGTATGAATAACATAGGTTAAAGACAATGTAGGTCATTTTTACTACTTCAAACGGACGATCAGGATATTAAAATGCCCTTTTGTATGTTACAATGGCCATGGCTGCCATTTTTAAACTTCAAAATACGTACCGGATGTGCAGATCCGAAAAGATTGTAACGTTTAGTTTTCTGAGTATTTTCGGATGTGCACATCCGAAAATACCCAACGTTAAAAATTCTGTGTCCTTCCGGATGTGCACATCCGGAAGACTATTTTTTTTATTTTTTTATTTTGTTTGTTTGTTTGTTTTTGTTTAATTATTTTTAAACAAAATTTAATTTATTTATTATGCTTTGCAAATTAGATGGCTGGCAGGGACGATCGTACCATACATGGACGGACAGCTCAGCACGCATCTGTCCGACGTGAGCGGATGCAGTCTACAGCCGAGGCTTCCGGCACAGAGGGAGTTGGGGTAGCCCATACAGCTGAGGGACATCATACACCACATCCTACACCACAGTCATCCACATCACAGGTTCAGGCCACTCCCCCGTTAACCGTCGATTCTACATCTCAGAGGCGTCGGAATTCTACTGCTAGTTCATCAGGGTCCCAGCCCGCATGCAGGCGTCGTCGGGAGACTCCAGCTCCATCAGCTGCTCCTCCTCGTTCCCCTGTTCCTGTTCCTGTTCTAATTCCAGAGGGTGATCACCCAACACATGAGGGTGTTGACGCTGATGACGATTTCAATGAGCTGAGCGGTTATCCCGGGGGACCGTCTGATATGTCCCTACTCGGAGGGTACTCTGAGCATACTGCCAGATATGTCTGGCTAGGACAGGTAACCTTTCTCGGTTTATTTATAGAATTGTATTTGTTGAAAATATGTTCATTTGTAACATTGTTTTATTTGGAAATTTTCAGGAGAAGGATTCACAGAAGTTCTATAACCATGGGGGCAAGGTTATGGACACGATTGAGATGCTGCCAGAGGCTTAGTGGTTCACGCCTGCACTTGTGGAGTCTGGTCTTGGAGGCCGTTCGATGAGGTTTGTTTGTTCTCAGGATGGTTGGCATGCAGTTCGACCGTTATTGCCCGATACCTGCTGGAGCGCGTCTTGCGTCAGTTCGGTTACACGCAGACGATCCCCAGGATTCCACATGAGTCTGCTCCTCTAGGCTTGACCCGCAACCAGATAGATGAGCTATATGCTGACTACCAGTCCCACTTGGTACCGGAGGAGGCTCGGACGACCAAAGCGGAGACAGACTGGAGTGTTGCTGTCGGGTACATCGTGTGGTTCTACACCGTCTCACACCCATGCATGGTGGCCACTGCTGAGGGATCGCCACCCAGACCTGCTCATCAGGAGATATTAGAGGAGCGGCAGTCTCAGCTGGACCATACTCAGGATGTCCTACCACGCTATCGTCAGATAGGACAGATAGGGCAGCAGGCCATTGAGGCCGGTCACCTCCCTGAGGGCTCTGGTGCTAGACTTGCCGTGGATAGGATGATTGCGATTGCTGGGGGTGCACTTTAGTACCGTAGACATCGATCCAGGTTGGGGGGTAGGGGCAGAGGAGCAGGGGAGCCAGGAGAGATCCTTCGCCATACACAGTAGTTTTTTTGTTTTTGATGTATCATATTTATATTACATGTATGCACTGTATTTTGACAGACATTTATTACATATATATATATATATATATAATTTTATTTTATATATGGATGTTGTCAAATGTATATTAAGTTGCGACGATTTATTAACATATGCGACCAAGCAAAAAAACCGATTTTTTTAAAAAAAATAACTTCTGCTGTTTTCCGGATCTGCAGATCAGGAATGTTTTCGAATGTGCACTTCCGGAACGCATCAGCGTTTTTAAAAAAAATGGTGCGCCCGGATGTGCACATCCGGAATCAGGGGGCAAAACCGGAAATTCAGATGGTACCTAAGAAACAAGGGTGGTGTGTTAAGAAATTCTCTTTACAAATTATTCTTTCAAAAGCACCCCATAAAAACCTATAAGAAATTTAGAGGGAATTTTGTCCATTCATACAAACTACAACTCTCTTGATAATTCGACAATAAAGGTATCCACCTCCAAAACAAAATCGGGACAGATTGGAATATAGAGTCGACGACACAAATTTCGTCATTGAACATAATGTTATTCTTAACCTTCCAAATGCACCAGCATGTTATAAACCATATTACATTTGCATTTTCCGGTTTTGATGTTCCACACAACCTTAAAAACCAAAGCATCGCGTGATCCCAACTTGTCGTCTCGTTTATCCAATCTATCCCAATTCAACTATACGCCCTCAACCAAACCAACCTTGTTTTAGGACAGGAAAAGGTGAAATAATTCCTCATTCTCATGAAAACATAACACATACCTCTTCATACCTACTAGTTAAAGTACCCCGATCAACAAGATTCTTACGAGTTGAAAGTCAATTAAGAAACAACCGCCATGCAAAAATCTTAATCTTCAAAAGAATGTTAGTTTTCTAAATAATCTCTAATGCGCTGTGAGAGTTGGTGTTCCGAACAATAAGTGATTTTCCATAGCAACAATATGATTGTAGTAAGACTTGATCGAAAATTCATTTGAATTGTCTAAATGCCAAAGCGAACATCACCTTTGACAGCTTTTGGATGAATCGGAACCAAACCGATCTTCATAAAGTGATCCACGTGTGTTTTAATAAATATATCAAAGAGGAATTCCATTTTATAAATTATGCATATGTATTTTTTGTTATTTGCATATTGACTACCCTTAATTATTGTATTTTCATGTTTTCCATTAAAAATTTTATTGAAATTTTTTCCTTTCCATCCGAGTAGTTTCAGTAAGTTAATGTTATTTTGCCTCATCTTTCTTTACAAATTCTTTCACGCCATATCTCATCCTATATCCTGGATTATTTTTTAGTTTTTTTTCCTTCCTATTTTTATAAAATCCATTATTTTTATACTCCATAAGAATTTTAATCTATGATTCTTCTGAGAATTTTTTTTGTATTTTTACGAATTATAGACTTGCAGAATTGTTTTTTAATATTATTTTTGTATAATTTAATTGAGAGGAATTAAAGTTTTATCATAATACTTTTAAAAGTTAGAAATTTTATTGTTGTTATTGATAATTTTTTTTAAGAACCTCAATATACATGATTTGTCTATTTGTAAAACTTTAGAATTGCTTTAACATGCATTTCTGGTGATTTTTTTCTGAAAATCATAGTATCTGTAAAACAATTTATTTTTTTAAAGTATTCCGTCTAAAATGGATAGGAGAAACTAAAAATTAAACTGAATGATAAATAAATTTGACTATTATAATGTGTAGTCTTATTATTATTTTAGGATAATACTTGTTAAAAAATTCATAAATAGAATTTTTTAAGAATTAAAGTATTTAAGAATTTTTTATTATATTTATTTGAAAAAATCTAAGTTTTACATTGGTTAAAAATAAAATTCACAAATAATTTATATAGAATGACACCTTCACCTTACAAGTTAATTTTGTAGGTATGAGTTAGGTCAAATTCTATTTCCATCATTGTATCACGAGATTATCGATTCAGACCACTCACCATTTATTTATGTGTATCCAACCCAAAAATAAATGTTGAACGCAAGGAAGTGTATTGGAAAAATCAAATCTTATATATCGATAATTTGGACTAACCACCGTTTATATCTACGCACATTATTTTTATATCGAAATTGAAGCAACAACGTAGATAGAAAATGGAACAACTTATTTTGGAGGTGGTAGTTATAATTTGCTGGAAGTTGCGGAGAACGAACATTGATCATCTCTACCAAATCAAGCGTCAATTACCAATATGTTTTTGGATTAAATATGTTTTTTTTTCTTTTAAGTACACTCATTTTTATTTGTAACTCATTTAACAATATTACTTATATTTAATTTTGTTTTGTTTAATATATTTATGCTTAGTGCACTTTGTTCAACATTTCTCGTAGCTTTCTTATTATTTTTTTCACTAGAAGAACACCAATTAGAGTTTCTAATATTGGACCATTAACATTATGTAAAATGGACTAATAAATAAAAAATCAATATTTCGTCAATCGAACTCCTAGAGATTTATCATTGCCTTTCCAGTTCACAATTCACAGATCTTGCACTAGAAATGGTCATTCTCATCTGACTCTTTCTTGCATTGGATTAAAATTTCCAGCATTGTGTAAAACGGATTAAAAGACAAACAAAATAAAAAATTTCATCAATCGAACTCCCGGATGTCCATCATCACCTTCCAATATCATAATTCACAAGTCTTCAACTAGAAAAGGATCCTTCTTAAGTGAATATTACCTTCACTAGAAGAACATGGACTATAATTTTCAATAATGAACCATCCACATCATGTGAAATGGACTAAAAAACAAACAAATTCAAAATTTTCATCAATTGGACTCCGGGAGTTCCATCATCACCTTCCTAGATCACAATTCACAAGCACTACTAAAAAATTAGCTTGTAGTGACTAATTTAGCGACTGAAATTATTCGGTCACTGTAGAGACTAAATTAGAGACCGAAATTTTAACTAGTACAATTAAAATTTTTTACGTCACATTTTCAGTCACAGAATTGTGAATTTCCTCTTCTAATAATAAAGCACAGTCATTTAAAACAATAAAAAATAAAATACATTCATTTATGAATAAAAAGAAACCATTCACTTATTAGTAAAAAAACACATTCACTTTTGTACTTATTGATTTTTCTTTCTGCCTCAGAGAAGCTTTCTCCTTTAAACCCTAGCACCAATATCAATTTCATCTCCCAACCTCTGAACGTTGCTTCACCAATCTGAAGGAGCTCCTTTATCATATTTCTCTCTAAGGGACCTTTCATCCGAACCAAGTAATTTTTGGAAAGGAATAACCTTGGTCAGATCTAGTCCTTTTTGTATGTTGTTGTAATCTTCATCTTCAACAATGATTCTTCATATTATTAGTTTCTTTTACATGTTTCTTTTTCCCAATTAACTTACTATTTATTTTTCTCTAAATTATTTTTATTCTAGTGAACAGGGATTCCACCAGCCGCGACACCCCTCTTCTCCAATGTGTGAGTCTTAAATTCTCTAACTTTATGCTTCTAAATGTCGAAACCCCAATTTTTTTGTCGGAAATCCCCACTCAGCTTACAATGGTTTTTTTTACATGTTTAATGTTTTTTTTTCTAATTTTTTATAATTTTTTTGGATTCCTTTCTTGGCTTCAGGGGCGTTCCTTTCACTAATAAAAGAAAGAACCAAAGAAAACTTCTCTTCAAGAAATCAAAAGATCTAAAGAAGTGGGTGGATAGGTCTGTTTCAATATAATTAAAATCAATTTTTTGTTGTCATATTTATATATACTAAAATTAGGATTCAAATTCTGACTGGAAAAATTGATTCAAATTCTGGCTAAAAAAATTGCTTCTGCAAATCCTGGGATCTTGTTCTCTATAACCCTCAAACAACAATCATGATGTCATTGTTGAATTCCTGCAGTTGCGAGTTGTCTGGCTTCATATCAAATTCAAATAGAACCATACAAGTTGTGTAAGAGGTTAATTACAAATAGATTTATATTCTTTTATTCAATTAGATTTATATTCTTTTATTCAATTAGATTCGATTCTACATCATTTCAATTAATTCTATCTCTTATGATCTGTTTTATTAAATTTATCAACTTTGCAAGAGTATTTTTTTTTAGTTTGATACAAATTTGGTTAACAGTCAGCCAACCTCAATGGTTGTTTATTGTTTTATTTATTTAAGTATGTCTTCGAGTTGAGTAAAAGACAGTGTAGGACTACCGTCAATATTATACAACTTACAATATTAGATTTTGATTATGAACTATGCCATGGTAGAAGTGTAGGGCTATGTGTGACTCTTTTTTATGTTGATTGGCTCTTGAATTGTTGGAAGGAAATGTTTAAAACATATTGGAGGACATACAAGTTAAGAGGCTTGGCTTGGTCAGTGTGCTGCTTTAGTTATACACATGCTTTGAAGGCAATGGCGAAGGCTTTTCAAAGAGACATTTGCTCTGCCATTTAACTGGGGTTTAAATCAGGTTCATTGGTATGAGATAATTATAGTCCTTTTGTAATTTTTTACTTGTCAGGTGGAATTTATAGTTTTTACTCTGCTTTTGCCAAACACTCTTTGGATAAACTTGTTAGTGTTAACCTTGGCCCAATCTTGTGGCTTTATGTTTTAACATATATTGTTTATATATGTTAATTTTTATCCATCCTTCTCAACAGAAACTTACTAAGGCATGGATAGGTTTTTGAGCTCATCAAAGAGTCAGCTATAACTTGTAGCAATGTCATGCTTGTGTTGTTATATCAATTTCTCTATATTTTTTTTCTTTTATTCAGGAAGGTAGTAATTTCTCAATGTCATTAATGAATTATTATGAAGTTGAAGGCAAAGCTTTCATGTCGACTACTCGGAGGTTAGTTACTAAATTATTTCATACTTTAGCTCTGTTTTTTTGTTCGGTGTTTGTTTTTTCTTCTTTCCTCTAAAATACAAACATACTTCTATTTTGGCTGTTAAACAATGTAGTTTATAACTTATTGTTGGTATTGAGTACTTTGTATTGGTTGGTCCTTAATTGTTGGTATGTTCATAATGTGATTTGACTTTGATTAGTGTTTTCTGAGATTCAAAGGGAGCTTATTGGATTAGTGATCTTGGAGCAGAGAGTTGCCTAATTGGTTTCTAATTTGAATAGTGACCGATTTTTTAGTTTTTTCGGTCTCTAATTCGGTCACTAAAGCCATTGTTTCTAGTAGTGAAGTCTTCAACTAGAAATGGTCATTCCCAACTGTCCATTTCTTTCACTAGAAGAACATCTACTAGAATTTTCAATATCTGACAATCAACATCGTGTAAAATGGACTAACAAACAAAAAATTCAAAAATTTCATCAGTCAAACTCTTGATGGTCCACCATCACCTTCCTAGATTACAATTCACATGTTTTCCACTAGAAATAGTTCTTCCCAATTAACTCTTTCCTTCACTAGATGAACACCGACTAAAATTTTCAATATCGAATCGTCGACATCATATAAAATGAACTAAGAAACAAACAAATTCAAAATTTTCATCAATCAAACTCCCGGAGGTCCACCATCACCTTCCCAGATCACAATTCAGAGGTCTTCAACTAGAAATGGTCATTCCCAACTATCTATTTCATTCACCAGAAGAACATCAACTACAAATTTTAATATTGAACTGCCCACATCGTTTAAATTGACTAAGAAATATACAAATTCAAAAAATTTCATCAATCAGACTCCCAAAGGTTCCTTCTCAATTGTCTTTTTCCTTCACTGGAAGAACACCAACTAGATTTTAAATATCGACCATGCACATCGTGTAAAATTTACTAAGAAACAAACAAATTTTCAATCGAACCGTTACACTAAATTAATCAATCGGACTCCCGGAGGTCCATCACACTACTACAAAATATATCTTCCGTAACACCAATTTTACAACGGTCTTCGTGTTAACAATGGTAATAGTTTATTTTTGGGTGTTTATTTTTGTATTTACTAAAGGACGTGCCACAACGGTCATATGTAACAACCGTAGTGAAACATACCTAAAGTGAAATGGTTTGAATTCTAACACCAACAATTTTTTATTTATCGTGATATAATAATGTGATTGACCTTGTATATCACCATGGTTTTTATTATCAACCGTGGTGTAAGTTTCAATCATTTCATCATGGTTCTTGTTGTCAACCGTATTGAAAGGTGCTACTTATTTATATATAAGCGAAACTATCTCTCGTTTCAGTACATAACAATCGTTTCTCTCAAAACAAAACCCTAACAACTCTTTCCTTCGTCTCTATCAAAACAAACCCCTAACATCTCTGTCACTCGTCTCTCTCATATGGAAACCCCAAAACAAAACCATAACATCAAATCTTAGCCAATGAGTATTTACAGGTTCGTTTTCACTATAATTTTTGTTCCAAAATCTATTTATGTATTATTGTTTATGTTTTAATAGCTTTTTTCATAATGTTTGAACTTTCTTCTTGTTTTGACTTATAGGTAGGGATGTTTGTTTCAATAACGAGGACGAAGCTAAAGTTAGCATTGCAAACTTGTGTGAAAGATCCATAATGACATTCATTCCAAATAGACACAAGTTTGCTGCTCTAACTTCAGCTTCATCCTTCTTTCATTGTGGACACACCATTATGGAACATGTACAGTACGTTTATGAAACATTCTATGACTTGATATATTTGTTGTATTGTGTATGTTGTTTATGGTTTGTTGTTGATGAATGTTATTGATGTATGTTGTTGTTAATGTTTGTTTAAAAGATGAGTTTGATATATATTATGTGGTTTGAGTATTTTTTCAATCCCTTACTGAATATATAACTTTTTAGATTGCACTAGAAAATATTTTACTATATTGAATAATAGAAAATATTTCAAATTGCATTAAAATATATTTATATACAGAAAAAATATACTATTGTTATAAACAAGAACAACTTTACTATTGTTGGAAATTCACCACATCCTATGGAAATTCCACTTCAATCTTGATCTCAAGATTATACACAAACCCACTACACAATGCGTAATGACAATGAAAGAAGAAGAACAAACAAGAACAACAAGAAAGAAAAGAGAGAGAAGAGAAATATTTGGAGAAAATTGTCACCCACGAACTGTGGGATTTTTCTTGTTATTGATCACTTGCTAAAACTGCAACTGTGATTGTTACAAGTACTGTGATAGTCTTCACTACTTGATATTCTTCTCAATTCTACAAAGCATCTATTTATAGACTTAGATTTACAAAGGCCCAAAACTCTAAAGGCCCAAAATATCAAATCTAATCTAAATAATATCAAATCTAATCAAAACCAAATCTGTGAAACAAACTGTTTCGACACACTGACTGTTTCGACTTCGACGTACTTAATGATGCTTCGACTTCGACATACTTAGACACTAGGAATTACAATTTAACACACCACCTAATTCATTGTGTCTAAGCTGTCTACATTCATCATGGCTCTTAGTCTTCTGAAGGCTTCGACCTGCAATCCCTTCGTCATGATATCTGCAATCTGATTCTCAGTTCTGCAGTGTTCCAAATTCATCTTCCCTTCTGTTACCTGCTCTCGAAGATAATGGAACCTCATTTCGATGTGCTTGCTTCGACCGTGTGCTATTGGATTCTTTGCCAAGTTGATAGCTGACATGCTGTCGATCTTCATGGCAATTGCTCCATGATTCTTCCCTGTAATCTCTTCGGCCATGTTCACCATCCAGGTTGCTTGACATGCACAAAGAGAATCAACTATATATTCTGCTTCGCATGATGACAATGCCACTACTGGCTCCTTTCTCAAACTCCAAGCAACTGGTGCACCACCTAACATAAACACGTATCCAGCTGTGGATTTTCTATCCTCAGCATCACTACACCAACTAGAGTCGGTGTATCCCACTAACTTGCATTTTTTCCCTTCATCAGCTGCAGGAAACAAAATGCCATAGTCGAGAGTCCCCTTCAGATACCTCAGTATCCTCTTCGTCGCTGTTAGGTGTGATACCTTTGGCTTCTGCATGAATCTACTTACCATACCCACACTGTATGCTAAGTCAGGCCTTGTGTGACAAAGGTATCTAAGTAACCCAATAAGTCTTCTGTATTGGGATAGGTCGACATCATCTTTCTCTGAATCCTTCGACAGTTGCAGTCTGGTCTCAGCTGGAGTCGAAGTTGGGTTGCAATCTTGCATCTCAAATCTTTTGAGTATTTCGCCTGCATATCTTCTTTGGTGCATCATCAAACCTCTACTAGTCTTGTAGAATTCGATGCCAAGGAAATATGAGAGATTTCCCAAGTCTGACATTTCAAACTCCTCACTCAGGTCATGTTTGAAATATTTGATCTCCTTCTTGAAACTCCCTGTTATCAACAAATCATCGACATAGAGACATAGTATAAGCAATTTACCATTGCTTCTTCTTACATATACTCCATGCTCAGTCGTACACTTCACAAATTCCTTTTCCCTTAAGAAGATGTCGATTTTCTTATTCCAAGCTCTTGGAGCTTGCTTAAGTCCATGTAGGGCTTTATGCAGCCTGTACACCTTTTTTTCTTCGCCTTGTTTCACATACCCAGCTAGTTGTGCGACATAAACTTCTTCGTCTAAGGGGCCATTAAGGAATGCACACTTCACGTCCATCTGACATATATGCTAATTGTTCACATTTGCTAAACCAACAACCAACCTGATTATTTTGATCCTAGCAACAGGTGCAAACACTTCATCGAAGTCGATTCCTTCTTTCTGAAGAAATCCTTTCGCCACAAGTCTCGCCTTGTGTCGAGTTACTTCTCCTCTGGGATTCACCTTCACCTTGTAAACCCACTTCACATCAATTTCCTTCTTGCCTTGAGACAATTCGACAAGTGACCAAGTGTTGTTGACTTCGATGGATTCTAACTCTTCATTCATCACTTTCACCCACTTCGAATCTTTCAATGCCTCAGCTGCATTGACTGGTTCGACATCTGCGTAGAAAGCATAATGTACCAACTCACCCTCTTCATCGACCACATCATCTGATGTAATTACACATTCTTGCAACCTTGCAGGCATGTGTCTTTTTCGTCGAGGTCTGCTTGAACCTGCTTCATCTGCAACTGGTTCCTATCGAAATTTTCTTTCGACTTTAGTAGCTGGTTCTTCACAAGAGATTCTCACTGAATCCTTCTTGGCATTCTCAATCCAATCCCATTCTTTAAGCTTATCTATGATCACGTCCCTGCTGATCACTACCTGCTTATTCACTGGGTCGAATAGCTTGTAACCTCCAGGCGAATGATATCCTATCAAGATCATCTGATTTGACTTGTCATCAAGCTTCCTTCTTAACTGATCTGACACATGTCTATGTGCTATAGATCCAAACACTTTCAAGTGACTGGGGCTAGGCTTGACACCAGACCAACATTCTTCTGGTGTGATTCCTTCAAGCTTCTTCGTCGGACATTTGTTCAAAATATATGTTGCTGTCGAAACTGCTTCTCCCCATAATTCTTTGGGTAGATGCTTTCCATTCAGTATACTTCTCACCATATTCATGATGGTTATGTTCTTTCATTCTGCAATTCCATTTTGTTGTGGTGTATAGGGTGGCACCACCTCATGCACAATCCCTTCTTTTTCACATAATGTATCGAACTCTTTCGACACATACTCTCCACCACCATCTGTCCTCAGAATCTTCAACTTTCGACCACTCTGTCTTTCGACCATGGATTTGAATCTGGAAAATACCTCAATCACATCACTTTTCTTTTTGATGAGGTAAGTCCACAACTTTCGACTGAAATCATCTATAAACGTGACAAAATATCTGTTGCCACCAATCGAATCCACCTAGATTGGACCACATACATCAGAGTATATGACTTCCAGAATTGCCTTCGACTTCCTTCCTGCATCCTTGCTAAAGTTATTCTTGTGTTGTTTCGACTGAACACACTCTTCACGGACTTCACTTGGAATGTCGATTTCTGGTAATCCTGAAACCATATTTCTTCTCTTCAGTTCTCTGATGTCATTGAAGTTGAGATGACCTAGTCGAAAATGCCATAACCACTCATCTCTGCTGGCTGCTGTTGCTAGACACTTGTGCTCCATCACCTTGAGTTCAATCTTGAAGGTCCTATTCTGAGACATTGGAGCCTTCAAGATCAACCTACCACCTGCGTCGAGAACTCTCATCATCTTGTCTTCGACAACTACCTTGTAGTTCTTTTCGACAAGCTGCCCTATACTGAGCAAATTACTCTTCATGCCTGGTATATACAACACATTGGAAATTGTTGACCTTTTGCCATCTTTCCTCATAATCAGAACATCACCAACACCTTCAGCTGCTAGAGTATTGTCATTTGCAAACTTCACAGTGTTCTTCGACGAGGGCTTCATGTTGACAAACCAATCTTTCCTCCCAGTCATGTGTGATGAGCATCCTGAGTCCAAGTACCACTGATCTTGGAATCTTTCTTCATCTTTTGTTGTGACTATCAGCAACGTCTCTTCTTCTTCATGCTTCGCCAGATTTGCATCAGTTTCTTGATTTCTCTTCATTTCTGGACAATCACTAACATAGTGACCATACTTCTGACAATTGAAACATTGAATGTGACTTTTGTTTGGCTTTCGACCACCACCTCTTCCTCTATCTGCAGCACCACCTCTTTGGTTGCCATGGTTCCAGGATTTCTTCTGAGTCGAATTGTAGCCTCCTCTACCTTTGTTTCCATTCACGTTTCCTTTGTCTTTCCTTTCCTTTTCTGACTGCGCCTGCAAAGCCATATCACTTTTCAACTTTCCTGCAGCTCTTTCAGCTATTCTTTGTTCATGAGACTCAAGCGTCCCTTGAAGCTCTTCCTTCGTCAATACTGACAAGTCTTTCGACTCTTCTATGTCTACTACCACGTGGTCGAATTTTGGAGCCAATGACCTCAAGATCTTTGCAACAACTGATCTTGATGTCAACACCTCTCCACATACTTTGATTTGATTCACCAGCTTTGTAACTCTGGTGAAGAAATCTGTAATACTTTCGTTGTCTTCCATTTGATTCACCAGCTTTGCCCTCCTATTTTATACCCATCATAAGTGGCTTATGTTTCACCTTTCATATGCATTTAGGTCATGAACATTACACATGCATCATTGGTCTTCCCAAGGCATGGTATCAAGGGTCTCTCCATCATTGACTGGTTAAAGCAAAGAGAATGGGATCTGCTCAATCACTCAAACCACAAAGGCTCCTCAAGACTCCAGACACTTTATTTGGTTCACTATTTCATCAAGAGATTGAGATACACAAGAAACTTGAAGAGAATCACCTCCTCCTATCTCTTGATCCTCTAACTAGGGTTTTGTGCATCTGAGTATATGACAACTTCATTGAGCAAGAATCTTGAGGCCTTGATACCATCTCATCACCTATAATATCTTAGTTTAAGGGGATTTTCATTCACTCCTGAGGAATTAGGGTTTTGAGTATTGATCAACATCTCCTAACTTTCAAGGCCAAAACTAGGGTTTTGCCTAAAATTAGTTTCTTTCTAATTTGTTGGGCAAGACTTGATCCCATGGCTTTCTATGTGTTCTCAAGCATCTAGGATTGGAATATGGACCATCAATGTCTTTCACAAGGATTTTAATTAGTCAGATGATTGAAAATCAGACAGGTTGGGAATAAAGTCAACTGATCAAGGAAAAAGTCAACTCTTGACTTTTTTAGGTCAACCTCATATTCATCATGTCCAATATGGTCAATGGGTGAAATTTTATCAAGAAATATCAAAGGAATCATGAAAAATCAAGAATTATGGAAAGTTGCCCAATGTGGAAAATTGGGGTTTTTTAAACTTTTCATTTTGGGAAAGTTTTTCATGCCATGCAGCCAACTTCATGGCCATTTTTCTCCATGATACAAGCTTTCCAACCATATAAAGAATGGTCCATTTGGATTTCTAGATCAAAAGTTATGATCAATCAAAGTTAGGATCATAAAGTTGTTCAAATGAAAAACTTCGATTTTTTTCTAAGTTCTAAAAGTCAGTTTTGTGACCATGTTTTCAACACCAATTTCCATTATGTTCTAAGCCTTTTTTTCAATCTGATTTTCACATGAAAGTTGTAGTATCAAGTGTCCTCTTTAATTTGGTACCAAGAACTTGAAGATTGGATCAATATTCAAGGAGATATAATGTTTCAAAGTCATGATCATGCAAGTTGTGAAATATGAAATAACTTAGAAAATTTTCAGCACTTTTGGCAGCTTGTGACATGTGACTTTTATGGCCATTTCTCATGATGTTTGAGACCTCCATTCCACTTATTTCCAACATCAAAAGTGTTCTATGAAATGCCATCTTTCCAAAGCTGCTACTGAAAAATAAAAAACAAAGTGAAAGAGAGAGTGCAAGAAGCTTAGTAGCCATAGTTGGATAGAATATATGTTTGTGATGAAGAGAACCATAATTTGGCATTGATATTTATAGTGAAAAAGAGGAGAGTGCAGAAGGGACACGTCATGAATGGGTTGCAGACCATTAGACACTCTTCATCTTGCATGGCTATGGAAGCCTTATGCATTACACCTCATAAAATCACAATGTCCCATTACTGCAGAGGTGGCTTCAAGTGAACATGATCCATAACATAACCAAACAAAATTATGAGAGCTGAGTAATTTGATAGCTAGCTGAAATCGGTGGTGCTGGGGACCATGTCTGTATATTGGATGTTGGATAGGATTGAGTTCATGGTCTCTACAATTTTTAAAGCTTAATGGAATTAGTCCAAAATTAGATTTGGTAAAGCACAATTTTGTGTAGTTGAATATAAGTGAACATTGATTTAAGTGATGTTTGAATTACAACTTCAAATTAAAGTGCTTGAATTAAGTTTTTCATACTTAAAAGTTAGTCACCGCATCGGTAATCTTAACCCTTAATTGATTACTACTTATTAAACTTATTTGCCACCGCATCCATAATCATAATCTTTAATTGATTATTGCTCTCTCTATTTCAAAATGATTGTCGTTTAGAATTTTTTATACGGATTAAAAAATGTAATAATATTTATACTTTTACTAAATTAACATAATTAAAGTATTGCAGGTAGTGTACAAAATAATAATGAAATGACATAATTGGAAAAATTATAATTATTTCTACTTTGAAAAGTGAAAATGACAGTCATTTTAAAATAAATATTATTTATTAAAATGGCAGTCATATTGAAACGGAAAAATACTTTTTAAACTTATTTGCAATTACGCACTTGAATTGGTGCTCAGCTAATAAAATAAAATAAAAATTCATGCTATATATTATGTGAGCAAATCTTGAATGAAAATCAAGTAAACTACACTCCCATTGAGAAGGAGTTGCTCACCATAATATTTGCATTGGAAAATTTTCGCTCTTATCTAATTGGCTGTTAGGTTATTGTATTTACGGATCATGCAGCGTTGAGACACTTATTAAATAAAGGAGAGTCAAAACTTATCTGCTAATATAGATTCTTTTTCTACACAAGAGTTTGACCCGGAGATAAAAAATAAAAAGGGAGTCAAGAATGTGGTATTTGCTCACCTATCAAGACTAGAGATTTATGATGTTATAAATAAGAAAAGGAGTATAATATTTGAGGAGTTTCAAGATGAGAAAATATTTGTGGTTACCAAAAAGACCATGGTTTGTTGATATGATCAACTTTAAAATTGGAAAACAAGAGTTGGAAAACCTTACATAGAAACAAAGAAAAAAAATTATACATTGATGCAAATTTGTTTAAGGTATGTCCTAATAGTTCAATCCAGAGACGTGTAGATGGGAAAAGGCGATAAGTATTATATGGCACTGCCATACCTCAATTTATGGAGGTCACCACTACGGAGAAAAAATTTTTAGGAAGAATATGGGTGTAGAATGAACAAGAAAAGGGTGGGGGTTTGCATAGACATTTCCCTTAAAACCTATTTAAAAAAGTTTTCTTCAAAATCAGAGTTTTAAAAGCTTAGAAGCGGAATTTTATAAAAGATGCGATCAGATTGATTTCATGGTTTACTCATAATATTAGAAAATACATAAAGATGGAAGCTGAGGACGTTAAACAACCAATGCGTCAATTAACTGAATTCAATTTACACAGGGTGTCTAGATTGAACCTTATTAATAAAAGAGTCAATATAACACTAAAAGTCTATACATATATAATCACAAAGATTTAAATGACTGGATCTATCACTTACCTACACTTACACAAAAATTGCTATAAGCAAATAAAATATAGCCACATGCAATTCTAAAACATATGTCATAGGAATATTAGTTATTCATACTTACCCTCAACAGGTTCATCTGAAAAGCCTAATCAATAAAAGTTAGTTATTCATACTCATAGGAATCTAACTTAAGTAATAAAGAAACAATACATTAATTTCATATTTGAATTTGGCTTCCGGTTATGAAAATCTTTGTTCCAGAGCTTTAGAAATTGTTTCACCGTAAAATTTCGGTCACAATAATTTCAATCCTCATCTATTCTCTCACTTCTCTTTAAATAGGAGTTGATATTGGGCTTTTAAGGTTGAGATAAAAAAAACCCAAATTCATCGTTCAACTTTGTAACATCGTTGAAATTACGTCACTATTTTTAGCCCATTTACATTCTGACTCAGACTTTACTTATTCATAAAGTTTGTAGCCCTATATATTAACTTTCATTTTCAAAAACCCTCATTTCAGTCAAAATTACGAAACTCTAGATATAATTAAATTACTAGACAGGCGTCATGCTAGAAATTGTGCTGAAAAATGCTTTTTTCTTCAAAATTTATTCAGTTTTTCATTTTTCTACTTTGTTTATTCACTTCTTGACTTTCTGATCGTACCTGGATCAGACAGGAGAACGGTGGCCAGCAACGTCATGAATCCTCAACTCCGGTGATGGTGAGACGGCCGGGGGTGTACCTGCAAGGTACTCCGACGCTCAAGTAAGGTACAGGTCAGAAGTAAAAGCAAGTACATAAAAATGTTAGAGTGTATGAGATTGTGTAACCTGACCCTCTCAAGTGAGAGGGTATTTATAGAGAGCCCCTAGCGCGGGGCCAACGGTTACTTGCATTGGGCTGAACTGCAAGGCCCAATCCAAGCAACTGTCAGGGCTTACGTGGCGTAGTGAAGACCAGCACGTGGTCTTCGCCCTGGTGTAACGGTCCCTAAATCTCTAGAAGTAGGGCAGACCGATTCTTTCGGGAGTGGGAAGTTACAAGAGAACGTGTCCTCGCGGGGAGGAGAACGTAGGGTGTCGGGGAGAGGAGTGTCCGTAGGCCAGATGCTTCTGCCCGACAGCCTTGACCTCGCGTGCCCGACAACCAAGAAGGCTGGGTCGTGCCCGACACGGGAGTGGTTTTGGCCTTGTTGGGCTTCCGATGGAATTGGGCTTGGACCTTCCCGACAGCAGGGCAGGCGCTGGCCCAGTCCGGAACAGGAGCCCCCCCAAGTCGTTGCTATGAGGTGTCAGAGCAATGACTTAAGGATCAACACCATGTCGAGGATGCATCCCGTTGAGGAAGGGATTTTAAACGAGGGGCGGTTGGTCAGCCGGGCAGAAATAAGCCAACTTGTTCGCGCTAGCCTGGTCGAGGTTAGGTGACATTGCGGGGATACGAGAAGTTTGAACCGAGGAGAACAGAAGGACGCGTGATGGGGAATGAAGAGACATGCATTGGAGAACGTGTGCCACGTGTCGCATCTCATCATTGCCTAGGGCGGCTACGCTAGGGTAGTGTAATCGATTGCATAGGAGCCCTCGAGGCTCGTGAGACCTTTATAAATAAGGGCCATCTCGTTTCATTTCCATTTTCGCTCTCCCTTTGCTCAGACTTTGCCTTCTTTCATTCTCTCTCCAACCACCGCTCGCCGCCACCGACAGTCGCACCGGAACCCTACCGGAAGTACCTTTGAAGTAAGTCTCTCTCTTTTTCCCTCTTTTGTTTGCAATTGTAGGGTGAACCTATGGTGAACTGATGAAGTTCCCATGGAAATCATGAAATATTCGGCGAAAACGGCGGAATTTCATAGTTTAATCACTGAATCTTGCGGGGAGAGACGATGAAATCCACGAGGACATGAAGAATGTCCCGGGGTCGTGAGATGAACATCTCTCAGTTCTTTTGTTGAATCTCCCAGGGATAAAGGATGAAATCCCCTGGGAAACGAAGAATGTCTCGGGGACATGGGTCGAATATCTCGGGGTCCCGCCCGACGTCGCTCCCCGCGGACCTGAGGCTGGTCGTGGGTTCGCGTTCCCCGACGTTCCTTCCTCGCCTTTTCACTTGATCAGTGGTGGAGGGGTGGATTTGATACGTGTCATACCCTAAATTTTGACCACTAAGATTTCCCATCATTGTGCAAATCATCATCACAATATGGATGAACCATCATGCCTCATCAAATTCCTCAAGGGTTGTTGAGCATTCACTACAATCAAAATTAGGGTTTTAAGCCCTCTATGAGTGCTTAGACAAAGGATCAATCAAGGAATGACATAATCTTCAACTTGTCTAACCTCTCAAATGTCCACAAGGGATCAAGAGGACTCCCACTTTAAGGATTAAGCACAAGGTTGCTCCCTTCCAGGTGGATCAAGCCTCAAGATCGCCAGTGTCACCAAATTAAGGTTTGGTCGACCAGGGCCTCCAGATGAAATTTTTCATCTGGGCACAAGCCAATGCTTCAAAACATAACCTAATATACTCCATGGAACCTCATGGACCCAAGCATCAAGTCAATTTGACCTCAGGAGATGCATACATCAAAAATCAGGAATTAGGGTTTCTTGACCTAATTCACCCCTAAGTTGACTTTTGGGACAAATCATGAACCAAGACCTAAAGACATGATTTGGGGGGCTTTAATATACTATATTGATCCATTTGCAACAATGGATTAATCCGAGAAGCTTGACCAACAAGTCTCAATTTCATCTGCACCACAATTAGGGTTTCACGAGGAAAGTCAACTGTAACTTTGACTTTTGACCAGGACATGCTCCCAAACCCTAAGAGATGATTCAATATACCCTATGACACCCATGGAACATGTCCATCAAGTTTGATTTAGGTCAAGGACATGATTTCCTGAAGAATTGCACAGTTTGGAATTCATCTGATAAAAAGTCAACTGTGCACAAAAGTCAACTTTGACTTTTTGAGATTTTTTTACCAAAATGGATTTTTAACCCTAAAATGATGTTAATGTATGATTTGAATCATCATTCATCAAGAAAAACCAAAGAAAGTGGGATAACTTGTAAAAGGGGTAACCATAAAAACTTCGAAAAATTTCTAAGTTATGGAAAAAGTGACACTAATGTGCCAACTTTGGAGGACCATAACTCCTAAACCACAAGGCCATTGTTCCCCATTCAAAGCTTGATTTGTAGATCACATTGCCCTATACAAAAGCTTCATACTGACCTATGTCCAAATTCCTCATGGATTTTGAGTTATGGAGTGATCAAAATCAAGAAAAGTCACTTTGTTCCAACACGGTGAAAATTTCACTAAGTCAGAATCTGCCTTTACTTTTTTCCAAATGTAGGGGGATTTTTCACTTGGATTCAAAAGAGATAAAAACAAAACATGTTCAAACAGTTGTTGTATCATGTAAGGGCTTTCCAAAATGGCCAAGAACATTACCAAATTCAATTTGAGCTATGAGATATGATATTGGCAAGATGCCTTGCTGAAATCTGCCAAGGCAAGGCCGATTTTTGCACTTTTGGTCGATTTGCCAAAATCATCCAATTCCAAGCCTTGTCATCACTTTGGACACATCTGAGGATTGAATCTAAAGGGGACAATCACTGAGCCAAGCCTCCAAAGTCTTTGGAACAAGAAATAGCATGTTGAACCTAGAATTGCCAAAATAGGGACAAGACTCCAATTTTGGATTGGAGCATTCAATGGAAGCATCAAGGTGGCATGGACTGAGCCATTCTTAACTGAATTCAGTCAAGACTTATCCAAGACCAAGGGAACCAGCAGCCTGTGCCCTAACCTCTAGTCAATGGCTAGAGGAGACTTGGATTTTCATTTGCCAACATTGGCCAAACCTACTCAGCAGTTGCCATTCACTATTCCTTGCAAAACAAACTTGCTATACTATAAATAGAGCTCAATTGTGATCAGTTTGAGTACACCAAAGCCATCGAACAGATGCTTTCCTCAAAATCTCTTCTTTCACTCCAATTTTGCCTTCTAAGGCAAGTCACTATCGGGTTTTGAGTTTGAGAGCTTTTTCAATCAAACCAATCACACACACACCTCATATACATCACATATGAGATAATCAAACACTTAAACAACAACTGGAACACTGATTTCTCAGAATCACCAGTCAATTGCTCAAGGTTTTAACCAAGTTGCAGTTGAGATGCCATGAAGTGATCCAGCCAACTTCAATCAAGTCCAAGCATTCAAACACACTCCATAGGGTGTAGGGAAGCTGTTTAGATCATCACAACTTATCTGTAATACCTCCAACACAAATCACGATCACCAGCTGCAAGTGGTAAGCATGAGCTCTTCTAACTCTATGATCCATGCAATTTTTGCTGCACAATAATTTGGCCATATGTTCATAATCATGCATGGAATATTTCCCCTCAATTAATTGCATTGTTTGAATCGTGTATCAAAAATCTCAGCCTTCATGCAGAATCTAGGGTTCTTGAGGATTGTTCATGATTTCTTGTTTTATGTTTAATTTAAATGAAATTAATTGTCATAGACATGATCGTAAGGTTGAAACGAGTTGATTGGTATGTGGATTGCATGATATGATTAAGTATTCAGTGAGATTGGATAGAAAATGCAAATCTGAGAAACTCAGAACACGCGCATGTTCTTGCCCTTGTTCTTGGCGCCATTTTCCAACATTTGAATATTTGAATTTTGTGATTTTTATTTAATTGATTCAAAAATTAATTTCTCTCTGAGTTTTAATGATTTTGAGTTGATTCTTTTTTTAATAATTCACAAAAATGTTGAAATATTTTATTTTCCCAAAAAATCCCAAAAATATTATTTATTTCATATAATTGATATTTTTGCAAAGAATTAATATTTTAATTGTTTTTTACATTTAAAATATTTTTTCCCTCTTGATTTTGAAAAGATTAATGACTTCTAATTATTTTGTAGGTCAATACTTGATTTTTGAAGCATTAATCCAAGATCATAATTTATTTCCCACATGTTAAACAATTTTTGATCATTTTAATTGAATTTTTATTCAATTAAAATACATTTTGGAAATAAATTAGGGTTTTTGATTAATTCAACCCTCACAAATCATTTTCAAGCACTTTTTGGGCCTCTATTAGAGTGTAAGACCCAACCCACTTGTACAGAAACAATTTTGGGCCTCACTTATTGTATAAGTCCCTATGTATATTTTTAAATTCGGCACGATCGTCGCCAGTTTAAAAATAAACCATCTGGGCCTCTCCTTGAGCTATAAGCCCCATTCAAAACTTTTGGGCCTCTAATAGAGTGTAAGACCCAACCCCCTTTTAACCAAAACAATTTTGAGCCTCACTTATTGTATAAGTCCCTCTGCGTTAAAACAAAACCTCGGCGCGATCGCCATTTTTAACGAAAAACCATCTGGGCCTACCCTCGAGTAGTAAGACCCATTTCTTTTCTTTAAACCTTTTGAGCCTCTATTAGAGTGTAAGATCCATCCCTTTGTACAAAAAACTTTTGTGGGCCTCAGTCACTTGTATAAGTCCCTCTGTACAAATTTAACAGTACAATCACTGGTAAAACCCTGGGCCTCTCCTTGAGCTGTAAGCCCCAAATCTTTCTTTTTCAAAGCACTTTCTCCTTTGATTTTGAATATACTGTTGTTTTTAATCTGTCTTTGTTGAACAACTAACCAAACAGCATGGAAGCTCTACAACAGAGTAAGTGTTTATACGCTTTCATTTACTGCTTTCATATACATATAACTGTATTGTGGGACTGTTTCGCTGTAAGTCTTCTTTCATAAACTCATATCAACTGTGTAATAATAGTATAGATATTTAGAGTTTCCCCGGCAACTACGTTTAGAACTAGGTAAAGCCGTTTCGTTTATTCGTAGAAATAGACAGCTAGATCCCCAATAGAATCACCAGATACAGTTTTCTCTTCGGCTGTCCTCATTAGGAATTGTCAAGAAACTCTACTCCCAGAGATGAATGTATTCTCCGTGAATGGCATCTTTGAGTTTCTTCAAAATTCTCGAACTTTCCTGGCTTGATCTATTCCTCGTGAATAGACTATCTTGAATTTCTCGGGGTTTGGGGACCCACGGGCTTCTTAAAAGTATCGGCCTCCTCTTGGGCATCGTACAAGGACCCACCGGCTTCCTAAAAGCAACCCCGCCTCCTCTTGGGCTTCGTACAAGGACCCGCCGGCTTCTTAGAAGTATTCACAGCCTCCTCTTAGGCTTCGTATAATGATCTCTTCCTCCGGGAATGATAGCCTCCTCTTGGGCTTCGTACAAGGACTCGTCGGCTTCTTAAAAGCTTCCAGCCTCCTCTTGGGCTTCGTACAAATTGTCCCGACGACCTCCTAGAGGTATAGGAACAGAAATCAGTCATCTTAATAGAGCAGTCCTTTCCAAGAGTCTACTACTGTTTCTCAAAGCATAGTACAAAAGATGAAACTCTAGACTTGGATAGTCTAATTTCCTTGAGCCTCAAAGACATTCTCAAGTGACCCCTTCAAAAATAGGAAAGAAACCCACAGACTCGGACAGTCTCAATACCCTTCGGATTTCCCACTTCCTTAAACAACAGGAAATATCCCTGATCCTCGAATCAAAATCCCTGAGGGCCAACATTACTCATATAAGAACTGATTTTCTCTTTAAATCAGCATACTGGACCTGTCACTCAACTGAAACAGCAACCATAGCCTCCTCTTGGGCTTTGTACAATGATTCTCCCCAGCGGAGTCAAACAACGTTTAGCCTCTCTCTCGGGCTTTGTACGAGTGTCGCACCCTAATTTTTGACCCTAAGATCCCCACCTTGTTTCTTTGCATGACATCTTTAGGTCATACATCTATGTGTGCGTGTTATTGCGACTAACCAGTTCACGCAAGTGCAATGCTTTCGAGTGTGAATTTACAGGAAAACATTTCAGGGCATGATCAAAAGATTCTGGTTCAAAGAATCTTGAGGTTTTTCTACCGGTCTTTCTCCTCAAATTTTCAAGAGTTTCAGTGTATACTCCCAGGAGAGAATCAAGGTTGAGTATGTTCGTGTGGAAACTGGCTAGGGTTTTCATAGCAGTTTGTATGGCAAGATTTATCTTTATTTTCAAAGATTCCTCAAGACTCGGTTCTTGTGCTAAGATCATCATCACCTAAAGGATTGTTTGGAATTTCATTAAGTCAAGGTGATTAAGTTACGGGTCAAGATTTCATCATAGGAAATGTGATTAATTTGTGATTTGTTTCAAATGGCATCGAATTATTAGGCAAGAGAGGGTGTTCATGTGATCGTCTTGAGATTCAAATAATAAAATGGATTGACCAAGTTCACCTGTTTCAAATCCAAGCATCCATCAATCATGAAGGATCATTTTCAAGATTAATCCAAGGCAAATTTCCATGATCACTTTGCTTACCATCGAAGCTCATTCTAGGATGCGAGATTAATTTCCAAATTAATACTTCAAAATTCAAATTGTGAAGAACTACAAGGTGGATTTCCAAATTTTCAAATTCAAGTTTAAGACTTCAGTTTAGTACCATGGCATATTCAAATTCAAGCTTAAGTTACCATTTCAAGGCCAAACTCAATTTATCATGCCATTCAAATTACAAGTCCAAGCATATGGTCCAACATCTTTTCCACATTTTACAAATTGGATTCATAAAGACTTCATATGTTAGGCTCAAATTAATTCTAAAAAAGAAACTCAAAGTATTCGAAGATACAAGATTTCAAGGCACCGAAATTTAAAACATCATTACAAGCTATCGTGAAATCCAAAACTTTGAGGATTTACAATTTGAATTCCAAATTCAAGATTACAAGCTCAAAAGGCCAAAAAAATTCCAAGCTCAAATTCAGTCATAAGACTCAAATTAATGCTAGACTTAATACAAAGGTAGCAGATGCTCATTTTCATATAAGCCTGATAATAGCTTGCTCATTGTAAAACCTTTGAAGAATGACAACAGCAACACTCATGCACTCAACTTAGAAATAAAGCTTCATCAGGAAATAATGCATTTGTAGTAACAAGCAGGAGTCAAATACAAGCATTAACCAAAGATAAAACCACTGAGTGGATGTCACAGAATTATTATTGTGCTGCTACTAAAATGCTTCTTCAGTGAGAGGCTAAGGAACATATTATTGAAGACGTTGCAAATCTACAAAGGAAACCAATTTAATCCAAGCCGGTCGAGCCTGATTACCTGAAAAGTAACATGAATCTTAGGATTGTTTTGACAGATAGATTGCTGAAGGAGTGTTTTCTAAACTCAATACCAAGTCAAATCGTCGAAATTTCTACATTATGTATGGAGTTAGATCGTGAATGATTACACAAGACCAAGTGTTGGATTTTAACTACTCAAGCATAGCGTATCTACTGAAGAAAATCACAAATGTTCAAGGTTTGTTTATAAATCAAATTCAGGTCTAGACCGCATAATATACAGTACAGGTCGTTTGAAAGGATCAACAACACCTATTAATCACAACACCCTCCGCCTGCTGTTTTGACGCAAAGATTCAACTCACATGTCTAAACGCTTCACTAATTTTCTTTGTTCACGGTTGGTGAGCCAAAGAGGAATCTTAAGACGTAGGACCTTCTTTGCACCAATTAGCTTGCATTTTTCTTTTGTCTCCATGTTATTATTATCAAACAATAGCAGCCCCTGTTCATGACGGTGTCATTACACGACGAAAACAGGATCAAAGGAAGCACAAGGAACATTAAGAATTTGTTATATGGAACTAATATAGAATTATAGTAGGAGGTGGATACCTGGTATTTAACACATTCATAACAGCTTTCCGGAATTCTTTCTTGGAGATTTCATGAGCCTCACGTTTATTCTTGCAAACCGTATGTACATGGTGGTAAGGAAGAACAAATCAACAAGCTTACGGAAGCTCTGGCACTGGATCAACATTGTTTTCTGTAGCCTCGTGTCTATTGGAGCAACGGTTGCAGTGCTACGGCTTATCTTTGTAGACTCCAAAATCCGTCTTCGAGGATACACTGTCAAAATCCAACAAGCAGAACACAGGACCATTAAATTTTAGGAGCAAAATCGGTTTTACACCTGAGCAAGATGGAAAGTAGAATACTTTTAGTTTGCGATTCATGAAATCAGTTTAACCACTTTCTGAACTACAAGAAAAGGAGATTATGAGCTAAAAAGAACTTCTAGATAGGTGGTGCAAGCAACCTGAGAGTTTTCATATGTTGATGCTGAAGAATGGTCGACTTCGACGTGAAAGCTCTTGATAGTAATATCCCACATATTACACCGTCAAGACTGGCATCCGCAAATAACACCATGTTTTATCAGTACGAAATCGTTCCAAACGTAATTATGATTAGTGTTAAGACCAAACAGGTAAGGAGATTTGGGATTAAAATAAGGGATCAAACGTGGTTAAACATGCTGGAAGAAAAATCATCAACAGTACGAATGAAAATGATGCATACGTCCAAATCTTTCAATTTCCTATTTTGGCCTCAGATCTGTTTTTGAATCAGAAGTTATTCTTCATCATTTTTAGATTGATGGGCAATAACAAGGGATACCACCAACATCAATACCTTCCTAAAATAAACAGGGCAACGGTCAAATCCTTTTCCAAATCACAAAGCATATCAACCAAGTTCAAAAACTTTCCGAAATAAAAACCAAATCAGATCATGGCAATTAAACAAAATCAATCAGCATTAAGGGATTTCAATCATCATTGGCCTATATATATGCGGTCACATTGCATCAAAAGGGACAAAAAAAAAATCGGAGAGAATAACCGTACGAAAGATCAGAGAGAAAAAGAAAAAAGCGCAGCCTCAACATCATCAAATCCATTTCCAAACCCACAGAAATCTAAGACAGAGATTCAAAGAAAGTTTTTTCTTTCATCATCATCTCAACGAATATCAGCAGCAGACAAATTCAACACAAAAGACCAACAAATCGCAACAAAAGGTAAAAGAGAGAAAGGAGATCTTCCCTGAACGAAGCCTTTGGAGCCGCCGCCACCGCCGGCCCTCATTTCCCTTTTTTCTTTTCTGCCGTTTATTCCCGTTTCGCATCTTGTATTTTGTAATCGACAATAACATAATGAATTGGGGTATCGGGTTTGATTGGGGATTAGGGTAGATTTAGGATCTCTGTTGTTTGATCGAGAGAAAAAAAAAACAGCGAAAGGGAGCATGAGAGAAGAAAAGAGAGTTCGAAAGCAGAGAGATCGGTGAGCATGGTGAGAGCGGCGGCGTTTAGGGTTTCAAACCCTTTTCCGTTTGAGAGAAGAGAGGATGACGAGAGAGTTTCGTTCGCGTCTCGTTCTCTTTTTTTCTTTTGTTAAATTAAAATCTTTTTTTAACCATGTTTAAAACTTTTTATAACTAAATAATTTTTTTTTTTAATAATTACAATTAGAAAATTTCTTAATAATTAAATTAACAGAACTTTTTTATGATAATGATTAAGTTAACTTTTTTTATAATAATAATTAAGTCAAACCTTTTATAATAATTAAAATTCTAATTAATCTTAAACTCTTTTTATAATAATTAATCTTTTAAGACCTTTTGAGGATAATTAATTTAAAACCATCTTATAATTTTGAAGTTCAACCTTTTTTTATAATACTTAATTCAAAACCTTTTATCGTTAACCTTAAAAATAAATCAAACTCTTTTCCAAATAAACCATTCATCGTTAGAATCCCCCTCACACTCGAGTGTGCATCGCTTGTATGTTTAATTATCTGATCTTATTTCTTTGCTCGATGTATGCTTATTTGATACACTGTTCAAACCTTTTCAAAAACAATAAAAATCCTCGATCCAACGTCGAGCCAATTTTCTACCCATGTAAGTCGATCGCCTTAGGGCATCGCATTCAACCTTTTGGTCACAAGACACAAGTCTAGCATCACTTTGCTAGCACACTCGCCTAAATAATATAATCAACCGCATAAATATCCAAGGGAAAATCCCATGCATGATAATCATATTATTGTGCATGGTGCATATCATTAGCATTTCATAATCGACACCCTTAAGTTAAGTCAATTAGACAACTTTAGGATAGACTTCCTAAGTTAGTCCCCCTCAATTTTGATTTTTACAATCAAACTTTAGCCTACCTAATTCTCCACACAAGAGAATTAGATGTTAATCATCTCAAAGAAAGGGACATACAATCCCATACCCCACAAATACAAACATTTTCAAAGAGCTGTGGCGGTTTTCTTAAGATGATGACTCATCTTCTCTCCTAAACCTTTAAACATTTAGTACCTTTAATAATAAGGAACTACAAGTGCTCTGATTCCCTCCCAACAGGATATGTAGGCACAAGATGCGATATCTTGTCGAGCACACTTAGGAAAAAAAAATAATAAATCACCTACCCTTAAACCCTTAGCAAAACAGATAACAGATAGCATAAATAAAATCAAGAGGTTCCTGTGGAGTACTACAGATATCTAGGATGCTAACACCTTCCCTAGGTATAACCAACCCCCGAACTTAGAATCTTAGTGCATTTGCATTGCATTGTGGGAATTCGGTTTTTCTCCCTTCCCTTGGATAAAATCAAAGACCGGTGGTGACATTAAAAAATGCGATACAAGTTAACCAATAGCTTGTTATCCAATTTTCACCGCGACAGAAATGGCGACTTCACTGCGGACTCTCATAAGAGGGTTCCCCCTAACTTGAATCTTTTATCTGTTATATATATTTGTTTTGCTGTTTGCAGGGTTATCTTTGAGTGGTGAGATAAGTCCTAACCCGGACTTGAGAGCACATATAAGATAGGATCGTGGGTATAATCGAGGAGATTTCGAGGGAGTAATTCCAAAGAAGTCGATTTGATCCCACACTCAGTTGAGGCCCTCTCGAAGGTGGTATTTGTTGAACGAGCTATCGTGAATACATTACTACTTTCGACCTAGGAGCCCGGGATATTGAGAACCGTAGTCACCTTTAACCCAACTTGGCCTTTTAAGATGTAGTGCGATGACTATGAGGGAGTAATTCCAAATGGTTGATACGCGATACTACACTCAGACGAGATCCTCTTGAGAATATTGTTGACTACCAAGTAATTGGGAAATCGATAATATCCGAAAGATGGGTTGTAGACTCTGGGAACTTTGTAGAACCCGTTCGGCAGGTACAAATGAACCATAGTACATACCTTCTTGGGATGGTTAGACCATTTGGCTCCATGCTCGTGATCTCCAAGCCTAGGCCTTTTGCTTGTTGTGTGCATTTGTGTTCCCCTATGTGTGTTTATGCATTGCATCCATGCACCTTACACCATGCCATTTTCGAGGAACTTAACATTTGTTTTGCAAACCTTATAGGATGGATTTCGGGAGGAAGAGAACGAAGAAATTTACCTTCAAAAGTCCTAAGTTGGAAAAGCTGAAGGAATTAGGGGAATTGATCAAGGACCCTTCAACATTCGAAGATAAGTATGGGAGGATTTTCTCCTTGTTGAAATCCAAGATGCTAGAGGGAATACTCCCTACTCTCGTGCAGTGTTACGACACAGTATACCACTGCTTCACTTTCCCTGATTATCAGTTGATGCCTACCCTAGAGGAATATTCTATCTTGGTCGGAATTCCTATCTCTACAGATCTCCCTTACTCTGGTTTGGAAGGTACACCTAGTGAAAAGGATATTGCCAAAGCTGCTCACCTCAAACCATCAGACGTCAAGGCTAATATGGTTACCAAAAGTGGAATTTCAGGGTTACCCGCTAAGTTTCTAATGGAGAAAGCTCGGTATTGTGCTGGTATGAATAATAGGGAAGCTTTTGAGGCTATTTTCGCCTTGCTTATATATGGGCTTTTTCTCTTTCCGAATGTTGATGACTTTGTCGACATGAATGCAATCAAAATTTTCATTATCAAGAATCCGGTCCCAACTCTACTCGCCGATGCTTATCACTCTGTGCACCAAAGGAAATCTCATGAGGGAGGGATGATAATTTGTTGTGCCACTTTGCTATACAAGTGGTTTGTTTCGCACTTGCCCCGCTCGAGAACATTTTGGAATCTTAAGGATGGACTTCTTTGGTCACAAAAATTTATGTCACTCACGCATACTGACATTAAGTGGTATCATCCTGCGCTTGAAGGGAAGGATATGATTAATAATTGTGGTGGTTTCCCAAACGTGCCTCTCCTTGGTACGAAAGGGTGTATAAGTTATAATCCTGCTTTAGCTCGCCGTCAGCATGGTTATCCTATGAAAGAAAAACCAAGCAATATCTACTTGGAAGGAATATTCATCGAAGAAAAAGAGAATCCTACACTCAAGAAAGAGATTGTGCAAGCCTGGCGACATGTGCATAAGAAAGGAACGATTGCTTTGGGAATGCCCGAGTGCACTGCTTCAGAGTCCTATACCCGGTGGGTACAGGAAAGGGCTATTAACTTGAAGATGCCTTATCCCCGTCATGCACCTATTCCTATGGCTCCCCGAGACCCAGTCTTAGTTTTCATGAGCAATGAAGAGGTATTGAAGATCAATTTGGCTAAAGCGGAGCAAGAAAGAGATGCTTGGAAGAACAAATATCAGGCCTTCGATTGTGAAATGGAAGAGCTTCAGAAGGTCTTTAGACAAATGGAAGAAGAATCTGTCAAAAGAAGGAAGATACAAGGGGATTCATTTTCTCCTAACACCTTATCGGCACCTGCTGTGAACTCTAATATCCCTCCCACTTCAGGCGCATGGAAGTCATATGTGGATAAGCTCGTTCTTGAGAAGGCGAAGATGCAAGAAGAGATTGAAGGACTCAAGAAGAAGTTAGCTGAAGGAGAGGGACCGTCTCGCCGGATGACCTAAGACTTAGTTTCCTTTTTGCTTTTCCATTAATGCGACTTTTGAATGTGTAATCGTTTTTTTATTTTAAAAGGTCATTATTAATAAAATAAATTTTCTGTTTGAATTCCAAAATGCGTTACTCGTCCGATATGGTTTGCAAATATAAATCTCGAGTTCCTCGATTGTGAGCATGTCATTCGCATTGCATTAGCATTCTCATTCTCATCCCTTCAAGGAACTTTAAAAGTTATTTTGCAGGTATCGTAAAATGGACTATGGAAAGAAAGGAACTTTGCCATACACCTTCAGGGTCCTTGATGTGGAACAATAAAGGGAACTAGGAGGTCAGATAAAAGATCAGGAAGCATTCGCTGCAAAGCATGGACAGATCCTCTCTTTGTTGCAGGTCCGAGTAGCTACTGGTTTATTGGAGACGCTGGTTCAGCTCTATCATGTAATCTACCATTGCTTTATCTTTCAAGATTTCCAGCTGATGCCCACTTTGGAAGAATATTCCGCTCTATTGGGAATTCCCGTCAAAGACTCACCTCCGTTCTACGGTGGAGAAGGAAGACTCAGTCAGGAAAACATTGCAAGAGTGACTCGCATCAAGCTGTTAGAGATCCAGACTCACATGACGTTCAGAGGGGGAATCGACGGCTTGCCTGCTCAATTCTTATTCGAGAAAGCTCGAGAATTCGCCGACAAAGGAAGTACCAGAGCTTTTGAGAACCTGTTCGCGTTGCTAGTTTATGGCTTATTCTTGTTTCCAAATGTTGAGAATTTCGTCGATATCCACGCGATCAGGATCTTCATGCTCAAGAATCCTGTTCCAACACTATTGGCCGATGCCTACCATTCGATTCATTCAAAGATTCTGAAAGGAGAAGGTCAGATCGTTTGCTGCACTGCTATCCTCTATAGGTGGTTTATTTCGCACCTACCGAGGTCCGCAACCTTTTGGGATGTGAAAGATGTTTCTGAATGGCCCGTTAAACTTGTGGCTCTTACTCACTCGGACGTTGTTTGGCATGATCCAATGTACGGAGGAATTCCCATGATTCACAGTTGTGGAGATTTTCCCAACGTGCCTCTCCTCGGCACAAAGGGATGCACCAGTTACAACCCCGTTCTCGCCCGTCGCCAGCTTGGACATCCAATGAATGAAATACCTAATCCAGAGAACTTGAAGAGAATTTTCCTCTATGAGGGAGAAGACCTTCAGCTGAAGATTCAGATTTTATTTGCTTGGCGTCGAATCAACAGACAAGGGATGACTACAACAACAAACCCCGACTGCACAGTCACGGAATCTTACCTGGAGTGGTCACGCAAACGAGCTCTCACTCTGACAATGCCGTATCCTCGACCCAAGCCTCCCGTGGTGGAATCAAACGAAGTATCAAGGTTGAAGGCAGAAGTAGAGAAGCTGACCTTGGATAAGTTTATATTGCAGGAACGGATTGACAAGTTGATGGAAGAACTCAGTGGAATGAAGGGAGCATCATCCAGTGGATCGAAGCCCTAGTTCCCTTTTTATATATCTTGTTCGTTTATTATAATAAAGCCCTGAAGGTGTATCGTTGTTATGAAAAATTAAAATTTTAAATAAAATAAATTTCCAATTACGATATTTAAAATACGCTTTTGAGTTCCTTGAAGTGCATGCTGCATCATACGCATCATTCGCATCTGCATTTGCATTTCTTTGCATTCCAGGTTCTTACCCGTGTCTCCTTTCAGAGGACAAGCTGAGTCGTCGATACAATACTCGAGCCGGTTGTAAGAAGAGAATGGATCAACTCGAGCAGGAAAACAGAGCACTCCGGGAAGAAGTTTCAACACTGAAAGAGAGTCTAGAGAAGATCAATCGGATGATGGAAGCTTTGATGGCTGCTCAGAATCAGCCATCACATAATACGGCATCACACAACACTGTTATCTCTGAGATAATATCAGCACCGATCCCAGTGGTGCCTACTACAAATGAAGTTCAGTATTCTATGCCTCCTGGTTATCCGTGGGGTATGCCTCCTAATTTTACTCCAGCTGGATATCGTCCGCCTGTTTCTCAAGCTATCGCCACAACTGCTGTAATGACTGCGCCGCCACCTGTGGTGAATGTTACTCCTTTTCATCTGGAAGAACCTGTGTTTCATGCTGAACCTAGTGAGAGTGTTGGAATGGAAGAGCGAATGGATGATTTCCAGGACCAATTTCTAGAAATGAAGAAAGAGATCAAGGCCCTTCGTGGGAAAGAGCTGTTCGGAAAGAGTGCCTCTGAGCTATGCTTGGTGCCTAATGTTAAGATTCCTCCAAAGTTCAAGCTCCCTGATCTGGAAAAGTATAAAGGAAATTCTTGCCCACATAGTCACATAGTTATGTATGCCCGGAAAATGTCTGTGCATAAGGATGATGATTCCCTATTGATACATTACTTCCAAGACAGTTTGACTGGCGCAGCCCTCAAGTGGTACATGGGGCTAGATAGTTCAAAGGTCCGCAACTTTAATGACCTCTGTGAGCTTTTCATCAAGCAATATAAATATAATGTCGACATGGCGCCTGATAGAGACCAGCTGAGAGCCATGGCCCAGAAGGAAAGAGAAAATTTTAAGGAATACGCCCAGCGCTGGCGTGAACTTGCTGCTCAAGTCACTCCACCTCTGGAGGAGAAGGAGATGACTAGAATTTTCCTGAAAACACTGAACCCATTTTTCTATGAGAGAATGGTAGCGAGCGCCCCTAGTGATTTTACTGAAATGGTCAACATGGGAATGCAATTGGAAGAAGGTGTCCGTGAAGGAAGATTGGTGAGGGAAGGAAGTGCTTCCAGCAATGCCAAGAAGTATGGAAGTAATTTTGGGAAAAAGAAAGAACAAGAAGTAAGTGTTGTGCACCAAGGACGGTCGAAAGGAAGATATCACCAACACCCGCAGGTCGCTGCTGTGACCCCAGTTATCAATGCCCCAGCTTACCAACCACAGTTTGCACAACCTTATCAACCATCACCCCAAACTCCACCTGCTTTGCCACAACAACAATATCGTCAGCAAAATCAGCCATCTCCTCAACAAGCTCGACAGCCTTTCAACAGCCCCGGTCGTGTGGTCAGGAAACCAAATTTCGATCCGATTCCTATGTTATATGCCGAGCTCTTCCCAGCATTGTTGCAAAAAGGCCATATCCAGACTAAGTCCCCACCAGCGGTGCCTAAGGACCTTCCTTATTGGTACAGAGCTGATCAGTTTTGTCCATATCATCAGGGTGCGCCAGGCCATAATATTGAGAATTGTTATGGATTGAAAGCCGATGTTCAGAGATTAGTCAAGAATGGAATCCTGACTTTCAAAGATTCGAATCCAAATGTGCAGAATAATCCTTTACCGCAGCATGGAGTGGCCAATGTGAACATGATCCAAGAGTGTCTTACAGATGAGGATGAAGAGGTATTTGTGATAGTTCCCCACATCAAAGATCTGGAATGAATTGAGTTTACTTATGATAGCCGGAAGACTGTTGCTAATCCTCTGGTTATTAATGTACCTGGTCCAGTTCCTTATACTTCCAGCAAGGCTATTCCCTACAGGTATAACGCTACTATGTTTGAAAATGGTAAGGAGGTGCCTTTGCCTAATTTGTCATCCGTGGTCAACATTGCTGATGTTAGCCGGGTTACAAGGAGTGGTCGAGTTTACTCAGCACCAAAAGATAAAGAGGTCCCTTCTGAGCAACCGGTTGTAAAGGATACGACTCTGGGGCAATCCAGTGGAAATGATTCTGTAGACAAATCTGATGAGGTTCTAAAAATGATCAAGAGAAGTGAATACAAGGTGGTGGATCAGCTGCTACAGACACCGTCTAAAATATCCGTGTTACAATTGTTGATGAGCTCCGAGGCCCATAGGCAGGCATTGCAAGGAGTACTTGAGCAGGCATACATTGACCATGATGCAACTATAGAGCAGTTTAGTGGAATAGTGGGCAACATCACTGCATGTAACAATCTGGGATTCTGCGATGAGGAGTTACCCGAAGAAGGGAGGAAGCATAACCTGGCTCTGCACATTTCCATAAATTGCATGAAAGACATGTTATCTGGGGTTTTGGTTGATACTAGTTCTTCGTTGAACGTGATGCCAAGAACAACTCTCGCAAGGCTGACTTATCAGGGACCACCAATGAGACCAAGTGGTGTTGTGGTCAAAGCCTTTGACGGTTCGCGGAAGACGGTGATTGGAGAAGTGGATCTACCCATGACTATCGGGCTCGGTGTTTTTCAGATTACATTCCAGGTCATGGACATTCATGCCTCCTACAGTTGCTTATTAGGCAGGCCATGGATACATGAGGCTGGAGCTGTCACATCCACTCTTCACCAAAAATTGAAATATGTTTGTGATGGACAATTGGTCACAGTTTGTGGTGAAAGGGCTCTAGTAGTAAGCCATCTTTCTTCCTTTTCTTACGTCGATGCAGAAGAAGAGGTGGGGACCCAATTTCAAGCCCTCTCGATTGTTAACAATACTAATAATAATGGAGCTTCTATGGCATCTTTCAAAGACGCACAGCGAGTGGTGGAAGGTGGTTCTCAAGGGAAGTGGGGACAAATGCTGGAGTTACCCGAAAATAAAGACAAGAAAGGTTTGGGTTTCAAAGGTAACAATTCCGAGAAGACTCCCACAGGAAATATGGTTTTTCTCCCTATCAAGAATGTGTTTCACAGCGGAGGGACTATCCATTCGCCAGAGGTAAATATCGTGGAAGAAGATTCTAAAGATGCTGCCATTCCTCTATTTCCTCCTCAACCAGAAGCCCAAGGACCCGAATATGAAGCCAGTGCCATTCTTGAAGATGAGTCTGTCGAAGACCAGCCTAATTTTGTGACGCATGGGGCAATGGCTCAGAATTGGAGTGCTGTTAATGTTCCTGTTGTGATCCCATTATCAAAGTAATGGTTTTTGTTATTTCATTTGTTTTAGTTTTTTGCTCTGCCCAAGGCGATGACATTTGTGTGTGGGCTTTACTTTCCATAATTCCCTTTCGCTCTGCCCAAGGCAAAGGTGATTTTGTGTTGGGGCTTTTGTTTGAAATTTATTATCATCAATAAAGTCATCATTTTGCATTCCTATTTTCTGTTTCCATTTATTATTACTCTAAGGAAAATGGTAATCACAATTTTAAATCACTTTGCACGTTCGTACGCACACTCTCACTCGCTCAAAATCTAAAATAAAATCACATCACGTGTGCAGATTACTGTACGATTTGAACATAAAAAACAATGACCCAATGCCTTCTCCGAACTTTGAGTTTCCTGTGTTCGAAGCCGAAGAAGAGGAAGAAGAGATCCCTGAGGAAATATCCCGGTTACTTGAGAATGAAGATAAAGCCATTCAGCCTCACAAAGAGCCAGTAGAGGTTATTAATTTGGGTACCGAAGAGCTCCGTAAAGAAGTGAAGATTGGAGTTTTGCTTGCGTCTAATGTGAAAGAAAGGTTGATTGAATTACTCAAGGAATATGTCGATGTGTTCGCTTGGTCGTACCAAGACATGCCTGGTCTCGACACTGCCATAGTGGAGCATCGTCTACCTGTGAAGCCAGAGTGTCCGCCATTCAAGCAAAAGCTCAGAAGGACTCGCCCTGACATGGCCTTGAAGATCAAAGAAGAGGTACAGAAGCAGATTGATGCAGGTTTTCTCATTACATCTGAGTATCCGCAGTGGTTAGCCAATATTGTGCCTGTGCCGAAGAAGGATGGTAAAGTTCGCATGTGTGTCGACTACAGAGATTTGAACAAAGCTAGTCCTAAAGATGATTTTCCTCTCCCCCACATTGACATGTTGGTGGATAGTACTGCAAGGTATAAAATTTTCTCTTTTATGGATGGGTTCTCGGGTTACAATCAAATCAGGATGGCTCCCGAGGACATGGAGAAGACATCATTCATCACACCCTAGGGCACATTTTGTTACAGAGTTATGCCATTCGGTTTAAAGAATGCTGGTGCAACGTATCAGAGGGCTATGACTACTCTTTTCCATGATATGATGCATAAAGAGATAGAGGTTTATGTAGATGATATGATAGCCAAGTCTAAGACTGAAGAAGACCATGTCGAACATCTTTTGAAGTTGTTCCAGCGATTGAGAAAGTATCAGCTACGTTTGAATCCTAACAAGTGCACATTTGGTGTCCGCTCAGGGAAGCTGCTAGGTTTCATTGTTAGCCAAGAGGGAATCGAAGTGGATCCAGATAAAGTCAAAGCCATACGGGAAATGCCAGCTCCGACTACGGAAAAACAGGTCAGAGGGTTCCTGGGTCGTTTGAACTATATCTCTCGGTTTATCTCTAATATAACTGCTACTTGTGGACCCATTTTCAAGCTTCTCAGAAAAGAACAAGGTTATGTTTGGACTGAACAATGCCAGAAGGCATTTGACAGTATTAAAGAGTATCTCTTGGAGCCTCCTATTTTGATTCCTCCTGTTAGGGGCAGACCTTTGATCATGTACCTGACGGTTTTAGAAGATTCCATGGGGTGTGTACTCGGTCAACAAGACGAATCCGGGAAGCAGGAACATGCCATTTATTACCTCAGTAAGAAGTTCACCGACTGCGAGTCCAGATATTCAATGCTAGAGAAGACCTGTTGTGCCTTAGCATGGGCGGCTCGCCGTTTGCGCCAATACATGCTAAATCATACCACTTGGCTGATATCTAAGATGGATCCCATCAAGTACATTTTTGAGAAGCCAGCCCTGACGGGAAGGATTGCCAGATGGCAGATGCTGTTATCCGAATACGATATCGAATACCACACTCAGAAGGCAATTAAAGGAAGTGTTTTAGCAGATCACCTAGCTCATCAACCTATTGAAGACCACCAGTCTGTGGAAGACGATTTCCCTGATGAGAACGTGATGTATCTAAAAATGAAGGACTGTGAAGAACCATTACCAGATGAAGGGCCTGAACCAGATTCTCGGTGGGGCTTGATTTTTGACGGTGCTGTCAACAGCTACGGTAAAGGGATCGGGGCAATTATTGTGACTCCTCATGGATCTCATATCCCTTTCACCTCAAGATTGACGTTTCCATGTACGAATAATGAGGCCGAGTATGAAGCATGCATCATGGGTCTTGAAGAGGCAATGGATTTAAGAATCAAGAATTTGGATGTATACGACGATTCTGCTGTGGTGATATACCAAATCACAGGGGAATGGGTGACCCAACAAGACAATTTGGTTCTATACAGAGATTACGCAAGAAGACTACTCCCTTTCTTCAACAGAGTTGAATTCCACCATATTCCTCGTACCGAGAACAGGATGGCGGATGCTTTGGCAACCCTGGCTTCTATGATTGTGGTGAACCGCTGGAATAATTGTCCTAAGATTAATGTTATGCGCCTCGACAGGCCTGCTTATGTGTTCTCTGTAGAAGAAGTTATTGATGAGAAGCCCTGGTACTATGATATTGAATTGTTTCCCCGAAAGCAAGAGTACCCACCTGGGGCATCTAACAAGGACAAGAAGACTTTGAGAAGACTAGCTGGTAACTTTTTCCTGAACAATGATGTACTGTACAAGAGGAATTTCGACATGGTCTTGCTGAGATGTGTTGACAAGCGAGAATCGAATATGTTAATGACCGAAATTCATGAAGGATTTTTTGGTACCCATGCCAACGGTCATGCTATGGCAAAGAAACTCTTGAGAGCAGGATATTATTGGATAACGATGGAATCAGATTGTTACAAGTTCGCAAAGAAGTGCCATAAGTGTCAAATCTATGCGGATAAAATTCATGTACCACCAACTCTCCTGAATGTTATATCGTCTCCGTGGCCCTTCTCTATGTGGGGCATCGATATGATTGGTATGATAGAATCGAAAGCATCTAATGGACATCGCTTTATCCTAGTGGCGATTGATTACTTCACCAAATGGGTTGAAGCCGCTTCATATGCGAATGTTACTAGACAGGTGGTCGTCAAATTCATCAAGAACCAGCTTATTTGCAGATATGGTGTGCCGAGTAAAATCATCACTGATAATGGGTCAAATCTGAATAACAAGATGATGAAGGAACTATGCGAAGAGTTCAAGATTGAGCATCACAACTCTTCTCAGTATCGTCCAAAGATGAATGGAGCGGTCGAAGCAGCAAATAAGAATATAAAGAAGATCATTCAGAAAATGGTGGTCACTTATAAGGACTGGCATGAGATGCTCCCATTTGCTTTACATGGGTACCGCACCTCCGTGCGCACGTCAACAGGGGCAACACCTTTTTCACTCGTTTATGGTATGGAAGCTGTGCTCCCGGTAGAAGTCGAGATCCCTTCTATGAGGGTTCTGATGGAGGCAAAAATTTCGGAAGCTGAATGGTGTCAAAGCAGATATGACCAATTAAATCTGATTGAGGAAAAGAGATTGACAGCTCTATGTCGTGGACAACTATACCAGCAGAAGATGAAGAAGGCTTTTGATAAGAAGGTTCGACCTCGCGAGATCAAAGAAGGAGACCTTGTTCTTAAGAAGATCCAGTCTTTCCTTACCGATTCCAGGGGGAAATGGGCTCCTAACTATGATGGTCCTTACATAGTCAAGAAGGTCTTTTCAGGGGGTGCTGTGATGTTAGCAACTATGGATGGAGAGGAGATCACCCGTCCCGTGAATGTGGATGCAATCAAGAAGTACTACACCTAGAGGAGTTGACTCAATTTGGTTCACCAAAGTTTACTACAACAGTTGAAGACAGGGCCTTCAAGGGGCCTAGAACATGGGAAACTCTAGTTCGCTTAAGAAATAACAGTGTTTTGTTTTTGATGTAATTTCTTTTACTACCATTTTCCGACATTGTAATAACATATGGAATCACGCAATTTGCTGATCACCATTTTATGAAATAAAGCTGCAATTGTCATTTATCGGCAAATTGTCTTATCTTGCAAAATGATTTTTTTGTATCCTTTGATAATAAATTTCAAACTGTCTTGTGTGCGGATTACTTTGATTTACGAACACTAAAAGGGATGTTGACAGCCTCCATAAGCCATGGCTCAGAGAGTTTCTACCCCAGGTAAGGTGGCAGCTCCCCAGTAAGTTTTATTTCAGGTAGTCGCGACTGTTCCCCGGTGAACTTCTTCAGTTTCAGCCTTCCCCAGCGAAGCGAGTGTTTATTTCACTCCTCATTGGATTTTCTCAATCTTCCCCAGCGAAGGCGAATGTTTATTTCATCCTCTCAAAGTTTTATCTCCGACATTTCCAACTACTATTGATCCCAGTTTCCCCGACGAAGCGGATATTTATTTTATCCAGCTACAGGCTACTTCAGCTCGCAACGGATATTTATTTTATCCCCCTTGAAGTCTCTTTGATCAATGAGTCTGATTCGTTCCCAGTGAATCTTTCTCATCTTCAACAGAGCGGCCAGACTCATCTTAACAATCCTAAGTGAAGTCACGATGTTCATCCCCAAGTGGAGTGCTCTTTTTTTCCCCAGAGAAAGTTTGAATATGTGAAGTGGGGCTTGTTTGGTTTTCCATTCATCCCCAGTGATGCTTCTTATATTGCGAAGATTGGTCGAGTATCCGTATCGAGATGCTTGTTTTCGTCTCCAGTTTGCTTTTGGTTTTGTCAGCATAAGCATAAGCATAGCATGGCATCCTTTCATTTAGATTCATGGCATTTGCGCTTTTCGCATCTTGCATCTTTTGGTTTGTTTCTTCTGTCACTTTGGTCATGGTTATCCCCAAGTGACTGGGTGTGTCTGCTCCCTCCAAGTATAGTCATCAGCCCTAGGCAGAAAAATACATATTTTCTAATTCCCCACTGAGCTCGATTCTCGTGGAAGATGGTTGCTTCAGTTTTCTTTTCCATTTTTGGGATAAAGATAAACCCGTTGAGCTCAATCCTCAATGGATGGAGTTTTTGTTTGACCGTTTCTCTCCAGCTATTTCCTGGATTGAACTTTGGTCCTTGACAATCACAATTTTGGATATTTCTGAAGATATTAAGCCTGGACTAAGTGTGCACTTATTTTGCACCCTGTCTCTCCAAGAAGAGTTTACTTGAAGATCTCTGTGGAAGACATAAATTTATTTCTCCAATGACTACTACATTTTCAAGGGATTTACACCCGGACAACAAGTAGCTGCTCTTTATTTGAGCAGTTCGCTTATCAAAGATTTCTACGACAACTGGCAGTCTCCTCAGGACAGTTTGTCTATCCCCAGCAAAGTTATCAAGGTTATCAATTCATTTTCCATCAAATGTTATCTCCTCGGAAACCCGTCCGGGAAACTTATTGAAGACTTCACAGGCATTCTCTTTATCTGAGAACTCTAGTTACAAGAATTCTAGTTGCTTCACTGAAATTTCAACTACAGTCGTATCGCTCTACAATGGCTATCTCCAGTGAATCCATTATTCAAGTTACTCCCACCAGATGATATCTCTTTGAAGAGGATGGGAAATTCAAGACTTTGTTTGAGGCAGACAACCTCACAACACTTATTTTCGAGACTTGCCCATGGCATACAATCTTGGGGCATGGGAAAGTATTTACTCTTGCTAAGTGAAACATTTCAAGAAGCTGGATCATCACCTTGATCGTTGAAGCTTATTTCAGTCTATTATCTCTGCTTAGGCTATCGTGTGATAGTAGGTAATATATCTGTATTTTGGTCAGATGCCTCGCTTAGGCTACCGTGGTGGTAGTAGGTCATCTCCCTTTCTTGTGTTTACCTGGCTTAGGCTATCATATGCTTGATAGTAGGTAACACACCCCTTCCTTGGTCAGATGCCTCGCTTAGGCTACCGTGGTGGTAGTAGGTCATCTTTCCTTCTCGTGCTTACCTGGCTTAGGCTATCATATGCTTGATAGTAGGTAACACACCTTTTGGTCGGACACCTTTGCTCAGGCTGCCACAAGTTGGTAGTAGGTGATCCTCCTTATCCAGTCTATTACCTCTGCTTAGGCTATCGTGGGATAATAGGTAATAGGTTTGTATCCTTGGTCAGATGCCTCGCTTAGGCTACCGTGGTGGTAGTAGGTCATCTTTCCTTCTTGTGCTTACCTGGCTTAGGCTATCATATGCTCGATAGTAGGTAACACACCTTTTTTTGGTAGGACGCCTTTGCTCAGGCTGCCACAAGTTGGCAGTAGGTGATCCTTCTTCTTCAGTTTATTACCTCTGCTTAGGCTATCGTGTGTGATAGTAGGTAATATACATCCTTTTATTTCAACTGGATACCTTTGCTTAGGCTACCGGCTGTTGGTAATAGGTTATCCTTCATTTCAAGTTTCTTGCCTTATGCTCAAGCTACCTTGTGATTGTCAGTTGATAGTTTTTTCCCCCCAGTGGAGTCTATTTCCCCGCGGAGTCTCGCTTTGCTAGTCGTCCTCGTCGGGTCTTTCTTTCTCAGCGTTTCAACCGCAGTTATCCCCCTGTGACATTATCTCTCACAAGATCTCTGTCTTGCATATCATATCTTTGTCATACCATATCATGTGCATTTGGCGGCATCTTAGGGCCAAACATTTTGTGCATGTTTGTATTTAAGTCTCTCCTATCTCGTCGAGACAAAGATTTCAATCTCCGTATCTCCGGATAGAAGAAACTTAAATAGGGGCATCTGTCGCACCCTAATTTTTGACCCTAAGATCCCCACCTTGTTTCTTTGCATGACATCTTTAGGTCATACATCTATGTGTGCGTGTTATTGCGACCAACCAGTTCACGCAAGTGCAATGCTTTCGAGTGTGAATTTACAGGAAAACATTTCAGGGCATGATCAAAAGATTCTGGTTCAAAGAATCTTGAGGTTTTTCTACCGGTCTTTCTCCTCAAATTTTCAAGAGTTTCAGTGTATACTCCCAGGAGAGAATCAAGGTTGAGTATGTTCGTGTGGAAACTGGCTAGGGTTTTCATAGCAGTTTGTATGGCAAGATTTATCTTTATTTTCAAAGATTCCTCAAGACTCGGTTCTTGTGCTAAGATCATCATCACCTAAAGGATTGTTTGGAATTTCATTAAGTCAAGGTGACTAAGTTACGGGTCAAGATTTCATCATAGGAAATGTGATTAATTTGTGATTTGTTTCAAATGGCATCGAATTATTAGGCAAGAGAGGGTGTTCATGTGATCGTCTTGAGATTCAAATAATAAAATGGATTGACCAAGTTCACCTGTTTCAAATCCAAGCATCCATCAATCATGAAGGATCATTTTCAAGATTAATCCAAGACAAATTTCCATGATCACTTTGCTTACCATCGAAGCTCATTCTAGGATGCGAGATTAATTTCCAAATTAATACTTCAAAATTCAAATTGTGAAGAACTACAAGGTGGATTTCCAAATTTTCAAATTCAAGTTTAAGACTTCAGTTTAGTACCATGGCATATTCAAATTCAAGCTTAAGTTACCATTTCAAGGCCAAACTCAATTTATCATGCCATTCAAATTACAAGTCCAAGCATATGGTCCAACATCTTTTCCACATTTTACAAATTGGATTCATAAAGACTTCATATGTTAGGCTCAAATTAATTCTAAAAAAGAAACTCAAAGTATTCGAAGATACAAGATTTCAAGGCACCGAAATTTAAAACATCATTACAAGCTATCGTGAAATCCAAAACTTTGAGGATTTACAATTTGAATTCCAAATTCAAGATTACAAGCTCAAAAGGCCAAAAAAATTCCAAGCTCAAATTCAGTCATAAGACTCAAATTAATGCTAGACTTAATACAAAGGTAGCAGATGCTCATTTTCATATAAGCCTGATAATAGCTTGCTCATTGTAAAACCTTTGAAGAATGACAACAGCAACACTCATGCACTCAACTTAGAAATAAAGCTTCATCAGGAAATAATGCATTTGTAGTAACAAGCAGGAGTCAAATACAAGCATTAACCAAAGATAAAAACCACTGAGTGGATGTCACAGAATTATTATTGTGCTGCTACTAAAATGCTTCTTCAGTGAGAGGCTAAGGAACATATTATTGAAGACGTTGCAAATCTACAAAGGAAACCAATTTAATCCAAGCCGGTCGAGCCTGATTACCTGAAAAGTAACATGAATCTTAGGATTGTTTTGACAGATAGATTGCTGAAGGAGTGTTTTCTAAACTCAATACCAAGTCAAATCGTCGAAATTTCTACATTATGTATGGAGTTAGATCGTGAATGATTACACAAGACCAAGTGTTGGATTTTAACTACTCAAGCATAGCGTATCTACTGAAGAAAATCACAAATGTTCAAGGTTTGTTTATAAATCAAATTCAGGTCTAGACCGCATAATATACAGTACAGGTCGTTTGAAAGGATCAACAACACCTATTAATCACAACACCCTCCGCCTGCTGTTTTGACGCAAAGATTCAACTCACATGTCTAAACGCTTCACTAATTTTCTTTGTTCACGGTTGGTGAGCCAAAGAGGAATCTTAAGACGTAGGACCTTCTTTGCACCAATTAGCTTGCATTTTTCTTTTGTCTCCATGTTATTATTATCAAACAATAGCAGCCCCTGTTCATGACGGTGTCATTACACGACGAAAACAGGATCAAAGGAAGCACAAGGAACATTAAGAATTTGTTATATGGAACTAATATAGAATTATAGTAGGAGGCGGATACCTGGTATTTAACACATTCATAACAGCTTTCCGGAATTCTTTCTTGGAGATTTCATGAGCCTCACGTTTATTCTTGCAAACCGTATGTACATGGTGGTAAGGAAGAACAAATCAACAAGCTTACGGAAGCTCTGGCACTGGATCAACATTGTTTTCTGTAGCCTCGTGTCTATTGGAGCAACGGTTGCAGTGCTACGGCTTATCTTTGTAGACTCCAAAATCCGTCTTCGAGGATACACTGTCAAAATCCAACAAGCAGAACACAGGACCATTAAATTTTAGGAGCAAAATCGGTTTTACACCTGAGCAAGATGGAAAGTAGAATACTTTTAGTTTGCGATTCATGAAATCAGTTTAACCACTTTCTGAACTACAAGAAAAGGAGATTATGAGCTAAAAAGAACTTCTAGATAGGTGGTGCAAGCAACCTGAGAGTTTTCATATGTTGATGCTGAAGAATGGTCGACTTCGACGTGAAAGCTCTTGATAGTAATATCCCACATATTACACCGTCAAGACTGGCATCCGCAAATAACACCATGTTTTATCAGTACGAAATCGTTCCAAACGTAATTATGATTAGTGTTAAGACCAAACAGGTAAGGAGATTTGGGATTAAAATAAGGGATCAAACGTGGTTAAACATGCTGGAAGAAAAATCATCAACAGTACGAATGAAAATGATGCATACGTCCAAATCTTTCAATTTCCTATTTTGGCCTCAGATCTGTTTTTGAATCAGAAGTTATTCTTCATCATTTTTAGATTGATGGGCAATAACAAGGGATACCACCAACATCAATACCTTCCTAAAATAAACAGGGCAACGGTCAAATCCTTTTCCAAATCACAAAGCATATCAACCAAGTTCAAAAACTTTCCGAAATAAAAACCAAATCAGATCATGGCAATTAAACAAAATCAATCAGCATTAAGGGATTTCAATCATCATTGGCCTATATATATGCGGTCACATTGCATCAAAAGGGACAAAAAAAAAATCGGAGAGAATAACCGTACGAAAGATCAGAGAGAAAAAGAAAAAAGCGCAGCCTCAACATCATCAAATCCATTTCCAAACCCACAGAAATCTAAGACAGAGATTCAAAGAAAGTTTTTTCTTTCATCATCATCTCAACGAATATCAGCAGCAGACAAATTCAACACAAAAGACCAACAAATCGCAACAAAAGGTAAAAGAGAGAAAGGAGATCTTCCCTGAACGAAGCCTTTGGAGCCGCCGCCACCGCCGGCCCTCATTTCCCTTTTTTCTTTTCTGCCGTTTATTCCCGTTTCGCATCTTGTATTTTGTAATCGACAATAACATAATGAATTGGGGTATCGGGTTTGATTGGGGATTAGGGTAGATTTAGGATCTCTGTTGTTTGATCGAGAGAAAAAAAAAACAGCGAAAGGGAGCATGAGAGAAGAAAAGAGAGTTCGAAAGCAGAGAGATCGGTGAGCATGGTGAGAGCGGCGGCGTTTAGGGTTTCAAACCCTTTTCCGTTTGAGAGAAGAGAGGATGACGAGAGAGTTTCGTTCGCGTCTCGTTCTCTTTTTTTCTTTTGTTAAATTAAAATCTTTTTTTAACCATGTTTAAAACTTTTTATAACTAAATAATTTTTTTTTTTAATAATTACAATTAGAAAATTTCTTAATAATTAAATTAACAGAACTTTTTTATGATAATGATTAAGTTAACTTTTTTTATAATAATAATTAAGTCAAACCTTTTATAATAATTAAAATTCTAATTAATCTTAAACTCTTTTTATAATAATTAATCTTTTAAGACCTTTTGAGGATAATTAATTTAAAACCATCTTATAATTTTGAAGTTCAACCTTTTTTTATAATACTTAATTCAAAACCTTTTATCGTTAACCTTAAAAATAAATCAAACTCTTTTCCAAATAAACCATTCATCGTTAGAATCCCCCTCACACTCGAGTGTGCATCGCTTGTATGTTTAATTATCTGATCTTATTTCTTTGCTCGATGTATGCTTATTTGATACACTGTTCAAACCTTTTCAAAAACAATAAAAATCCTCGATCCAACGTCGAGCCAATTTTCTACCCATGTAAGTCGATCGCCTTAGGGCATCGCATTCAACCTTTTGGTCACAAGACACAAGTCTAGCATCACTTTGCTAGCACACTCGCCTAAATAATATAATCAACCGCATAAATATCCAAGGGAAAATCCCATGCATGATAATCATATTATTGTGCATGGTGCATATCATTAGCATTTCATAATCGACACCCTTAAGTTAAGTCAATTAGACAACTTTAGGATAGACTTCCTAAGTTAGTCCCCCTCAATTTTGATTTTTACAATCAAACTTTAGCCTACCTAATTCTCCACACAAGAGAATTAGATGTTAATCATCTCAAAGAAAGGGACATACAATCCCATACCCCACAAATACAAACATTTTCAAAGAGCTGTGGCGGTTTTCTTAAGATGATGACTCATCTTCTCTCCTAAACCTTTAAACATTTAGTACCTTTAATAATAAGGAACTACAAGTGCTCTGATTCCCTCCCAACAGGATATGTAGGCACAAGATGCGATATCTTGTCGAGCACACTTAGGAAAAAAAAATAATAAATCACCTACCCTTAAACCCTTAGCAAAACAGATAACAGATAGCATAAATAAAATCAAGAGGTTCCTGTGGAGTACTACAGATATCTAGGATGCTAACACCTTCCCTAGGTATAACCAACCCCCGAACTTAGAATCTTAGTGCATTTGCATTGCATTGTGGGAATTCGGTTTTTCTCCCTTCCCTTGGATAAAATCAAAGACCGGTGGTGACATTAAAAAATGCGATACAAGTTAACCAATAGCTTGTTATCCAATTTTCACCGCGACAGAAATGGCGACTTCACTGCGGACTCTCATAAGAGGGTTCCCCCTAACTTGAATCTTTTATCTGTTATATATATTTGTTTTGCTGTTTGCAGGGTTATCTTTGAGTGGTGAGATAAGTCCTAACCCGGACTTGAGAGCACATATAAGATAGGATCGTGGGTATAATCGAGGAGATTTCGAGGGAGTAATTCCAAAGAAGTCGATTTGATCCCACACTCAGTTGAGGCCCTCTCGAAGTTGGTATTTGTTGAACGAGCTATCGTGAATACATTACTACTTTCGACCTAGGAGCCCGGGATATTGAGAACCGTAGTCACCTTTAACCCAACTTGGCCTTTTAAGATGTAGTGCGATGACTATGAGGGAGTAATTCCAAATGGTTGATACGCGATACTACACTCAGACGAGATCCTCTTGAGAATATTGTTGACTACCAAGTAATTGGGAAATCGATAATATCCGAAAGATAGGTTGTAGACTCTGGGAACTTTGTAGAACCCGTTCGGCAGGTACAAATGAACCATAGTACATACCTTCTTGGGATGGTTAGACCATTTGGCTCCATGCTCGTGATCTCCAAGCCTAGGCCTTTTGCTTGTTGTGTGCATTTGTGTTCCCCTATGTGTGTTTATGCATTGCATCCATGCACCTTACACCATGCCATTTTCGAGGAACTTGACATTTGTTTTGCAAACCTTATAGGATGGATTTCGGGAGGAAGAGAACGAAGAAATTTACCTTCAAAAGTCCTAAGTTGGAAAAGCTGAAGGAATTAGGGGAATTGATCAAGGACCCTTCAACATTCGAAGATAAGTATGGGAGGATTTTCTCCTTGTTGAAATCCAAGATGCTAGAGGGAATACTCCCTACTCTCGTGCAGTTTTACGACACAGTATACCACTGCTTCACTTTCCCTGATTATCAGTTGATGCCTACCCTAGAGGAATATTCTATCTTGGTCGGAATTCCTATCTCTACAGATCTCCCTTACTCTGGTTTGGAAGGTACACCTAGTGAAAAGGATATTGCCAAAGCTGCTCACCTCAAACCATCAGACGTCAAGGCTAATATGGTTACCAAAAGTGGAATTTCAGGGTTACCCGCTAATTTTCTAATGGAGAAAGCTCGGTATTGTGCTGGTATGAATAATAGGGAAGCTTTTGAGGCTATTTTCGCCTTGCTTATATATGGACTTTTTCTCTTTCCGAATGTTGATGACTTTGTCGACATGAATGCAATCAAAATTTTCATTATCAAGAATCCGGTCCCAACTCTACTCGCCGATGCTTATCACTCTGTGCACCAAAGGAAATCTCATGAGGGAGGGATGATAATTTGTTGTGCCACTTTGCTATACAAGTGGTTTGTTTCGCACTTGCCCCGCTCGAGAACATTTTGGAATCTTAAGGATGGACTTCTTTGGTCACAAAAATTTATGTCACTCACGCATACTGACATTAAGTGGTATCATCCTGCGCTTGAAGGGAAGGATATGATTAATAATTGTGGTGGTTTCCCAAACGTGCCTCTCCTTGGTACGAAAGGGTGTATAAGTTATAATCCTGCTTTAGCTCGCCGTCAGCATGGTTATCCTATGAAAGAAAAACCAAGCAATATCTACTTGGAAGGAATATTCATCGAAGAAAAAGAGAATCCTACACTCAAGAAAGAGATTGTGCAAGCCTGGCGACATGTGCATAAGAAAGGAACGATTGCTTTGGGAATGCCCGAGTGCACTGCTTCAGAGTCCTATACCCGGTGGGTACAGGAAAGGGCTATTAACTTGAAGATGCCTTATCCCCGTCATGCACCTATTCCTATGGCTCCCCGAGACCCAGTCTTAGTTTTCATGAGCAATGAAGAGGTACTGAAGATCAATTTGGCTAAAGCGGAGCAAGAAAGAGATGCTTGGAAGAACAAATATCAGGCCTTCGATTGTGAAATGGAAGAGCTTCAGAAGGTCTTTAGACAAATGGAAGAAGAATCTGCCAAAAGAAGGAAGATACAAGGGGATTCATTTTCTCCTAACACCTTATCGGCACCTGCTGTGAACTCTGATATCCCTCCCACTTCAGGCGCATGGAAGTCATATGTGGATAAGCTCGTTCTTGAGAAGGCGAAGATGCAAGAAGAGATTGAAGGACTCAAGAAGAAGTTAGCTGAAGGAGAGGGACCGTCTCGCCGGATGACCTAAGACTTAGTTTCCTTTTTGCTTTTCCATTAATGCGACTTTTGAATGTGTAATCGTTTTTTTATTTTAAAAGGTCATTATTAATAAAATAAATTTTCTGTTTGAATTCCAAAATGCGTTACTCGTCCGATATGGTTTGCAAATATAAATCTCGAGTTCCTCGATTGTGAGCATGTCATTCGCATTGCATTAGCATTCTCATTCTCATCCCTTCAAGGAACTTTAAAAGTTATTTTGCAGGTATCGTAAAATGGACTATGGAAAGAAAGGAACTTTGCCATACACCTTCAGGGTCCTTGATGTGGAACAATTAAGGGAACTAGGAGGTCAGATAAAAGATCAGGAAGCATTCGCTGCAAAGCATGGACAGATCCTCTCTTTGTTGCAGGTCCGAGTAGCTACTGGTTTATTGGAGACGCTGGTTCAGCTCTATCATGTAATCTACCATTGCTTTATCTTTCAAGATTTCCAGCTGATGCCCACTTTGGAAGAATATTCCGCTCTATTGGGAATTCCCGTCAAAGACTCACCTCCGTTCTACGGTGGAGAAGGAAGACTCAGTCAGGAAAACATTGCAAGAGTGACTCGCATCAAGCTGTTAGAGATCCAGACTCACATGACGTTCAGAGGGGGAATCGACGGCTTGCCTGCTCAATTCTTATTCGAGAAAGCTCGAGAATTCGCCGACAAAGGAAGTACCAGAGCTTTTGAGAACCTGTTCGCGTTGCTAGTTTATGGCTTATTCTTGTTTCCAAATGTTGAGAATTTCGTCGATATCCACGCGATCAGGATCTTCATGCTCAAGAATCCTGTTCCAACACTATTGGCCGATGCCTACCATTCGATTCATTCAAAGATTCTGAAAGGAGAAGGTCAGATCGTTTGCTGCACTGCTATCCTCTATAGGTGGTTTATTTCGCACCTACCGAGGTCTGCAACCTTTTGGGATGTGAAAGATGTTTCTGAATGGCCCGTTAAACTTGTGGCTCTTACTCACTCGGACGTTGTTTGGCATGATCCAATGTACGGAGGAATTCCCATGATTCACAGTTGTGGAGATTTTCCCAACGTGCCTCTCCTCGGCACAAAGGGATGCACCAGTTACAACCCCGTTCTCGCCCGTCCCCAGCTTGGACATCCAATGAATGAAATACCTAATCCAGAGAACTTGGAGAGAATTTTCCTCTATGAGGGAGAAGACCTTCAGCTGAAGATTCAGATTTTATTTGCTTGGCGTCGAATCAACAGACAAGGGATGACTACAACAACAAACCCCGACTGCACAGTCACGGAATCTTACCTGGAGTGGTCACGCAAACGAGCTCTCACTCTGACAATGCCGTATCCTCGACCCAAGCCTCCCGTGGTGGAATCAAACGAAGTATCAAGGTTGAAGGCAGAAGTAGAGAAGCTGACCTTGGACAAGTTTATATTGCAGGAACGGATTGACAAGTTGATGGAAGAACTCAGTGGAATGAAGGGAGCATCATCCAGTGGATCGAAGCCCTAGTTCCCTTTTTATATATCTTGTTCGTTTATTATAATAAAGCCCTGAAGGTGTATCGTTGTTATGAAAAATTAAAATTTTAAATAAAATAAATTTCCAATTACGATATTTAAAATACGCTTTTGAGTTCCTTGAAGTGCATGCTGCATCATACGCATCATTCGCATCTGCATTTGCATTTCTTTGCATTCCAGGTTCTTACCCGTGTCTCCTTTCAGAGGACAAGCTGAGTCGTCGATACAATACTCGAGCCGGTTGTAAGAAGAGAATGGATCAACTCGAGCAGGAAAACAGAGCACTCCGGGAAGAAGTTTCAACACTGAAAGAGAGTCTAGAGAAGATCAATGGGATGATGGAAGCTTTGATGGCTGCTCAGAATCAGCCATCACATAATACGGCATCACACAACACTGTTATCTCTGAGATAATATCAGCACCGATCCCAGTGGTGCCTACTACAAATGAAGTTCAGTATTCTATGCCTCCTGGTTATCCGTGGGGTATGCCTCCTAATTTTACTCCAGCTGGATACCGTCCGCCTGTTTCTCAAGCTATCGCCACAACTGCTGTAATGACTGCGCCGCCACCTGTGGTGAATGTTACTCCTTTTCATCTGGAAGAACCTGTGTTTCATGCTGAACCTAGTGAGAGTGTTGGAATGGAAGAGCGAATGGATGATTTCCAGGACCAATTTCTAGAAATGAAGAAAGAGATCAAGGCCCTTCGTGGGAAAGAGCTGTTCGGAAAGAGTGCCTCTGAGCTATGCTTGGTGCCTAATGTTAAGATTCCTCCAAAGTTCAAGCTCCCTGATCTGGAAAAGTATAAAGGAAATTCTTGCCCACATAGTCACATAGTTATGTATGCCCGGAAAATGTCTGTGCATAAGGATGATGATTCCCTATTGATACATTACTTCCAAGACAGTTTGACTGGCGCAGCCCTCAAGTGGTACATGGGGCTAGATAGTTCAAAGGTCCGCAACTTTAATGACCTCTGTGAGCTTTTCATCAAGCAATATAAATATAATGTCGACATGGCGCCTGATAGAGACCATCTGAGAGCCATGGCCCAGAAGGAAAGAGAAAATTTTAAGGAATACGCCCAGCGCTGGCGTGAACTTGCTGCTCAAGTCACTCCACCTCTGGAGGAGAAGGAGATGACTAGAATTTTCCTGAAAACACTGAACCCATTTTTCTATGAGAGAATGGTAGCGAGCGCCCCTAGTGATTTTACTGAAATGGTCAACATGGGAATGCAATTGGAAGAAGGTGTCCGTGAAGGAAGATTGGTGAGGGAAGGAAGTGCTTCCAGCAATGCCAAGAAGTATGGAAGTAATTTTGGGAAAAAGAAAGAACAAGAAGTAAGTGTTGTGCACCAAGGACGGTCGAAAGGAAGATATCACCAACACCCGCAGGTCGCTGCTGTGACCCCAGTTATCAATGCCCCAGCTTACCAACCACAGTTTGCACAACCTTATCAACCATCACCCCAAACTCCACCTGCTTTGCCACAACAACAATATCGTCAGCAAAATCAGCCATCTCCTCAACAAGCTCGACAGCCTTTCAACAGCCCCGGTCGTGTGGTCAGGAAACCAAATTTCGATCCGATTCCTATGTTATATGCCGAGCTCTTCCCAGCATTGTTGCAAAAAGGCCATATCCAGACTAAGTCCCCACCAGCGGTGCCTAAGGACCTTCCTTATTGGTACAGAGCTGATCAGTTTTGTCCATATCATCAGGGTGCGCCAGGCCATAATATTGAGAATTGTTATGGATTGAAAGCCGATGTTCAGAGATTAGTCAAGAATGGAATCCTGACTTTCAAAGATTCGAATCCAAATGTGCAGAATAATCCTTTACCGCAGCATGGAGTGGCCAATGTGAACATGATCCAAGAGTGTCTTACAGATGAGGATGAAGAGGTATTTGTGATAGTTCCCCACATCAAAGATCTGGAACGAATTGAGTTTACTTATGATAGCCGGAAGACTGTTGCTAATCCTCTGGTTATTAATGTACCTGGTCCAGTTCCTTATACTTCCAGCAAGGCTATTCCCTACAGGTATAACGCTACTATGTTTGAAAATGGTAAGGAGGTGCCTTTGCCTAATTTGTCATCCGTGGTCAACATTGCTGATGTTAGCCGGGTTACAAGGAGTGGTCGAGTTTACTCAGCACCAAAAGATAAAGAGGTCCCTTCTGAGCAACCGGTTGTAAAGGATACGACTCTGGGGCAATCCAGTGGAAATGATTCTGTAGACAAATCTGATGAGGTTCTAAAAATGATCAAGAGAAGTGAATACAAGGTGGTGGATCAGCTGCTACAGACACCGTCTAAAATATCCGTGTTACAATTGTTGATGAGCTCCGAGGCCCATAGGCAGGCATTGCAAGGAGTACTTGAGCAGGCATACATTGACCATGATGCAACTATAGAGCAGTTTAGTGGAATAGTGGGCAACATCACTGCATGTAACAATCTGGGATTCTGCGATGAGGAGTTACCCGAAGAAGGGAGGAAGCATAACCTGGCTCTGCACATTTCCATAAATTGCATGAAAGACATGTTATCTGGGGTTTTGGTTGATACTAGTTCTTCGTTGAACGTGATGCCAAGAACAACTCTCGCAAGGATGACTTATCAGGGACCACCAATGAGACCAAGTGGTGTTGTGGTCAAAGCCTTTGACGGTTCGCGGAAGACGGTGATTGGAGAAGTGGATCTACCCATGACTATCGGGCTCGGTGTTTTTCAGATTACATTCCAGGTCATGGACATTCATGCCTCCTACAGTTGCTTATTAGGCAGGCCATGGATACATGAGGCTGGAGCTGTCACATCCACTCTTCACCAAAAATTGAAATATGTTTGTGATGGACAATTGGTCACAGTTTGTGGTGAAAGGGCTCTAGTAGTAAGCTATCTTTCTTCCTTTTCTTACGTCGATGCAGAAGAAGAGGTGGGGACCCAATTTCAAGCCCTCTCGATTGTTAACAATACTAATAATAATGGAGCTTCTATGGCATCTTTCAAAGACGCACAGCGAGTGGTGGAAGGTGGTTCTCAAGGGAAGTGGGGACAAATGCTGGAGTTACCCGAAAATAAAGACAAGAAAGGTTTGGGTTTCAAAGGTAACAATTCCGAGAAGACTCCCACAGGAAATATGGTTTTTCTCCCTATCAAGAATGTGTTTCACAGCGGAGGGACTATCCATTCGCCAGAGGTAAATATCGTGGAAGAAGATTCTAAAGATGCTGCCATTCCTCTATTTCCTCCTCAACCAGAAGCCCAAGGACCCGAATATGAAGCCAGTGCCATTCTTGAAGATGAGTCTGTCGAAGACCAGCCTAATTTTGTGACGCATGGGGCAATGGCTCAGAATTGGAGTGCTGTTAATGTTCCTGTTGTGATCCCATTATCAAAGTAATGGTTTTTGTTATTTCATTTGTTTTAGTTTTTTGCTCTGCCCAAGGCGATGACATTTGTGTGTGGGCTTTACTTTCCATAATTCCCTTTCGCTCTGCCCAAGGCAAAGGTGATTTTGTGTTGGGGCTTTTGTTTGAAATTTATTATCATCAATAAAGTCATCATTTTGCATTCCTATTTTCTGTTTCCATTTATTATTACTCTAAGGAAAATGGTAATCACAATTTTAAATCACTTTGCACGTTCGTACGCACACTCTCACTCGCTCAAAATCTAAAATAAAATCACATCACGTGTGCAGATTACTGTACGATTTGAACATAAAAAACAATGACCCAATGCCTTCTCCGAACTTTGAGTTTCCTGTGTTCGAAGCCGAAGAAGAGGAAGAAGAGATCCCTGAGGAAATATCCCGGTTACTTGAGAATGAAGATAAAGCCATTCAGCCTCACAAAGAGCCAGTAGAGGTTATTAATTTGGGTACCGAAGAGCTCCGTAAAGAAGTGAAGATTGGAGTTTTGCTTGCGTCTAATGTGAAAGAAAGGTTGATTGAAATACTCAAAGAATATGTCGATGTGTTCGCTTGGTCGTACCAAGACATGCCTGGTCTCGACACTGCCATAGTGGAGCATCGTCTACCTGTGAAGCCAGAGTGTCCGCCAGTCAAGCAAAAGCTCAGAAGGACTCGCCCTGACATGGCCTTGAAGATCAAAGAAGAGGTACAGAAGCAGATTGATGCAGGTTTTCTCATTACATCTGAGTATCCGCAGTGGTTAGCCAATATTGTGCCTGTGCCGAAGAAGGATGGTAAAGTTCGCATGTGTGTCGACTACAGAGATTTGAACAAAGCTAGTCCTAAAGATGATTTTCCTCTCCCCCACATTGACATGTTGGTGGATAGTACTGCAAGGTATAAAATTTTCTCTTTTATGGATGGGTTCTCGGGTTACAATCAAATCAGGATGGCTCCCGAGGACATGGAGAAGACATCATTCATCACACCCTGGGGCACATTTTGTTACAGAGTTATGCCATTCGGTTTAAAGAATGCTGGTGCAACGTATCAGAGGGCTATGACTACTCTTTTCCATGATATGATGCATAAAGAGATAGAGGTTTATGTAGATGATATGATAGCCAAGTCTAAGACTGAAGAAGACCATGTCGAACATCTTTTGAAGTTGTTCCAGCGATTGTGAAAGTATCAGCTACGTTTGAATCCTAACAAGTGCACATTTGGTGTCCGCTCAGGGAAGCTGCTAGGTTTCATTGTTAGCCAAGAGGGAATCGAAGTGGATCCAGATAAAGTCAAAGCCATACGGGAAATGCCAGCTCCGACTACGGAAAAACAGGTCAGAGGGTTCCTGGGTCGTTTGAACTATATCTCTCGGTTTATCTCTAATATAACTGCTACTTGTGGACCCATTTTCAAGCTTCTCAGAAAAGAACAAGGTTATGTTTGGACTGAACAATGCCATAAGGCATTTGACAGTATTAAAGAGTATCTCTTGGAGCCTCCTATTTTGATTCCTCCTGTTAGGGGCAGACCTTTGATCATGTACCTGACGGTTTAGAAGATTCCATGGGGTGTGTACTCGGTCAACAAGACGAATCCGGGAAGCAGGAACATGCCATTTATGACCTCAGTAAGAAGTTCACCGACTGTGAGTCCAGATATTCAATGCTAGAGAAGACCTGTTGTGCCTTAGCATGGGCGGCTCGCCGTTTGCGCCAATACATGCTAAATCATACCACTTGGCTGATATCTAAGATGGATCCCATCAAGTACATTTTTGAGAAGCCAGCCCTGACGGGAAGGATTGCCAGATGGCAGATGCTGTTATCCGAATACGATATCGAATACCACACTCAGAAGGCAATTAAAGGAAGTGTTTTAGCAGATCACCTAGCTCATCAACCTATTGAAGACCACCAGTCTGTGGAAGACGATTTCCCTGATGAGAACGTGATGTATCTAAAAATGAAGGACTGTGAAGAACCATTACCAGATGAAGGGCCTGAACCAGATTCTCGGTGGGGCTTGATTTTTGACGGTGCTGTCAACAACTACGGTAAAGGGATCGGGGCAATTATTGTGACTCCTCATGGATCTCATATCCCTTTCACCTCAAGATTGACGTTTCCATGTACGAATAATGAGGCCGAGTATGAAGCATGCATCATGGGTCTTGAAGAGGCAATGGATTTAAGAATCAAGAATTTGGATATATACGACGATTCTACTGTGGTGATATACCAAATCACAGGGGAATGGGTGACCCAACAAGACAATTTGGTTCCATACAGAGATTACGCAAGAAGACTACTCCCTTTCTTCAACAGAGTTGAATTCCACCATATTCCTCGTACCGAGAACAGGATGGCGGATGCTTTGGCAACCCTGGCTTCTATGATTGTGGTGAACCGCTGGAATGATTATCCTAAGATTAATGTTATGCGCCTCGACAGGCCTGCTTATGTGTTCTCTGTAGAAGAAGTTATTGATGAGAAGCCCTGGTACTATGATATTGAATTGTTTCCCCGAAAGCAAGAGTACCCACCTGGGGCATCTAACAAGGATAAGAAGACTTTGAGAAGACTAGCTGGTAACTTTTTCCTGAACAATGATGTACTGTACAAGAGGAATTTCGACATGGTCTTGCTGAGATGTGTTGACAAGCGAGAATCGAATATGTTAATGACCGAAATTCATGAAGGATCTTTTGGTACCCATGCCAACGGTCATGCTATGGCAAAGAAACTCTTGAGAGCAGGATATTATTGGATAACGATGGAATCAGATTGTTACAAGTTCGCAAAGAAGTGCCATAAGTGTCAAATCTATGCGGATAAAATTCATGTACCACCAACTCTCCTGAATGTTATATCGTCTCCGTGGCCCTTCTCTATGTGGGGCATCGATATGATTGGTATGATAGAATCGAAAGCATCTAATGGACATCGCTTTATCCTAGTGGCGATTGATTACTTCACCAAATGGGTTGAAGCCGCTTCATATGCGAATGTTACTAGACAGGTGGTCGTCAAATTCATCAAGAACCAGCTTATTTGCAGATATGGTGTGCCGAGTAAAATCATCACTGATAATGGGTCAAATTTGAATAACAAGATGATGAAGGAACTATGCGAAGAGTTCAAGATTGAGCATCACAACTCTTCTCCGTATCGTCCAAAGATGAATGGAGCGGTCGAAGCAGCAAATAAGAATATAAAGAAGATCATTCAGAAAATGGTGGTCACTTATAAGGACTGGCATGAGATGCTCCCATTTGCTTTACATGGGTACCGCACCTCCGTGCGCACGTCAACAGGGGCAACACCTTTTTCACTCGTTTATGGTATGGAAGCTGTGCTCCCGGTAGAAGTCGAGATCCCTTCTATGAGGGTTCTGATGGAGGCAAAAATTTCGGAAGCTGAATGGTGTCAAAGCAGATATGACCAATTGAATCTGATTGAGGAAAAGAGATTGATAGCTCTATGTCGTGGACAACTATACCAGCAGAAGATGAAGAAGGCTTTTGATAAGAAGGTTCGACCTCGCGAGATCAAAGAAGGAGACCTTGTTCTTAAGAAGATCCAGTTTTTCCTTACCGATTCCAGGGGGAAATGGGCTCCTAACTATGATGGTCCTTACATAGTCAAGAAGGTCTTTTCAGGGGGTGCTGTGATGTTAGCAACTATGGATGGAGAGGAGATCACCCGTCCCGTGAATGTGGATGCAATCAAGAAGTACTACACCTAGAGGAGTTGACTCAATTTGGTTCACCAAAGTTTACTACAACAGTTGAAGACAGGGCCTTCAAGGGGCCTAGAACATGGGAAACTCTAGTTCGCTTAAGAAATAACAGTGTTTTGTTTTTGATGTAATTTCTTTTACTACCATTTTCCGACATTGTAATAACATATGGAATCACGCAATTTGCTGATCACCATTTTATGAAATAAAGCTGCAATTGTCATTTATCGGCAAATTGTCTTATCTTGCAAAATGATTTTTTTGTATCCTTTGATAATAAATTTCAAACTGTCTTGTGTGCGGATTACTTTGATTTACGAACACTAAAAGGGATGTTGACAGCCTCCATAAGCCATGGCTCAGAGAGTTTCTACCCCAGGTAAGGTGGCAGCTCCCCAGTAAGTTTTATTTCAGGTAGTCGCGACTGTTCCCCGGTGAACTTCTTCAGTTTCAGCCTTCCCCAGCGAAGCGAGTGTTTATTTCACTCCTCATTGGATTTTCTCAATCTTCCCCAGTGAAGGCGAATGTTTATTTCATCCTCTCAAAGTTTTATCTCCGACATTTCCAACTACTATTGATCCCAGTTTCCCCGACGAAGCGGATATTTATTTTATCCAGCTACAGGCTACTTCAGCTCGCAACGGATATTTATTTTATCCCCCTTGAAGTCTCTTTGATCAATGAGTCTGATTCGTTCCCAGTGAATCTTTCTCATCTTCAACAGAGCGGCCAGACTCATCTTAACAATCCTAAGTGAAGTCACGATGTTCATCCCCAAGTGGAGTGCTCTTTTTTTCCCCAGAGAAAGTTTGAATATGTGAAGTGGGGCTTGTTTGGTTTTCCATTCATCCCCAGTGATGCTTCTTATATTGCGAAGATTGGTCGAGTATCCGTATCGAGATGCTTGTTTTCGTCTCCAGTTTGCTTTTGGTTTTGTCAGCATAAGCATAAGCATATCATGGCATCCTTTCATTTAGATTCATGGCATTTGCGCTTTTCGCATCTTGCATCTTTTGGTTTGTTTCTTCTGTCACTTTGGTCGTGGTTATCCCCAAGTGACTGGGTGTGTCTGCTCCCTCCAAGTATAGTCATCAGCCCTAGGCAGAAAAATACATATTTTCTAATTCCCCACTGAGCTCGATTCTCGTGGAAGATGGTTGCTTCAGTTTTCTTTTCCATTTTTGGGATAAAGATAAACCCGTTGAGCTCAATCCTCAATGGATGGAGTTTTTGTTTGACCGTTTCTCTCCAGCTATTTCCTGGATTGAACTTTGGTCCTTGACAATCACAATTTTGGATATTTCTGAAGATATTAAGCCTGGACTAAGTGTGCACTTATTTTGCACCCTGTCTCTCCAAGAAGAGTTTACTTGAAGATCTCTGTGGAAGACATAAATTTATTTCTCCAATGACTACTACATTTTCAAGGGATTTACACCCGGACAACAAGTAGCTGCTCTTTATTTGAGCAGTTCGCTTATCAAAGATTTCTACGACAACTGGCAGTCTCCTCAGGACAGTTTGTCTATCCCCAGCAAAGTTATCAAGGTTATCAATTCATTTTCCATCAAATGTTATCTCCTCGGAAACCCGTCCGGGAAACTTATTGAAGACTTCACAGACATTCTCTTTATCTGAGAACTCTAGTTACAAGAATTCTAGTTGCTTCACTGAAATTTCAACTACAGTCGTATCGCTCTACAATGGCTATCTCCAGTGAATCCATTATTCAAGTTACTCCCACCAGATGATATCTCTTTGAAGAGGATGGGAAATTCAAGACTTTGTTTGAGGCAGACAACCTCACAACACTTATTTTCGAGACTTGCCCATGGCATACAATCTTGGGGCATGGGAAAGTATTTACTCTTCCTAAGTGAAACATTTCAAGAAGCTGGATCATCACCTTGATCGTTGAAGCTTATTTCAGTCTATTATCTCTGCTTAGGCTATCGTGTGATAGTAGGTAATATATCTGTATTTTGGTCAGATGCCTCGCTTAGGCTACCGTGGTGGTAGTAGGTCATCTCCCTTTCTTGTGTTTACCTGGCTTAGGCTATCATATGCTTGATAGTAGGTAACACACCCCTTCCTTGGTCAGATGCCTCGCTTAGGCTACCGTGGTGGTAGTAGGTCATCTTTCCTTCTTGTGCTTACCTGGCTTAGGCTATCATATGCTTGATAGTAGGTAACACACCTTTTGGTCGGACACCTTTGCTCAGGCTGCCACAAGTTGGTAGTAGGTGATCCTCCTTTTCCAGTCTATTACCTCTGCTTAGGCTATCGTGGGATAATAGGTAATAGGTTTGTATCCTTGGTCAGATGCCTCGCTTAGGCTACCTTGGTGGTAGTAGGTCATCTTTCCTTCTTGTGCTTACCTGGCTTAGGCTATCATATGCTCGATAGTAGGTAACACACCTTTTTTTGGTAGGACGCCTTTGCTCAGGCTGCCACAAGTTGGCAGTAGGTGATCCTTCTTCTTCAGTTTATTACCTCTGCTTAGGCTATCGTGTGTGATAGTAGGTAATATACATCCTTTTATTTCAACTGGATACCTTTGCTTAGGCTACCGGCTGTTGGTAATAAGTTATCCTTCATTTCAAGTTTCTTGCCTTATGCTCAAGCTACCTTGTGATTGTCAGTTGATAGTTTTTTCCCCCCAGTGGAGTCTATTTCCCCGCGGAGTCTCGCTTTGCTAGTCGTCCTCGTCGGGTCTTTCTTTCTCAGCGTTTCAACCGCAGTTATCCCCCTGTGACATTATCTCTCACAAGATCTCTGTCTTGCATATCATATCTTTGTCATACCATATCATGTGCATTTGGCGGCATCTTAGGGCCAAACATTTTGTGCATGTTTGTATTTAAGTCTCTCCTATCTCGTCGAGACAAAGATTTCAATCTCCATATCTCCGGATAGAAGAAACTTAAATAGGGGCATCTGTTGCACCCTAATTTTTGACCCTAAGATCCCCACCTTGTTTCTTTGCATGACATCTTTAGGTCATACATCTATGTGTGCGTGTTATTGCGACCAACCAGTTCACGCAAGTGCAATGCTTTCGAGTGTGAATTTACAGGAAAACATTTCAGGGCATGATCAAAAGATTCTGGTTCAAAGAATCTTGAGGTTTTTCTACCGGTCTTTCTCCTCAAATTTTCAAGAGTTTCAGTGTATACTCCCAGGAGAGAATCAAGGTTGAGTATGTTCGTGTGGAAACTGGCTAGGGTTTTCATAGCAGTTTGTATGGCAAGATTTATCTTTATTTTCAAAGATTCCTCAAGACTCGGTTCTTGTGCTAAGATCATCATCACCTAAAGGATTGTTTGGAATTTCATTAAGTCAAGGTGACTAAGTTACGGGTCAAGATTTCATCATAGGAAATGTGATTAATTTGTGATTTGTTTCAAATGGCATCGAATTATTAGGCAAGAGAGGGTGTTCATGTGATCGTCTTGAGATTCAAATAATAAAATGGATTGACCAAGTTCACCTGTTTCAAATCCAAGCATCCATCAATCATGAAGGATCATTTTCAAGATTAATCCAAGACAAATTTCCATGATCACTTTGCTTACCATCGAAGCTCATTCTAGGATGCGAGATTAATTTCCAAATTAATACTTCAAAATTCAAATTGTGAAGAACTACAAGGTGGATTTCCAAATTTTCAAATTCAAGTTTAAGACTTCAGTTTAGTACCATGGCATATTCAAATTCAAGCTTAAGTTACCATTTCAAGGCCAAACTCAATTTATCATGCCATTCAAATTACAAGTCCAAGCATATGGTCCAACATCTTTTCCACATTTTACAAATTGGATTCATAAAGACTTCATATGTTAGGCTCAAATTAATTCTAAAAAAGAAACTCAAAGTATTCGAAGATACAAGATTTCAAGGCACCGAAATTTAAAACATCATTACAAGCTATCGTGAAATCCAAAACTTTGAGGATTTACAATTTGAATTCCAAATTCAAGATTACAAGCTCAAAAGGCCAAAAAAATTCCAAGCTCAAATTCAGTCATAAGACTCAAATTAATGCTAGACTTAATACAAAGGTAGCAGATGCTCATTTTCATATAAGCCTGATAATAGCTTGCTCATTGTAAAACCTTTGAAGAATGACAACAGCAACACTCATGCACTCAACTTAGAAATAAAGCTTCATCAGGAAATAATGCATTTGTAGTAACAAGCAGGAGTCAAATACAAGCATTAACCAAAGATAAAACCACTGAGTGGATGTCACAGAATTATTATTGTGCTGCTACTAAAATGCTTCTTCAGTGAGAGGCTAAGGAACATATTATTGAAGACGTTGCAAATCTACAAAGGAAACCAATTTAATCCAAGCCGGTCGAGCCTGATTACCTGAAAAGTAACATGAATCTTAGGATTGTTTTGACAGATAGATTGCTGAAGGAGTGTTTTCTAAACTCAATACCAAGTCAAATCGTCGAAATTTCTACATTATGTATGGAGTTAGATCGTGAATGATTACACAAGACCAAGTGTTGGATTTTAACTACTCAAGCATAGCGTATCTACTGAAGAAAATCACAAATGTTCAAGGTTTGTTTATAAATCAAATTCAGGTCTAGACCGCATAATATACAGTACAGGTCATTTGAAAGGATCAACAACACCTATTAATCACAACACCCTCCGCCTGCTGTTTTGACGCAAAGATTCAACTCACATGTCTAAACGCTTCACTAATTTTCTTTGTTCACGGTTGGTGAGCCAAAGAGGAATCTTAAGACGTAGGACCTTCTTTGCACCAATTAGCTTGCATTTTTCTTTTGTCTCCATGTTATTATTATCAAACAATAGCAGCCCCTGTTCATGACGGTGTCATTACACGACGAAAACAGGATCAAAGGAAGCACAAGGAACATTAAGAATTTGTTATATGGAACTAATATAGAATTATAGTAGGAGGCGGATACCTGGTATTTAACACATTCATAACAGCTTTCCCGAATTCTTTCTTGGAGATTTCATGAGCCTCACGTTTATTCTTGCAAACCGTATGTACATGGTGGTAAGGAAGAACAAATCAACAAGCTTACGGAAGCTCTGGCACTGGATCAACATTGTTTTCTGTAGCCTCGTGTCTATTGGAGCAACGGTTGCAGTGTTACGACTTATCTTTGTAGACTCCAAAATCCGTCTTCGAGGATACACTGTCAAAATCCAACAAGCAGAACACAGGACCATTAAATTTTAGGAGCAAAATCGGTTTTACACCTGAGCAAGATGGAAAGTAGAATACTTTTAGTTTGCGATTCATGAAATCAGTTTAACCACTTTCTGAACTACAAGAAAAGGAGATTATGAGCTAAAAAGAACTTCTAGATAGGTGGTGCAAGCAACCTGAGAGTTTTCATATGTTGATGTTGAAGAATGGTCGACTTCGACGTGAAAGCTCTTGATAGTAATATCCCACATATTACACCGTCAAGACTGGCATCCGCAAATAACACCATGTTTTATCAGTACGAAATCGTTCCAAACGTAATTATGATTAGTGTTAAGACCAAACAGGCAAGGAGATTTGGGATTAAAATAAGGGATCAAACGTGGTTAAACATGCTGGAAGAAAAATCATCAACAGTACGAATGAAAATGATGCACACGTCCAAATCTTTCAATTTCCTATTTTGGCCTCAGATCTGTTTTTGAATCAGAAGTTATTCTTCATCATTTTTGGATTGATGGGCAATAACAAGGGATACCACCAACATCAATACCTTCCTAAAATAAACATGGCAACGGTCAAATCCTTTTCCAAATCACAAAGCATATCAACCAAGTTCAAAAACTTTCCGAAATTAAAACCAAATTAGATCATGGCAATTAAACAAAATCAATTAGCATTAAGGGATTTCAATCATCATTGGCCTATATATATGCGGTCACATTGCATCAAAAGGGACAAAAAAAAAATCGGAGAGAATAACCGTATGAAAGATCAGAGAGAAAAAGAAAAAAGCGCAGCCTCAACATCATCAAATCCATTTCCAAACCCACAGAAATCTAAGACAGAGATTCAAAGAAAGTTTTTTCTTTCATCATCATCTCAACGAATATCAGCAGCAGACAAATTCAACACAAAAGACCAACAAATCGCAACAAAAGGTAAAAGAGAGAAAGGAGATCTTCCCTGAACGAAGCCTTTGGAGCCGCCGCCACCGCCGGCCCTCATTTCCCTTTTTTCTTTTCTGCCGTTTATTCCCGTTTCGCATCTTGTATTTTGTAATCGACAATAACATAATGAATTGGGGTATCGGGTTTGATTGGGGATTAGGGTAGATTTAGGATCTCTGTTGTTTGATCGAGAGAAAAAAAAACAGCGAAAGGGAGCATGAGAGAAGAAAAGAGAGTTCGAAAGCAGAGAGATCGGTGAGCATGGTGAGAGCGGCGGCGTTTAGGGTTTCAAACCCTTTTCCGTTTGAGAGAAGAGAGGATGACGAGAGAGTTTCGTTCGCGTCTCGTTCTCTTTTTTTCTTTTGTTAAATTAAAATCTTTTTTTAACCATGTTTAAATATTTTATAACTAAATAATTTTTTTTTTTTAATAATTACAATTAGAAAATTTCTTAATAATTAAATTAACAGAACTTTTTTATGATAATGATTAAGTTAACTTTTTTTATAATAATAATTAAGTCAAACCTTTTATAATAATTAAAATTCTAATTAATCTTAAACTCTTTTTATAATAATTAATCTTTTAAGACCTTTTGAGGATAATTAATTTAAAACCATCTTATAATTTTGAAGTTCAACCTTTTTTTATAATACTTAATTCAAAACCTTTTATCGTTAACCTTAAAAATAAATCAAACTCTTTTCCAAATAAACCATTCATCGTTAGAATCCCCCTCACACTCGAGTGTGCATCTTTGGGGATGGGTAGAGCCTTGACTCCATGACAACGACCCTTTGACCCCATGTTTTTTCTATGTTTTTGTGTGCGGCATTCATGCATTCATTTAAAAAACATTAAAACATTCAAAAAAATTTCTCTTCTAGTCTCTCTGTTTTTCAAATTAAACTAAGACTGTGATTGCAAATATCAGAGAAAAGGATTGCGCTAATGGATTTTGGTAGAAGGAGAACTCATACGTACACCTTCAAGGTTCCAAAACTAGAGGATTTAAGAGGTTTGGCGAGGATGATTACAAACCAAGAGGCTTTCAGAGCCAAGTACGGAGGTTTGCTATCTCTGTTAAGGGTCCATGTGATTGAGGGAATCATGGACGCGCTCGTTCAATTCTATGATCCGGTTTATCACTGCTTTACATTCCCGGATTACCAGCTAGCACCAACGCTGGAGGAATATTCTCATCTGATTGATTTACACATCACTGATCGAGCTCCATTTTCTGGACTGGAAGAAATTCCAAAGGATCAGACCATTGCAAGAGCAATTCATTTGGACGAGTCTGAGGTCAGGACTCACATGACCACTAAGAGTGGCATACAAGGTTTGTCAGCCCAGTTCTTGACAAAGAAAGCCCTGTACTTCGCCAGTATCGGGAAAGTGACTGCTTTTGAAAGCATCTTTGGTTTACTCACCTACGGGTTATTCTTGTTGCCCAACATTAATAACTTCGTCGATATCAACTCCATTAAGGTTTTTCTCATTGGAAACTCTGTGCCGACTTTGCTCGCGGATGCGTATCATTCTGTACACTTAGGAAATTTGTACAGCGGAGGGGAGATCACATGCTGTGTACCTTTGCTTTACAAATGGTTTATCTCCCATTTGCCTAAGTCTGCTGCTTTTTGGGATCACAAGAGTGCCTTACGTTGGTCGCAGAAGATCATGTCTCTCACCAACTCTAACATTGACTGGTGTAATAGGATTTATGACGGAATCAGGATCATTGACCGTTGTGGAAACTTCCCCAACGTACCCCTTATAGGAACTAAGAGAGGAATCAATTACCATCCAGTTCTTGTTCGTCGTCAGTTTGGATACCCGATGAGACACGTCCCACGAAGTGTTCATCTGGAGGGTCTTTTCTTCAAGGAAGGAGAAAATGACAGAGCACTAAAGATGGAAATAGTGCACGCTTGGAAACATGTTCATAAGGAAGGACGGGAGTCTCTAGGAAAACCGGAATGTGTCTCGGTGGAGCCTTATCTCCACTGGGTACAAACTAGAGCTTTCAAGCTAAAGATGCCTTATCCTCGTTACAGAATTCTTCCGCCGAGGGAATCTGTCATGTACTTCATGACGGAAACTGAAAAGCTTCAGGTTACTCTCAACAAAGTTCAACAGGAGAGGAGGTCTTGGAAGAACAAGTACCGCACCCTCAACGTGGAGTGCATCAAAATACAGTAACTGCTGAAAGATAAGGATGCTCTGATCGAGATTTTGGAGCAACATGCTGTAGAAAATCAGGATGACCAAAGGAATTTGCTCGCTCCTTTCACTTGGCAAAGGAATGAAAACCCGACAACGGCTCCAGAGCCCTGGTCAAAGAAAAGGAAGATACCAGAATCAGCACTCGAGTTCTCTCGGGACCCCTTAGCTTAGGTTTCTGTTTCTGCACTTTGTAATCTACTGTATTTTCGTTTCCGCAATCCTTTGAATTTCAATAAAACGGGGTTTCCCCACTATTTGATATTTGCAATCTAATTGTCAAAGTTTATTTTGATTAAACCAAAAAACAATTAATATAATCATTGCATTCATCATTCTCACATCGCGTATTCTTCTTACCTATGAATCTCACGTTTGTGTCTCGGTTCTAGAGTCAAACTGTCTCATTCGTACAATACTCGGGCCAATCGTCAGAAAAAGATGGATGATCTTGAGGAAGAAAACAGAGAGTTGAAAGAAGAGATCGACGCTCTGAGAGAGGATATGAGAAAGCTTCGTAACGACATGCAAGCCATGGCAGAAGCTCAGCTACAAAGGACTGTGATCTCGGAGATCACCTCAGCGCCCATAGTGGAGAAGTTTGATCCTAGGTATCAGATGCCGAAAGATCATCCCTGGGGCATGCCTGTTAACTATATTCCGGAAGGATATGTTCCGCCGATCACTAAAGATCAGGGAATCATAACAGAAGCCGTTGGGCCTGAAGGTTACAAACTTCGGGAAAGCGAAGATGCCAGGGGCATACTGAAGACTCCTGAAGGTTACAAACTTCGGGAAACGCCAAGATTCACTGCCGTAGTCACGGTACCACCCCCTGTGGTGCACACTATCCCGGAAGGACAGATTCCACAGATACCTTCTGGTAAAAAGGAAACTATGTTTGACCGAATGGATGAATTCCAGGAACAGTTCTTGGAAATGCAGAAGGAACTGCAAGCCATTCGCGGTCAGGATTTATTTGGAAAGGACGCCGCAGACCTTTGTCTGGTCCCCAATGTGAAAGTCCCGCACAAGTTCCAGGTGCCCGACTTTGAAAAATACAAAGGTAACTCTTGCCCTCAAAGTCACTTGGTGATGTACGCTCGGCGAATGTCAGCTCAGACAGAGAATCAGGATCTACTGATTCACTACTTTCAGGATGGTTTAACCGGTGTCGCACTCAAATGGTACATGGGTTTAAACCGTGCTACGATTAGCACATTCAGAGATCTTGGTACTGCCTTCGTCCAACAATACAAATACAATTTGGACATGGCACCGGACAGAGATCAACTCAGATCAATGTCACAAAAGGACAAGGAAACCTTTAAGGAGTACGCTCAGAGATGGCGTGAAATTGCTGCTCAAATTTGTCCACCTCTTGAGGAAAAAGAGATGACAAAGATCTTCTTAAAGACCTTAAACTCATTTTATTACGACAGAATGGTTGCCAGTGCGCCCAGTGACTTCACCGAGATGGTGGGCATGGGAGTTCGTCTTGAGGAAGCCGTCCGAGAAGGACGTTTGGCAAAAGACGCTGGATCATCGAGTAGTACAAAACGATACGGTAGTGCTCTCCCTAAGAAAAAAGAGCAAGATATTGGGAATATCTCTCTCGGAAAGCAAAGTCGACGTTATCAACCAGTAGCAGCTGTAACTCCTGCTATCAGCCCTGCGCCTATTCCTACGTATCAACCTCAGGTTGCGCAGAGCCAACCTAATCAGCAAAGGACACAACAACCTCTTCAGCAGGCTTGTCCTCCATATAACAACAACCGTACAACACGACCATCAGGGTTTGATCCTATACCCATGTTATATGCAGAACTATTTCCGTTACTACTGGCTAAGGGGCACATCCAGACTAAGTCTCCTCTTACAGTACCGGAAAATCCACCTTTTTGGTTTAAGGTGGATCAAACATGCCCTTATCATCAAGGAGGATCAGGGTATAACATAGAGAACTGACTCAATTTCAAATCCGACGTGAAAAAGCTTGTTAGGAGCGGGCTCTTATCTTTCAAAGATACGAATCCCAATGTTCTCACAAACCCGCTGCCTCAACATGAGAAAGCTATAGTCAACCTGATTGAGAAAGAATTTAACAACGTCTATCAAATTCACGATGTACTCTTATTGAGGACCAATTTGGTCAAGATGCATTGTAGACAGAGTGAATATGGCCATGTGCCACCTCATAATTATCATCAATGTGATGTCTGCTCTAAAAACAATCAAGGATGTTTTGTAGTGCAAGCAGCTCTACAGGAACAGATGGATCTTGGATGGATCCAAGAGCACCGAGTTCGTGGAGTTAACATGGTCTATACGAACTCCAACGTCATTCAGAACCACGATATCTGTGCAATGAATGTCAACTTGGTGGCAATGCACTCAAGGCAAAGCCAGTATCATAATCTACCACGACACGATTACAGTTCCTGTCTGACTTGCTCGGTAAACAAACAGTGACGCTCTTTCATACAAGAGGCCCTCCAGCGTCAGATGGATCTTAGATGGATCCAAGACTACCATGATAGGAACCCTTATCAGATCAACATGGTTCAGATCTTCGATATTCGCGTGATGAATACCAACCTGGTAGAGTTACATGCTGAGCAGGTCCGACTCGGATTCTTAATATCACACGACTATCAAAGCTGTAAAGCAGGTTGCGAAAACGATCGAGGTTGTACCCTTTTCCAGGAGGCACTTCAGCACTTGTTAATTCACTGGTGGATGCCAATCTATATGGATGAAGATACTCAACAGATTAGTATCAATAACAGGAATCCTACTCGACGTCAAAGTCAGGATGTCCGATCTATGGAAGCTAACCTAGTAAGGTTACATTGTATTCAAAGTGGGCATGGCCAGGTGCCACCACACAACTATGACCGTTGTAGTGTCTGTTCGGAAAGTAACCAAGGGTGTTACCTTGTGAGAGCAGCTCTTCAGGGTCAGGTGGATCGTGGAGAGATTCGCCCATATCCGGGTTCTGGACCCATCAACTGGACGCCGAACTACCTTGCCAATCAAGTCGAGGATGTTGTCACAATCTCTGGTCGTCGCCAGACCAGGGATGTTTTTGCCATCATCCCTCTACTTGACGAATCTAGAATTCCCAACCGGGAACGGATCGAGATTACTTATGATGGTCAGAAAAATCAGAAGGTTCCCATAGTCATCTATCTACCGGGACCGCTACTGTATGAATCAACTAAGGTTATCCCTTACAAATACGGTGCAACAATAGTCGAGAATGTAAAGGAAATTCCATTACCCTCCGTCGTGAATATTGCAGACATCAGTCGTGTAACACGGAGCGGTCGAATCTTCAACCGAGGAGTTGGAGAACCTAACAAGGAAAAGGAACTTCAGACAGAAGCTCCCGATCCATCAGTCGGTCAATCCAGTAATCCCGACCTTTCAAAAAATAATGATGAGATGCTGAAGCTCATCCGAAGGAGTGAATATAACATTGTTGATCAACTGTTACAGACTCTTTCAAAGATCTCGGTATTATCACTGTTACTCAGTTCAGAAGCCCACAGGGAGGCTCTACAGAAAGTCTTGGAGCAAGCCTTTGTGGAATAGGATATAACAATCAGACAGTTCGATAGCATTGTCTCTAACATCACTTCCTGCAATAATTTGGGATTTAGTGATGGGAAATTACCCGAAGAGGGTCGCCGTCATAACATGGGGCTCAATATCACAGTTAATTGCCCGGACGATGCTTTAGCCAGTGTACTGGTAGACACAGGTTCAGCCCTGAATGTTATGCCGAAGTCCACTTTGATGCAATTATCATTCAAAGGCCCTCCGATGAGAACCAGTGAGGTCGTCGTCAAAGCGTTCGACGGATCCAGAAAAACGGTTATCGACGAAGTTGACCTTCCCATAACTATTGGTCCTCACACTTTCCAAGTCACTTTCCAGGTCATGGACATCCGGGCAACATACAATTGTTTATTAGGAAGACCTTGGATACATCAGGCTAGAGCGGTCACTTCGACCCTCCACCAAAAGCTAAAGTTCGTTCAGAACGATCAACTTGTCACAGTCTGTGGAGAACAGGCCTTGCTCGTGAGTAACTTATCGTCATCTACTTGTGTAGAACCCGAGGAGGTTATTGGGACGCAGTTCCAAGCGCTGTCGGTGGGAAAGGACAATCAATCCCAAGGAGGAACCTCAATTTCCTCATACAAAGATGCTATCAAAGCGGTCGAGAGTACCGATACAACCGGATGGGGACAACTTGTCATTCCTATTGACAATAAAACAAAGAAGGGTCTTGGTTTTTCTGTAACCTGTACCCAGACAGCTGCCAGCGATGGAAGTCTTCATCCCGTTCAGAACTTCTTCCACAGTGGAGGTTTCCTTCACCCAGTCCCTCAAGTAGTCCTTGCTATCAATGAGGTGGATCCCTCTGACACAGAGGAAGAGTGGAAGTCCTATCTTAACAAGGACGGTTATATGTCTCAGGACGAAACGCAAACTCCTTTTTGCTTTCCTATAGAGAGTCTGAGATTTATACCCAGGTCAGACATCAAAATGATATACGGGGATTGTGATCCGGAAGGATGCCGTGCTTCGCCAAATTCATTAGAGAAAGACACTCCGATGAAAGACAATTTTAACTACAATTACTATGGCCCGATGGATGGTCTGCCAATGTGGCAACTTTATCCAGGAGACTTGGGGCAAGAGAGTCAGCCGAACAATGAAACTCAGCTGACCATCATTGAACAGAATACCTGTGTCCTCACCATGTCATGGGATCAACACTCAGGTCATTCAGAAACTACTCAACACGACGATGAATTTGCAATGTTTGCAGAACTGGAATTCATCAACTATGCTTTTCCCGAGGTCAACGTCATCGAGAGGGATGACCCCTCAAGTTCCAAAGAAATATGGGACACCCTGGGACAACCAAGTGGAAAATTCGACTTTGTGGTCAAGTACACCGCTCCCGAAAGCTCTCGTATCAGGCTCGAAGATATCCAGCCAACTGGATGGGGAGATACAGCTGAGAGCACAAATACTCTGCAAAATGAAACAGAGGAATCCTCCTACGACAACTCTGCCTGGGAGACAGATTCTAATGATCCTGCTCCACCAGAAATCAGCGTCATTTCTGAAGACAAATCGAGGAAGGTGCTAGACTTTGTGATTCACCGAGGAGTTCGCCGCCAATGGGTTGTCGTCGAGGTCCCGAAGATCGTTCATCAGTCAAAGTAATTGTCATCTTTAACCTTTCACCCTGCCCAGGTGAAACAAATGTTTTGATAGGGCTCGCTTTCTGTAAATTTCCCTCTTCGCTTTGCCCAAAGCGACAGAGTTTTTTTTATAGGGCTATAGTTTCAAGAATCGGCTTGTTCATTAATAAAATAACGTCGTTCTATAATTTCCACATTAATTGTTGTTTTCTCTTTTCGTTTTTCAGAAAATGGTAATCCTAAAATACAATTCAATAACAAAAACAAGCAGTAATAAAAAAAATACACTGCACACACTTTTGCATTCTCTCTATCTCTTCTAAACACGAATCATCACGTCATGCAGATTGCTTGTTTTAAACCCAGTTGAAACATACGATCCGATGCCTTCTCCCAACTTTGGGTTCCCGATATTTGGGGCTGAAGAAGAAGTTGACAACGAAATTCCAGAAGAGATCTCCCGACTACTCAGACAAGAGGAAAGGTCCATTGAACCTCACAAAGAGCTATTGGAAACGATTAATGTGGGTTCAGAAAAAGAGAGAAAAGAAATCAGGATTAGGGCACTGCTCAGTCCAACTGCCAGAGAGAGTTTGATAAAGCTTCTCAAAGAATTCCTCGATGTATTCGCTTGGTCCTATCAGGACATGCCAGGGTTGGATACCAGCATCGTGGAACATCACTTACCGTTAAGATCAGAATGTCCGCCAGTAAAGCAAAGGTTGAGACGGACTCACCCGGACATGGCCATCAAAATCAAAGAGGAGGTACAGAAACAGATCGACGCAGGTTTCCTTGCTACATCTGAATATCCTCAATGGTTAGCCAACATCGTACCCGTTCCCAAAAAGGACGGAAAGGTCAGAATGTGTGTCGATTACAGGGATCTGAACAAGGCAAGTCCAAAGGACGACTTTCCTTTACCACACATTGACATGCTGGTGGACAGCACAACAAAGTTCAAAATTTTCTCCTTCATGGATGGATTCTCGGGCTATAACCAGATTAAAATGGTGCCAAAAGACATGGAGAAAACTGCGTTCATTACCTCATGGGGTACCTTTTGTTACAAGGTGATGCCGTTCGGCTTGAAGAACGCCGGGGCAACCTATCAAAGGGCCATGACTACTCTGTATCATGACATGATACACAAAGAGATAGAGGTATATGTCAATGACATGATTGCAAAATCTAAGACAGAAGAGGAGCATGTGACCCACTTGTCGAAACTATTTGAGCATTTGAGGAAGTACAAACTCCGCTTGAATCCTAACAAGTGCACCTTCGGTGTCCGTTCGAGGAAACTCTTAGGGTTCATCGTCAGCCAGAAAGGGATTGAGGTTGATCCTGACAAGGTCAAGGCCATTCGAGAAATGCCTTCTCCGAAAACTGAAAAACAAGTCAGAGGATTCTTGGGACATTTAAACTACATCTCCAGGTTCATATTCCTTATGACCGCCACGTGTGTGCCGATTTTCAAATTACTCAAAAAGAACCAGGATTGCGTTTGGTCAGAAGATTGCCAAACCGCCTTCGACAATATTAAGGAATGCCTGTTGAATCCGCCAATTTTATCACCTCCAGTGGAAGGAAGACCACTGATCATTTACCACACAGTCCTAGAGGACTCAATGGGATGTGTACTTGGCCAACAAGACGAAACCAAACAGAAAGAGTCTGCCATTTACTATCTAAGCAAGAAGTTCACCGACTGCGAGACTCGGTACACGATGCTTGAGAAAAATTGTTGCGCTTTGGCTTGGGCAGCCAAACGTCTACGCCAGTACATGATTCGTCACACTACTTGGTTGATCTCCGAAATGGATCCAATCAAGTACGTCTTCGAAAAACCTGCTCTCACGGGAAGGATTGCCCGTTGGCAGATGTTGCTATCAGAATATGACATAGAGTACCACGCTCAAAAAGCCGTTAAGGGAAGTATTTTAGCCGATCATTTGGCTCATCAACCAATTGACGATCAAGAATTAATCGGGTTCGACTTCCCAGACGAAGATGTCATGTATTTAAAAATGAAAGATTGCGATGAACCGCTATCCAGTGAAGGGCCAGAACCAGGTTCCCAGTGGGGACTAATCTTTGACGGAGCAGTTAATCATTAAGGAAACAGAATTGGGGCAATCATTGTTACCCCTCAGGGTACCCACATTCCTTTCACTGCCAGACTTACGTTCAAATGTACGAACAACGAGGCCGAATACGAAGTTTGTATTATGGGTCTCGAAGAAGCGATTGATTTAAGGATAAAAAACTTGGACGTATACGTCGATTCAGCCTTGGTTATCAATCAGATAAAAGGAGATTGGAACACATACCAATCAGGACTGATTCCTTACAAAGACTATGCAAGAAGGTTGTTACCCTTGTTCAACAGAGTCGAGTTTCATCACGTCCCTCGTAGAGAGAATCACATGGCTGATGCCTTAACCACTCTCTCTTCTATGATTAGTGTAGGTCAATGGACTGACCTACCTAAGATCGACATAATGCGCCTTGAACGGCCCGCCTACGTCTTCACGATCGAAGCCGTCATAGACAACAAACCTTGGTATCACGATATCAAATGCTTCCTTCAGAAACAAGAGTACCCATCTGGGGCACTCAGAAAAGACAGGAAAACCCTCAGAAGATTGGCTGGAAGCTTCTTCCTGAGCGGTGACACTCTCTATAAGAGGAATTTTGACTTGGTCTTGCTCCGATGCGTAGACAGACCAGAAGCAGACATGCTTATGAAAGAAATTCATGAAGGATCCTTTGGCACTCATGCCAACGGACACATAATGGCGAGAAAAATTCTGAGAGCAGGGTATTACTGGTTGACCATGGAATCCGACTGCTACAAGTACATGAGGAGGTGTCACACGTGTCAGATATACTCCGACAAAATGCATGTACCGCCAACGCATCTCAAGGTTCTTTCTTCCCTATGGCCTTTTTCCATATGGGGAATCGACATGATTGGCTTGATTGAGCCCAAAGCTTTCAACGGACATCGATTCATCCTGGTAGCCATTGATTACTTCACCAAGTGGGTCGAAGCAGCATCATACGCTAATGTAACCCGACAAGTGGTGGGCCGATTTATCAAAAACAATATCATCTGCCGTTATGGTGTTCCAAGCCAGATCATTACTGATAATGGATCTAACTTGAACAATAAGATGATGAAAGAGTTGTGCGCAGAGTTCAAGATCGAACACCATAACTCATCTCCCTACTGACCCAAGATGAACGGAGCGGTAGAAGCGGATAATAAGAACATCAAGAAGATTGTTCAAAAGATGGTTGTAACCTACAAAGATTGGCACGAGATGCTACCCTTTGCTCTTCACGGTTATCGTACATCTGTCCGTACTTCAACAGGGGCAACCCCTTTCTCTCTAGTGTATGGCATGGAAGCAGTGCTCCCCATCGAAGTAGAGATCCCATCAATCCGGGTATTGATGGAAGCTAAGCTTTCAGAAGCTGAATGGTGTCAAAGTCGACACGACGAACTCAATCTGATCGAAGAAAAGAGAATAACGACTCTATGCCATGGTCAGTTGTATCAGCAAAGGATGAAGAAGGCGTTCGACAAAAAGGTCTGACCTCGCATCTTCAGGAAAGGAGACCTCATGCTAAAAAAGATACAATCATTTCTCACTGATTCTCGGGGCAAGTGGACTCTGAATTATGACGGCCCATATGTGGTCAAGAAAGCTTTCTCAAGCGGTGCCCTGAGACTTGCAACCATGGACGGAGAGGAATTTGCCTACCCCACAAACGTTGACGTAGTCAAGAAATACTTCGCCTAAAAAAAACGTCTCGGTGGATTGAAAACTCGAAAGGGCGGTCCAGGCAAAAATTAGAGACATGAAAAAAAATCATCCCGGTGGATTGGAAATCTCAAAGTACAATCCAGGCAAAAATTAGGGATAATGGCAAGTAACTATGTTCAACAGAGGCAAGTCCCTCAGCAGCAGTTACACCATCCATCGGAGGAAAACTCCAGTCAAGGTCATCTTCGACAAGAAGCTCAGGATGTCCCGAATTCAAAGTTGGTAGAAGGATAGTGGTCGTTATGTTTCAACGTAGCCCTTTTCCCTGTAAATTACCATTTTCAAACTTTGTATATACTCTTTGGAATCACGCGTTTGGCGGATCTCCATCTTATTAATAAAATTTGAGCCCTTGTGCTTTTGTTTGTAATTCTTATTTGTTTTAGCTTTACAGAACGGCGTTTTAACATGATTAGCGATTCTTGAAATGAAACAAAAATGAATTTACTTGTTAAAACTTTTTCTGCTTTTAAATTAAAGATGGCAATTGCTTTTGACTGTTGAACATCGAAAGAACGTCGATTGCGTCTCCAAAGGCGTTTGAATTTCAAAGTGCAGAATCAAAGTACTCCTTCTAGGCCAGTACGCCTGAACGAAGGATCAACTGTATAAGATGCGGCTTTCCCATCTGATACCCTCGGCCGAGTTCTTATCTTCTAAGCCCGATCAACGGTGTTCCCCGCAGGGACTATCTCTCCTAAGCAAGGTAGAATTGCTACTTTTTTTACCAACGGTATTTCTTCGCCCCGCGATGGCCGAGTATCCAGTCATGTTCACCCGTCAGTCTGTATGTCGCGTCAGCATAAACATACACACATCATGCATTATTGATTTACATTCATATTCATATTGCATCACTATCACTCTCGTCGGTCTTATCCCCTAGTGATAACAGTCCTCTCAATCGAGTTGTCAGTTCTTTCCTCGTCAGGAAATGTTGCGTCTGCACTACCTCTCTCCTCCAGTGTATCTCTGGATTAGAGTCGGCACTCGACCACTTTGATAACTTGAACCTCTGAAAAGCCAGAGAAGCTTTCTACAAATGTCACTCTTCGCCATTGAAGATGCTATCCTTGCTTTCCCGGATTAAAGAAAAATCCCCAGAGAAAGCCTCCTAAGCAGAGATTTGGCAGTACAGCTGTCTTTCTCCGAAAGAACCACTGATGAAAAGGTCATCGGCACCTCAAAATTGGAGCCCATCATATGGCATTTCTCCGGGAAGATCCCGAGAAAAGTATGATGTAAGACCCCAAGCGGAAGCAGTCTCTCAAGAGACTCATTTTCCCCAGATAGAGTCGACAAATGGCATCTCCAATAGAGAAGTTTGTGCAACTCTACAACTCAGACGATTGGGCTCCCCAGCAAGTCTGACGTCACTTTTTCCACTCAAATGGCATCTCCCCAGGAAAATTCGGCGAGAAGTTTGAAGAAAACCGCTACAAATAGCGTCCCTTGTCAATAAAGTTTATTGACGGAAGAAACTGAGATCAGTTCCTCGGTAAGAAACCAGGACCGAGGGGAAGTTTACTTCAGAAACTGAGACCAGTTCCTTGGTAGGAAACCAGGATCGAGGGGAAGTTGACAAAAGAAACTAAGACCAGTTCCTTGGTAGGAAACCAGGATCGAGGGGAGGTTTATTTCAAAAGAAAACTGAGACCAGCTCCTTGGCTGAAGACCAGGATCGAGGGGAAGTTTACCTTTTCTAAGCATCATCGCTTAGCTAAAGAAGATGAATGCGTAAGCTACCATTCATAACCACCATCAAAATTTCGGGTATTCCGATATTTAATCCTCTTGCACCCCGAATGACCGAATACCTTCGTCATTCACACCTTCGGGTCCAAGAAGATTAAATAGGGGCATCTGTCATACCCCAAATTTTGACCACTAAGATTTCCCATCATTGTGCAAATCATCATCACAATATGGATGAACCATCATGCCTCATCAAATGCCTCAAGGGTTGTTGAGCATTCACTACAATCAAAATTAGGGTTTTAAGCCCTCTCTGAGTGCTTAGACAAAGGATCAATCAAGTAATGACATGATCTTCAACTTGTATAACCTCTCAAATGTCCACAAGGGATCAAGAGGACTCCCACTTTAAGGATTAAACACAAGGTTGCTCCCTTCCAGGTGGATCAAGCCTCAAGATCGCCAGTGTCACCAAATTAGGGTTTGGTCGACCAGGGCCTCCAGATGAAATTTTTCATCTGGGCACAAGCCAATGCTTCAAAACATAACCTAATATACTCCATGGAACCTCATGGACCCAAGCATCAAGTCAATTTGATCTCAGGGGATGCATACATAAAAAATCAGGAATTAGGGTTTCTTGACCTAATTCACCCCTAAGTTGACTTTTGGGATAAATCATGAACCAAGACCTAAAGACATGATTTTGGGGGCTTTAATATACTATATTGATCCATTTGCAACAATGGATTAATCTAAGAAGCTTGAGCAACAAGTCTCAATTTCATCTGCACCACAATTAGGGTTTCGCGAGGAAAGTCAACTGTAACTTTGACTTTTGACCAGGACATGCTCCCAAACCCTAAGACATGATTCAATATACCCTATGACACCCATGGAACATGTCCATCAAGTTTGATTTAGGTCAAGGACATGATTTCCTGAAGAATTGCACAGTTTGGAATTCATCTGATAAAAAGTCAACTGTGCACAAAAGTCAACTTTGACTTTTTGAGATTTTTTTACCAAAATGGATTTTTAACCCTAAAATGATGTTAATGTATGATTTGAATCATCATTCATCAATAAAAATCAAAGAAAGTGGGATAACTTGTAAAAGGGGTAACCATAAAAACTTAGAAAAATTTCTAAGTTATGGAAAAAGTGACACTAATGTGCCAATTTTGGAGGACCATAACTACTAAACCACAATGCCATTGTTACCCATTCAAAGCTTGATTTGTAGATCACATTGCCCACTACAAAAGCTTCATACTGACTGTCGCTCCCAGGATTTTCATCCAGGTACAAACGCGAGAGTGGCGCGGAAAACAGAGTCGCCAGCCGTGTAAATTTATCCCAAGAGAGGGAAAGGAATGGTCATCGCAACCATAGCCTGGGTTCGGGAGTCGGTTACGCGAGGGGAAGGTATTAGCACCTCCACGCGTCCATCGTACTTGATGGGATCCACGCTTGTTGTCTATTCTAAGGGTGAGTTATCCTGAAATCTATGGCTGCACTAGAACGGGGAAGGGGAAGACAAAGACAGACTCGGTAGGACGTCGACGTCCTAGGCCTACGTACCCCCTTTGTGTAATGGGGAATTCAAAGTCAACGTAGTTCGGACCAAGTTCTTTTTGTGTTTTTTATGAGCGACGTTAAGCTCGCGTCCGGCAGTTAGGGTCGATGCCTGTTTGCGACTCAGACGGAAGGTAACGTGCCCTTTTTGAAAATAGCCTTTAGTTTGACGATCCCGGAGGATAAAAAGGTTTAAAGTTTGTTTGTATTTTTTAGGACAGAAGTGACTTGAGTTAGTTCATAACTCAACTTGAACCAAAGTCTGTGACACGGGAACGAATGCGTCGCATGGTCGTCCCCAATGGGACGTATGCTCAACACTCTAGAAGAGAGAAGGGGGTCCCCTCAATCTTCATTTCCTATGTTTAAGGCTTGTGTGCAAGGTAAGTTGACCTTATTAAGTATCTTAGAGATGTCATGAGGTGAGAAGAGGGACTCAAAAGAAAAGAAAAACACTAAGGGGGAAATCTATCCTAACGTTATCATGCAAAGATGGCCCTAAGGGGAAGTTTGGAGGGAGACTATCCTATGGAATTTAGTCCTAATGTTATCATGCAAAGGTGGCCCTAAAGGGAGGTTTGACAACAACCTAAGCCTAAAGAAAAGAAAAGATGAGAGGAAGAAAGAGTGAGAGTGGACATGGATAACTATCCACGCCCTCAAATAACTTACCTCAGCCCCTGCATAAAAGGTTAGTACAAACAGATATAAGTGACAATAAGACAAATGAAACCCAAACAAATCACAAACCAAAGAGAAATTGTTATAAACCAAATGAAACTCAACCAAGACAGAATTTGGATGACCTAAACATAAATTATGAAGTCAAAGAAGCAAACCCAAATGATGGCACAAGTGCCTTCTCGAACAAGTACTCAGACATGATCAAGGATGTGCATAAAGGAAGACCTCAAACAAAGAGCAATCAAACAATTGGCAAACCAACTTCAGAAATTACCAAATTAATTCTCAAAACATCTCAACCAGTGGCAAACAACATGTCAAAAGTCCATGCCAAAATTCCCAAGATAGGTCACTCAAACAATTATGCAGAGTCAAATGAGAATTATGAACTAACATGCAGAAGAAAGGGACTAAATTACAACATGAAAAAGTTTTAAAAATAAGAAAAAAAATGTTTTAATGAACTTCAAGATGTTGAGGAAATAATGAAAAAAGAATGGACTTAAAATGTGTTATGGGTGATGAGAAATAAATTCTACAATGCAAAGTGTGCAAAATGAAACAAATTCAAAAAGAAATTATTCAAATAATTAATTCAGATGCTAAAAATAAAATAAAATAATAAAATAAAATTTTTTAAAATTTTATAAAATGCTAAACATGATTCATGAATTTTTTTGGGATTTTTGGATGCACTTAACTATTTTAAAAAAATTAAAATGAAATGCAATAATTAAATAAAAAGGAAATAATTGAAATAAGCACGGGGGTATAAATAGCAACAAAAACACGTTGGAACAAAGACATGGGCTTAACAGGGGGGGTGCAAGAAGCAAGGCCCATAAAAAAGAGTCCAAAGCGCAGTCAACATGGCTTACATGGAATTCAGTCAACATGCTCAACTCACACACACCACAGGATTAATCTCACGCTCATCAATAAGTCAACATAGCAATCAAGTAAACATGATTAATGGTTCAGATTCACATGCACACCATAAACAACAACACACGCACACACATAATCACTCAGCATTTGAAAGAAGGCACGTGAGAGGCACACAGAATTTTAATGCGTTGGCATCAATTAGACCACATGATTAATCAGACGCACGTAAATAAGTCAACAATTCAGAAATTAATCAAGATGAGCAGTTAGGATTGCACGCACATGATAGTTAACATAGGCTAGCAAACACACGAACCATTAAATTAAAATCAGAAATGAAATAATGTGGCAAGATGTGGAACGTTAGATCAAGCAAATGGACGGTGGTGATTGCGTCTCTTTCGTCTAAACCCTTGGCCAGCCGAAAACCTTACCAGTCGCCGGCGCTAGGGTTCCGGTCACCCTCTCCGGTGAGCTGCAACCAAAACTTCTCCAGAAATTGCAAAAGGATACACTATCTTGACCAGAATTTCACTAGGATCAATAATATCACATTAAAAATTGCAAATAATCAACATACAAAGAGAAACGAATGAAACAAGTTAGGGCTCAAAACTTTAAAACACGCAATATGCACACAATACACGTCCAATCTCAAAATAAAACATACCAGACTCATCAGTGAGTGTCATAGATTATTATACGCATCAAAAAGTTGAGTTTTGAGAGCATGCAAATTATCACTAACCTGAGATCACGCAACCTTTACCCTTGCTGTTAGCTTCAAACGACGGTTGCTTCGTGCTCTATGGATCCCTAGGAAGAAGGTTGTGAAAGAAGTTTTGAAAAACCCTAGTGGATGATGAGATTCGATGAAGAGAAGTTTTAGGGTTCACACTTGAAATCTCACAAAAAATAACGTGTGTCCTCTCTAACCAGTGCATGAGTAAGCTTAAATACCTAGGGTTAATCCACTGATAATCACTTGGGCCTTGTTAATTCCTCACTTAATGAGTTTTGGGTGATTTTGGAAATTTGCATAATGTGAAATACACCCTCCTCCATGCATGTACACCCAAACCTTTGATGATGGATCACTTATTTAACAATTGCTAATCACACCTGAATTGGATTTGGGCCTTGAGATGTCTGGGTTCATGAGTTTTCAATGATCTTGCAATTTTGCATAATGTGAAATAAGTGATGTACAAGTCATGAAATCTCTTGGTTCAAAGGCCAAAAATGATACTTAAGGAATTTAATTTGATGTTAGAATGTGCCTTGAAGCAATGGAACCAATTATAGGTCCATATGTCCCAAAATGCAAAAGTTGTGAAAATGGAACCATAAGGAAACCCTAAAAACCACTTTGCCTTCTTTTGATCATAACTTGAGTTTCACAAGTGATATGGAGACCATCTAGTACTTGTTGGAAAGGGGAGAAAAAGATCTTCAACTTTCATGTTTGAGGAAAATTCATTTGAAGCTCCTTTGATGATGAAAGGTCAAGTTGAAAGTAGTGTAAGAACTTGCCCAAAATGGAAACTTTCATATTATAGGTCATTTCCATATTTAGTAACTTTTGTACCAACCCTTGGTTCTTGATAAATGGTATGAGACTTGACTCTTGAAGACCATATGAGGATGTGAGACCTTGAAAACCTTGAAGAGAACCTCAAAATTTCACAGTTGACTTCCCCTCTCACTGTTGACTTTTCCCCAATTCTCCTGATTTGCAATCCATTGGCCAATTGAACCTCTCATGAACCAAACTGATAGACCATCTTCCATTCCTAGATACTTAGGGACCCAAGGAATACCATGGAATCAAGTCTTGCCCAAAAAGTCAGAAATAAACTGACTTCAGAGCAAAACCCTAATTTTGGTACCCTCAGTCTAGGAGGAAATAACACAGTCTCCAAATCCAAATTCCTCTGAATATGATGTGTATCCTCTCCAACAAAGATAAGATATGCCATTTGGTGATGATAAAAACCCAAGAAGCTTTCCCATTGGAGCAATAAACCCAAGAATCTCAAAACCCTAATTTCTTCACTGATTAGGAGGGAGTGGTTCACTTGAGATCTCTTGCCAGTTGTGAACTCCTGATGATGTGATGGACTGAATAGGATCTCTTGAGCCCCAAGGCCCCTTAGTGACTCAAATAATGGTGGCATCAATAACCCTTCTCTCCTCTTGATCTCTTGGACAATACAAGGGCTCTTACTTGACCCTTTGAAGGACATAATATGCACACATGATAATGCAAAAATGAAATGAAACATAAGTCAGTTAGTACTTAAAGTAAGGAGAGCAAATTTTGGGATGCTACACTGACCTATGTCCAAATTCCTCATGGATTTTGAGTTATGAAGTGATCAAAATCAATAAAAGTCACTTTGTTCCAACACTTGGTGAAAATTTCACTAAGTCAGAATCTGCCTTTACTTTTTTCCAAATGTAGGGGGATTTTTCACTTGGATTCAAAAGAGATCAAAACCAAACATGTTTAAACAGTTGTTGTATCATGTAAGGGCTTTCCAAAATGGCCAAGAACATTACCAAATTCAATTTGAGCTATGAGATATGACATTGGCAAGATGCCTTGCTGAAATCTGCCAAGGCAAGGCAGATTTTTGCACTTTTGGTCGATTTACCAAAATCAGCCAATTCCAAGCCTTGTCATCACTTTGGACACATCTGAGGATTGAATCTAAAGGGGACAATCACTGAGCCAAGCCTCCAAAGTCTTTGGAACAAGAAATAACATGTTGAACCTATAATTGCCAAAATAGGGACAAGACTTCAATTTTGGATTGGAGTATTCAATGGAAGCATCAAGGTGGCATGGACTGAGCCATTCTCAACTGAATTCAGTCAAGACTTATCCAAGACCAAGAGAACCAGCAGCCTGTGCCCTAACCTCTAGTCAATGGCTAGAGGAGACTTGGATTTTCATTTGCCAACATTGGCCAAACCTACTCAGCAGTTACCATTCACTATTCCTTGCAAAACAAACTTGTTCTACTATAAATAGAGCTCAATTGCGATCAGTTTGAGTACACCAAAGCCATCAAACATATGCTTTCCTCAAAATCTCTTCTTTCACTCCAATTTTACCTTCTAAGGCAAGTCACTATCGGGTTTTGAGTTTGAGAGCTTTTCCAATCAAACCAATCACACACACACCTCATATACATCACATATGAGATGATCAAACACTTAAACAACAACTGGAACACTGATTTCTCAGAATCACCAGTCAATTGCTCAAGGTTTTAACCAAGTTACAGTTGAGATGCCATGAAGTGATCCAGCCAACTTCAATCAAGTCCAAGCATTCAAACACACTCCATAGGGTGTAGGGAAGCTGTTCAGATCATCACAACTCATCTGTAATACCTCCAACACAAATCACGATCACCAGCTGCAAGTGGTAAGCATAAGCTCTTCTAACTATGATCCATGCAATTTTTTCTGCACAATAATTTGGCCATATGTTCATAATCATGCATGGAATGTTTCCCCTCAATTAATTGCATTGTTTGAATCGTGTATCAAAAATCCCAGCCTTCATGCAGAATCTAGGGTTCTTGAGGATTGTTCATGATTTCTTGTTTTATGTTTAATTTAAATGAAATTAATTGTCATAGGCATGATCGTGAGGTTGAAACGAGTTGATTGGTATGTGGATTGCATGATATGATTAAGTATTCAGTGATATTGGATAGAAAATGCAAATCTGAGAAACTCAGAACACGCGCGTGTTCTTGCCCTTGTTCTTGGCGCCATTTTCCAACATTTGAATATTTGAATTTTGTGATTTTTATTTAATTGATTCAAAAATTAATTTCTCTCTGAGTTTTAATGATTTTGAGTTGATTCTTTTTTTAATAATTCACAAAAATGTTGAAATATTTTATTATCCCAAAAAATCCAAAAAATATTATTTATTTCATATAATTGATATTTTTGCAAAGAATTAATATTTTAATTGTTATTGACATTTAAAATATTTTTCCCTCTTGATTTTGAAAAGATTAATGACTTCTAATTATTTTGTAGGTCAATACTTGATTTTTGAAGCATTAATCCAAGATCATAAATCATTTTGATTAGGGTTTTTAATTAATTCAACCCTCACAAACCATTTTCAAACACTTTTTGGGCCTCTATTAGGGTGTAATACCCAACCCACTTGTACAGAAACAATTTTGGGTCTCACTTATTGTATAAGTCCCTCTGTACATTTTTAAATTCGGCACGATCGTCGCCAATTTAAAAACAAACCATCTGGGCCTCTCCTTGAGCTATAAGCCCCATTCAAAACTTTTGGGCCTCTAATAGAGTGTAAGACCCAACCCCCTTTTAACCAAAACAATTTTGGGCCTCACTTATTGTATAAGTCTCTCTCTGTTAAAAGAAAACCTCGGAGCGATCGCCATTTTTAACGAAAAACCATCTGGGCCTACCCTCGAGTAGTAAGACCCATTTCTTTTCTTTAAACCTTTTGGGCCTCTATTAGAATGTAAGACCCATCCCTTTGTACAGAAAACTTTTGTGGGCCTCAGTCACTTGTATAAGTCCCTCTGTACAAATTTAACAGTACAATCACTGGTAAAACCCTGGGCCTCTCCTTGAGCTGTAAGCCCCAAATCTTTCTTTTTCAAAGCACTTTCTCCTTTGATTTTGAATATACTGTTGTTTTTAATCTGTCTTTGTTGAACAACTAACCAAACAGCATGGAAGCTCTACAACCGAGTAAGTGTTTATACGCTTTCATTTACTGCTTTCATATACATATAACTGTATTGTGGGGCTGTTTCGCTGTAAGTCTTCTTTCATAAACTCATATCAACTGTGTAATAATAGTATAGATATTTAGAGTTTCCCCGACAACTACGTCTAGAACTAGGTAAAGTCGTTTCGTTTATTCGTAGAAATAGACAGTTAGATCCCCAATAGAATCACCAGATACAGTCTTCTCTTCGGCTGTCCTCATTAGGAATTGTCAAGAAACTCTACTCCCAGAGATGAATGTATTCTCCGTGAATGGCATCTTTGAGTTTCTTCAAAATTCTCGAACTTTCCTGGCTTGATCTATTCCTCGTGAATAGACTGTCTTGAATTTCTCGGGGTTTGGGGACCCACGGGCTTCTTAAAAGTATCGGCCTCCTCTTGGGTATCGTACAAGGACCCACCGGCTTCCTAAAAGCAACCCCGTCTCCTCTTGGGCTTCGTACAAGGACCCGCCGGCTTCTTAGAAGTATTCACAGCCTCCACTTAGGCTTCGTATAATGATCTCTTCCTCCGAGAATGATAGCCTCCTCTTGGACTTCGTACAAGGACCCGTCGACTTCTTAAAAGCTTCCTGCCTCCTCTTGGGCTTCGTACAAATTGTCCCGACGACCTCCTAGAGGTATAGGAACAGAAATCAGTCATCTTAATAGAGCAGTCCTTTCCAAGAGTCTACTACTGTTTCTCAAAGCATAGTACAAAAGATGAAACTCTAGACTTGGACAGTCTAATTTCCTTGAGCCTCAAAGACATTCTCAAGTGACCCCTTCAAAAATAGGAAAGAAACCCGTAGACTCGGACAGTCTCAATACCCTTCGGACACTGGTTGATCCAATCAACCTTTTAGCATCAAAACTGTGCCTCGTTCACAGTACACAAACATCAACAACTTCTTCCCCGTCATATAATCGCTGTAAGCGGCAAGCCTCTGGATCATCTATATCCATGACACTGTCCCTCTTTTAGCATGAGAAATTCCTAAGGAAAGATAGCATTGCTCTACACTGAGTTAAAGTCTTCTCCTTCAGGTTAAAATCCCCTATAAAGGAAATTATGGCATTGCCGGATTCACACATCCCGGTTAAAGTAATTCTCCTTTATAAAACAGTTGTGACATACAACCCCCTCTTTAAAGATGACAAATTCTCTCTAAAGTGAACACCCTTTTAGCTTCACATCTTGGGCTTTGAACAAGATACAAATAGACCTTTCAGCTTCACATCTTGGGCTTTGAACAAGATACAAACCACCTTTCGCTTCATGTCTTGGGCTTTGAACAAGACACCAAAACAACCATTTCCTCCCATAGAATAGGAGGAACTACAAACGCTCTGATTTCCTGTTTCGGTAAACGGGAATACGTAGGCATAAGATTGAAAGAAAAGATCTTAGCGAGCACACTAAACAAAACCCCAAAATCCCATACTTTCATATATCCGTCCTAATATCTAAACCTCCCACCAATTGACCAAACACCACTTTTAAACAAAATACACCCAATAGAGACCCCGGATCTTTGTAGCATCTGTAACCTCACAGACCGCTGTTTAACCTCAGTTTGCAAGCAGGGTTAATTTGAGACATCTATTTCCCTTCCTTCATCAGCTTTAATAGGATAAAAAATGAATCGAGCTGTAGATACCAAAGAGCGGTAGTGCTTCGCAACCACATCCAAAAATTGCTCGCTACAATACGGGTCATCTAATTCACCATTTCCTTCTTCTTTTTAGGTAAATGGACGTACTGCCAGTGGCCGAGGGATCTTTAGATACATACGACGTGCCCGACTCACACATGGCGGAGACAACCAGCGCCGGGGAGGGATTGTCCGACGACTGGGCCTGCGAGGAGGCCGTAAACATGATGTCCCTGTTCGTCGACGGGGACGAGGACAACATATTTTGCACCATCGAGCACCGTCTAGTGGGCTCCGCAAAGACGTGGAACGTGTTCAGGCCGAGGCCACATCATCGAATATGCTCGACATACAGCGGGATGCCGTTTCCCGTATACGAGTTCATGTTCGACGAGGCGGGGTGGAGTTTGCCCTTCACGGATTTCCAACAGTCAGTGTTTGTCTGGCTGCGTTTGACCCCTTCTCAGCTCCACCCCAAATCTCTCGCTTTCATCAGGGCTTTCGAGCTCGTGTGCAAATACCTGAAGGTCGGGGCGACTGTGCCCTTATTTTTTCGAATTTTCCATCTACAACGGCAGGTCGTCGACGGTAAGCATGGTTGGGTGTCCTTTAAGCAGGTGAGCAGCCTGTTTCACACTTATATGGACTCTGTGCGAGATTTCAAGTACCGGTATTACCTTGTGAGGCCGGTCAAACTCGAGGCCATAAATTCAGTGTACCATCGGGTCGTCGAAGAAGTAGATGGGCGGCGAGAGGAGGCCCTTGTGCCCTGGTTCCCATTGTTCTGGACTGAAGAACACTTCAAGAGGGGAACGGACAACTATATTGTCAGCACTGGTAAACTCTGTGAAGGGGATCGCTTGGCTCACGAGGCCATAGTCAAGTTCGTCAGTGGGTTTAACAAAGCCAAGTTCGTGACGCCGAACGGGGACTTCCTTCTGGGCGACGATGGGGAGGTCTTAACGAAACGTCGATTGATCAACACTAGGGCTCTCCTCGAGACGTTTTCTGACGAGGAGGCTCTCGAGCTGTTAGGTGGGGTTGCCTCCCCGACCTGCTTTTCCCTTCTTCCTACTTTTCGAGTTACTAACCTCTTTGTTTTCTATGCAGGTAAGATGTCGACTGCTGAGGAGCGCTTCAAAAAGTTGAAGGCTAACCGCATCTCAAAGAAGGGAGGTAAAGGCCGCATCGAGCAGCTCCGATCGCAGGTCCCCGTTCCAACTCCGGCAACTGGGGGTTCCTCTGGTTCTCCCCAGGACAGCGACTCCCCTAGCACTCAGCCCTCCCCGAAGAGACAACGGCTTGCTGATCATGTGGACGTCAACCTCACCGAGAACGAAAGTCCCCCTGCCGTGAAATTTGTGTTCCCGCCTTGTCACTCGAGGCCGAACTTCTTCACGGGGAACAATTCCCTATGCGTTGGTGCCCCCGAAGCTCAGGCCATCTTGGGTGTCGACAGGGTTTCTCGGAGAAGGGCGCTGGTGGAGGACGTGTCCGCGGTGATGCGGGTCTGCACTGCTGCCTTGGTTTTGAACGATGAGGTGTACCCGGAAGACGAGCTGAACAGGTTACGAGAGAGTTTCAGGTCCATCTCAGCTGAAATAGAGAAGGTGGGCAAGGAGTCGGCTGACTGCAAAAGCCAGAACCAGGCCCAGATCGAGCTTCAAGGGAAGTTGGAGGAGAGGAAACGTCTCTCGGCGAGGAACGTCGAGCTGGAAGGGTCTGTTCGCCAGGCTGAGGAGGAGAGGGAACGTCTCTCGGCGAGGAATGCCGAGCTGGAAGAGGTTGTTCGTCCTGCTGAGGAGGAAACCGAGGAGGACAGGTTGTTGACCTCGGGGGCAGCGCTGATAGCGAAGCTCAAGGAAGCAGAGCAGGACAACCTCGTGGCGGCTGACATAGGTTTCCGGAATGCCGTGGAGCCGCTTCGGGTTCTCAACCCCGACCTTAAAACAGAAGGGACTGACCCCGACTATGAGGTGGTCGATGGTCAGATCATGGAGCCGATGCAAGAGGACGAGGTCGGCGGAGGGGCAGAAGAGCACGGGCAGCCAGAGGGACCGTCACCGATTAGGTCTTTCCTTTCTCGTTTTGTTTGGCCTGCGAGCCATTTTTATTTTTTATGCTTATGCCCGGCCTGCGCGCCAGGGGCTTTTTGATATTTGTCTGTAATACCTGTACAATGGGCTTCTGCCCGCTTAACGTATTTTTGTTTATCTGCTCGTGTTATGCTTGCACGTTTTCGCTTGTGTGTGATATTATTGTATTTTCTATACTTTGTTTATTTTTGAAGTAATAGAGATTTTGGGGCTTGCTCGACTTCGATAATCCTCGACTGCGTGGGGAGCTGGCCGAGTGGCCGGAAGTGTATTCCGACCTTCAACAATGTTAAGAGCTCGGTCGAGGTCTTAGCTTCGTGGCGTGAACTTCCCATCGCGAGCTGGGTGTTCTGCCTGCATGGTACGGAGACGATGGGGCTCGATCGAGGTGTCCTCGTCGGATCAATGGTCCTTGCGCACACACAACGCGGCCTTGATCATTGTATTGAAGAGGAGTGTCGCGCTTGTACCTTAGCGCGCCCCCGTAATCGCGACGTTGGGGTGTCGCGGGCAGTGTCTAACTGTAGTATTGCTTGAGTTTCTCAGCATTCCATGGTCGAGCAAGTTCCTCCCCGTGTAGATTTTCGAGGAAGTAGGCTCCCGTCCCCGTCTTTTCGCGGACGTGGTACGAGCCCTCACAGTTCGCGGCGAGTTTACCTTCTCGCGAATCTTTTTGGTTCCTTCGTAGGACGAGGGTGTCTACTTGAAAATCACGCTTAATAACTTTGCTGTTATGGCGTAAAGTAATTTTTTGTTTGAGTGAGGCTTCCTGTCGGGAGGCCCCCGTTCTTGTCTCTTCAACAAAGTCGAGTTCTTCCCTTAGGGCCTTGTTGTTTGCCTCCTCCTCGAGGGGAGCTTCTGTCCTCCTCGAGGGTTCCCTGACCTCTACGGGGATCACTGCTTCCGTTCTGTAGGTCAGGCGAAAGGGAGTCTCCCCGATTGTGGAATGTGGGGTTGTTCGGTAGGCCCAGAGGACGCTGTGGAGTTCTTCGACCCACCTTTGTTTGGCCTCGCCGAGCCGAGGTTTCAATCCTCGAAGGATCACCCTATTTGCTGCTTCAGCCTGCCCGTTTGTTTGTGGGTGCTCGACCGACGTGAAGTGCTGCTTCGTGCCTAGTTTGGCGATAAAGTCTTGGAAGTTCTTGTCGGTGAACTGTGTCCCGTTGTCGGTGAGGATTGCTTGGGGAACACGGAACCGAGCGAGGATGTTCCTCTTGTAGAAACAGAGTATGTTGAAGGCCGTGATCTTGGCTAAGGCTTCCGCCTCGATCCACTTCGTGAAATAGTCTACTCCGACGATAAGGTATTTATTCTGGTATGAACCCACGACGAAAGGTCCGAGGATGTCCATTCCCCACCACGCAAATGGCCACGGGGACGAGAGCGTTTTGAGCTCATCGGGGGGAGCGAGGTGCATGTCCCCGTGCCGTTAGCATCTATCGCACCTCTTAACGTGCTCCTTGGCGCCATGTTGCATAGTGAGCCAGTAATACCCTGTCCGAAGTGCTTTGCGAGCTAAAGATCGTCCACCAAGGTGTTGGGCGTTGATGCCCTCATGAATCTCTTTGAGGATACCGGGGACCTTGTTTTCTTCGATGCACCGAAGAAGGGGGATTGAAAATCCTCGGCGGTACAATTTATCCTCGACTATCGTGTACGAACACGCACGTCGTTTGACCATCCCCGCTTCCTTGGGATCTTCGGGGAGCTTGCCCGTCATTAGATATTCGTATACCAGTGTCATCTAATAATTGGTGTCCCCGATAGCGTTTATACCTGTCGTAGGAGCGGGCTTGTTGATGCTCGGATGAGAGAGTACTTCCTAGATGACTGACTTGTTTCCTCATTTCTTCTTCGTGCTAGGCAGTTTAGACAGGATGTCTGCCCGGGTGTTGTGCTCGCGCGGGATATGGGTCACCTCCGCGGAGACGAAATTCTTCATTTTTTCCTTTGCTAAGGTTAAGTATTCAATGAGGCAATCGTTCTTGGCCTGATACTCTCCCCGGACCTGGGAGGCCATGAGCTGGGAATCAGTAAATATCTTGACTTCCTTGGCCCCGAGGTCCTCGCCCAAACGTAGCCCGGCGAGGAAAGCCTCGTATTTTGCCTGGTTCAACGTTGGGAAGGATAACTCGAGTGATACTTCGATCAGGATGCCGTCCTCATTCTCGAGGATGATGCCTGCCCCGCTTCCTTTCGAGTTGGATGCCCCGTCAACATAGATTGTCCATCTTTGGGCTCCGTTGGTCGAAGGATCGGGGATGGTCATTTCAGCCACGAAGTCGGCCAGTATTTGAGCTTTCAAGGATTTCCTTCCTTCGTATTGGACGTCGAACTCGGCGAGTTCCAACGACCACCTGAGCATTCTTCCCGCCATGTCTGGTCGACCGAGGAGTTGCCTTATTGGCTGCTCGGTTCTTACCACGATCGTGTGTGCCAGGAAGTAATGGTGAAGTCTTCGAGCTGCGGTGATGAGGGCCAAGGCGACCTTTTCGATCTGTTGATACCTAATTTCGGGGCCCTGGAGGGCTTTACTGGTGAAGTAAATTGGTTTCTGCCCGTCAGGAGTTTCCCGGATAAGAACAGCGCTGACCGCCTCTTCCGTGATGACGAGATACAAGAAGAGCGTCTCTCTGTTCTCTGGCCGTGAGAGGACCGGGGGCTGCGACAGTACCTGTTTGAGATGGAGGAGCGCCTGCTCGCACTCCTCGCTCCATTCGAAGGTGGCCTTTTGGCGAAGAAGTTTGAAAAATAGGAGTGCGTATTAGGCTGATTTGGCGACGAAGTGGGAGAGGGCGGTTAGCATCCCGTTCAGTGACTGTATGGATTTCTTCGAGTCCGGGGTGGGTATCTCGGAGAAGGTTCTACACTTGTCGGGGTTCGCCTTGATTCCTCTCTCTGTGAGGTAAAAACTAAGGAATTTGCCTGCCCGAACGCCGAAGGTGCACTTGTCGGGGTTGAATGTCATACGACATCTCCTCGCTGTGTCGAACACCTTTTTGAGATGAGTCGCGTGGTCGAGTTCTGCCGTGGACTTGACGATCATGTCGTCCGTGTAGACCTCGAGCATATCGCCGATCTCTACCCGGAAGACTTTGTTCATCATCCGCTGGTAGGTCGCGCCGGCGTTCTTTAGGCCGAAGGGCATTATGTTGTAATAGTAATTGCCCGACTCGGTCATGAAGGCGGTATGCTGCTTGTCGGCCTTGTCCATGGGGATTTGGTTGTACCCCGATTAAGCTCCATGAAGGACAATAGCTTAAAACTTGCAGAATTGTCGACCAGCTGGTCGATGTTAGGCAAAGGGTAAGAATCTTTCGGGCATATGCCCGGTTAAGGTTGGTATAATCAACACACATCCTCCATTTTCCATTATTTTTCTTAACGAGTATAACGTTGGATAGCCAAGTTGTGTACTTGGCTTCCGAAATGAAATTTGCCTCTAGGAGGTCTTTTACAGCTTTTTCAGCAGCCTCCGCTTTCTCCGGAGACTGCCTACGCCTACGTTGAGCTATGGCCCTAACGGCTGGGTCTACAGTTATTTGATGACAAGCCACCTCGGGGTCGAGTCCGGGCATTTCTGAAGCACTCCAGGCGAACAGGTCAGAATTCTCGCGGAGGCAGGCCTCCAGCTGCTTCTTCGCCAGGTCGGGGAGTCCAGAACCAATCTTCTCGCTTCGGTCGGGGTCATCTCCGAGGGTCACCAGCTCGAAGTCTCTGTCTGGGACGGGGCGCGTTGGGTAGATAGGCTGCCCGTTGCCTTCAGCTGGAAGGTCATCCCCGGCGGCATCTTCTGGATCCTGCTCCCTGGGGAACCTGCTGTCGAGGTCGACCGCGTTGACTTGCGGGAGTGGCATCTGCTTTGCGCCCGAAGATATCTTTGCTTGGTTCTTGGGCTTGGAACCAATGATGTTCAAACCCTTGATGGCAGCGTCGAAGCATCTTCTGGGCGCCTCGATGTCCCCGTGCATGGTGACCACACGACCTCTGGCGGTGTAGTACTTCATCTTTAGGTGGACCGTTGAAGGCACCGCAGTAAGTTCGGCCAGGGTGGTCCTCCCCAAGATGCAGTTATAGAGGGAGGGACAGTCGACCACCAGGAAGCGGGTCTTAATCTGTCAGGCAGCATCGTCGATCCTGAAGGTGACCATCAGCTCGACGTAACCCCACTGCCTGGTGGTGGTGCCATTGAACCCTTGCAAATCCGAGCCCACGTATGGGGTTAAGTGTCTTTCGGTGAGCTGGAGGGTGCTGAAGAGGTGAGCGTACATTATGTCCACCGAGCTTCCCTGGTTGACCAGGATCCTGCGGACGTCGAAGTTGGCCATCTGCGTTCGAATTAGGAGGGGAATAGTTGCATTTGGCGCCCCTCCGAGCAACTCCTCGAGGTAGAAGGTGATTGGGTTTGATCTCCCTTGCACCTTGTCGAGGGTGGTGGTCTTCGCAGACGTAGCCAACTCCAGCTCGTCAAACTTCCTCTTTATTGATCCAACAGAGATCTTTTCGGGGCCCCCGCCCGATATAACCATCGTCTTGGGGAAGCTTTCCCACGTGCTGCGGGCAGCGATGGCGTCCTCGTCGAGGAAGCTCCTCTAAAGGTTGCGGATAGCCTCGTCGTCCTCGATTCCCTCGGGAATGAAAAAATCCTCGGGTCGAGTAATGCTGAGGGCGACCTGAAGTCGATTCTCCCCATCTGGATGGGTCGTATCCTCGACGCTCTAGGCATCCCGGTTATCTGCTCGCGGGGGGTCATTCTTCTGGGCGTACTTCTTCAGATGGCCCTCCTTGATCAAGATTTCGGTTGCATCCTTGAGGTGGATGCAATCTTCGGTGACATGTCCATGGCTGCGATGGAACCTGCAGTATTTGGACCTGTCAGTGTTTGGTTTGGGAAGACGGACGCTCCCCTTTTGAAACTCCTAGTTGGCGCATTCGGAGAATATTCGCGAGCAGGTCGCATTGAGTGGAGTGTAATCCGAGAACATACCAGCAGGACCACGGGAGTCCCGGGGTTGGTTGTCCCTCATCCTCTCTCCTCCACGCCGAGGTGGAGGAGAGCCTTCATCTCTGTGGCTGCGTGAGCCTTCTCGTCGTCGCAAGTCGAGGGCCAGCTGGGCGACCTGTGACTCCTCGAACTCGATGTAAGACTGAGCTCGAACGAGTAAATCTTCTAAGTCTATGGGCTTATGGATGCCCACGGTCTTGGCGAAGTCAGTTCCAGGGCGCAATCCCTTCGCGATCAGGAACTTCTTCATCTCATCGGTCGCGTAGACCTCGGCAGCTTCTCGGTTAAACCTCTCGATATAATTTCGGAGAGATTCGTTCTGTCCCTGGAAGATGGCCTCGAGGGACGCCACCGTCTTCGGATGTCGGCGTGAAGTGGTAAAATGTTTGGAAAACTGCTGCTTGAACTGCTTCCAGGAAGTGATGGACTCTGGAGCAAGCCATTTGTACCATGTCGTGGCCCCTTTCTTGAGAGTCGTAGGGAAGATCCTGCACTTAATGGCTCCTTGAACTTTCCTAAAGTCGACCATCGCTTCGAAGCTCTCAATATGGTCGTCAGGATCAACTGTACCATCATAGGTCCCTAGCTGTGGGGGCTTCTCCATGCCCGGAGGTATCGGGGTGTCCATAATTTCCTTGGACAGGGGAGTTCTTGGATTGTCTTCGTCGCTTCGGACCGGGGACCTGGATGGGGAGTGACGGTCTTGCCCAGATCCTAGTCCCCGAGGATGATTCTTGGACTGGCCCCTGGGTCTCTCGCCAGCGTCTCTCCTCCTTTTCTTGGTCGTCTCTTTCGGGGGAGGTGAGCGGTGGCGTTTTTGGGAAACTGCTGGTTGAGGGCATTCTAAACGTGGCCCGCGACCCTCGCGTCGCGGGGAGGGACTTCTGGAGTCCGCCTGGGCAGTCTTCTGGGGAGATTGATGGGGAGAGGGAGGACGACCGTGTCTTCATGGGGAAGAACGTCGGGGTTGACCTCTCTCCAGAGCTTCGATCCGGATGTTCTGTTGTGCGATCATCTGGTTGGTCTGGTTGACCAGGGCGAACAGGGCCACAGTACTGGGATCTGCGTCGGGCGGTGGCGGAATAGGCTGGTCCACGGCCTGCGGAATCACCTGTTCGGCGACATCATCAGCTATGTCCTCGGAGAATGGGGAGTTGATCTGCCCATCTCTGATGTCGACGTCCTCGACTTGGACGACAACGTTATCTTCACGATGGTCGCCGTTTTCGGAGGGTGCGGCGACAGCGTCCGGTGCTTTGGTTCTAGATATACTGGCCATGGTTGTTGAGAAGGAATGCTTTGGTTTATCGAAGTAGAAAAACGGGGAAGCAAAGAGTCCCCACAGTCGGCACCACTGATCGTACCTGGATCATACAGGAGAACGGTGGCCAGCAACGTCGTGAATCCTCAGCTCCGGTGATGGTGAGACGACCGGGGGGGTGTACCTGCAAGGTACTCCGACGCTCAAGTAAGGTACTGGTCAGAAGTAAAAGCAAGTACCAAAAAAGGTTAGTGTATGAGATTGTGTAACCTGACTCTCTCAAGTGAGAGGGTATTTATAGAGAGCCCCCAGCGCGGGGCCAACGGTTACTTGCATTGGGCTGGACTGCAAGGCACAATCCAAGCAACTGCCAGGGCTTACGGGGTGTAGTGAAGACCAGCACGTGGTCTTCGCCCTGGTGTAACGGTCCCTAAATCTCCGGAAGTAGGGCAGACCGATTCTTTCGGGAGTGGGAAGTTACAAGAGAACGTGTCCTCGCGGGGAGGAGCACGTAGGGTGTCAGGGAGAGGGGTGTCCGTAGGCCAGATGCTTCTGCCCGACGACCAAGAAGGCTGGGCCGTGCCCGACACGGGAGTGGTTTTGGCCTTGTTGGGCTTCCGATGGCATTGGGCTTGGACCTTCCCGACAGCAGGGCAGGCGCTGGCCCAGTCCGGAACACTTTCGTTCTATTTTTTCATAAAACTTCAACATAATTAATTGAAAATCATCAAAAACATATGAAAATACTTAATAAAATTACATTATGACAAATTGTCATCACAAACATAAACCGTTACTCATTCTAGAAGCAACCCCAAACATTGAGCTAACGAACATTATTTCCTCCATCCACTTCATCCAATTAGGTAAAAGGCCAAAAAACTTGTAGTAGTAGCTTTAGATAGTTTAACGTTGATGTGGAATTCCTGCACAAAACCTACTATGACTTCCTCTAAAAACTCCCAACACTTCATGAAGAAATCTAAGTTAAAGCCACCTGGTCCAGGGCTTTTCTCTGTCACTTTTCCATACCAACTCCTTAATTTTTTCAATTGAGAATAGAGCCTCTAAGTTATCCATTTCCTCCCCTGACACTGAATGTTACTCCATCCAGTTCAGGTCTTATGAAATTCGTCTCTTTGAATCTTTTATGAAAGTATTCTTGTACTTCCTTCTTGACTTCTTCTACCTGTTCAACCCTTCCCCTCTTAGTGTTCAGACTCAATATACTATTCCTCTAGGACCTACTCTCTTGATGTTGCATTGTCTACTAAACCTTGTATGTTGCCAAAATACAATTTTTTTTTTGCTAAATTTCCAGTCCCAACATTTGACTCAAATTAGGCCTTGTAGTCCAAAACATTGAGTGCCTTCACAACCCTGTCCACTTCCAACTCAACCTTCCCAAAAACCTTTATATTCCATCTTCTTAGTTCACCTTTGCATCCATTTTTCTTTTTAACACATAAGTTGCCATACCTTTAACCTTAGAAGATTTCCACGCCTTCCATATAAAAGGAATGAATTCCTTGTGTTCCATCCAATAGTTAAATAACTTGAAAGGCTCGGGTCCGCAATTGGAAAAATTGGCTTTAATCCAAATTGGACAATGATTTGGTAATTCTCTATTACATACACTTTGACCCTTAATCTCCCACTTATTCATCAACCCCTCGGGTAAGAGAAATATGTTTAATTTACTCATCACAGTTCCATCAAGGTTAAACCAGGTGAATATTTTACCACTAACTAGGATGCCCACTAGATAAAAATTATCTATAAAGCTGCAAAATTCTCCCATTTCCCCTTTTATTCACATGCGTGTTCCTCCTTTTTATTTCTTTTTCATTTGTGATTGATTTAAAGTCACCAGCAATGCACCACTCACCACCCAAAAAATTCTTTTACAACTTCCAAGACTATCCCAAAGCTCCATTTTCTTTTGAATAAAGAAAGAAGAATACACATTCACTATGAAGTAACTATTATCCTGCCACTTTACATTTATCCCTACAAAATCATGTCTTTTGAAGCTAAAGTTGAGGTCAAACAACCCTGGTCTCCACAGACTTAGGAAGCCTCGAGATGTTCCCTTAGCCCATTTTGTAGTCCACTAAGTATCTCTTTTACCCCATAAAGAAAACATACCTTCCTCAGTGATACTTTAGATTTTCGTTTCTTGGAGTAAGCAAACGTCTATAATTTCTTTTGAAATTAGTTGTTGAAGGTTTTACCATTTAAGAGGATTATTGCACCCACACTAAGTAGCGCTCTAATAAATTCAAAAAACTCCGGACTCCAAGCATGACATGGTACTCTGTAGCACCACAGCCACAGATGGATCCTGTTGGAACATTATGTCAATATTCTAATATAGGGAGATGAATTTGAAAAAGTTCCTTAAGTTAAGTCACATATTGTGTGTTAGTTGAAAAAACTCCTTAGTCCTACAGTGCTTAGGTGAGATATATTTCATTCATCACTTCATTATATAAGGAAATTATCTATTTCATTCCAAAACACACAAAAAAAACATATTTTGAGTTTTTCCTTCCTCACTCTCATAACTCTACGTCTTTTGAATTGTCGAATCGCCAACTTCTCCCCCCTTCTTTCTACTCGTTGAACTTTTCGAGTATTTTCTTGAATTCTCTTTAGAGAATTATGTTAATTTATCCTCGTTTGAGTTGAGAAATGATCAAGTATAATTTTTGGATTCTCTTTAGAGAATTGTTCGAATTTCTCTTTGTTTGAGAAATCATTTTAAGTGGTCAAAAGACCATTATTGAATTCCCTTTGGAGAATTATTGGAATTTCTCTTGGTTTGAGAGATTATTGCGACTGGTCATTATACCAGATACTACGAGTGATATTTATACAATATTCGAATGGTTATTGTACCATCAGAGAGTGTATTTCTAGACCGATTATCTACCATGCAAGTAGTAATTGTATAGTATAGAACTAGGTTGTTTTACTCTGGAGGCGTCACGCTAGTTCGACTGATTTGCATAAATTTGGGCAGTGCCGTGAAACGTCTTAAAGAGAGCGACCTAGTCCGTGACTCGACCCAGTAATTTCTTCTGTGGCTAATTTTCAAAAATGTGAAACAACAATTTTATCTAGAAGTTCGGTTGCATTAACTTTGCACCATGATATTTCTAATGGAGAAGATAAGAAAGAAATCTCCAAAAATGGTCCATCTGGATTTTTATGTTTTTTTTTTTACTTTTGGAACATTGTTGTATACTTGTATATTACTTTCACTTCTTATAACAAGTAGTGAGAAAATATCAAAATTAATTATGAAGAGTTTTTTTTTCTTACTTTGGTGCACTGTATCTACAATCTAATTTTTGTTCTAATTACTTTTTTGGTGACTCTTCAATCATATTTCACTTTTTTTTATCACATAACTGATTATAAAGAGTTATACTTTTTTTAGACATTATTAACGATTTGCGGAGATTTTTAACTTCCGAAAACAAAACCTTGTAATTTAAATTAGATTTTTAATACATATGCTGAGTCAGATTTATACCTTGAGCCTAAGTCATGTCAGCAGAACTTAATGCTTTTTTACAAAATTTGATGGAAAAGACCAAATCGACTAACAAAACTATGTTTAAGAAATTATAATGTAACGTTTTTTAGTTAAAGAACTGAAAGAAAATATTAAATTAAATTAATAGATTTTGTGATTAATTATAGTTAAAAATATCACTCTAAAATATCAGTTGAAGACTCGAGAAGTGAAGACTTTATTAGTACATCACATCTTAATTTTATTAGTATCTTTTAAAGGAGTCACGTTTTAAGTTTGAGAAAGGAGCCACGTGTTTAGTTCAAAAGTAGCTACAACAACTAAGTCAAATAAGTTAAATTTAAGATTTCAAAAAATAATCTGCCTTTAAATTTTAAGATAGAACACACTATTGTTTTAAATGGCACCTGCAATACTGAATATTTTTTTTATTTAGCAAAAGAATATTTAAGCTTAAAAGAGTATAATAGGTATTTAATCCAAATGCAACATGAGATACTTTTAATACAAGTAAAGTCACTTATAAGATAAAAATAAAGGTAAGATAAAAAATAAAGGTGTGTTTGAGAGTTGATTTTTGGAGAGTTTCGGAGATGAAGATTTTGGAAGATTGTGTGTGTCGCGACCGACAAAAATATTCGAGTCGCCATCATATTTTTTAAGGAAAATAAATGATAAACCTAAAATCCTAATTCCAAAGGCAGAGATTCCTAAGGTTCGGGAGTCGGTTAAGTGAGGGGAAGATGTTAGGCACCCCTCACCTCCATTGTACTCAATGGGATCCTCCTTAGATTTTAGGTATGTTTGTTTGTCGTCTGACATTTTACTTATTTACAAAAGAATCCTAAGTTTTTTTATTATTGTACTCGCTAGGGTTTACAACCATATGCCTACGTACCTTCAATCTTGAAGGATCAGAGTAACCGTAGTTCACCTCCCCTATTCCTATCCCCTAATCCTAATCCCAAAACCTAATCCACTATTTATACTCTTGGATAAAGAGTTATATCCCCAAATCTATTATTTATAGATCTAGATAAGGAGTTCTATCCCTTAATCTATTATTTATACTCCTAGATAAAAAGTTTTATCCCTTAATCTATTATTTATACTCCTAGATAAAGAGTTCTATCCCTTAAATCTCGATCCATTTATTTATACTCTCGAAGGAAGAGTTTTATCCCTTAAAATCCCTTATCCATTGTTTATACTCTCGGATGGAGAGTTCTATCCCTTAAAATCCCTTATCCCTTGGCCATTATTTATACTCTTGGAACCTAAGAGTTTTATCTCAAAATCCTAATCCCTTGACCTATATTTATACTCTTGGAACCTAAGAATTTTATCCCAAAATCCTAATCCATTTGCCTATATTTATACTCTTGGAACATAAGAGTTTTATCACTTATTCTAATTCCTTAAATATCCCTTTTAATTCCTTATAATAGTCTCTTAATGCTTGAATTATAATTACTATAATTTTATTATAAATTCCTTATCCCAAATTTATCCATTATAACAACCCAAAAATATAAGTTAACCCCTAATTTAATTAATTGTAAAAATAACCTATAATATCCAAAATAAATAAATTAATCCCACATTAAATAAATTATCCCTAATTAAATAAATTATCCCTAATTATCCCCAATATTTTATCCCTTATTTATCCCAAAACTTATCCCAAAAAAATATCAATTAATCAACCACAAAAAGTATCAAACTCTTAATTAACAAATAGTTTTCGTTAATTACTTAAATAATAGAAAGACAGTTAATCAAGAAATAGAAATTAAAGTCTTGAAATCCCTAGTTAAAATACCTAATTATATTTTATTAATTATAATTATCTTGATAATTACTTAGTTATTATTTTTTTTTATCTATGATTAGAATTAAGCTAATATTAGTCTTAAAATTTATTAAATACCATTCATAAAATTGATCTAAGTGAATGAACTTACATTAGTTTTAAAGAAAGACATAATAATATATTTTTTTATTTATTTAAAACAAAAGAAAACATGGATAAATAGAAAAAAGGATTAATGTTTCCGATCAACTTTGTTCATGATTATGTTGTTATAGCAATTGTTAATGATTGGTGAAAGTTTTATGATTTAGTTTAGTTAGAGTCGGATTCGAGGATTATTTATGTGCTAATAACACTCATGCGGAGTAGAAATTTCATCGAATTTTGTGTTTAAATAAGCTGGAATTCTGTTAAAAAAGGCTATGTTGTTTTTGCTTGAAAAAAGAAAGGATTAATTTATGTTATTAAAGAAAAGTAGATTTATCATATGAAAAGTGAATTACCTTTTTTTTTGAAAAGTTGTTTCATGCAATTTAGTTAGTAAGTTAAAAAATTAAAATTGATAAAACGAAAGAAAATTTGCTTTTTACGGGTTTTCTTAGTAAAGATTGATTTATTTGATTTACATTTATTTGTTTTTAGAAGTTTATTCCATCTTTAAAAAAAATTCTTATAACCCAAACAATCCTCACACAATAAATCAAAACATCAACAATAAAACAAGATTCAATAATCATACCGAAAATGAGATAAAGGACTAGAAGACCAACCTACAGATAGGAGAATTTCTCTGGTTTAAGTAAATTTATCCCCTTTGAACTTTTCGTTTCTTTCACGCCACCAATTCCACTCCTTGCCCTTTTGATTCGACCTTTTCCTTTTGTCTTAGAAAGAATGGACGCCTATAGGAGCTTTAGGGTTTAGTTGTTGATGTTCTTCACTGTGAAGAACGACAACTTTTGGGTAAGGATTTGTAGACTGTGGGTCTGAAAGAAAGTAGAGAAGGAAGGTCTATTTATAGGGAAAGATTAGGTTAAAAAATTGAATGTGATTGTCTATTTTTAGATCAATTTGATTTAACCTGATTTTCGCTTATTTCTTAAGGCCCAAGCCAATGAATCTGGATGGATTCATGGCTTGGTGAATTTAAATAAAAAATATTTTAAAATGAAAGAAATAAAAAATAGAAAAAGATTTGATTTGATTTTGACTTATTTGATTTTTTTGAGATTTTTTCATAAAAACATGATTTTAATGAAAAAATCAATTTTTTAAAATATTCATTAAATAAAATACGAAAATTAATACTTAAATAATTAAAAAAAACTATTTTTATGGTTTTTTCATGATTTAAAAGTTAAATACAAAAGGTTAGTAATAAAGGGAAAAAAACTACAAGTGTCAGAGGTAGGATTCGAACTCATACACTCTCCCTTACAATCCTCAGGCGTACTCCTCTACCAAATGGACTATTATGTTTATTTGAAATGAAATTACGTCTAAAAAGTAAAATAAAAATCTAATTTCTAATTTGCACCCCTATACTATATTTTTTATTTCTCTCTCCCTCTTTTTTTTATAAATGCATAGAAATAATAAAAAAATTTTAAAAAGAAAAATTAGAAATACAAACTACTTATTATCATTATTTATATATATATATATAAGTAATTAAAAGGTGAAACAAAAGAAAAGATAGATGGTCAAAATTTGGGGTACGACAGTTGCCCCTATTTAATCGTCTTCGAATCAGAAAGAGGATGTTGATGTGCCTTCCTCTTTTGAAGAGGAGACGATTAAATACAAGAAGGACCCAAATTTTGACCACGGCGTCCGACAGGTGTGGACCCAATTATGGTGCTCCGCTAATGTCCTAATATCCCAATGTAATATCCCCGAGTATAGAAGTTAAGTAAGATTATGACAATCTTCCAATTCCATAGTAATAAACCCTTATAGAACCCCTTGATAAATCTCCTGGCTAAAAAACCGATAGAACCCCTTGATAAATACCTTTTTGAGAAACCCCTTTTGATAAATCCTATTGATGAAACATAGTGACACCCCTTGATAGAATCCTTTGATGATAACCCAATAAACCCTTTTGATAATCTCTCTGATGGAACCCCTGATAAAATCCCTTAGTGAACTCCCCTTGGTAAAACCCTTTGATGAAATCCCTTTCCTCTTTAATACCTCCTTGAGACAATCCCTTAGTACAACTTCTAACAATAACCCTGATATGCTTGATGGCACACCCTCCGTAGGTGCGATAAGTTGCTTAAGTGAAAGGTGAAGACATACTCACTGATAGATGGTAATCCTGCAAAATCCTTTACTGGAGTGTTGTTCTCGCGATATAGTCGAGAATTAAATCCTTAATGGTGATTATGAACCCTATGCATGTATGCATGTTTGTGTATATGAGTGCATGTATGCGTGCTCTTATGTATGATCCATTATTTGGGCTAACGCCTCTTTTATGATATGCAATGCATGTCTTTGTCTGAAATAATACTTTTCATAACGTCCTGACTCCCTGACCCTTGAGACCTTGATAATTGTAGTAAGCCATGATACCCTTGATTCCTGTTTAATATGCAACATGCCGTTAAAGAATCTCTCATGTTGGTTAGATTGTAACATATATTCCTGTCAGTGTATAGACCCTATATCCTGCTTTGGAAGAATATGATCCCTTTGATGATTCCAAAAACCGAAGTAAAATCCATTTTCCCTTTTCAAAGCTTTTATTTATACCCGATATTTCAATGCATTATTTCACAATTAATCGACACCTTGTAATCGAGCAGAATAATTTAGGAGGCAAAGAAATATATTTGAAAAGCAAATTTTATTGAGAATTGGCCCGAAAATGGGCAATAATACGTAAGGAGGGTAATTCCCATAAGGAGATATTACCATAAATCCAGAAAAGATGTAAAATGGCAATAAGAAAACAAATTTATTTATGTCCCTATTAAATGCAACACCAGCTAATATCCCTAAGTCTCCAAGATCACGACACTTCGCTTCTGAAGATGACGGCTGGAATGATCGCTCCCTTCTGAATTCCTGTTACGGGGTGACTTGAGTGTTTTCAGTCATATGCCTTTTGGATATCCCTAACTTTTGCCTAGACCGCTCTTTTTAGAGTCTTAGTCCATCGGGGTGATATACCATTTTTTTCGACTAAGCCGCCCTTTAGGGTTTTCGACTTGTCGGGTATCATTTTTTTATTCAAGTCCCTAATTTTTTGCCTAGATTGCTCTTTCGAGTTTTCAATCCACCGGGACGCCCTAATTTTTGCCTAAGTCGCCCTTTAGGGTTTTCAACTTAGCGGGGTTTTATCCTCTTTTTCTAGGCATAGCATTTTTTACCGAATCGAAGTTCACCGGTCGTGGTAAATCCGCTCCATCCATGGTTGTTAATATTAGTGCTCCGCCAGAGGAGGCACTCTTCACGACATATGGCCCTTCATAGTGTGGGGTCCATCTACCGCGGTGGTCCTTATGGATGGGTAATATTTTCCTTAACACCAAGTCTCCCTCTTCGAGTAGGCGAGGACGAATTTTCTTGTCGAACGCTCTCTTAATTCCATGTTGATATAATTGCCCACAACCACACGTTTCCCTTATACGAGGTTTAGCTGATCGAGTCTAGTTTGCACCCATTCTGCCTTATCCAGTTTAGCTTCCTTTATGATCCCGAACTCCGATTGATAGCCCATATCCTTATGCAAATATAAGTTTCCATCGAGATCCAGGTCCAGGTCCTTCATAGGAGTCCAAAGTTTCATAATCCTTTATAACCATGACATCTTTGTCAGGGAAGTCCATCTGCATGAGTTTAATAGTCATCAACCGGTTTATGAACGAGATGATTTGCTAGTGTACTTCCTTTAATAGCCTTTGGAGTGACGTATTGGACGTCACATTCAGTTAATAACATATGCCACCTAGCTATTCTCCCTGATACGTCCTGTTTCTCTAGTTCACAATGTAACACCCCCAATCTATCCCCCCAATTAATTAAAGCGATAATAAAATAATCAAGGTATAATTAAATCATTCATGGCATAGACGGAGGCGTCACATCTATTGAAACCAAATACAACAACCTGCTCATATAGATATGCAACAATCAGGTAGCAAATAACAGAGGAACTCGGTTCTTAACACCCACAATTCAGATACAGAATAAAAGCGGAAAATCTGCAACTGAAATCTCATATATATATATATATATATAACATAAAAGTTTGTCTGTTATATACAGAATCATACATGTACAATCCACTAAGAACATATACATATACACATAATCATAAACGATCTCCTCGACTACCCGGTGCTACATATCAGAGCCGACCGACAAAAGAATGAAGACCTAAGCTTCACAAAAAGACCTCCAGCATCTAATTTGCAATGCCTCATAGAGCATTCAAAACAGCAGAAGGGCGAGAAACACAATTATAATACAATTGCATACAATTATATAATAACACAAAAATACACATATAACACATTCTCACCACAATTTACACCATAATTCAAATACAAATCAACACAATGCATATCTCATATATCCATCACCAAGGCATATCAATCATGCTCAATGCATTTATCACCAACATAAATACATATCAACTCATCAATTCCACACAAAATCAATCCATTCATGATTTATGCAAATGCACAGAGACCGACACAACGACTCTATGCAATGCAATGCGGTACCGTTCCATCCATCATTCTCATCACCAGTTCACTCAGGAACTATTGGAATCATTGCTTGTTACTTAGTGTAACGCCCCGTCGGGCAAACGATGTTCCCCGTCGCTCACACCTCTTTGTATAAGGCAGACGACGTTTATGGATCGCTCACACCTCTTTGTATAAGGCACACTACCCGATCGCTCACACCTCTTTGTATAAGGCACACGATCGTCTATAATCATTGCTCACACCTCTTTGTATAAGGCACACGATGTTATAGCGGATTCCCTCTGGAATCATTTCGTCGCTCACACCCACTAGGGCACACAACATCACAAGAATGCATATCATGATGCTTGGCATACAATGACTCATGACATTCAAATGCACACATATACACATCCATAATCATGCATATACCACCAAATACAACACAATGCATTTTCTTTCCCTTAGGCCACAAACCATCATCACAACATTTCATCACATGCATTTATCTCATACAACAGCACACAAGTCATACGGTATATATCAAAAGCACATTGCATGATAACACATCAAATACACACCATTAAAACGGTAAAAGTCGACAAAACGACACATTTCCAAATTCCCGACATAATTAAATCGGCCAATAATCTCAAAACCATTTTAATAAGAAAGAACATCTTAATAGCTTTCTAACGCACCCAACCGCGCCTCAATCCGACTTACGGATCAAAAGTTATGAAGAAAACAAAATTGCACAAACTGTCATGTTCGCTAGGCGAACCTTCTAGCGAGCATTCGCTACCACCTTCGCTAGGCGAATGTCCAGGCGAAACCACAATCAGACCAATACATACACAAAGTTCGCTAGGCGAACTCCTTGGCGAACCTTCACCTTGACGTTCACTTCGTGAATCCCTGGGCGAACCGAGGCAGCAACAAACATAACTGAAAAGATACAAAGTTCTCTAGGCGAACAATGTTAGCGAACATTCGCTGACCTTCGCTGACGGGCTCGCTAGGCGAACCCTCGAAAGTCATTCGATTTCGCTTCGCCCCAGGTTCGCTAGGCGAACCAAGGAAAACTCAGAAATTCTAAAGCGCTGTTATGGGTCCAAAACCCATATTTCTTCAACCAAAACCTCTCCCAAACCATAACATAACCACTAAAACATACCACAATCATAACAACAAGTATCCTACAACATTTATATCACATTCCAACCGCGAAAACATCGATTCCCAATCATTTTTCTCATTTCCAACCTAGAATTGAAAACTATAGAAAGGCAAGAAAACATTCAAACACACACATACATATTCATACACAAGCATAAGATAATCGAGTTTCACACCCTTACCCGATTTAATCGTGTTTGAAAAGTTGGTTGGATCAATTTCTTTCTCTCCAAGTTTTCTCCCTTTTTCTTCTTTTCTTTCTCTTTTCCTTCTTCTCTTTTTCTTTCTCTCTATTTTTCTTTCTTTCTAACCTCTAAGTTCTATTTTAAATGAAAAACATAATAACTACCCATCAAAAGACCAAAATACCCCTACACTCAAATATCTCGCAAACGCTCTCAAAACGCGATAAAACATAACAACAATGAAAAATAATATATTGCCAAATAAAAGTCAAGAATAAAATAATATAAAGACCCAAAAATAATTAAATCGACTCAATTAAATAAATCTAACAAAAACTGGAGCGTTACAACTCTCCCCCACTTAGATTTTCGTCCTCGAAAATATTACCTGAGACGAACAACTCCGAATACGACTCCCGCATCCGACTCTCCAACTCCCAAGTCAAATTGCCCTCGGCAGTGCCTCCCCACGCTACTTTCACAAGCGCAATATCCTTGCCTCTTAACCGCTTCAACTCGCGATCCAAAATTCTCACTGGTAATGCCTCAACCGTAAGGTTCTCCCTTACCTCAACCTCATCCATCGGAATCACATGCGACGGATCCGGAACATACTTCCAAAGATGTGAAACATGGAACACATCATGCAAATTCAAAATATTCGGCGGCAATGCCACCCGATAAGCCACAACACCCACTCTCGCAGATATCTGGTAAGGACCAATAAACCGAGAAGTAAGCTTCTTCGACTTCAATGCACGACCCACACCCGTCACCGGTGTAATCTCAAAAATACATGATCGCCTTCTTGAAACTCAAGATTTTTCCTCCTTCGATCATGATAACTCTTCTGCCTACTCTGAGAAGCCTTCATTTTCTCACGAATAAGTTTCACCTTGTCCGTAGTCTGTTGCACTAACTCCGGTCCAACCACCGAACTCTCACCAGATTCATGCCAACACAACGGTGTTCGACATCTTCTTCCATACAACGCTTCAAAAGGTGCCATTCCAATACTCGAATGGAAATTGTTGTTATACGTGAATTCCACCAACACAAGATAACTATCCCAAGCACCACCTTGCTCAAGAACATAAGCTCTCAGCAAATCTTCCAATGACTGAATAGTTCTCTCGGTCTGACCATCCGTCTGCGGATGATAAGCCGAACTCAATCTCAACTTGGAACCTAACGCCTTTTGCAAACTTTCCCAAAATCTGGAAGTAAACCTCGGATCTCGATCTGAAATAATACACAACGGAACACCATGTAATTTCACAATCACACGGATATAAATCTCAGATAACCTCTCCAAAGAAAAACTGATGTCAATCGGAATGAAATGCACCGATTTAGTCAGCCTATCCACAACTACCCAAATGGCATTATGTCCCCTCTGTGTATTCGGCAACCCTATCACAAAATCCATAGAAATGCTGTCCCATTTCCACTCGGGAATATCCAACGATTGCAATAATCCACTAGGCTTCTGATGTTCTACCTTTGCTTCTGACACGTCAAACATGCATAAATAAACTGAGCCACATCCCTCTTTAATCCGGACCACCAAAAGATCTTCTTCAAATCTTGATACATCTTATTAGCTCCCGGATGTATACTCAAACTACTCCAGTGTCCTTCCTCTAAAATCATCTTTTTCAAGTCCGAATCATCAGGAATACAAATTCTACCACGGAATCTCAAAACACCCTTATCATCCACTTTAAAGTCACCATTCACACTTTGATCTCCAACCGTCATCAAATCAACAAATTTCACATCCAACTTCTGTTTCTCGCTAATGGTCAACAGAAAATCATTAGCGACCTTTAACATACCAAGCCTCACGCTATCAGATCTATATTCACACACCAAACTCAAATCTCTAAATGCTTCCAAAAGTTCCCACTCTTTAACCATCAAAGCGGACATATGCAAATATTTCCGGCTCAACGCATCGGCTACCACATTAGCTTTACCAGGATGGTAATTCAAGCCAAAATCATAGTCCTTCAAAAATTCCAACCATCTCCGTTGCCTCATATTCAACTCTTTCTGATCAAACAAGTATTTCAAACTTTTATGATCACTAAAGACTTCGAATCTTGGACCATAGAGATAATGCCTCCAAATTTTCAATACAAACACCACAACCGCTAATTCCAAATCATGAGTAGGGTCATTCTTCTCATGAATCCTTAATTGCCTCGAAGCATAAGCCACAACCTTACCTTATTGCATCAACACTCCACCTAAACCAATCAAAGACGCATCGCAATACACCACAAACGGTTCAGTAGGATTCGGTAAGTTCAAAATCAGAGCTGTAGTCAATCTTCTCTTCAGCTCACTAAAACTTTCCTCACACTGAATATCCCAAATGAACGCTTTACCTTTACAAGTCAGTTGGGTCAAAGGAAGTGCTAACTTAGAAAAACCTTCAATGAATCTTCGATAATATCCAGCTAAACCCAAAAAGCTTCTAATTTCAGTAACAGATCTAGGAGCCTCCCATTGTAGAACTGCCTCTACTTTAGATGGATCCACAACAATACCATTACCTAAAATCACATGCCCAAGAAAACTCACTTCTGACAACCAGAACTCACACTTGGACAACTTGGCAAAAAGTCTCCTTTCCTTCAAAATTTGCAACACAACACGCAAATGTTCCGCATGCTCCTCTCGGGACTTAGAATAAATCAAGATGTCATCAATAAACACAACAACAAATCGATCCAAATGCTCATGGAAAATACGATTCATATACTCCATAAACACACCTGGCGCATTAGAAACCCGAACGGCATCACAGAATATTCGTAATGACCGTATCGTGTCCTAAAAGTCGTCTTCTGAATATCTTCCTCTTTCACTCTAATATGATCATAACCTGACCTCAAATCAATTTTACTAAACACACAAGCACCTACCAACTGGTCCATCAGATCATCAATTCTCGGAAGAGGATACTTATTCTTAATCGTCACCTTATTCAGCTGGCGATAATTAATACACAATCGCATACTTTCATCTTTCTTTTTCACCAACAAAACTGGAGCACCCCAAGGCGATACACTCGGCCTCACAAAACTCTTCTCTAACAATTCATTCAACTGCTTCTTCAACTCAACCAACTCAGATGCCGACATACGATATGGTGCCATAGATACATGTCTAGTACCAGGAACTAGATCTATAGAAAACTCCACCTCTCTCTCTGGTGGCACATCTGAAATATCCTCTAGAAACACCTCTGGAAATTCACACATAACTGGAAACACATCAATTGCAACTTGACTATCCACTGTCAACGACGCAAATAACCCAAACAACTGAGCTTCATCCGCCAAAAGTTTCTTCAACTCTTTGGTAGATAAGAAACTCGATTCCTCGTCTTCCTCAAGAGAAGGAAATCTTACCAGCTTATGATAACAATCAATATGAACCTGATTGATCTGCAACCAATTCATTCCCAGCACCACATCTAAACCCTCCAACGGCAAACACACCAAATCCATCTCAAAATCTTTACCATAAATGGTCAAAGGACAACTTAAACAAACCAAAGAAGTAGTTACCGACCCCATTGCTAGAGTATCAATAACTATCTCTCCACCCATCGATGACAACAAAAGATTCAAGCGCTTCGCACACTCAGACGAAATAAACGAATGAGTCGCTCCGGTATCAATAATAGCAACTAAAGGCATATTATTAATAAAACAAGTACCTCTGATCAAACGATCTGCACTAGTAGTCTGAGTTCCTTCCAATGCAAACACTTTCCCTCCAGCTGGAGCTTGCTTTGGTTTCGGACACTTCGTACTAACATGACCAGGTTCACCACAGTTGAAACACTTCACCACATTCTTCTTACAATTAGCTGCGACATGTCCTATACCTCCACAATTGGAACACTTCCTTATATCCTTTCTACATTCAAACTGACGATGTCCTAAGTCACCACACCTAAAACATCTCAGAGGATTAGACATACCTCCCCTACTTGTCCTTTTCTCAAAATTACCCCTTTGCTTACCCTTATCAGCTGGTGACACATAAGGACCACCACGAAACGGTTGCTTCCCTTTCCTTTCGTTCACACTCTTATAGTGAGTAGAACGAGCTTTGCTATCCTCCTCATAAATTCTACAACAATCCACCAAATCTGAAAACCTCCTAATCCTTTGATAACCAATTTCCTGCTTGATCTCAGGAAGCAATCCGTTCTCAAACTTCACACATTTGGAAAACTCTGCAGTTGCTTCAGCATAATGTGGATAAAACTGAACAAGCTCCACAAACCTAGCAGTGTAATCCACAACAGACATGTTACCTTGTTTCAACTCCAAGAACTCTATCTCTTTCTTTCCTCTAACATCCTCAGGAAAATACTTCCTCAAAAACTCCCTGCTAAACAAAGTCCAAGTGACCTCTTCACCTGCAGCTTCCCAAACATGACGCTTACTAACCCACCAATCATCAGCCTCCTCCTGCAACATGTGAGTACCCAGTCTCACCTTATGTTCCTCAGCACAGTCCATCACTCAAAAGATTCTTTCAATCTCCTTAAGCCAAATCTGAGCACCATCAGGATCATGTCTCCCTTTGAAGACAAGCGGTTTGTTCTTCCTGAACTCATCATTCCCACCAGTATTAGGTGCAGCCCGCACAACCTAAGCCATAGCTTGCATAGCAGCAGCCAAAGCAGCATCATTCCTACCAGCCATATTCTGTTCATATCCAATAACAGCAACTATGGTTAAACAAACAGCTCACCCCAAACACAAAGACCGACACGGACTGGCACGAACTGACACAGACTGGCTCTGATACCACTTAATGTAACACCCCTAATCTATCCCCCCAATTAATTAAAGCGATAACAAATAATCAGAGTATAATTAAATCATTCATGGCATAGACGGAGGCGTCACATCTATTGAAACCAAATACAACAACCTGCTCATATAGATATGCAACAATCAGGTAGCAAATAACAGAGGAACTCGGTTCCTAACACCCATAATTCAGATACAGAATAAAAGCGAAAAATCTGCAACTGAAATCTCATATATATATATATATATATATATATATATAACATAAAAGTTTGTCTGTTATATACAGAATCATACATGTACAATCTACTAAGAACATATACATATACACATAATCATAAACGATCTCCCTGACTACTCGGTGCTACATATCAGAGCCGACCAGCAAAAGAATGAAGACCTAAGCTTCACAAAAACACCTCCAGCATCTAATCTGCAATGCCTCATAGAGCATTCAAAACAGCAGAAGGGTGAGAAACACAATTATAATACAATTGTATACAATTATATAATAAAACAAAAATACACATATAACACATTCTCACCACAATTTACACCATAATTCAAATACAAAACAACACAATGCATATCTCATATATCCATCACCAAGGCATATCAATCATGCTCAATGCATTTATCACCAACATAAATACATATCAACTCATCAATTCCACACAAAATCAATCCATTCATGATTTATGAAAATGCACAGAGACCGACACAATGACTCTATGCAATGCAATGCGGTACCGTTCCATCTATTATTCTCATCACAGTTCACTCAGGAACTATTGGAATCATCGCTTGTTACTTAGTGTAACTCCCCGTCGGGCAAACGATGTTCCCCGTCGCTTACACCTCTTTGTATAAGGCAGACGACGTTTATGGATCGCTCACACCTCTTTGTATAAGGCACACGATCGTCTATAATCATCGGTCACACCTCTTTGTATAAGGCACACGATGTTATAGCAGATTCCCTCTGGAATCATTTCGTCGCTCACACCCACTAGGGCACACAACATCACAAGAATGCATATCATGATGCTTGGCATACAATGACTCATGACATTCAAACGCACACATATACACATCCATAATCATGCATATACCACCAAATACAACACAATGCATTTTCTTGCCCTTAGGCCACAAACCATCATCACAACATTTCATCACATGCATTTATCTCATACAACAACACACAAGTCATACGGTATATATCAAAAGCACATTGCATGATAACACATCAAATACACACCATTAAAACGGTAAAAGTCGACAAAACGACACATTTCCAAATTCCCTACATAATTAAATCGTCCAACAATCTCAAAACCATTTTAATAAGAAAGAACATCTTGATAGCTTTCTAACGCACCCAACCGCGCCTCAATCCGACTTACGGATCAAAAGTTATGAAGAAAACAAAATTGCACAAACTGTCATGTTCGCTAGGCGAACCTTCTAGCGAGCATTCGTTACCACCTTCGCTAGGCGAATGTCCAGGCGAAACCACAATCAGACCAATACAGACACAAAGTTCGCTGGGCGAACTCCTTGGCGAACCTTCGCCTTGCCGTTCGCTTCGCGAATCCCTGGGCGAACCAAGACAGCAACAAACATAACTGAAAAGATACAAAGTTCGCTAGGCGAACAACGTTAGTGAACATTCGTTGACCTTCCCTGACGGGCTCGCTGGGCGAACCCTCGAAAGTCATTCGCTTTCGCTTCGCCCCAGGTTCGCTAGGCGAACCAAGGAAAACTCAGAAATTCTGCAGCGCTGTTATGGGTCCAAAAACCATATTTCTTCAACCAAAACCTCTCCCAAACCATAACATAACCACTAAAACATACCACAATCATAACAACAAGTATCCTACAACATTTATATCACATTCCAACCGCGAAAACATCGATTCCCAATCATTTTTCTCATTTCCAACCTAGAATTGAAAACTATCGAAAGGCAAGAGAACATTCAAACACACACATACATATTCATACACAAGCATAAGATAACCGAGTTTCACACTTTTACCCGATTTAATTGTGTTTGAAAAGTTGGTTGGATCAATTTCTTTCTCTCCAAGTTTTCTCCCTTTTTCTTCTTTTCTTTCTCTTTTCCTTCTTCTCTTTTTCTTTCTCTCTATTTTTCTCTCTTTCTAACCTCTAAGTTCTATTTTAAATGAAAAACATAATATCTACCCATCAAAAGACCAAAATACCCCTACACTCAAATATCTCGCAAACGCTCTCAAAACGCGATAAAACATAACAACAATGAAAAATAATATATTGCCAAATAAAAGTCAAGAATAAAATAATATAAAGACCCAAAAATAATTAAATTGACTCAATTAAATAAATCTAACAAAAACTGGGGCGTTACACACAACCTATTGAATTCTCAAGTATTGTTAAGTACATTATGAGTGGTCTCCTTGGGACTGGTGGCACCAATATAGGTGGCTTTTTCAAATATTCCTTGATTCAATCGAAATCTTTTTGAAAATCTTCATTCCATTCAATGATTTAATCCTTTTCTGAGTAATTTGAAGATTCGCTCACAAGTAGCTGTAAGGTGTGAACCTCATAATATAATTTAATCTCCCCAAAAATCCACGAACTTCCTTTTTATCCTTGGAGCTGGCATCCATTGAATGGTTTTCACTTTGTTCCTTATTCCCCTTTGACTCACCATGGACCCTGATATTGTACCGTAAGTACACCTTGTAGGATTTAGTCGTAACTTGAATTTCCTTAACTGATCCAACAACTTTTGCAAGTTAGTTATGTGATCTTCTTCTTTTGTGACTTGGTAATCATATCATCCTTATGCACCATATTACCATAGCCCTTTGATAAGTTACTCATACGTTCTTTAACCCAACAGGCGTTACCTTGTGACAAAAAGTCAAATTATTTCTAGACGTTTTTCCTGATCATGTTTGGTCTAGTCCTCCTCGGCTTTTGCCTGATTGGCGTGCATTCTAGTTGGAGGTAATTTGTGATCGACGATGCTTGTATCAAGTCTCGGCATATCTTAGTATGATCATGCAAACACGTCTGTGTATCCTTGCAGTAGCTCGATCAACCTTTCCTTTATCCTTGTTTAGAGAAGCACCGACTTTGACCTCGTTCCTCAGTTCCCAGATTGATCACATCCACTGGTTCCTGATGAGGTTGTATTTCCTTGTCCTCTTGCCCCAACAGTCTGGCTAACTCTTCGGGAAGCTCACACTCGTCCTCATCACCCTCTTCCGATTGGTTAATCGGTAATTCAAAGTCATTCGAGATTATAGCGGTGTCATTTTCAATAGGTTCATTTTTAGATTTGCACGAGGAAGTTTTTTTTATATTAATATCCTTTTTTTTAATTGATGGGAATGAAAATATTGAAAGAAGGTATATTTCCATTTTGAACAAACAGAAAATGAAAGAAAAAGATCTTGATTGAAAACAAAATACAATTTTATTGATAGAAATAATCCAATGAAATAAAAGGTGGCCCTACAAAGCTTTGTCCAGTTTCCTTGGGCATAGCAAGGGACTTATTATTATTTTTAAGAAAAAAGTAAATTACTTCGAAACAGAAATCATCTCAGGAATCCCGATGGTTTTCCAATTGTTGAGGATTGTATCCGGTGAGCAATGGCACACCAAATTAGGCATTCCTTTTACTTCCTCTTCTATTAAGGCCACATGATCCTCAATTCTGAATCCCCCACTATGGAAATTATCTTCTAATCCTAAGGTGATTCTTAGGACAACTGACACCCTCGTATTTCTCGAAGTCCGGAGCCTTGAATTTGGGAGGTATGACCACATTGGGCACCAAACATATTTCCAAAGCATCCACTCCAAAAATATTGAATCCCTCCACGACCTTCAACCTTTCCTCAAATGATTTGTACTTATCGTCAGTCCCCCTCCTTTCCCTAACAATGGTTCCTTTATTTTCGAGGGCCACTTGTCTTGAATTTTCACCCTCGTATTGGAGGTTCCAATCTGCGTAACTCTCACGTGGAATAGGAATGTGAGTAGTACGAGGTGCCCCATTGGAAATAGGTGGAGAGACGGTTCGCTCGAGACGTTGGTTACCAGTTTTGTGCTCAGCAGTTTCGGTCTCCTTACGTTCCAGATCATGGACAAACCCTAGTAGAGGGTTATTGTCTTCAACACGGGGGGTAGGCGTAGGAACCTTCCTTTGACGACTTGACTCGGTTCCTCTGGCTATCAAATTTTGGATGGCAAGTGTTAGTTGATCAATCTGGCTTTTCATACCGTCCACGTTCTCCTTAACAATATCTATTTCTCCTCTTAGAGTGACCAAATCCTTTTCCAACTGATCCATAGCTTTCCTTTGGTACGCTCGCGGGCGAGATCGGGAAGTCAGAATGTTATGCTCAATGACTCTGAGACAAAGTTTGTAAAAGAAAATGATTTTTTGTTCTTTATTCCTTTTTCCTTATTTTTTGAATGCGTGTTGATGCATGGATGTATGAATATGCATGATGTATGCTAAATGATTTTAAAAATTTATTTGGGGGGAATTCCAAAACTCATTGTAGTTAGAGATGAATATATTCAAAGGATGAAGCCCATACACATAGAATAAAAATTACTTTATAAAATTCAAATCCATTAGCCAATTCCAAATCCAAAATGACTTCCAAACTTAGAAAAATAATTCCTTGAGGATAACCCAAACAATAATCGAAAATAAAGACTCCTGAACCTAAGAAAGCGTAAACCAAATATATGTCCCCAATGCCTTCTTCAAATGAGCTTTAAACTCTTCCAAGTATCCTTTCATGAGCCTTTGCACTTTCCCTATCCTCCTGGTGGTGAGATAATAGATCTTCAACAGGTACAACTAAGTCTTTAGGCTTGACCCCCCCCCCCCCCCCTTTTGCCCCCATGCCCCTTGTAAGGTTTTCCCTCTCCTTGTAAATCCAAGTATAGTCCAAATTGTTCCAGCGTAGGAGCTGGTTGAAAATCTTTGAATAGGAAGTCACATAGAGAAGGATCATAAAGTTGTGCAAAAGCAGTTACGGTCTCTACCTTCATAGGGATCCCTAAGAGATCGAGGATCCTTCCATAGTTGTGTATAAACATCCTTTGAGCAGATTTGGTATTAAGTCTCAAAGGTCTTTGAAACTTTGTAAATCAGTACTTAGCACTCTGATGCGTAGGGTAGCCCTTTTGTTTGAATCCATCTTTCCAATGTTCCTACAAGACATCTTGAAATTCCCCACAAAAATGCATATATGCAAAAAAAAAGTTTTCAAATGCATGATGACATGGACATTTTTGTTTTTTTTATTAAATGTTTTTTATTTGGTTAGGGTAAGGTGAAATGCAAGCATGACCCTAACTAGGTAGGCTCCCTATAATAAGTTAGATCTAAGTCTTACCTACCCAATCCCCTCACATGTAGGATATATAGTTTTGGGCAGCATAACGACCCTAGAATTTACGGACTATACCCTTGTTTTACCATGAGAAAGATCAAGCCTTCCTACGGTAAACCTTCGGGATAAGTCACATCTAGGAAGATCCTAGTAACGACCCTTGAAGGTTGAATACTTAGGATCACCATGGGTTAATTGGGTTTTCTAAAGGTCCTCAGAATCTTGGACCACATCCAAATTTATCAGCTATGTTAAGGGCTAGCCTTACCAGGAAGATAATTTTGGAGGGTCTATCTGAGTGTGGCATCAATGCATAGTCGGGATGTTACATCCCTTCCATTAACATTTCCGTTCCACGTCCTAACTTAGGGTATCCTCCAAGCTTGGGTTTTAGCTTCACACCTCACCATATTCCAAACCAATGCAATAGTGACAATAATAAAAAAAATAACAAATATAATAAATAAAACAAATTAAAGACATATAATAAATCATGAGAATAAAAAAAAGGAAAAAAAAAACAATAAACACCCAAGACAGACAAACAAAAACCCTAAAACCTAAGGTTAGGATGAACTCTCTTTAGGGAGGTCTCCCCAGTAGAGTCGCCAGCTGTCGTGGCCGACAAAAATATTCGAGTCGCCATCATATTTTTTAAGGAAAATAAATGATAAACCTAAAATCCTAATCCCAAGGGCAGAGATTCCTAAGGTTCGGGAGTCGGTTAAGTGAGGGGAAGGTGTTAGACACCCCTCACCTCCATTGTACTCAATGGGACCCTCCTTAGATTTTAGGGTATGTTTGTTTGTCGTCTGACTTTTTACTTATTTACAAAAGAATCCTAAGTTTTTTATTATTGTACTCGTTAGGGTTTACAACCCTATGCCTACGTACCTTCAATCTTGAAGGATCAGAGTAACCGTAGTTTACCTCCCCTATTCCTATCCCCTAATCCTAATCCCAAAACCTAATCCACTATTTATACTCTTGGATAAAGAGTTCTATCCCAAATATATTATTTATACTCCTAGATAAGGAGTTTTATCCCTTAATATATTATTTATACCCCTAGATAAAGAGTTCTATCCCTTAATCTATTATTTATACTCCTAGATAAAGAGTTTTATCCCTTAAATCCTGATCCATTTATTTATACTCTCGGAGGAAGAATTTTATCCCTTAAAATCCCTTATCCATTGTTTATACTCTCGGATGGAAAGTTCTATCCCTTAAAATCCCTTATCCATTGTTTATACTCTCGGATGGAGAGTTCTATCCCTTAAAATCCCTTATTCCTTGGCCTATATTTATACTCTTGGAACCTAAGAGTTTTATCCCAAAATCCTAATCCCTTGGCCTATATTTGTATTCTTGGAACCTAAGAGTTTTACCCCAAAATCCTAATCCCTTGGCCTAAATTTATACTATTGGAACCTAAGAGTTTATCCCTTATTCTAATTCCTTAAATATCCCTTTTAATTCCTTATAATAATCCCTTAATGCTTGAATTATAATTACTATAATTTTATTATAAATTCCTTATCCCAAATTTATCCATTATAACAACCCAAAAATATAAGTTAATCCCTAATTTAATTAATTGTAAAAATAACTTATAATATCCAAAAATAAATAAATTAATCCCACATTAAATAAATTATCCCTAATTATCCCCAATATTTTATCCCTTATTTATCCCAAAAATTATCCCAAAAGAGTATCAATTAATCAACCACAAAAAGTATCAAACTCTTAATTAACAAATAATTTTCATTAATTACTTAAATAATAGAAAGACAGTTAATCAAGAAATAGAAATTAAAGTCTTGAAATCCCTAGTTAAAATACCTAATTATATTTTATGAATTATAATTATCTTGATAATTACTTAGTTATTATTTTTTTTTATCTATGATTAGAATTAAGCTAATATTAGTCTTAAAATTTATTAAATACCATTCATAAAATTGATCTAAGTGAATGAACTTACATTAGTTTTAAAGAAAGACATAATAATATATTTTTTTATTTTAATTTTATTTTTAGTAATTTTATTTTAAAATAAATAAATGAGTAAATAGCCTATATTTATCATACCCTATTACTAAAACTCACGTGTAGTACCCTTATTGTAAAACCATTAAAATAATGTTTTTTTGGGATTTTTACTAACTATTATTTAATTAATCCTAATTAAATACTATTAATTATATAACCTTCAATAATGATTAAAAAAACACTTACTATTTATTTGCTTTTAATATCTTTGAATGATTAAATATTCTTATTTTATTTATTTAAAACAAAAGAAAACATGGATAAATAGAAAAAATGATTAATGTTTCCGATCAACTTTGTTCATAATTATGTTGTTGTAGCAATTGTTAATGATTGGTGAAAGTTTTATGATTTAGTTTAGTTATAGTCGGATTCGAGGATTATTTATGTGCTAATAGCACTCATGCGGAGTAGAAACGTCATCAAATTTTGTGTTTAAATAAGTTGGGATTCTATTAAAAAAGGCTATGTTGTTTTTGCTTGAAAAAAGAAAGGATTAATTCATGTTATTAAAGAAAAGTAGATTTATCATATGAAAAGTGAATTACCTTTTTTTTTTTTGAAAAGTTGTTTCACGAAAGAAAATTTGCTTTTTACGGTTTTTCTTAGTAAAGATTGATTTATTTGATTTACATTTATTTGTTTTTAGAAGTTTATTCCATCTTTAAAAAAAATTCTTATAACCCAAACAATCCTCACATAATAAATCCAAACATCAACAATAAAACAAGATTCAATAATCGTACCGAAAATGAGATAAAGGACTAAAAGACCAACCTACAGAGAGGATAATTTCTCTGGTTTAAGTAAATGTATCCCCTTTGAACTTTTTGTTTCCTTCACGCCACCAATTCCACTCCTTGCCCTTTTGATTCGACCTTTTCCCTTTGTCTTAGAAAGAATGGACGCCTGTAGGAGCTTTAGGATTTAGTTGTTGATGTTCTTCAATGTGAAGAACAACAACTTTTGGGTAAGGATTTGTAGACTGTGGGTCTGAAAAAAGTAGAGAAATAGGGTCTATTTATAGGGAAAGATTTGGTTAAAAAATTGAATGTGATTGTCTATTTTTAGATCAATTTGATTTAACCTGATTTTCTCTTATTTCTTAAGGCCCAAGCCAATGAATCTGGATGGATTCATGGCTTGGTGAATTTAAATAAAAAATATTTTAAAATGAAGGAAATAAAAAATAGAAAAAGTTTTGATTTTATTTTGACTTATTTGATTTTTGAGATTTTTTCATAAAAACACGATTTTAATGAAAAAATCAATTTTTTAAAATATTCATTAAATAAAATAAAAAAATTAATACTTAAATAATAAAAAAAACTATTTTAAGATAGAATACACTATTGTTTTAAATGGCACCTGCAATACTGAATATTTCTTTTATTTAGCAAAAGAATATTTAAGCTTAAAAGAGTATAATAGGTATTTAATCCAAATGCAACATGAAATTCACTTATAAGATAAAAATAAAGGTGTGTTTAAGAGTTGATTTTTGAAGAGTTTCAGAGATGAAGATTTTAGAAGATTGCGTGTATATTTTTAAATATATTTGATATTTAAAAAAAAATTTGATATATTAATATATAAAATTATATCGTTTTTAAAATTTTAAAAAAATATCAAACACATATCAAAATATAAACCCAACCCTCTAAAACTGTTACCTTAACTCTTATAAACCAGTCTCAAACTAACTCTTTTGCTAGATTCAAAATATTGTCCATTCATCTAAAGCCGCCTCTGAAAAAGATTTTGTTTCTGTTAACCTCACGGTCTAAGTAACTGCAACCCAACACAAGGCATGTTACTTCTTACTGACCACTCCCTGAAGCTTGGTTCGAACAACCTTGATGTTGCCTCCAACTGATTATGTGAAGAGCACTTCTCTACTACCTAACCAAGAACCAAAGTACTTCCAAACTTGCAATGCTATCAGGAACCAGAAGAAGAGATTGAGGACACGCCTAGCTAACTCAGTTCTTGTTGATAGTTTTTTGAGAAATAATCTCCACCCAAACACATGAGTTTTGCTAGGTACAAAGCCCATTCTTCTCAACAAAAATACCTTAGATGCTCCCAAGACACACATTCATAAACTTTTTCAAATTAAACATTGAACAACATACAATCCCTTTTCTTTCTCTTTGCGTAGTAAAAAATTTCATTGATCACCACCATGTCATCCAACATTTGCTGACTGACACTTGGATTTCAATTTGCTTATTACTTTATTCAATCTGGCTGCCATAATCTTGGATATGATTTTGTACATACAACTCACTCAACACGCGACGGAGAAATGAGAAACCCCTGGCACCACATTATCGGTAAAATCCATGGCGGATACTGAAACAATGGCAGAGAAATTTGAATTTAGAATGCAATAGAATAGAATCTTGGATGGATTAGGTGAAATACGATGGGTTGATCTGGTGATTTATACCTAATTTGGAATTCCTGCACAAAACCTATTATATCTTCCTCTTTAAACTCCCACACTTCTTGAAGAAATCCAGGTTAAAGCCATCTGGTCCAGGGCTTTTCTCCTTGTCACTTTGCCATACGACCTCCTTGATTTCTTCAATTGAGAATGGATCCTCTAAGTTATCCCTTTCCTCCTCTAATAGTTTGCAAAATGACTCCATCCAGTTTAGGTCTTCTGAAATTTGTCTTTGAATCTATTATGAAAGTGTTCTTTTACTTCTTCTTGACTTCTTCTACCTTTTCATCCTGGCACCTCTCATTGTTCAGACTCAATATGATATTCCTCTTGAACCTATTTATTACATGATGAAAATAGTGATGTAAATAATAACTCTAATTAATCTTAGTTAATCATAGTTATAACTGAATTAGTTTAGCTAAGTTCGGAGCTAAGTTAGGAGTTAGTTAGTTCCCTAGTTTACTATATATATTAACTACACTTGTACATTGTAATTAGGGTTTTATAATGAATATACCTTCCTTAATAATTTTCTCTCCTTTGGTATTCCAAAGTTAACATGGTATCAGTTTGAAAACCTTTTTTTTCCGCGATTCATCTTCTTCTTTGCGTTCTGCAATTTCTTTTCTTGCTGAATCACCTCAACAATGGTGATTTCTTACTCTGATTTTGCTACCAATCCCTCCAATCCATATTATATGCATCCGAATAAGAATCCATCTCTCATTCTCGTTCAACCTGTGCTTGATAACAAGAATTATCAAATCTGGTGCAGATCGATGAAGGTGGCTCTTACCTCCAAGAGCAAGGTAAAATTTGTTGATGGCACTCTTTCTCCTCCTCCTATCTCTGATCCTCTCTATGAACCCTGGCTTCGATGTAACAACCTCGTCCTCTCATGGCTTCAACGTTCCATCTCTGAAGATATTGCGAAATCTCTCCTCTGGTGTGATCGTGCTTCTCTTGTATGGAAAAGTTTGGAGAATCGGTTCTCTCAGGGTGATATTTTTCGCATTGCTGATATTCAAGAGGAAGTAACTCGTCTTCAACAAGGAACTCTTGATATCTCTTCGTATTTCACCAAATTGATGACGCTTTGGGAAGAAATCGAAACTTTTTGCCCAATTCGTGATTGTACTTGTGCTATACCGTGTTCTTGTGGTGCTGCTACAGATCTACGCAAATTCAAGGAGCAAGATAAGGTAATCAAGTTCTTGAAAGGTCTTGGTGATCAATACTCTCATGTTCGTTCGCAGATTATGCTGATGTCTCCACTTCCAACCCTAGACAATGCGTTCAATCTGATTCTTCAACAAGAACGCCTATTCAATCTTTATTCAACCACTGATTCTTCAATTGAGAATCAATCATCGGTGAATTACTTTTATCAAACGCCTTCTCGTTCTTCTCACAACTCCGGTCGTGGTCGTGGCCGTGGATATTCCTCTGGTGGCCGTGGCAACCAGCTATGCACTCATTGTGGTCGCATCAACCACACTATTGAGACTTGTTTCATCAAACACGGGTATCCTCCTAGTTTTCAACATCGTAAGCAAAATTCCTCATCACCTGCTGGAAATACTTCTGTGGTGAACTCTGTTCAAGATGCTGGTTCTGCTCCAATTTCCTCATCATCATCCGCTTCCACATCAACAAATGGATCAAGTGCTTCTTTATCCACTATCCAAGAGCAATATACTCAGATTTTACAGCTCCTCCAACAATCCAACTTGCAATCTAATTCACCTTCTTCAGTTAATTCTCTTTTTGCTACAAATTTTGTCTCTCATACCTCTCCCTCTCCCTCATCTGGTAAGAATCTCTCAAAACCCCAATGTGATAATACTAGTCAATGGTGGATCATTGACACTGGTGCCACTGATCACATCACTCATATATTTGACAGTTATTTTTCCACATATCACATTGCACCCAAATCTATGACCATGCCTAATGGTGACACTGTTACTACCACAATAGCTGGTTCAGTTTTGTTATATGACTCCCTTGTTCTTCATAATGTTTACTATTTTCCTTCATTTCATGTCAACATTATCTCTGTTACTACTCTATTTGATTCCACCTTATATGATGTCAAACTCTACCCTAATTGTTGTAAAATTGTGCAGCTACTCCATCCCAAGATGACTGGATTTACAGCTATGAGGATTGGCAAATTGTATGTGCTTGACACTACCTCATCTCTGGATCTCTCTCCCACACCTGATTCTGTCAACACCTCCATCTCTACTCATTTACATTCTTCTAAACCTGATCTTGCCACCATTTGGCATTTTAGACTAGGACATTTAAGTTCTCATATACACAAATGTATTTCATCTCATTTTCCTTTTGTCACTTTCAATGACAATCATAAACCTTGTCATACTTGCCATTTGGCTAAACAAAGAAATTTACCCTTTGCTCATAGTAATACTAAATCTGTTGCCATTTTTTATTTAATTCATGCTGATATATGGGGACCTCTTTCCACCCCTTCCATATGTGGTCATAAGTATTTTCTAACACTTGTAGATGATTACAGCAGGTTTACTTGGACAATTTTCATGAAAAATAAAAGTGAAACCCGAACTCACTTAATTAATTTCATTTCCTTCATAGAAACTCAATTCAATAAGAAACTCAAATGTATTCGTAGTGACAATGAGCCTGAGTTTCTCATGACTAGTTTTTACCTTTCTATAGGTATCATCCATCATAGGTCATGTGTTGAAACACCTCAACAAAACGACATCGTGGAAAGAAAGCATCAACACATTTTGAATGTTGCACGTGCTCTTTCTTTTCACTCTCATCTCCCTCATAACCTTTGGCACCTCTCCATACAACAAGCTATTCACATTATCAACAGACTTCCCACCCCTCTTTTGAACAACCTCACCCCTTATCAAATGCTTCATTCTACTCCTCCCAACCTTAATCATTTAAAAGTTTTTGGATGTCTTGTATACTCCTCGACCTTACATAACAATAGAACAAAATTTGCACCAAGGGCAAGAAAATCCATCTTTCTTGGATATAGGGAAGGCACCAAAGGCTACCTCCTTTATGATCCTCTCACCCATGAATTTTATGTTTCAAGGAATGTAATCTTCCATGAAACTATCTTTCCTTTTGCTTCACCCCCACCTGAAAATACTTCTGTCAGTATCAACCCTGATACAAATACCTTTGACACATTTGACATTCTCACAGATATTCCACCATCCTTAACTTCACCAAATGAACCTACCTCTCCTCCATCTCTTCATAATTTACCTCCTTCAACACATGACATCATCTCTTCTCCCTCTCTTCACCAATTACCTCCTTCACCACATAACATAATCTCTCCTACTTCCCTTCCTGTACCAACCAGAAAATCTAACAGACTCACAAAACCACCAGCTTATCTCTCTGAATATCACTGCAATTTGTTATCCTCAATGCTGCCAGCATCTAATCCAGGTAACTCTCCTTACCCTCTTTCTTCTGTATTGTCATATGACAAATGTAGTCCTTGTCACAAACAGTTTTTCCTATCCATTAATTCCCTTACAGAACCCAAAACCTATAAACAAGCCTGTAAGTTTGACTGTTGGAATCTTGCTATGAAATCTGAGTTAGATGCTCTTGTATCCACAAACACTTGGTCTGTTGTTGATTTGCCTGCAGGTAAGCAACCAATTGGTTGCAAATGGGTCTACAAGATCAAGCATCATGCTGATGGATCCATTGAACGATACAAGGCTCGTTTAGTGGCAAAGGGATACACTCAACTAGAGGGTGTGGATTATTTTGATACCTTCTCACCAGTTGCTAAGCTCACAACAATTCGCACCATTCTATCTGTGGCTGCTATTAAGGACTGGAATTTAGAACAACTTGATGTTAACAACGCATTCCTTCACGGTGATCTGCATGAGGAAGTGTATATGGATCTGCCTCCTGGGTTCTTGCCCCCTAATTCTTCTTCCAATACAGTCTGCAAATTACATAAATCCTTATATGGACTGAAACAGGCTAGCCGACAGTGGTTTTCCAAGTTATCCACTGCTCTTATCTCCCTTGGATATTCACATTCATATGCTGACCATTCTTTATTCACAAAACTACATAATTCTCATTTCACTGCTCTTCTAGTCTATGTTGACGATATTGTCTTGACAGGTGATGATTTACAGGAAATACATTCTGTCAAATGATTTCTTGATTCCACATTCAAAATCAAGGATCTTGGCAAGCTTAAATACTTCCTTGGATTGGAAGTTGCACGATCCACTCAAGGTATCTTTCTCAATCAAAGGAAGTATGCATTGGAATTGCTTGAGGACAGTGGTTTATTGGCTACAAAGCCTAGTACAACTCCCTTTGATTACTCCTTGAAACTTCATGACAGTGACTCACCCCCCTATGAAGATGAAATAGCCTATAGGAGACTTGTTGGCCAACTGTTATATTTGACTACAACCAGGCCTGATATTGCTTTCATTGTTCAGCAACTTAGTCAATTTATATCTAAGCCATTACAAGTTCATCACTCTGCAGCAATTAGAGTGCTCAAATACCTCAAAAGTACTCCTGCTAAGGGATTGTTTTATTCTTCCTCCTCCACACTCAAACTTTCTGGTTTTGCAGACTCGGATTGGGCAAGTTGCCCTGCTACTCGCAGATCAGTGACTGGTTACTGTGTCTTCCTTGGCACATCTCTACTGTCTGGAAATCCAAAAAGCAGTCCACAGTATCCAGGTCTAGTTCAGAAGCGGAATATAGAGCTTTGGCTAGCTTAACTTGTGAATTACAATGGTTACAGTATTTGTTTAAGGATCTTCACATTTCTCTTGATCAACCTAGCTCAGTCTACTGTGATAACAAGAGTGCAATCTATCTTGCTCACAACCCCATTTTTCATGAGAGGACAAAACATATTGAAATTGACTGTCATGTCATTCGTGAAAAAATACAAACTGGCCTCATTCACCTCCTGCCAGTTTCTTCTGTTGCACAATTGGCAGATGTACTTACCAAGTCATTGCCTGCTTCCTCCTTCAATTCATTGATTTCCAAGCTTGGTCTATTAGACATTCATAGTCCAGCTTGTGGGGGGCTATTACATGATGAAAATAGTGATGTAAATAATAACTCTAATTAATCTTAGTTAATCATAGTTATAACTGAATTAGTTTAGCTAAGTTCGGAGCTAAGTTAGGAGTTAGTTAGTTCCCTAGTTTACTATATATATTAACTACACTTGTACATTGTAATTAGGGTTTTATAATGAATATACCTTCCTTAATAATTTTCTCTCCTTTGGTATTCCAAAGTTAACACTATTCTTCATGGCCTTATGGAATAATTTGATTTCTGTCTCGGTAATACTCTCTCTATGCTGCATTGTCTGCCAAACTCTGTTGCCAAAATACAATTTTTTGCCAAATTTTCAATCCCAACATTTGACTCAACTGAGGCCTTGTAGTCCTGAGCACTGAGTGCCTTTACAACCTTGTCCACTTCCAACTCAACCTTCCCAAAGACCTTTATATTTCATATTCTTAGTTCACCTTTCAATTGCTTCAATTTTTTTCAACACATAAGCTGCCATACCTCATCTATGTTGTTGTAGCTTCTAAAGGTCTCATACATATCCTTAGTGTTGCACTCATCTGGTATTGAAGTGCAAAAGAATGTTGTTCTCCTATCCAAATCTCCATTGAATCTCCTTCTCCCAAGGTAGTCCCATCGGTTGTTCCTCCTCTCCCTCCAATTGTAAGGTGTTTAACATAAACATGGTACAATTAAGATTTTTCATTTCATTAATTTTTTTTTTTCATTTCATTAAGAAAAGATTGAGATTTGTGGTTCTAAAGTTTCAATTAGAGTTTGGTGTTATTGAAACAACCATAGAACACATTAAGTATTACTAACTTATGCATAGAGTATTGAAATTTTACCTTTTATTTATTCTGTTTCCGCAAAAGGTACATGACTCAAGTTATTTTACACAACTAGCAAAGGCATCTAAGCCTTATTATTCTTATTCATAATTTTAATTATTATTTTCATTGATTTGATGCCAAATCTAAGCCGCAGCTCTGCTCTCTGACTCACGAGGTGGAATTAGAAATTTGAAAGGGTTGTTGGACTTGAGCTGCCTTGCCTCATTCCTCTGCAGGTTGAATGTAGCTGCAACCACATCCAACGGCATACTATTTATAGCGGATGATGTCCCTGCAAGTCTTTCAATAGCAGCTCTATCATTCATCTTGAATGCTACATATGTGAACCTGTCGCTCAATGATTTTGCAGCCACTGCATAGTTTTGTGGCACTGTCAATGCACGACCCGCTTCTAGCTCCCCATCGAACACAGTGTTGCCATTGCAGTTCACAACTTGTAGCCGTGCACGTCCCTTCAATGCGTATATTACGCTGTTTGCGTTGAGGTTGTAGTGAGGCACGAACATAGCATTCTGTATGAAGATTGTTTGACATATAATTAAGTCATGGAAAACAAATTAAAAGTAATGAAAGAGAAAAAAGAAAGAGAAATGATAGTACTTTGTGGAGAGATCCATGCTCAGCACTTAGTTTGAGCCACCTGAGAACTGGGAGGTCAAGGCTGGTAACGGTTTTGATTCTACCAGCTCGAGGGTTGTAGATGTCTGGTGATGAAGATGAACCAATGTTCTGTCGAAGTTTAGCAGTGCAAATGGTTTCCTCAAGCCCATTGTCTCCACGCCTTCTGCTTTCACCTTTTTGGCTGTGATGGCTTTGGCGTTCTTTCTCGTCTTCTTTTTCCTCCTCTTCTCTGCTCCTTTGATGACGCGGCCGCCTCTCTTCATCTTCATCTTCCTCTTCCTCTTGTCTGCTGCCTCTCTGGCTTCGTGGTTGTATCTCCGGTGGGCTTATGATGCTGAGACCACCTTCCACTTTGACAATTGCGCCCTTCTCTTCGTCTTCGTTTCTGCCTTGAAGTCTGTCCACTATATGCTTGTTCACGTTGAAAGCATCTTCCAAGAAATCCCTCTTAAAGCCACTGAAAATGTTGTTGCCTTCATTTTCTTGTTCCTGCTTTCCTCCTTGTTGATGCTGGTATCGCAGAAATTCTTGCTCGTGGTTCCCAGCAAGATAGAATCTCTGTCAAACATAGATAGATTCTATGTTACTGTTTCGGACAACATATTATCATGTAATATGTATTATATGGCAAGTTTAATTATGCTCAGTGCTCACCCTAGGCATCTGATCAAGCTGGTTATTTGAGCTTCCCGTATCGGTAAGAGAGACGGCAATAACTGGAGTGTCCTGGTCATTGTACATCCAAAATACAATACCAGTAGGAACTGCAATGATATCACCCTCTCTGAATCGGTTAACCTTTTGGTGGCTGTCTCTATACCTGCGTCCCTCTCTTTGTTCAGAATCTTGTGGCTCCTCAAAGGTCTCGGGACAACCAGGGAATACCATGCCAAAATATCCATTACCTGTAATTGATTTAGTAAAACACTAATATGCATGCATTGTAATGTAAGTGAAGACATTGAAAGAATATCGAATTAACTAACCTTGCTGGATGTAAATTTCTTGAGGAGCGTTGGAGTAGTAAGGTCTGCGAAGGGCATTGCGTTGAAGGGTAGCACGAGAGAGGGCCACACCTGCACATCTGAATTGCCTGTTGTTGGGATTCCAAGTCTCAATGAGTCCGCCTTCGGACTCTATACGGTTATCAGGTTCGAGAGCATTGAGACGTTCCAGCTGACACTCATTTTGTTGAGACTGTTCTCTGCGAGCAAAGCTGCTACTGAAAAATAGAAAACAAAGTGAAAGAGAGAGTGCAAGAAGCTTAGTAGCCATAGTTGGATAGAATATATGTTTGTGATGAGGAGAACCATAATTTGGCATTGATATTTATAGTGAAAAAGAGGAGAGTGCAGGAGGGACACGTCATGAATGGGTTGCAGACCATTAGACACTCTTCATCTTGCATGGCTATGGAAGCCTTATGCATTACACCTCATAAAATCACAATGTCCCATTACTGCAGAGGTGGCTTCAAGTGAACATGATCCATAACATAACCAAACAAAATTATGAGAGCTGAGTAATTTGATAGCTAGCTGAAATCGGTGGTGCTGGGGACCATGTCTGTATATTGGATGTTGGATAGGATTGAGTTCATGGTCTCTACAATTTTTAAAGCTTAATGGAATTAGTCCAAAATTAGACCTTAGACTCGTAAAGCACAATTTTGTGTGGTTGAATATTAATGAACGTTAATTTACGTGATGTATGAATTACAACTTCAAATTAAAGTGCTTGCATTACAACATAGTCATATATGTTATATAAAAGTTTTTTTTTTCCTTTGTAAATTACCTTTGAATAAAATACGGGTAATTTACCCATTTCATTTTTTTTATAAACAAGATTTGTATTAAAGGAGATTAAGAGGGTCTCCACGCCAAAATCACATCAACAATTTACAAATTATTCTTTCAAAAGCACCCCATAAAATCTATAAGAAATTTAGAGGGAATTTTGTCCATTCATACAAACTACAACTCTCTTGATAATTCGACAATAAAGGTATCCACCTCCAAGACAAAATCGGGACAGATTGGAATATAGAGTCGACGACACAAATTTCGTCATTGAATATAATGTTATTCTTAACCTTCCAAATGCACCAGCATTTTATAAACCATATTGCATTTGCATTTTCCGGTTTTGATGTTCCACACAACCTTAAAAACCAAAGCATCGCGTAATCCCAACTTGTCGTCTCGTTTATCCAATCTATCCCAATTCAACTATACGCCCTCAACCAAACCAACCTTGTTTTAGGACAGGAAAAGGTGAAATAATTCCTCATTCTCATGAAAACATAACACATACCTCTTCATACCTACTAGTTAAAGTATCCCGATCAACAAGATTCTTACGCGTTGAAAGTCAATTAAGAAACAACCATCATGCAAAAATCTTAATCTTCAAAAGAATGTTGGTTTTCTAAAGAATCTCTAATGCTGTGAGAGTTGGTGTTACCAACAATGAGTGATTTCCCATAGCAGCAATATGATTGTAGTAAGACTTGACCGAAAATTCATTTGAATTGTCTAAATGCCAAAGCGAACATCACCTTTGACAGCTTTTGGATGAATCGGAACCAAACCGATCTTCATAAAGTGATCCACGTGTGTTTTAATAAATATATCAAAGAGGAATTTCATTTTATAAATTATGCATATGTATTTTTTGTTATTTGTATATTGACTCTACCCTTAATTATTGTATTTTCATGTTTTCCATTAAAAAATTTATTGAAATTTTTTCCTTTCCATCCGAGTAGTTTCAGTAAGTTAATGTTATTTTGCCTCATCTTTCTTTACAAATTCTTTCACGCCATATCTCATCCTATATCCTGGATTATTTTTTAGTTTTTTTTTTCTTCCTATTTTTATAAAATCCATTATTTTTATACTCCATAAGAATTTTAATCTATGATTCTTTTGAATTTTTTTTTGTATTTTTACGAATTATAGACTTGCAGAATTGTTTTTATTATTATTTTTGTATAATTTAATTGAGAGGAATTAAAGTTTTATCATAATACTTTTAAAAGTTAGAAATTTTATTGTTGTTATTGATAATTTTTTTTAAGAACCTCAATATACATGATTTGTCTATTTGTAAAACTTGAGAATTGCTTTAACATGCATTTCTGGTGATTTTTTTTCTGAAAATCATAGTATCTGTAAAACAATTAATTTTTTTAAAGTATTCCGTCTAAAATGGATAGGAGAAACTAAAAATTAAACTGAATGATAAATAAATTTGACTATTATAATGTGTAGTCTTATTATTATTTTAGGATAATACTTGTTAAAAAACTCATAAATAGAATTTTTTAAGAATTAAAGTATTTAAGAATTTTTTATTATATTTATTTGAAAAAATCTAAGTTTTACATTGGTTAAAAATAAAATTCACAAATAATTTATATAGAATGACACCTTCACCTTACAAGTTAATTTTGTAGGTATGAGTTAGGTCAAATTCTATTTCCATCATTGTATCACGAGATTATCATTCGGACCACTCACCATTTATTTATGTGTATCAAACCCAAAAATATATATTGAACGCAAGAAAGTGTATTGGAAAAATCAAATCTTATATATCGATAATTTGGACTAACCACCGTTTATATCTACGCACATTATTTTTATATCGAAATTGAAGCAACAACGTAGATAGAAAATGGAACAACTTATTTTGGCGGTGGTAGTTATAATTTGCTGGAAGTTGCGGAGAACGAACATTGATCATCTCTACCAAATCAAGCGCCAATTACCACTAAATCAACTAATAATTGGTTTTGATAATTAATTTCATATTTTGGATTAAATATGTTTTTTTTTTCTTTTAAGTACACTCATTTTTAATTTTGTTTTGTTTAATATATTTATGCTTACTGCACTTTGTTCAACATTTCTCGTAGCTTTCTTGTTATTTTTTCACTAGAAGAACACCAATTAGAGTTTCTAATATTGGACCGTTAACATTATGTAAAATGGACTAATAAATAAAAAATCAATATTTCGTCAATCGAACTCCTAGAGATTTACCATTGCCTTCCCAGTTCATAATTCACAGATCTTGCACTAGAAATGGTCATTCTCATCTAACTCTTTCTTGCATTGGATTAAAATTTCCAACATTGTGTAAAACGGATTAAAAGACAAACAAAATAAAAAATTTCATCAATCGAACTCCCGGAGGTCCATCATCACCTTCCAATATCACAATTCACAAGTCTTCCACTAGAAAAGGATCTTTCTCAAGTGAATATTACCTTCACTAGAAGAACATGGACTATAATTTTCAATAATGAACCATCCACATCATGTGAAATGGACTAAGAAACAAACAAATTCAAAATTTTCATCAATTGGACTCTGGGAGTTCCATCACCACCTTCCTAGATCACAATTCACAAGTCTTCAACTAGAAATGGTCATTCCCAACTGTCTATTTCTTTCACTAGAAGAACATCTACTAGAATTTTCAATATCTGACAATCAACATCGTGTAAAATGGACTAACAAACAAAAAATTCAAAAATTTCATCAGTCAGCTCTTGATGGTCCACCATCACCTTCCTAGATTACAATTCACATGTTTTCCACTAGAAATAGTTCTTCCCAATTAACTCTTTCCTTCACTAGATGAACACCGACTAAAATTTTCAATATCGAATCGTTGACATCATATAAAATGAACTAAGAAACAAACAAATTCAAAATTTTCATCAATCGGACTCCCGGAGGTCCACCATCACCTTCCCAGATCACGATTCACAGGTCTTCAACTAGAAATGGTCATTCCCAACTATCTATTTCCTTCGCCAGAAGAATATCAACTACAAATTTTAATATTGAACTGCCCACATCGTTTAAATTGACTAAGAAATAAACAAATTCAAAAAATTTCATCAATCAGACTCCCAAAGGTTCCTTCTCAATTGTCTTTTTCCTTCACTGGAAGAACACCAACTAGATTTTAAATATCGACCATGCACATCGTGTAAAATTTACTAAGAAACAAACAAATTTTCAATCGAACCGTTACACTAAATTAATCAATCGGACTCCCGGAGGTCCATCACACTACTACAAAATATATCTTCCGTAACACCAATTTTACACTGGTCTTCGTGTTAACAATGGTAATAGTTTATTTTTGGGTGTTTATTTTTGTATCTACTAAAGGATGTGCCACAACGGTCATATGTAACAACCGTAGTGAAACGTACCTAAAGTGAAATGGTTTGAATTCCAACACCAACAATTTTTTATTTATCGTGATATAATAATGTGATTGACCTTGTATATCACCATGGTTTTTATTATCAACAGTGGTGTAAGTTTCAATCATTTCATCATGGTTCTTGTTGTCAGCCGTATTGAAAGGTGCTACTTATTTATATATAAGCGAAACTATCTCTCGTTTCAGTACATAACAGTCGTTTCTCTCAAAACAAAACCCTAACAACTCTTTCATTCGTCTCTATCAAAACAAATCCCTAACATCTCTGTCACTCGTCTCTCTCATATGGAAACCTCAAAACAAAACCATAACATCAAATCTTAGCCAATGGGTATTTACAGGTTCGTTTTCACTACAATTTTTGTTCTAAAATCTATTTATGTATTATTGTTTATGTTTCAATAGCTTTTTTCATAATGTTTGAACTTTCTTCTTGTTTTGACTTATAGGTAGGGATGTTTGTTTCAATAACGAGGACGGAGCTAAAGTTAGCATTGCAAACTTGTGTGAAAGATCCATAATGACATTCATTCCAAATAGACACAAGTTTGCTGCTCTAACTTCAGCTTCATCCTTCTTTCATTGTGGACACACCATTATGGAACTTGTACAGTACGTTTATGAAACATTCTATGACTTGATATATTTGTTGTATTGTGTATGTTGTTTATGGTTTGTTGTTGATGTATGTTGTTGTTAATGTTTGTTTAAAAGATGAGTTTGATATATATTATGTAGTTTGAGTATTTTTCTAATCCCTTACTGAATATATAACTTTTTATATTGCACTAGAAAATATTTTACTATATTGAATAATAGAAAATATTTTAAATTGCATTAAAATATATTTATATACAGACAAAATATACTATTATTATAAACAAGAACAACTTTACTATTGTTGGAAATTCACCACACCCTATGGGAATTCCACTTCAATCTTGATCTCAAGATTGTACACAAACCCACTACACAATGCGTAATGACAATGAAAGAAGAAGAACAAACAAGAACAACAAGAAAGAAAAGAGAGAGAAGAGAAATATTTGGAGAAAATTGTCACCCACGAACTGTGGGATTTTTCTTGTTATTGATCACTTGCTAAAACTGCAACTGTGATTGTTACAAGTACTGTGATAGTCTTCACTACTTGATATTCTTCTCAATTCTACAAAGCATCTATTTATAGACTTAGATTTACAAAGGCCCAAAACTCTAAAGGCCCAAAATATCAAATCTAATCTAAATCATATCAAATCTAATCAAAACCAAATCTGTGAAACAAACTGTTTCGACACACTGACTGTTTTGACTTCGACGTACTTAATGATGCTTCGACTTCGACATACTTAGACACTAGGAATTACAATTTAACACACCACCTAATTCATTGTGTCTAAGCTGTCTACATTCATCATGGCTCTTAGTCTTTTGAAGGCTTCGACCTGCAATCCCTTCGTCATGATATCTGCAATCTGATTCTCAGTTCTGCAGTGTTCCAAATTCATCTTCCCTTCTGCTACCTGCTCTCGAAGATAATGGAACCTCATTTCGATGTGCTTGCTTCGACCTTGTGCTATTAGATTCTTCGCCAAGTTGATAGCTGACATGCTGTCGATCTTCATGGTAATTGCTCCATGATTCTTCCCTGTAATCTCTTCGACCAAGTTCACCATCCAGGTTGCTTGACATGCACAAAGAGAAGCAACTATATATTCTGCTTCGCATAATGACAATTCCACTACTGGCTCCTTTCTCGAACTCCAAGCAACTGGTGCACCACCTAACATAAACATGTATCCAGCTGTGGATTTTCTATCCTCAGCATCACTACACCAACTAGAGTCGGTGTATCCCACTAACTTGCATTTTTTCCCTTCATCAGCTGCAAGAAACAAAATGCCATAGTCGAGAGTCCCCTTCAGATACCTCAGTATCCTCTTCGTCACTGTTAGGTGTGATACCTTTGGCTTCTGCATGAATCTACTTACCATACCCACACTGTATGCTAAGTCAGGCCTTGTGTGACAAAGGTATCTAAGTAACCCAATAAGTCTTCTGTATTGGGTTGGGTCGACATCATCTTCCTCTGAATCCTTCGACAGTTGCAGTCTGGTCTCAGCTGGAGTCGAAGTTGGGTTGCAATCTTGCATCTCAAATCTTTTGAGTATTTCGCCTGCATATCTTCTTTGGTGCATCATCAAACCTCTACTAGTCTTGTAGAATTCAATGCCAAGGAAATATGAGAGATTTCCCAAGTCTGACATTTCAAACTCCTCACTCAGGTCATGTTTGAAATCTTCGATCTCCTTCTTGCAACTCCCTATTATCAACAAATCATCGACATAGAGACATAGTATAAGCTGAAATTCTGGTACCAGATGTGTGATGTTACGTGCGATGTCACAACAACACACTCTGCAATGGACAAAGCAATAACACAATGAATTGTTCACCCAGTTCGGTCTAACTACCTACATCTGGGGGCTACCAAGCCAGGGATAAATTTCACTACTTGTAGAATTAAATTACAGACTCAACAACCCAGTTGACAATCTCCTAATCTTAATTCCTACTAGTGACTTTCTACCTAAGAAACCACTTAGATATGAGAACACTACTCAATCCCTAAAAAACACTTCAGTGACACAATTCAAAGATCACACACTTTGAAAAACACAACTTGATTCTGCTTCACAACTTTGATCAAGAACAACTTAAAACAATAATACCAATTCACACTCGAATGGTTTACAAAACACGAAGACTTAATCGACTCGCAGTCTTTAGCTCTATTTCTTCGTTACTTTTCCTCCAGGAATGATGCGCATTATATAGCTATCTGAATTGGGCTTGGACCTGCTACAATATCTGATCTGATTTGTTGTTTAAAACTGAATCTTCAAAACAGATTTTCTCTATCAAAATCTTCTTAAATCTCAGCTTTTAAACCTCCCTACAAATCTGCATCAAATCTCTATGTAACAGAAAATATTTATCCCAAGATATTCGCAACCAATGAGACTACCTGCTCTCCACAATTCCAGCTAAAACGCAAACCCTAACAACATCACTAAACCTGATGTTATTAATTCTGCAGATCTAATGTCACAACATCACCTGTGACATCAGACATCCAACTTAACCACTTAACACAGCCCAGTGTTAAGACTCAATGTTATGACATCACCCATATGACATCAAACATTGAACAGCTTCACTACTTAACACAGCCCAGTGTTAAGACTCAATGTTGCAACATCACCACCTTGACATCAACATTGAACAACCTTTGTTTTACCAAAATTCCAGCCAATCCAAGAAACCAACAATCTCCCCCTTTGGCTAATTTTGGCTAAAACAATCTCTGCACCTTCAGAGACTTCAGCAGCGGAAAAACTTGAATATTTTTTGAAACTTCAAGCAGCAGCATCTTCAATACATAAAGACTTCACTTCACACAAAACTCTGCTGCTGCACCATCTTCAACAGCTACAATTTTCAACAAACATCAATGGTGCTCCCCCTCAAAACAAGTACCAGCATAACAGCTATTCAGCAGATCAGCAATTACTCCCCCTTAATTTCTGCCCTTCTGCACTATAACATCAGCAATCAGCTACATCCTCAGCAGCATATTCCTTGACTTCACTCCTTAGCAGCAACAACCATCAACTCCTTGGCTACTTCTCCCCCTTTTTAGCCACAATTTGACAACCTTCAACCAGAAGCCCTACTAACTACAGTTAGTACTACCCTAGCTCTCATTGTTAGCCTCACAGTTAGCAACCGGACATAACAAATCATAGAACAAAAAAACATCAAGGGTGCATCTACAGCACAATATTCATGTTACAAACCAAACACATTAAGTGCAGAAACAAAGACAACATTGCAGAAACATAAAACTAAAACTACTAGAAGCAAAAGCAAATAAGCTAGTCTTCATTTGAACTTGATCCAACTCAAGTATCCTCTTCATCCTCCTCTGAGCTATCAGCACTGGCATTATCACACTCATCATTCTTATCAGCACTAACAGGAACATCATCTTCTTCTAAGCCATCAACATTATTTTCTTCAGGAACATCATCACCATTGTCTTGTTCTAACTGCTGGATCAGTTTTTCAAGTCTCTCTTTTCTAACCAGACTGGTACTGATGACTGCATCAAGGTCTTTGCACATGGTCTTCAATTCTTCAATCAGTTTAGCCTTTGTAGTCTTCTTCTTGTCTTCAGCAGTTGATGTTAGAACAATGTCTGGAACATGATGTCCAGTAAACAGTTTAGGGTGTAGGGACAAGGTTGTCATCCTCTGGCAAGCTATATCTGAGCTTGTTAAAGTCTCAGGTTGCTGATCTAAAATGATTCCACAAACCAAAGAGGGGAATGCTATAGGTAACTTGACAGCATTGGTTTCAGCATGTTTTACCACTTGGTTAAAAATGTAGCTTCCAAAGTCAAATTTCATTTTCTTTCCAACAGCATAGATAAACTTTCCAAGACCAACAACAATCTTTGTTTTATGGTTGGTTGGCACCCAGTTAGCTGCACCAATCCTGTGAAGAACGGCATACTTGATGCTGAGTTTGCTAGTCTTCAGCTTCCCTTTCAATGGCCAAACCATCACTTGTCCAGCAGTAATCTCCTTGCAGATATCGTTATCAGTAGACTCAAGATCACTGCACTCTCCATCATGTCTACCTAGATATTTGTTGATGATGCTAGGAGAAAAATTAATACACTTCCCTCTAACAAAGACTTTCATGAAGTCTGTGCTTCTCTTATCAGTAATGTTGATAGGGATGTTTACAATAAACTCTTTGACAAGCCCTTCGTAACATCTAGGAAGTTTTGTCACAGTCTTCTCCAGTCCAACAGTATTAATTAATTCCATAATTTCCACCATTTCCAAAGCTTCTTTACCTAGTTCCCTTTCCAGGGCTAGTCTTCTCTGACAAACAAACTTCCACATAGATGCACTACTGGCATAATGGAAAGAAATGTTATCAATTAGAACTTCAGGAACCTTATCAGATATTCTCTTTAGAATAGTTTTCCTGATAGGCGTGATGTCCTGAACATCATCTTCGATATCATAGTCAGACTTTGAATGCTCCACAGCCTTCCTCTTTCTAGGATTTACTTCCACTTTACTCCAGGCTTTTGCTGGTCCAACAGCAATGTTCTTCTTCTTATCATCAGATGACTTCTTAGGAGAGGGTTCAGCCTTCTTTCCCTTCCTTGTTTTCAACCTCTTTGCAATACTTGGAACTTCTCTAGCTATCACCTCATCATCTGATAAATCAACTACATTGATTACATCAGCATTATCTTTACCACCAGAAGCAGGTTCAGGTGACGTTCTAACATTCTCCTCAACATTTGTTTCTTCATGTATGTCTTCACTCTGATCAGCATCTTCAATAGCTGTTAATGCAAGTTGTTGAAGACATAACTCACCTCCTTGCATGTTATCTTTCTCAGCTGGCATCTGATTTAGAGGAATTGAAATTCCTTTAACAGGGATGCCTTTATCCAGAATTTTTGAGGCAAGATTACCCATCCTTTTGTCTACATCAAACTTCTCTTCAATAGACTGAGAAGTAGATGATTTTGGCACAGTTTTGTCCCCAAATAACACACTAGTAACAACTTTCTTTGTTTCAAGATTCTTAAAGACAGTAGCAGGTCTCTTAGGAGTTAGTTTAGTGGGTCTCGAAGTACCTTATTCAGGAAGAATTGTTGAGATGGGCTCAATGTTCATAGGATCGGATGCTGAACCTTCGTTAGTGGAAACTCTAGCTCTTTCTTTTGTAGAACTTTGAAATGCAGATTTCTTGGATGGAGAAGCCATGAATCCTTTGAGATAGGTAAGATTTAGTGAGGATTGATTCTTGAAGGCGAAGAAGATGAACAGTTGTGAGAACAGGGCTTTGAAGAAGCGTGATGTTGCAACACTAAGAAATGATGGTCTAAGGCAAGGAGCTTGATTTTGAGTATCAGATATTGACCAATCAATGACTTTCTCCCTCCATACGAACTTTCCTTTTAAATTTTTAAAAGGATTTATATCAGAATTCATTAATTCTGACTGCTCTTTCAGTATTCTTTCATGCTTGATGTTACCATCTGATGTTACAACATCAATCATAACATTACCATATAAGCTGACCTCTTTTGGTATCCATTGATAGCAATTATCTTTGGATCTTATACCCTTCATCACAACCTGATTATGCTCATCAGATACCACACACTCATCTTTGGTGTAGTTAACTTTGTACCCTTCATCACACAATTGGCTTATGCTGATCAAATTTGCATTTAAACCATTGACAAAAAGAACACTGTCAAGTTCAGGTCTACCATCACCTTTCACTTTTCCAACTCCTGCAACTACACCTTTTTCACCACTGCCAAAAATAACCTCATGAGAGGGACAATGACTGACTTCAACTAACAGAGTTTTGAATCCAGTCATATGCTTTAAATATCCACTATCAAAGTACCATGTATCCTTATCAACCTGTCTATCTGAGGTGTGGGCTAAGAGACATTTCACCTTCTCCTTAGGAACCCATTGTTTAGCAACTTTGGGTCTGACCTCCTTTAGTTTGCACTGAGGAGCAGATTGTGGATAACCATGCAGTTTAAAACAAGAGTACTGCATATGTCCAAACCTTCCACAATAGAAGCATCTAACTCTGTCATCTCTGAATTGGTTATATCTTCTACCATTATGATGATATTGTTGTGGCTCCCACCCATAATGTTGTCTCCTTCTTCCATAGTTGGCATGTCTTCTATGGTGCTGTTGTCTTTTACCATAGGTAGACTGTCTCCTGAACTGAGGATGCACTACTACATATTTGGTCTACAATAGCATATATTTAATAGCGCTTACTTGAGAAATGCTATTAAATATATTAGGCTAAGATCTATAATAGCGCTTTTGTCTCGAGCGCTACTATAGGTTATTATAGATTAAAAATTTGCTTGGACATATAATAGCGCTTTTCTAAAAATGCGCTATTATAAACTGAAAAATATTAAATTAAAAAAACTGATTGAATGCCGGAAGGAATCGAACTGTAGTATTTTAACTATTTGACATTGGCACTGGGGTCTATAGTAGCGCTTATGAAAACGCTATCAAAGGCATACATAATTGGAAGAATAAAAATTAAATTTTGTAAAGCGATAAGGCTCGAACTTTACCCCTTTGAATACTAAAAACATAACCTTACCGTAGGGCTAGTCACAAATATTTATTCAACTCTTGAATATATATAAAGACAAAAATACTATACAATTAAAAAAAATCATCCTCTAAAATATCCTGCGTGTTGTTCATAAGTTTTTTGACGAAAAATAATTCAAGTTCCATATAACAACAAATTTCAATTTTTTTTCTTTCAATTCAAAATTCACTCCCTTCAAAACCTTAATTTGTTGTATGTCACCTTCATCGAACCCTTAAAATCCATCGATTTGTTATGCCAACGGAACCCTAAAACATCATTGATTTCCTAATCCTTCTTCAAACAATTGTGCCAATACTCACGAAGTAGCTCTTCGTGGCTGCTTTGCACCCTAAATCATTTTCTTCAAACATCCTCTACACGATGAGGTTACCTAGGTGAAGGATTATACATTATGATATCTATATTTCTGCTTCAACGTATTTGAAATAAGAAGAACACTCTACATCTTTAACTTCAAATCTCTTTCGCTTTTTAAATCTCTGGAATCACTGTTTCGAATGAAAGCACAGGTATTTCTTAAGCATACTAGAATTGATATTTTTTGCTCTTATAATGGATATGAATGTTAGCTGTTCGATTAAATGCCTCAGAGAAATAAACAGTTTATTATTCACTATATTTGTGATATTGTTTCATTGTTGTAGCTTGAGAAAGAGAGTTTGTGGTTGCTAGCAGGGGAGTGGTATGTGGTAAAACCTTGGTTAGGGTCATTGACAAGTCTATCATAACTTTTGAACTTGCCGGTGTCGAAAATTGAAGCAGAATCATTACTGGTAAAGTGTATATGCTACATTACCATAATCTCGAACCCTAATACAATTTTCTCTGCAACCTTCTCCTATCCTTCTTTAAACAACTCGACAACGCCAATATTCAAGAAGTAGCTTTTCGTAACTTCATTTGCACCGGAATCACCGTTTCGAAGCAAAGCACAGATATTTCTTTAAAGCTTAAGCATACTAGAATTGATATTTCTTGCTCTTATAATTGATATGAATGTTATATAATCAATTAAATGCCTCATAGAAACAATTTGTTTATTATCAAAATGACTGCAATCTTGATTCATTGTCGTAGCGACGTTGTATATGGTGAAACCTAGGTTAGGGTTATTAACGAGTTTATCATAGCTTTTGTAATCATCAATGTCAGATGTCAAACTGGAACCGTAGTTGGTGAAGTTTATGTTAGATACATTGTTGTTTTCTGCATAGCTGTTTTGAGTTGTCCACCATAGAGAGTTGCAGTTGTGTTGTTTTTTGAACGAGTCATTGTTTGTGTTCACCTATTTGAATAGTTTTTGAAAGAGCCGTCTCCACCGAATTGAGCAGTTCCAAAAATTATGAATCGTTTGTTTGAGTAGACTGTGAAGTTGGCATTGTCTTTAGTATCAATCAATCATATTGACAGGTACATCTCATAGTAACACGTCAACTCTTTCACAATATTTTATTCGATACTGAATAATTCGATTATTTTTTATTGATTATTTGTAGGGATGTGATTGTTGGCGGTGGAAACACGACGGGATATGATGCTCGTACTTTCGTCGAGCACACCGTTACCGATGGTCGTCTTTGTATTGTGACTAAAGAGGTTTAGTTTTTTTTTCTAAGTGCTTTACTGTGTTTGTCTTGTAGGTCCAGTTTGTGGTAGTTATGTTGTATATATGAGAATGTAAAAATATTATTAGACATAGACCCAATAGATAGAAGGAAAAATATAACCACCTGATTCAACTCACCCCCACTGAGCTGAAAATCGGCGATGGCTCCCGGAGCAGCATTAGAGAAGTTTATGTTTTACGAACACGTCTCTCAATAGTGATTCCTTGAAGGTTGTCGATCTATTTCAGTTCCAAGCACCAGCACATTGCCCGCCCACCAGGATGTGGGTCAACATTTCAATGGAGATGCCGCAACGATTCCCAACTTGGTATGGAAAAATGAGTGTTGAATAGTTTAATATGAGTAAAATAGTAGTTTGAATTTTTAACTTGGTCTAAGATCCAATTTAGCTTGGCATGTTCAGTTTTGTTCAAACCAAACGATTCCCAATGGGGATGCCGCAACGATTCCCAACTTGGTCTAAAATAGTAGGTTGAATAACATGTTTAGTTATGTTCCTTGTGGTTCAATTCTCTTCAATAAAACTAAAAGTACCACTTTGAAATCTTTTGTTAAGTATTGTAAACGCTTCTCGGAATAACGTTACAACTTACAAGGATGGTATGCAACTTCAATCAAGTCAAAATATAACTAAAAGTAATATAGTTATACCATTGATTCATGTCACAATATTGATTTGTTGAATTTGCCTTTAGTTGCATTGTTTATTCAATATCTTTGCGAGTATTAGGAAACGAATTCTTAGAAAGTGCATTGTTTCTCAAAGCAATCTTTGTGTCACTATAAAATCCTGGAAAAACCATTGTGCGCTGATAATGTTTTGAAGAAACTAAGCACTTTGCACTGTTTACCTTTTTCTTCTGTTTGTTTTTTAATAATGTCATATGAGGTATATGCTCTTACTCTAGTTGATTGCGCATTGCATGGAGTGGTGTAAAACTCTTGTAATTCATTTTATTTTAAGAATATGAATTATGCTAAGCACAAGCACTACCAATTTACGCGTTTGTGTTATTATTTGACTCAGTCTGGAAGGCCAAATAAGGCTTCTACTTAGGATAATTAATATTATATGCGAGAGTAATTGATGAATTGAATTCTCTCTAGTATTAATTAATAAAATTGTGAATTTAAATTGGATGTATTTTTTTATTATTCAGGTGAAATATTGTTCGGAAACAACAAGAAGCTTAGCTATTTATATTTTGTTATTGGTTATTTATATTCTATTATAGGTTTAGTTATTTGTTTGTAATTGATAGCTATCAATGAACTATGTGTGTAACTAGTATCATAAGTAGTGCATTATATGCTAATGTTCTATGTTAAATTTAGTGTGCTAATGTTCTGTCAGAATTGTGTAAAGGTTTTGGAAAGCATTGAAACACCATGCTAGTAGTTAAAACTCCTAGAATACAACCTTAATAATTTTACTATCAATGTTTTCTTGGATCTACACGTGGTTTGTCCTAAGCGTATGGAGCTCATTGTTGTAGTAAAGAAAACTCTATATACAATAGTTTAGATTACCTCAATTTTCATATTATACCTGTATTCATGAATTTATCCACTGTAAGTGGAACTTGTAATTGATTACTTATAATTTTTTTTGTGTTGAGACATTTGTTTTGTTTACAGTAGAAAACATTCATATTGATATGTGATTTATAAAACTGCATGGTCGTTTTGATGGATGGAAAAGCGACCAAGGTTGAATTTCGTTACTTTCTAAGTACTTCTACCATAACGTTATAATAGATCTTATGGCATTGCAAGACTTATGAATCTATGCTTACACAATTATGTTTAGTGCTTAACAACCACTCTAAGACAAAAAAAATCATCATCTTGTTATTATTAGTTTTATTGCTTTTAATATCATGTTTCCTAGGATCACTGGATAAATTATTTTAATGAATTGTATTATAGGATCTGATTTTTTTACAGTTGGCATGTTTCAGGATTTGATTAGTGGAGAAGTTGTCTTCCGAAATATCATGCTAAGGGTAAATTCCATCATTGGTGAACGCGGCACTCAAATACATAGGCAATATTTAGAGAATGTGGTGCAACTTTCTTTGGAAATTATAATACTTTTCCTTAAAAAAGATTCATTTCTTTCTGATTATTGGTATCCACCGTACCAGGTATCTGTTTTAGTTACCTGAATGACTAGTCAGCATATTTTATTCAAATTATATATTTTAGACCTGATGATACTAATGCTTTCTATGATCCTGAAAGTGCAGTAGTTGCAGCAATTCATCATTTGTGACACCATTAATGTTGCTACTTTATTCTGATTTTGTTGTATGTTTGGATTATAGTTGTGAAGGTTCTTTGAAGCATTTTAATCAACCACAATTTGAACAAGTATTATAAGGAAACAGATAAGCCAGTGCATGCTCGTACGTTGAATTTGAACGAAGAACTTGGCCAAGTTGATACCATACTTTGTGATAAAACAGAGGAACATTGATTTGCAATTCTATGGAATGTATCAAGTTTTCATGTGAGTACAAATATGCTTGTAATTTGTTTAGACGAGGAATGAAGCAAACTAGAATTATTTCATATTGTTTGTAATTAATTCATTCTTTGTCGTAACCGACTTCAAACATTTATATAATTAATTTTTATTGTTTGTAATTATTTTGAATACAAATTAATTGACCATGTCTTATGTGTCATATTGTGGATATTTGCCTTTTTAGAAGATTATGTGATTTTTTATTGTAGTATTGAGTTACAAAATCTCATTTTTCTTAAAAGAATAAATAAAGGGCATTAATAGCGCTTTTCTAGAAAGTGCTATTAAAGATAGTGTCTACAATAGCGCTTTAAGAAAAAGTGATATTGAATACTAGCACTATAATAGCACTTCTTCAAAAAGCGCTATTAAACCTTTTTATAAACAAGGTGTATGGTAGCGCGGAACAAGGCAATCATAGCGTTTATTATGAAGCGCTATTAAAAACACTCATTTTAATAGCGCTTTCAAAGCGCTATTATATGTATCGAATCTATAATAGCGGGAGCTTTTATAGTGCTTTTAAGCGCTATTAAAGGTCAAAAAAGTGCTATTGAAAGCAGTTTTTGGCGTAGTGATGCTGTCTTCTAGGTTGTCTCCTATGGTGATGAGGCTTCCTTCTTCTATAGTAATGAGGCACAGCATTGTTGTATCCATATCCATACCAGTTACCCTGATGTTGAGACATTTGATGAAACCTGTTCTGATTGGACCTAACAGCCTCCATGCTCTTGTGATATTGAGGAGGCATATACTGACTAGCTCCTTGAGGCTGCACCTTCCTTTGATGAGTACTATTTTTCTTCTCAACATTCTGAGGCTGAACAACCGTCTTAGGTGTAGGATCCTGTCTCTTAGTTTGATGTTAAGACCATGGTTGAGACATCTCCTTCTTTATTCCTGAAGTGCTGGCTTCTGTAGAACCCTTTTCCTCAACCACATATCCTATACCTGATTTATCTCCAGCAGCTTTCTCTGACTGAAGAATCTTATCAAGAGTAGCTGTACCACTGTTCATCATCCTAACAGATTTTGTCATCTGATCAAGTTGAGATTTAATCAACAAAACCTCATTTTCCAGATCAGCTTTAGCAGTCTCAAGCTGAACAATCTGTTTCTTCAGTTTTCCCTTTCTTGACAAATTTCCACACTCTTTAGACAAAGCTCTTGATAGGTGGATGCTAACTCCTCATAAGTTATTTCTCCATCACTATCATCATCAGAAACAACAGTTCCTATCAAAGCTCTAACATGCTTTGCTGACTCACCTTCACTTTCACTATCAGAGTCAGACCAGGAAACTGACATGCCCTTCTTCTGCTTCTTCAAGAATGTGGGACATTCTTTCTTGACATGTCCATACCCTTCACATTCAAAGCACTGAACACCTTTATCCTGGGCAGTCTTCTCTTCATCTTTCTCTTTTGACTTGCTGATGTTAGAAGGGATGTTCTTGACATTAGGCTTGTAGTTATTGTTCATCCTCTTGATCACTTTGTTGAACTGCCTTCCCAACATAGCAATGGCTTGAGACAGATCTTCCTGAGAATCATCATCTTTGACTTTCTTAGCTTCTGCAGGAGTGGAGACCAAAGCTATACTCTTGGGCTTCTTTTCTGGTTCTTCCTCATTCAAACCAAGCTCAAAAGTTTGAAGAGATTCAATGAGCTCATCAACCCTCATCTTACTGATGTCTTGAGCTTCTTCAATTGCAGTCACCTTCATCTTGTACCTCTTAGGAAAGGACCTAAGGATTTTCCTTACAAGCTTTTCTTCTGACGTTTTTTCTCCAAGAGCACTGGATACATTAGCCAGCTCAAGAACACTCATATAGAAGTCATGGATAGTCTCATCTTCCTTCATCTTCAGACTTTCAAACTTCGACGTAAGAAGCTGAAGTCTTGACATCTTAACTCTAGATGTTCCTTCATGTGTAGCCTTTAAAATATCCCAAGCTTCCTTAGCAACTTCACAGGTATTGATCAACCTGAATATGTTTTTATCCACTCCATTGAAAATTGCATTTAAAGCTTTGGAATTACCAAGGGTAAGCTCATCTTCTTCCTTGGTCCATTCTTCTTCAGGCTTTGGCTTAGAGGTGCCCTCTTTATCTTTCCCAACATCATCTTTTTCAAACACAACAGGTGCTTTCCATTCTTTAATGATAGCCTTCCATGCCCTGTTGTCCAAGGATTTCAAAAAGGTGATCATCCTTGGCTTCCAATAATCATAATTCGAGCCATCCAAAATAGGGGGTCTGTTGACAAATCCTCCAACTTCTTTGTCCATCTTTACACCAGAAAGTAACTTCCATAGATCTCACCCAGAGACATACAGGATGCCTGCTCTGATACCAATTGAAATTCTGGTACCAGATGTGTGATGTTATGTGCGATGTCACAACAACACACTCTGCAATGGACAAAGCAATAACAAGCAATAACACAATGAATTGTTCACCCAGTTCGGTCTAACTACCTACGTCTGGGGGCTACCAAGCCAGGGATGAATTTCACTACTTGTAGAATTAAATTACAGACTCAACAACCCAGTTGACAATCTCCTAATCTTAATTCCTACTAGTGACTTTCTACCTAAGAAACCACTTAGATAGGAGAACACTACTCAATCCCTAAAAAACACTTCAGTGACACAATTCAAAGATCACACACTTTGAAAAACACAACTTGATTATGCTTCACAGCTTTGATCAAGAACAACTCAAAACAATAATACCAATTCACACTCGAATGGTTTACAAAACACGAAGACTCAATCGACTCACAGTCTTTAGCTTTATTTCTTTGTTACTTTTCCTCCAGGAATGATGCGCATTATATAGCTATCTGAATTGGGCTTGGACCTGCTACAATATCTGATATAATTTGTTGTCTAAAACTGAATCTTCAAAACAGATTTTCTCTATCAAAATCTTCTTAAATCTCAGCTTTTAAACCTCCCTACAAATCTGCATCAAATCTCTATGTAACAGAAAATATCTATCCCAAGATATCCGCAACCAATGAGACTACCTGCTCTCCACAATTCCAGCTAAAACGCAAACCCTAACAACATCACTAAACCTGATGTTATTAATTCTGCATATCTAATATCACAACATCGCCTGTGACATCAGACATCCAACTTAACCACTTAACACATCCCAGTGTTAAGACTCAATGTTGTGACATCACCCATATGACATCAAACATTGAACAGCTTCACTACTTAACACAGCCCAGTGTTAAGACTCAATGTTGCAACATCACCACCTTGACATCAACATTGAACAACCTTTGTTTTACCAAAATTCCAGCCAATCCAAGAAACCAACATAAGCAATTCGCCATTGCTTCTTCTTACATATACTCCATGCTCAGTCGTACACTTCACAAATTCCTTTTCCCTTAAGAAGCTATCTATTTTCTTATTCAAAGATCTTGGAGCTTGCTTAAGTCCATGCAGGGCTTTATGCAGCCTGTACACCTTTCTTTCTTCGCCTTGTTTCACATACCTAGCTGGTTGTGCGACATAAACTTCTTCGTCTAAGGGGCCATTAAGGAATGCACACTTCACGTTCATCTGACATGTGTGCCAATTGTTCACATTTGCTAGACCAACAACCAACTTGATTGTTTCGATCCTAGCAACAGGTGCAAACACTTCATCGAAGTCGATTCCTTCCTTCTGAAGAAATCCTTTCGCCACAAGTCTCGCCTTGTGTCGAGTTACTTCTCCTTTGGGATTCACCTTCACCTTGTAAACCCACTTCACATCAATTGCCTTCTTGCCTTGAGGCAATTCGACAAGTGACCAGGTGTTGTTGACTTCGATGGATTCTAACTCTTCATTCATCTCTTTCACCCACTTCGAATCTTTCAATGCCTCAGCTGCACTGACTGTGTTAGTTCTTGTATTGGCTAGAATTTTGGTAAAACAAAGTTGAACAATGTTGATGTCATATGTCTGATGTCATAACATTGGTTCCTAACATTAGCTGTTGCAGGGTTGAAGTTTTATATGTTGATGTTGTAAGTGATGTCTTGACATCACTATATCAGAACATCAGGTTGTGATGTTTTAGGGCTACGCGTGTTAGTGAGTTTTGAGGAGATCTGTTAGAGTGATTGGATGCGAATATCTTGGAGAAGATATTTCCAATCAGATATATTTGCAGATTATGGAGCAGATTCTGTAACCAACATTAGGGCTGATTTGGAAAGATTTAAAAAGATTTGAAGATCAAATTTGTTTAATTTGTTTTAAAAATCAGATATATTTGGAAAAGATCCAAGCCCAAGTCAGAAGGGTATAAAAGCAGCCTCAACCCTTATTGAAGAGGAGACGAAGAAAGAGAGCTAAAGACTAAGTGTCATTTATGTCTTCGTTTGTGTTTTTGTAAACCATTCGTGTGTGAATTGGTGTTACTATTTTAAGTTGTAAGTGTATTCACTCTAGAGCTTTTAAGCAAGAGTGTGTTGTTCTTGATCAAAGTTGTTAAGCAGAATCAAGTTGGGTGATTAGTGTGTAATCATTGGATTGTATCACTGTGGTGAATTAGGGAGTGAGTGGTTTCTCATACCTAAGTGGTTTCTTAGGTAGAATTGTCATTGGGTAATGATTAAATTAGGTAGATGTCAACTGGGATTGTTGAGTCTGTAATTTGATACTACTAATAGTGACTTTCCTCCCTGGCTTGGTAGCCCTTAGACGTAGGTAGTTAGACCGAACTGGGTGAACAATTCATTGTGTCCTTTACTGCTTGTTATTGCATTGTCCATAGCAGATTGTGTTGTTGTGACATCACACTTAACATCACACATCTGATACCAGAATTTCAATTGGTATCAGAGCAGGCATCCTGCTCTGCATCTGGGTGAGATCTAGGGCTGATACTTTCTGGTGCAATGGACAAGGAGACTGGTGGATTTGTGAATAGACCCCCTATTCTAGATGGCTCTAATTACGACTATTGGAAACCACTGATGGTTACCTTCTTGAAGTCTTTAGACAACAGAGCTTGGAAGGCTATTGTGAAAGAATGGAAATATCCTGTTATTGTGGAAAAGGATGAGAATGGAAAGGAAGTAGAGGGTAGCTCAAAATTGAAACCTGAAGAAGAATGGACCAAGGAAGAAGATGAGCTTGCCCTTGGGAATTCTAAAGCCTTGAATTCCATATTCAATGGTGTTGATAAGAACATCTTCAGGTTGGTCAACACTTGTGAAGTTGCTAAAGAAGCATGGGATATCTTGAAGACAACTCATGAAGGGACCTCTAAAGTCAAGATGTCAAGACTTCAACTTTTGACAACAAAGTTTGAAAATCTGAAGATGAAGGAGGATGAGACAATCCATGATTTCCACATGAACATCCTTGAGCTGTCAAATGCTTCTAGTGCCCTAGGAGAGAGGATGACTGAAGAGAAGCTGGTAAGGAAGATTCTTAGATCCCTTCCCAAGAGATATAAAATGAAGGTGACTGCTATTGAAGAAGCTCAAGACATCAGCAAGATGAGGGTTGATGAGTTGATTGGTTCTCTTCAAACTTTTGAGTTGGGATTGAATGAAGAGCCTGAAAAGAAGACCAAGAGTATAGCTTTGGTGTCTGATACTGAAGGTGGTAGCTTTGAAACTCAGGAGGAACTGTCAAATGCTGTTGTGATGCTTGGGAGACAGTTTAATAAAGTGTTAAAGAGAATGGACAGAAACTATAGACCTAATGTTAAGAACATCACATCTGACAACAACAGGTCTAGTGATCAAGTGAAGAAAACAAGGGATGAAGAAAAATCCAATAATGACAAAGGAGTTCAATGCTTTGAGTGTGAAGGGTATGGGCATATCAAGAAAGAATGTCCTACATTTCTCAAAAAGCATAAAAAGGGGTTATATGTTTCCTGGTCTGATACAGATAGTGAAAGTGAAGAAGAGAATTCCAAGCATGTTAAGGCATTGACTGGACTATGTGCCTCTGATGGAGAGTCTAGTGATGATGAATTGACCTTTGAAGAGCTGGCATCTTCTTATCAAGAGCTGTGTCTGAAAAGTGAAGAGGTCCTACAAGAAGGGGAGAAGCAGAAGAAGATTATTGTTCAGCTTGAGACTGAGAAAGCTGAACTTAAGAATGAAGTTTTGTTGTTGAAATCCCAGCTTGATCAAATGTCAAAATCCATCAGAATGTTAAATAATGGAACTGACACTCTGGATAAAATACTTGAAGCTGGAAAAGGGGCAAGTGATAAGACTGGTCTAGGATATGAGGGTGAAAAGAAGATATCTGCAGAGGCTAGTTCTTCTGGGATTAAACAAAACATTCCTCTTCAGCATGAAAAGGGCATGGTTCTGGAGTTAAGAAGGATGTCCCTCACCCTAGGCAACAAAATAATGGAAAGGGCTATGGTCATGTTCCTAAGAAGTTTTTGTCTCAACCCCAAGGAAAGCCTCAGTTTTCTGGAGCTAGACAGTATATGCCTCCCCAATACCATAGGAGTAAGCAGACTTATAATCTTAAACATAACATGTTCCATCCGATGTCTCAACATCAAGGGAAAATGTATGGGGTTGAACCTAATAATGTTGTGCCTCATAATTATGGCAGAAGAAGGCCACATCATCATGGTAAAAGACAGCCTAAGCACTACAGAAGACAACCTAACTATGGGAGAAGACAGCATCAATGCTTTGACAGATGGCAGCCTCAGTATTATAACAGAAATCATCATCAAGGGGGGAGACATTTCAATCACTTTATAGAAAAGATTCAAAGAGTAAGATGTTACTATTGTGGTAGATTTGGCCATATACAATCTTCTTGCTTTAAACTGCATGGTTATCCCAAGCCTGCTCCTCAACCTAGACAGAAGCAGGACAGGCCTCAGACTGTTGAACAATGGATTCCTAAAGCTGCTGTCACATGTCTATTGGCTCATTCATCTGTTAGAACCCCAGCTATGGATGGTTGGTATTTTGACAGTGGTTGCTTAATGCATATGACTGGTTTCAAGAATCAGTTGGTAGATATCAGGACTTACTCCACAAAGGATGTAACTTTTGGTAATGGAGAAAAAGGGGAAGTAAAAGGAATTGGAAAATTGAATTGTGAGGTTGGACTTAATCTTGAAAGTGTTCTTCTGGTCAAAGGATTGACTGCTAATTTGATTATCATTAGTCAGTTATGTGATGAAGGATTCAAGGTTAGCTACACTAAAGATGAATGTTTAGTGACTAATGAGAAGAGTGAAGTCGTTATGAGGGGAGTTAGATCCATAGATAATTGTTATTTATGGGTTCCTCAAGAGTCCAGCTTATCATGTAATGTCAAGGATGATGTTATGACATCTGAATGTGACATTAGAAGGATCACCAAACATCCTAGTGTTATGCAGCTATTCAGAGGAAATATTGAAGAAACTAAGGTAGTTGAGGTTGAGCATTCAGGTATGAAGGGTAATGACGATTTCCCTAAAGATATGTGTGCTGAAATTTGTGAAGTGTTAAGTAGAAATTTGGGCAATTGGAAAAGGATTCAAAGGTTAATGAATTATGATGTGCATTTATTAAATTTCAAAAATTTAAAAGGAAATTTGTTTTGGTGGGGAAAATACATTTATTGGCCTTTAAGTGACTAACAAAAGCAGTTCCCTTACCTTAGGCTATCATTCCCTATTATTGCTCTCTCACGCTATTTCACTCTCCACACTCCAAGTCCTTTCATCTTCCCCCCCAAGAACAGAAATTACAAAACACCTTTGGTCACCAGTTGTTGTGCAGAAACGATGTCTAAACAAGTGTCATCTCCATCCAAGAAGGCTGCGTCCAAAAGTTCCACTTATGCAAATTCTAGGGTTTCGTCAGAAGAGGTGTCTGTGAATGAAGCTATGGACATTGCTCCTATCTCTATGATTCCATCTTCTGTAAAGACAAGACCTGAGAAGTATCAACCCAAGAGACCATCAAAAGGTAATACTTCTAATCAATCTGCGAGTAGTAAATTTGATGATAGCGAAAGTAGGGCCTTTGTCACTAGTGTGTTGTTTGGAGACAAACCTACTCCTGAGACTACCACCCCTCTTCCTCAAGCTGTTGAAGAAAGGGTAGATGTGGACAAGAGCATTGATCAGATTGTCACAAAAATATTTGAGAAAGGGATCCCTGTGAAGGGAATATCTAGACCTCTGAGTCAAAGGCCTGCTGAATCTGTTAGAGAAGAGGGTGACATTGAGACTTCTGAAACAAATCTTCATAGATTAGCTGTTTCAGTCATTGAAGATATTGAGATTGAAGATGAAGGTGAAGCTGAAGCTGAAAGAGAAAGGGATACTCATGTTGAAGATGAAGTTGGTGTTGAACATGATGTTGAAACATCACCTGCTAGGGATGTTACTCCTAGTCCCAGAGGGAAGAAGAATGATGATATGGTGGATGTTGTTGACTTATCTGATAATGTAGTAATTGGTAATGTTGTTCCTGGGATTGCCAATAGATTAAAGACAAGAAAAGGAAAGACTGTGGAATCTTCTCCTAAGATGTCAGTTGAAGGCAAGAAGAAAAATACATCTGTTGTTGGTCCAACTAAATCTTGGAGCAAGGTTGTTGTGTCCTCCAAAAAGAGGAAGGTTTGAGAAGAATCTGAATCTGAGTATGATGTTGAGGAAGATGTTCAAGACATCATCCCTGTCAAAAAGTCCATTTTGAAGAGAATTTCTGATAAGGTTCCTGAAGTGCCAGTAGACAACTTATCTTTTCATTATGCTAGCAGTGCTTCTATGTGGAAATTTGTGTGCCAAAGGAGATTAGCTTTGGAAAGAGAGCTGGGCAAATATGCATTGGAGATGAAAGAAATTATGGAGCTAATTCATGCTGCTGGACTGTTGAAGACTGTGACAAAATTCTCTAAGTGCTATGGTGGACTTGTTAAGGAATTTGTTGTTAACATTCCCATAGACATTACTGATAAAAGAAGTGTGGACTTCATGAAGGTGTTTGTTAGAGGTAAGTGCATTAATTTCTCTCCTAGTACCATCAATAAGTATCTGGGAAGAGATGATCAAGAGGGTTGTGAACTGGAAGTGACTGATAATGACGTGTGTAAAGAGATCACAGCCACTCAGGTGAAGGTTTGGCCACTGAAAGGTAAATTGACAGCTAGCAAACTCAGTATCAAGTATGCTATTTTGCACAGAATTGGAGCTGCTAACTGGGTGCCTACTAATCACAAAACCACCATAGCTATGGGATTATGCAGGTTTATTTATGCTGTTGGGAAAAAGGTCAAGTTCAATTATGGGAATTACATATTTGAACAAGTTGTGAAGCATGATGCCACTAATGCTATCAAGATGCCTATAGCATTCCCTTCCATTGTCTGTGGAATGATCTTAGATCAACATCCTGGAATTCTAACCAGTTCAGATGTAGCATGTAAGAGGGAGTCAGCTCTATCCTTGCATCCCAAGCTGTTTGTTGGGAATCATGTTCCAGACATTGTTGTAACATCAAGTTCTGGTGTTAAGAAGGGCAGTACTAAAGCTGAGTTGATTGAAGAATTGAAGGCAACCTGCAAGGATCTTGATATGGTTATCAGTACTAGCACTACTAGGAAGTTGAGAATTGAGCAGATAATCAAAGCCTTGGAACAGGGTGAAGATGATGTGAGTGCCAACACTAAAGATTCAGGTTCAGAGGAAGGTGAGGAGAATGATGCAGATGGTTCTGATGCTAGTGAAGATTGAAGTGCTGCTTTTGCTGTTTAATGTTATGCTGTTTATTGCTTTGGTAGTTTATAGATTTTGTTTCTGCACATTGTGTGCATGGTGTGTATCTTGGATAATAGTACTTTGATGATTATCTTGGTTTTGTTCTATGATTTGTCTTGTCTTATGGTGCTGACTTTAGACTGACAAGGAGAGCTAGTAGGACTAACTGTAGTAGAATGTTAAGGTTTATCTTGTTGATAGTTGGCCAATTGTGGCTAAAAAGGGGGAGAGTTAGCCTAGGCTTGAGTAGATGATTGAACAGCTGCCTAGTTGTCTGGTGTGGCTCTAGGCTTGAGGGGGAGTGTGCATGTTTGAACAGCTGGTATGCTGGTTCTTGCTTTGAGGGGGAGTGTTAGCTTTGTGCAGCTTGTTATGTGATTGCTGCTGGGTTGGAGTTTTTTTTGAAGTTTTTTCCGCTGCAGGTACCTCTGATGATGGCAGAGTTTGTTTTAGCTAAACTTAGCCAAAAGGGGAGATTGTTAGTTCTTGTATTGGTTGGAATTTTGGTAAAACAAAGTTGAACAATGTTGATGTCATATGTCTGATGTCATAACATTGGTTCCTAACATTAGCTGTTGCAGGGTTGAAGTTTTATATGCTGATGTTGTAAGTGATGTCTTGGCATCACTATATCAGAACATCAGAACATCAGGTTGTGATGTTTTAGGGCTGCGCGTGTTAGTGAGTTTTGAGGAGATATGTTAGAGTGATTGGATGCGAATATCTTGGAGAAGAGATTTCCAATCAGATATATTTGCAGATTATGGAGCAGATTCTGTAACCAACATTAGGGATGATTTGGAGAGATTTAAAAAGATTTGAAGATCAAATTTGTTTAATTTGTTTTAAAAATCAGATATTTTTGGAAGAGATCCAAGCCCAAGTCAGAAGGGTATAAAAGCAGCCTTAACCCTTATTGAAGAGGAGACGAAGAAAGAGAGCTAAAGACTGAGTGTCATTTATGTCTTTGTGTGTGTTTTTGTAAACCATTCGTGTGTGAATTGGTGTTACTATTTTGAGTTGTAAGTGAATTCACTCTAGAGCTTTTAAGCAAGAGTGTGTTGTTCTTGATCAAAGCTGTTAAGCAGAATCAATTTGGGTGATTAGTGTGTAATCATTGGATTGTATCACTGTGGTGAATTAGGGAGTGAGTGGTTTCTCATACCTAAGTGGTTTCTTAGGTAGAATTGTCATTGGGTAATGATTAAATTAGGTAGATGTCAACTGGGATTATTGAGTCTGTAATTTGTTACTACTAATAGTGACTTTCCTCCCTGGCTTGGTAGCCCCCAGACGTAGGTAGTTAGACCGAACTGGGTGAACAATTCATTGTGTCCTTTACTGCTTGTTATTGCATTGTCCATAGCAGATTGTGTTGTTGTGACATCACACTTAACATCACACATCTGATACCAGAATATCAGACTGGTTCGACATCTGCGTAGAAAGCGTAATGTACCAGCTCACCCTCTTCATCGACCACATCATCTGATGTAATTACACATTCTTGCAACCTTGCAGGCATGTGTCTTGTTCGTCGAGGTCTGCTTGAACCTGTTTCATCTGCAACTGGTTCTTGTCGAACTTCTCTTTCGGCTTCAGTGGTTGGTTCTTCACAAGAGATTCTCACTGAATCCTTCTTGGCATTCTCAGTCCAATCCCATTCTTTAAGCTTATCTATGATCACATCCCTGCTTATCACCACCTGCTTATTCACTAGGTCGAATAGCTTGTAACCTCCAGTCGAATGATATCCTATCAAGATCATCTGATTCGAGTTGTCAACAAGCTTTCTTCTCAATTGATCTGGCACATGTCTATGTGCTATAGATCCAAACACTTTCAAGTGACTAAGGCTAGGCTTGACACCAGACCAACATTCTTCTGGTGTGATTCCTTCAAGCTTCTTCGTCGGACATTTGTTCAAAATATATGTTGCTGTCAAAACTGCTTCTCCCCATAATTCTTTGGGTAGATGCTTTCCATTCAACATACTTCTCACCATATTCATGATGGTCCTGTTCTTTCGTTCTGCAACTCCATTTTGCTGTGGTGTATAGGGTGGCACCACCTCATGCACAATCCCTTCTTTTTCACATAATGTATCGAACTCTTTCGACACATACTCTCCACCACCATCTGTCCTCAAAATCTTCAACTTTCGACCACTCTGTCTTTCGACCATGGATTTGAATCTGGAAAATACCTTAATCACATCACTTTTCTTTTTGATGAGGTAAGTCCACAACTTTCGACTGAAATCATCTATAAACGTGACAAAATATTTGTTGCCACCAATCGAATCCACCTGGATTGGACCACATACATCAGAGTATATGACTTCCAGAATTGCCTTCGACTTCCTTCCTGCATCCTTGCTGAAGTTATTCTTGTGTTGTTTCGACTGAACACACTCTTCACAGACTTCACTTGAAATGTCAATTTCTGGTAATCCTGAAACCATATTTCTTCTCTTCAGTTCTCTGATGTCATTGAAGTTGAGATGGCCTAGTCGAAAATGCCATAACCACTCATCTCTGCTGGCTGCTGTTGCTAGACACTTGTGCTCCATCACCTTGAGTTCAATCTTGAAGGTCATATTCTTAGACATTGGAGCCTTCAAGATCAACCTACCACCTGCGTCGAGAACTCTCATCATCTTGTCTTCGACAACTACCTTGTAGTTCTTTTCGACAAGCTTCCCTATACTGAGCAAATTACTCTTCATGCCTGGTATGTACAACACATTGGAAATTATTAACTGTTTGCCATCTTTCCTCATAATCAGAACATCACCAACACCTTCAGCTGCTAGAGTGTTGTCATTTGCAAACTTCACAGTGTTCTTAGACGAGGGCTTCATGTTGACAAACCAATCTTTCCTCCCAGTCATGTGTGATGAGCATCCTGAGTCCAAGTACCACTGATCTTGGAATATTTCTTCATCTTTTATTGTGACCATCAGCAACATCTCTTCTTCTTCATGCTTCGCCAGATTTGCATCAGTTTCTTGATTTCTCTTCTTTTCTGGACAATCACTAACATAGTGACTATACTTCTGACAATTGAAACATTGAATGTGACTTTTGTCTGGCTTTCGACCACCACCTCTTCCTCTACCTGCAGCACCACCTCTTTGGTTACCTTGGTTCCAGGATTTCTTCTGAGTCAAATTGTAGCCTCCTCTACCTTTGTTTCCATTCACATTTCCTTTGCTTTTCCTTTCCTTTTCTGACTGCGCCTGCAAAGTCATATCACTTTTTGACTTTCCTGCAGCTCTTTCAGTCATTCTTTGTTCATGAGACTCAAGCGTCCCTTGAAGCTCTTCCTTCGTCAATACTGACAAGTCTTTCGACTCTTCTATGGCTACTACCACATGGTCGAATTTTGGATCCAATGACCTCAAGATCTTTGCAACAACTGATCTTGATGTCAACACCTCTCCACATACTTTGATTTGATTCACCAGCTTTGTAAATCTGATGAAGAAATCTGTAATACTTTCGTTATCTTCCATCTGAAGCAACTCATAGGTTCTCTTGTGAGTTTGTAACCTCACCTCTTTCACCTTCTCTGCGCCTCCAAATGACTTTTCAAGAATCTCCCATGCTTCCTTTGCTGATTCTGCATCGCTAACTTTTTCAAAGTTATCTGGATCAACACATTGATGGATTATAAACAGCACTTTATAATCTTTCTTCATCAATTCTTTGTGTGCAGCCTTTTCTTGATCTGTCGCTACTTCTGCAAGCAGTGCCACTCCTTCCTTCACAAGATCCCAAAGATCTTGATAACAGAAAATCACCTTAATCTGCTTGCACCAATTCTCATAATTATCTTTCTTGAGAATTGGTAGGGTCGCCGGAAAGTGCCCATTTGAATGATTCATAGCCATCACGATTTTCCTCCTTAAATCGCAACTGAAGCTCTAGATACCAGATGTTGGAAATTCACCACACCCTATGGGAATTCCACTTCAATCTTGATCTCAAGATTATACACAAACCCACTACACAATGCGTAATGACAATGAAAGAAGAAGAAAAAACAAGAACAACAAGAAAGAAAAGAGAGAGAAGAGAAATATTTGGAGAAAATTGTCACCCACGAACTGTGGAATTTTTCTTGTTATTGATCACTTGCTAAAACTGCAACTGTGATTGTTACAAGTACCGTGATAGTCTTCACTACTTGATATTCTTCTCAATTCTACAAAGCGTCTATTTATAGACTTAGATTTACAAAGGCCCAAAACTCTAAAGGCCCAAAATATCAAATCTAATCTAAATCATATCAAATCTAATCAAAACCAAATCTGTGAAACAAACTGTTTCGACCACTGACTGTTTCGACTTCGGCGTATTTAATGATGCTTAGACTTCGACATACTTAGACACTAGGAATTACAATTTAACAACTATTGATCCAAATATTGAATAATAGAAATTTATCGACCATTTTTTCCAAATATGTAAAAAGACTAAGGGAGTTTATTAAAATAATTGAGTAGATATTTTATAATTGTATTCTCTTTTATAAAATAATGGTCTTATTTCTAAAAAATTACAACAACTGATTTATCTATGCAAATTTCAATAGTTTTTATTTTTAATCATATTATTATTGATAATTTTGTTTATCTTTCATCTTCTACATGTATTACTATTTCAACTTTAATTTACTATTGTTCTTAAGGTTTTTATTTTTTTTAACTTCCTATTTTTATGACAGTCTACAAACAAATGTGCGTCAAAAACCATAGTCCACCCAAAAACGTACCTCATGCATATGCACGTGTTACTAGTATATTATGTGAGCAAATCTTGAATGAAAATCAAGTAAACTAAACTACCCTTGGGAAGGAATTGCTTGCCATAATATTTGTATTGGAAAATTTTCGCTCTTATCTAATTGGTTGTAAGGTTATTGTGTTTATGGATCATGCAACATTGAGACACTTGTTAAATAAAGAAGATTCAAAAGCCTGTTTGTTAATATGTATTCTTTTTTTACATAAGAGTTTGACCTGGAGATCAAAGATGAGAAGAGAGTCGAGAATATGGTATTTGATCACCTATCAATACTAGAAATTTATAAAGTTACAAATAAGGAAAAGAGTATAATATTAGAGGAGTTTCAAAATGAGAAAATATTTGTGGTTACTGAAAAGACCATGGTTTGCTGATATGTTCAACTTTAAAATTGGAAAACAAGAGTGAGAAAACCTTACATGGAAACAAAGAAAAAATTATAGGATGATGCAAATTTGTTTAAGGTATATCCTAATAGTTAAATCCAGAGGCGTGTAGATGGGAAAAAGGCGATAAGTATCACATGACATTGCCATACCTTAACTTATGGAGGTCACCACTATGGAGAAATAACTGTTAGGGAGAATACAGGTGTAGAATGGTCAAGAAATGGGTAGGAGTTTGAATATACATTTCCCTTGAAACTTATTTCAAAAAGCTTTCTTCAAAATCAGAGTTTAAAAAGCTTAGAAATAAAATTTTATAAAAGATGTGATCACATTGATTTCATGGTTTACTCATAATATTAGAAAATACAATGAAGACAGAAGTTGAGGGTGCTAAACAATGAATGCATCAATTGACTGAATTCAATTTGCACGGGGTGTCTAAATTGAATCTTACTAATAAAAGAAGATTTAAATGACTGAATCTATCACATACCTATACTTACACAAAAATCGCTATTAGCAAATAAAACCTAGCCATATGCATTTCTAAAACATATTTCATAGAAATATTAGTTATTCATACTTAACCCAACATGTTCATCTAACAAGCCCTAATCAATGAAACAAGTGGTTGAATGCTACTTTAAGATTATTGTAAAGTGCATAATTTTAAAGGCATGAAGATAAAGAACACACAATAATTATACTAGTTCCCCTTATAAACCAAGGGTACATATAGTCCTTCCACTCCTTATATAATTTTTCATTATGATTATATTCTTGTGGAAGTTTTGGTTTGAGATATATCATTTAATTACTCGTAATCTATTTTGGTTTGAGAAACTTTTTATGGTTTATGAAAGTTCACATAGTTTTAAACCATTTGAAAAATGAAGAATACTTTGAAAATGATATTCGATTCTTATAAATCTGATTTTGAAAGTTGGTAATTCATTTTATAGTGTATGATGTTTTATATACACTTATATAAACCTTTATGAATGATTACAAAATTTTGAAATAGTTCCATGAAACTTTGTCATTCAAAACAATGATTATGTTGATGAAAAACACATTGGTTCAGGTGGTATTCAAATACCACATCTTGATAGCTAAATACCACTTTTCAATGTTCCAATTTTAAAAAAATTAACATTGATATTCGAATACCACATTCTGGTAATCGAATACCACTTCCATTACTACACTAAATTCATCTTTTTAAGCACAACTTCAATGGCTTTTATGCGATAAGTTTGAAAACATTTTAGGTTAACTTTGAATGATATTTTCTGAGCTTTTAAGTGATATATAAGATGCATGATAGTATATCAAAGTTAAAGACAATCTTAACTTTGTCCAATGTTGATCTTTGCCATATTTTCAGAATCGATTGTTGTCTTCATTTTCTTCTTCTTTATTAATCATTGTTGACTTTATATTTTTCTTCTTTTGTTTATGTATTTGTCTTCATCAAAACCCTAGCCAAGTCATGGAGAGACCTTATTCACAATTTCCATAAAATTCACGGTTATAATACCAAAGATTGCATTCAACTCAAGGACACGATCTAAGGGATTATCAAGAAAGGATGACTATATAATTATACCAAGGATGGTAAGAAGAGCTTAGAGGAATCTCCAAAGAAAAGATAATCCCCCAAGATGACAATCGAGGTCGTGGCCCAGGGAAAGGGTAAAGAAGCATGTATCTGTAACACCCCAAAATTTGCCCTCCTATTTTATACCCATCATAAGTGGCTTATGTTTCACCTTTCATATGCATTTAGGTCATGAACATTACACATGCATCATTGGTCTTCCCAAGGCATGGTATCAAGGGTTTCTCCATCATTGACTGGTTAAAGCAAAGAGAATGGGATATGCCCAATCACTTAAACCACAAAGGCCCCTCAAGACTCCAGACACTTTATTTGGTTCACCATTTCATCAAGAGATTGAGATACACAAGAAACTTGAAGAGAATCACCTCCTCCTATCTCTTGATCCTCTAACTAGGGTTTTGTGCATCTGAGTATATGACAACTCCATTGAGCAAGAATCTTGAGGCCTTGATACCATCTCATCACCTACAATATCTTAGTTTAAGGGGATTTTCATTCACTCCAGAGGAATTAGGGTTTTGAGTATTGATCAACATCTCTTGACTTTCAAGGCCAAAACTAGGGTTTTGCCTAAAATCAGTTTATTTCTAATTTTTTGGGCAAGACTTGATCCCATGGCTTTCTATGTGTTCTCAAGCATCTAGGATTGGAATATGGACCATCAATGTCTTTCACAAGGGTTTTAATTGGTCAGATGATTGAAAATCAGACAGGTTGGATATAAAGTCAACTGATCAAGGAAAAAGTCAACTCTTGACTTTTTTAGGTCAACCTAATATTCATCATGTCCAATATGGTCAATGGGTGAAATTTGATCAAGAAATATCAAAGGAATCATGAAAAATCAAGAATTATGGAAAGTTGCCCAATGTGGAAAATTAGGATTTTTAAAACTTTCCATTTTGGGAAAGTTTTTCATGCCATGCAGCCAACTTCATGGCCATTTTTCTCTATAATCCAAGCCTCATCTGAAAATATTTTTCAAATGAAAGTTTTAGTGTGTATTCCAATCTTTCCAACCATATAAAGAATGGTCCATTTGGATTTCTAGATCAAAAGTTATGATCAATCAAAGTTGGGATCATAAAGTTGTTCAAATGAAAAACTTAGAATTTTTTCTAAGTTCTAAAAGTCAATTTTGTGACCATGTTTTCAACACCAATTTCCATCATGTTCTAAACCTTTTTTTCAATCTGATTTTCACATGAAAGTTGTAGTATCAAGTGTCCTCTTTAATTTGGTACCAAGAACTTGAAGATTGGATCAATATTCAAGGAGATATAATGTTTCAAAGTCATGATCATACAAGTTGTGAAATATGAAATAACTTAGAAAATTTTTAGCACTTTTGGCAGCTTGTGACATGTGACTTTTATGGCCATTTCTCATGATGTTTGAGACCTCCATTCCACTTATTTCCAACATCAAAAGTGTTCTATGAAATGCCATTTTTCCAAAGCAACAAAAACCATTCCTTTTGATTCAAAATCCATTAAGTTGTGAGCTTCCAAAAACCATACCATGAATATGTTAGTCAACTTCATGCCATGAACCAAACTTGTGTACAAAACCTTATCCTTTTGCTGCAGCATGCGCATGATACCATTCACCACACCAACATGTTCTCATTACTACAAATAGCCATGCAAAACCTTACATGACACCATGCATACATGAATCTTTACTCCACATAGCCATGAGAAAGGAACCAACTTAGTGAACAGGTTTTGCTTCTGACTTGTACCAATGCATCACCATCATCCATCACCACATCCTTATCATGCACATCATAAGCCATACACCTTATATACTCCTAACACGTGCCCCTTAACACTACCCTCATCATTTTTTTCCTTTTCACTAACCATGCACAACAAAATGTTAACTAGCTTTGGTTAATCACTAACTCCACACTAACCATATATATAAGGTCCCTAACAACCTCTAAGAGAGTTAGTTAGATCATTTCTCACCAAAACAGATCAGAAATTCAAGTTTACACTTTCAGCTTCGAAGCCCTCTCAACAATAGAGCTCCTCCCAAAATTCCCTCATAATCTCCATCTACACAAGGGATTCTAGCTTCTGTATGTAGTGTTTTTCATCTGGAATTGTTTCACCATCATCCACGGGTTCATCACTTACTTAATCAAATTTGGAGTTTTAGCAAGATTCAAAGAACTCTAGGCATTTATTTTGCTTTTCCCAGTGTAGATTAGAAGATTTGCAGGAAGTTCTAGGGTTTCTTGTACGTGGAAAGTGAAGCTCCGGCCAGGTTTGAATTCTTGAACTTTGAGGAATCATTGTAGTGATTGAATGAGGTTTAGGGTCATATAACTTAGTCGCATCTGAAGTCCTATGTATATAGGCTCAGTTTGTGGTTAGAATAGGTTGAAACATGAGATCTAGAAATTTCAGTTTTAAGTTATTTGCTTCGTATCGCATCATAAATTAACCATATGGAATTTTTGAGCTTTGATTCAGACTCGGCACGAAAAAGCAAGTGAGGTGATGGCGGCTTCTTTCATTTCTGGGATTTTTCATCAATTCACAGTGGCCATCCCACCAGAGAAGACGACCGGAGGTCTTCTCCGGCCACCTGAATTCAAACCCTAATCCATGGTCAAAACTGGCATGTAAGGTTTTGATTGGTCCAAGTCTTTTTACTATCCAACGTGTATTATTTGTTTGCCCGCGTGTGATTTTAGTTCAAATTGGCCAATGGAGAGCCAACAGCGCATTCATGAGAGCGCCCCGTCATTACCACACGTGATCTATTCCTATCTTTTTTTCTTTTTTTCTTTTTCTTCTAATCAGGCAAAAGAGAATTTTTGGTAGCTTGGGCCCAGCGCTTTACTAAGTGAACCCCATTTTTTGGGGCCCAATGATTTCTGAACTAGGTTTTTGCTATGTATGCACCCCCTAGCCAGTTACTTGTGTTTTTCTTGATTCCTTTTTTACACGTTTCAAAAGTGAATATTAAAAATAGTTCCTTTTTCCTAAAAATCACAAATAAATTCATGGATGCTCTATGATGCTTTAATTAATTTTTGATGTATTTTATTTTCATTTTCCGGTATATTTTGTATTTTTTTCTCAATTTCTGATTGGAGAGTGTTCATACTGACATACCTTGTGATGCAAGCCTTGAAAAATGACTTTCCTCTAATATATTTGATCCAATTTTTCGTGTGCACTTTGACACTTGATAATAGGATCTTTTTATGTTCAATTTATGTCTTGTTAATGATTTTTGAGTCACTTTCTAAATGCTTTTTGTGACTTGTGTTTGTATGATCCCTAATTGAAACATGCCTAATGCTAGCAATTGTTTGAGCACCTTTGGTGCATATTTTTGAGCCAATATTTTGTACATGATCACCCACTGACCTTAAAATGACATGGTTAATTTCTCATAATTTTCTAAAGCATTTCACCATTTTTCATGGATATTTCAATGTGAACCTATTGTGTGGATGTATGCCTAGAACTAGGTTAAGTTTGACACTTGCTTGTGGCCACTTTATGCCAACTTTAAGGGCATGTTTGAGTATATTCATGATTTCATTTTGTGTTCCTTTGCAATCCTTGAATTTTGTTTTTTTGATCATGACTCACATGATTTCTTTGAACCCTAAATTGCTTACCAGATCTTACTTGATGCTTACTAAGATACTTTGGCTTGATGATGCATTTATGCAATCCTCTTTGGAATATTTTTGTGCATCATTTCACATGTGGTTTAGCATGAAGTATATCCTGCCCATATTGATTCATAGGCCATTTCACATGCTCCTAATTGAGGTTATGCTTTCACAAATTTAAACATGAATGGGCATTTAACTTTGTTGTTGTCACTTGAACTTTGGTGTGCCATATTTTTCCAATGCTTTTAATATTCAAATGTGCAATTTTACATGACATTTACTACTCACCTACATGTTTCGGTACTTGATTCACTTGACCTTGGCCTTGCTTTTACATACTTGAACTTATCTTGCTTCTAATGGAAGATTAAGTTGATTTTTGGCCACTACTTGTGATACCTTTTGAGAACATGTTGCCATGATGATTTTGTGAGATCTAAATGCTCATTTTGAATATGGATAACATGTATACATTGACATGAGCATGAGTAGAAACTTTCTCATCCCATTTATAGGTCATTTGGTGTACCTTAAGTGCTTACTTTTGTGTGAATGAGAATATGATTTGTACTCTTACTTTGACTACTCCCTTAACATCATTTGTGCGTCATCTTTGCTCATTGCTTTTGGTATTCAAATATGAGATATCATAGGTGTCTTACCTCTGATGTGGATGCTTTGACATTGCCTTACCATGTTATTTATTTTCTCTTTGCTTGAGTGATAAGGTACATGCTTTAAAGGATAGTTAATTTGGTTTTAGTCCTTACTTACATTAACTTTGGAGATTGAGTTTGACATGAAATGGTATGACAATTTGAGATTGATCTTGAGCATTGAATACATGTTTCTAATTCTGACCTAGGTCTTTTATGAGTTCTTTTCACACTTGTTTGCTCATTATGTAACCATGAATGATTAAAACATACTTAAGGTGACATCTTTGGGTGCAACTTTCAAACCTATTAAACATGATCGATGTACATTCCATAATCATTTCTCACTACTTCAAGCTTGCATTTGACATGTTTATATCACATATGTTACTTGAATACATGACTTGGCTTCCATTTGTGTGGCTTTTAGAATTCATTTTGACATAGCTTGTAAATGACAAATGTTTGTAGGCTAGTGTAGACCATAATTTGTTTTCTTTTGACAATGCTTAGGACATTAACATAGATAGGATATGGTAGGTTTAGCTACTGCCCCTCTTAGGTTCATACACCTTTAGGGTTTATTTCTTTTTGCTTGTTGCTTAACTTTACTCCTAGATTAGAATTAAGTCATTTGTTTATGCATTAGGACATAGTCTTGCATTTTGCTTTCAACTTCTTGATAGTTGAGCTTGGCTTGGAGACGGTAAGTTACTTGTGGTGCTTTACATTGATGTTTATAATTGCATGAATTCTCTTTTATCTCACTTCTCCTTTAATTATCCCTTTTGTGGTTGATTTATCTAATGTTTACTTGTGATATTCACATGATCCCTTAGGATTCCTAGCTCCACTTAATTTTTTATTAAATTAGAGGTAGGAGAGACATTAGGTTTGCAATCCATGCATGATAACAAGTAGGATAGTCCCTTCTACCTCAACCCTAGGACCATTATGTATGACAACATTAGGACTTAGTTTCCATTAGTTGTTTTCTTTGCAACACTTGAGTCATTTCTCTTCTCATCTCTAAACAAGTTCAAAACACCTAATAAATACAACGAGTATTGTACGCCACGAGGCTTAAGCACATGGGAAATGAAGAATGAGGGGTCTCCCTTCACTTTTCTAGAGTGTTTAGCATACGTCCCATTTAGGGGCGACCATGCGACGCATTCACTCTTATGTCATAGACTTTAGTTCAATACAAGTTCAAATTAACTTAATCCACTTCTATCTGAAAAACATAAACAAAGTTCAAATCTTTTTATCCTTCGGGATGGGTTTCAAATCAGTTTCAGAGAAGAGCACGTTATTTCCGTTTTATCACAAACAGGCATCGACCCTAACTGTCGGACACGAACTTAACGTCGCTCGTAAAAAATTCAAAACAGACCACGTAGGTCGAACTACGACTGCTCTGACTTCGTATCTCCTGTACGATTGAGAATACGTAGGCACAAGACGGCGATGTCTTGGCGAGCAACCTTCCCCCACAATCTCGTAGTCCTCCGAACTACGTTGACTCTGACTTTCCCACTCCCGAGGGAATACGTAGGCCTAGGACGACAATGTCCTACCGAGTCACCTTTTATTTTCAGTTTCTATTTAGCAGTAGGCTTTAGATAACTCACCCTTTGATCAGACCAACAAGCATGGATCCCATCGAGTACGATGGACGCAAGGGGGTACTAATACCTTCTTCTCGTATAACCAACTCCCGAACCCAGGCTATGGTTGCGATGACCATGTCTTTCCCTTTTGTTAGTTCTTTAATTTTAAGGGTTGGCATTAATTTTTGTAAAACAAATAATAGCAGCAATATGTTAGATAGGATAGTTTATCTTGCTAAAGAAGAACAGGTTGAGCAAGAAGTCCTAGTGTGCAATGGAACATGTTGAGCTGAAGTAGTTTCAACATCTGGAACAACATGTCGTATCAAGATGTCCCAGCAGGTTCATTCGACATCGCGCCAGAACTGAAGAGAATTTAGAATTCTGTTATGTCTTAACAGATGCAGAAGATTCAGGAAATAATATGCAAATTCCATGTGGCGCTGAATTAAAAGGTCTGAAGATTCAAGTCTGAAATTGAGAAGAATATTGGAAAATATACACTTTCTAAATCTGGAGATATTTTAGGAAGTTAAAGATTGAAGTCCTATTATGTAGCAGAAGTCTCTGCTGATTTGTAGCAGCTCATTTGCTGTGTTTTTGTAGGCCCAAAATCCAGTTAGGAATAGGTTATATATAGATACGTTGTAACCTAGAATTGTAATGCAACCAAAGATGTAAAAGTACTAGTATTAGGGTTGGTTCCTGTACCACTCGACATGTGAGTTGGACAGTTTGTAAGTGTGATCCTCGAAGCTATTAAGTAAGAGGAGTATTGTTCTTGGAGGAAGCTTTTAAGTAACTCTAAGTTGTGTCTTGGAATAGTGTCTTCCTTGTTGAACTGTTGTATAGGTAAAGAGCCGTTGATGCAGTGGCGGATTGTCGACTCCTAGACATCATTGCGATGATTGGGAGTGAGAAGAGTTTCTCATAGCTAGAGAGGATCTAGGAAGAAGGGTCATTGGGTAGTGATTGAGTTATAAGCTGTAAACGGAGAGTTTAGCTTTGAATTGATACTACTAATAGTGGACTTCATCCCTGGCTTGGTAGCCCCCAACGTAGGTGTGTTAAACCGAACTGGGTTAACAATTTTGTGTGTCTTGCTTTTATCTTTTCAGTACCTTGACTATTGCTATATACCTTGCCATTTATGTTCATGTCAGACCAGATGTCGAATGGCATATTATAGGACATCTGAACTCTGCACATGTACCAGAATTTCAATTGGTATCAGAGCAGGTCATTCTGTTCTGTATCTGGATGAGATCCAAGGGAAGATACTTTCTGGTTCATGGTCAAGGTAGAAGCTATCTACTGAAAAGTTGTTTGAACTTGGAGAAGTTCATATAGGTGTGAGAATGGTCCCTAGAAGTGGAGGATGGACTGTTCGTGACAGGCAGTGGCATGTGCTGAAGGCTTGGAGGTTTGGTTGAAAAGCTGCTGTGTTGTGGTTATGTTAGGTTTGATTTTTTTCAAACCTGTGGTATTGTGGTGTCACCTGGATTATGATAGGGCTGATATGTGACACCTGAAGGTTTTGAGGAGTTTGTGTTTTGATCCGCTGCGTATCTATCTGAAAACTCCTGAGGTTGCAATTGAGAAGGTTGTTCTTCTCTAAATGTATTTACTATGGCGATGGGATATATGCAAGACTGCTTCAACTTACTTTGTCAACGATACTTGAAGATTATTGTTCAAGTCCACTCATAAAGGCATTGATAAGTGAAGTTGTAAGGAAGATAAGTAATTTACTTTTGCCTCTTTTCCTAAAAGGGTTAATCTCCAGTCTTTCTTGATGTGTTCATTGGAATGATGTCCTATCTTGTGTTAGAACATCACGTCAGAATTGTGCTGAATTCTGTTGTCTGAAGGAATGGATAGCAGATGCTCTGGGTGCTAAACTAATGTGGTTTGATCACATGAGTTTGGAACCTACTCCTGATCTGGAAGAGGAGACATCTGGGTGGTATGTCTAAGAAGTTTCTGGCCCTAGAACTTATCTTAGATGTGTGAGGTGGTCAAGGTGTGATCAACATGTTATTTACTCCTGAGGTCAGTTTATTTCTGGTCCTTGCTGCAGGAGTGGAGAACCTGAGATTTCAAGAAGTATTCTCGCTAGCAGAATTCTTGGACATGAAGGTCAAAGATCAAAGAGGCATGATTTTTCTCTGGAAGTATCATCTGAATGATCGTGTGAAGCTAGACTAGTACTGACTATGTGTGATTCAATCGTAGCCTGTGCTACTGTTAAAGGTGATTGATTACAGATTGGAAAGTTGGATGAGAGAATACTACTCTCATGCTTCTGTGTTGTGATAGGGTATGATAGTTGTTTCTGGTCCCGAGGCTTAAAGGGGGAAGTTTGGAGATTCTATTTTGGAATGTGGTCATGATGTCTTAACATCTGTCGACAGAACATTCTGTTCAGAATGTTATGGTGTTTGTCTCCTGAGATCACAAGCCTCTACCTGATTTATGTAATGATGTAAGGGTCAAGCAGTAGGTGAATGTGTTCAGCAGGTGTGTTGAACAGAGAGTGCGCTCTTGAAGACATGAAGATGAGTCTCATGTTCTCCATTCATTTAAGGTATTCTTCTTGCAAAGGAGTATTGGTGGTCTTAAATAGAGAAAAGTTGATCAGATTGGGATCATGTGAGTATTGGTACAAGTGATGATTGTGTTCAACTTGTGAGTTGAACAAAGAGTGAGCTCTTGAAGACATGAAGATGCGTCTTATGTTTTCCATTCTTCAAGGTACGAAGAAGCACATGTTATTCTTGATAGGGGGAGAGTGTTTCAATTTTATGCAGCTGGACGTGTGATGTTAAGGGGGAGATTGATAATTCTGTTGCTTTTGGTGTTGGCACTTATTTTGAAGAAAATTGGGAATTTGCATACATGAGGATTAAATGTACTGTAATATGTCTTGTGCAGTTGTGATCCTTATTGCATTTGTTTAGTTTAATGGAACAGAATTAAAACAGAAATTTATTGCATGTTTGAAAGCATACAAGATTAGTAAAAACACCAAACAAAAGGTCTAAAGGTTATCCCAACCCCCCGAATCAAGAAAAATTTTCTAATCTTCATCCCATTCATCATCAGAAGCTTGAAGTTGCACTTGGTTTTTCTTGATGGTCTTCATCCTTGTCTCTGATGTCTTTCTTGTTCTTGTTGCTCCTGAAGCTGCCCCAGCTGTGGACAGTGGTTTGTCCTTCAATTTCTGGGGATATGGTTTCAACACTTCCTGCATGTGTCTCTTCTCTGCATCCTTGCTAGACTGACTCATGACTCTATCTGTGATGCGATGTTAGAAGCTAGGAAGCTTGGTTCTTATACTGCCTGAAGAGATCTTGTTTGTATCGCTCGACCAGTCAAAGTAGTCTTTGGTGTGGGAATTTGTTTTCTTGGGAACCTGTTTTTTTCTTATCACATTGGATACCAGAACTTCGTGTTTGGTGCCTTAGTAGAGGTTGTCCTAGTGTAACTAAAAGGATGAGCCTAGGTCTTGTCTAGTTGCCTGATGTGATTCCCTTTAGTTTGCTTTCGGTGCTGGTTGTGATCAAGTGGTGTGTTCCTTTGTCTTATGTTGATGTCCTACATACTGTTGCAACATCGTTGTTTGTTGTGTACCATGCTTGTGGAGTTGGAAGAAGCAGCATTGTCGTCCGAAGTGGCAGTTCTGACATAATGTGGATTAGAATGGGCAGATTCTGATCTTGGTGGTAAGTAGTTCTAGTAATACATGACTACTCTCATGTTGAAGACTCATTTAGGGTGTTGCCAATGGTGCAATTTGATCAGAATGGCTGAAGGTAAGGAGGTTCCTTCTAATATAAGTGAAAGGTGGTGGCAATCATTATCTTGTGTTGCAAGTGATCTAAAGACATTTGTTATGGAATATGTGAGAAATTCCAAATCAAGTGGGCTTTTGTTTATTGGAATTGGCAGACCATGTATCCAAAATCAACATGGTGAGGTCTTGCTCAACATATACCTGAATGTGGCAATATTGGTGTGATATCATAAAGAGCATTAAATGTTAAGGTTGTTGTCTATAGCCTATTGCTGTAAGTGTGCTGATTTTTGTGTAGCATATGTGCTGGTCAAGTTTGTGCAGTGTGATGTCAAACATCATGATGGGACATATCATAGCTGTGTGAAGTTAGTGATTATACAGGAGATGTCTGAAAAGCAGAATTGTTGTATGTGGGAGAGTTCATTTTTCTACTGTTCTGAAGGAATCTGGAAGAGATTGTGAGTTGGGCTGATCGATAGAAGTCATTTCAGTATCCAACGGACAAGAAAATGTGCTTGGATTATATAAGTTTCTGTGTAGTCTTGGATTGATAATTCTATGAGCAAGCAGACAAACTGTTTTGGTGAGATGTCAGAACATGGTACAGGACATGTTTCTCTTGAGCCAAACAAGGAATTATTCTGGTCGGTAGTGCAAGGATAAGGTGAAACACGTGTCTCTGCCTATGCATGGAGCGTTATTGGCCTAATTTATGGTAAGATTCAGTTGAGAAACATTAAAGGTAGTCAAGGTTGTTTTGGAAGGTAGGCTTTGAATATTGAATGGAGTTTTTGGTACCTAAAATAGCGTTTCTTTGACCAAGAACCTTGACATATTCAAAGCTCGTTAATTCCAAAGTAACTGATCAGCTATTTATAGGGGTTTGTCGCTCCCGGGATTTTCATCTAGGTACAAACGCGAGAGTGGCGCGGAAAAACAGAGTCGTCAGCCGTGTAAATTTATCCCAAGAGAGGGAAAGGGAACACCGCATAAACCTTAGGAAGAGGGAAAGGAATGGTCATCGCAACCATAACCTGGGTTCGGGAGTCGGTTACGCGAGGGGAAGGTGCTAGCACCCCACACGTCCATCGTACTCGATGGGATCCACGCTTGTTGTCTATTCTAAGGGTAAGTTATACTATCATCTAGGGCTGTACTAAGACGGGGAAGGAAAGACAAAGACCGACTCGGTAGGACGTCGACGTCCTAGGCCTACGTACCCCCTTTGTGCAATGGGGAATTCAGAGTCAACGTAGTTCGGACCAAGTTCTTTTTGTGTTTTTTATGAGCGACGTTAAGTTCGCGTCCGGCAGTTAGGGTCGATGCCTGTTTGCGTCTCAGACGGAAGGTAACGTGCCCTTTTTGAAAATAGCCTTTAGGTTGAAGGTCCCGAAGGACAAAAAAAAGTTTGAAGTTTGGTTTGTGTTTTTTAGGACAAAAGTGGCTTAAGTTAGTTCCTAAGCTGCATTGCACCAAAGTCTAGGGCACAGGGGCGAATACTTAACGCATCGTCCCAAGACAGGACGCTCGCTAAGCACTCTAGAAAGATGAGAGGAAGCCCCTCATTTCTCATTCCCCATACTTAAGGCTCGTGCGCAATACACCTTATTATTATTAAGTGTTTTAAAGAAATTTGAGATGAGAAGAGAGAAGACACAAGGGTAACTCTAAAGGGAACTAAGAATCCTAAAGTTATCATGCATGGGTGACCTACGGTTAGTGAGGTTTGAAGGCAACCTAAATCCTAGAGGAAGAATATGAGGGAAGGAAAAAGGTAAGGGTAACCATGGATACCTATCCATACCCTTAAGGAACTTACCTTGATCCTGCATAAAAGGTTAGTGAGAAACGGATACAAGTAATATCAAGGCAAGTGAAAATCAAACTATGGCAAACAATAGTAATTATAATCCAAACATGAATTCAGAAATCAAAGACAATTTAGGGTATGCATGAAATGTGTGATGCGAAAAGAAATTGAATTAAACAATTAGTTTAGATGATAAAAAATAAAATAAAAATAAAAATAAAATTTGTGAGAATTTTATAAAATGGTAAAAATGGTGCATGAATTAAATTCAAAAGGAAATTATTCAAATAATATTACAAAAAAAGAAAATAAAAAAACCTCAACAACTTTGCTATCGCGAAAACGCGGTCCTCGTAACCGGATCCGAATTGTACGGATCTAAATATAACGAAAAAAGGCGACTCAAAAAAAAAAAAAAAGAAATTTAACTTTGATAAAAAAAACTCAACAAGATTGCTATCGCGAAAACGCGGTCATCGCAACCGGATCCGAATTGTACGGATCTAAATATAAAAAAAGGCAACTCAAAAAAAGAGAAATTTAACTTTGATAAAAAAAACCTCAACAATATTGCTATCGCGAAGTGCGATCATCGCAACCGAATCGAACCAAAACAAATGTCACGCATCATGCACACCAATATGCAACCAGCGTATCGACACGATTCGATATGAAAATAAAAAATAAAATTAACAATACGTATATACAAATTAAAACAAAACTATATTATATTAAAACAAAGGTTATGTATATATAGTCAAAGAAAATGTTATACATACTATAATATACGTTGCAACGTGAGTCAATAAAACAAAAGTTATATAATATAAAAACAAAATAATATTCACAAAATACAAATATAGATAAGAACGGCAAACCGACACCATATATGTATATAACTGGCAAATCGATTTTGTACATAGTGGAGGGGCAAATCAACTTGATAGGTATATATAATAGAAAAGCAATATCATAGAAGTAGCAGAGCCACTTAACATGTTATGAGATCAAATCATTTAAGAAAAAAAAGTGATACCAACTTACACAATGGATCGGTGATGTTCGGTCGTTTCGGTGCCTTTGATCGAATTTTTTTCTCCCCCCTTTTTTTTAACCGTAACAACAATATGTAGGGACCAGATTAGGATTAACTTTTAATTGCCAATAATGTCCCTAATACCCAATTTGAGGCCCAAGTTTAATAATATTAAAAGTTAAATAAAATTTAAATAATTTAATAAATCTGAAAATAAAATCTAAACTTATTTATCTATAAAAATAAAAATTTAAGATAAAATACTAATCACTACTTAACAATTAGTTAAATATAAGATAAAATAAATATTTAAAATAAAAACAAAATAAAAATTCCTATTTATTCTAAACGTTATTAGTTAATAAAAAAAAAATATTTAAAACGAAATTAAAATAAAGTACAAATTATTCTAATTATTTATTCTAAATAATATTAATTAAAAAAAGTAAAATAAAACGGACTCTAAATAAACAAAAAAAATCGGACGCCCGAGTGATCGAAAGAAATAAATCCAGTACACTAAAATGATTAGTACGAAATATATGACTCGAAAAAAATACAGCATTTGGTCAGATTTTAAAATAAATTTTGATCCCTGATTTTGAGCACCGCTGAAACTCAATTTGACCACTCTGTCTGTAAATTTTCGAGAAATTATTCCGACCAATATTTTAGGCAGTATGCGAGATGAAAAACACTATTTTATGCTATTTAGATGATGCAGAGTGGAAATACAGTCAGACGAATGAAAATACGAAAATATTAAAAATGCCTGGAATAAGCTGTGAACTCTTGATGATGTAGTATACCAGATAAGACTTCTCTGAACTGCCTCAAGCACCTTGACCCCATGCTAATGATATGCATACATGATAATGCAAAAAATGAAATGAAACATAAGCCAGTTAGTAAAAGGTAAGGAGGGCAAATTTTGGGGTGCAACAGCTGCCCCTATTCAATCAACTTGGTCCTGAGTGTATGATAGCGACAGCTTTCAGATAATCAGGATACACGGAGATTGAATACCAAAGAACCCGGAAATTTGCAGTCCTTCACTGGAGAATGCTGCTATGCTGGGTATAAAGTGAAACAAATCTCCCGAGTTATGTCATCTCCGCTGATAAAGGGAACTGACGAAAAAGAATCTTCAAAATATCAATATCCCTGCTGACAAAGAGAACTAGCAAAATAAACTGCCATCCCTGCTGATAAAGAAATCTCCAAAAGATTGCTATCCCTGCTGATAAAGAGAAACTAGCAAAATAAATGCCATCCCTGCTGATAAAGGGAAACTGACGAAGGAAAATCTTCAAAAGATTGTTATCTCTGCTGATAAAGAGAAACTAGCAAAAATAATGCCATCCCTGCTGATAAAGGGAAACTGACGAAGAAAATCTCCAAAAGATTGCAGTCCTCTGCTGATAAAGAGAATCTAGCAAAATAAATGCCATCCCTGCTGACAAAGGGAAACTGACGAAAGAAAATCTTCAAAACATTGTCGTCCTCTGCTGATAAAGAGAATCTAGCAAAATAAATGCCATCCCTGCTGATAAAGGGAAACTGACGAAAGAAAATCTCCAAAACATTGTCGTCCTCTGCTGATAAAGAGAATCTGGCAAAATAAATGCCATCCCTGCTGATAAAGGGAAACTGACGAAGAAAATCTCCAAAAGATTGCTGTCCTCTGCTGATAAAGAGAATCTAGCAAAATAAATGCCATCCCTGCTGACAAAGGGAAACTGACGAAAGAAAATCTTCAAAACATTGTCGTCCTCTAGTGATAAAGAAAATCTAGAGAAAGAAAATCTTCAAAACATTGCCGTCCTCTGCTGATAAAGAGAATCTAGCAAAAGAAAATCTTCAAAACATTGTCGTCCTCTGCTGATGAAGAGAATCTAGCAACATAAATGCCATCCCTGCTGACAAAGGGAAACTGACGAAAGAAAATCTTCAAAACATTGCCGTCCTCTGCTGATAAAGAGAATCTAGCAAAATAAATGCCATCCCTGCTGATAAAGGGAAACTGACGAAAGAAAATCTTCAAAACATTGCCGTCCTCTGCTGATAAAGAGAATCTGGCAAAATAAATGCCATCCCTGCTGATAAAGGGAAACTGACGAAGAAAATCTCCAAAAGATTGCTGTCCTCTGCTGATAAAGAGAATCTAGCAAATAAATGCCATCCCTGCTGACAAAGGGAAACTGACGAAGAAAATCTCCAAAAGATTGCAGTCCTCTGCTGATAAAGGGAATCTAGCAAAATAAATGCCATCCCTGCTGACAAAGGGAAACTGACGAAAGAAAATCTCCAAAACATTGCCGTCCTCTGCTGATAAAGAGAATCTAGCAAAATAAATGCCATCCCTGCTAATAAAGGGAAACTGACGAAAGAAAATCTCCAAAACATTGCCGTCCTCTGCTGATAAAGAGAATCTGGCAAAATAAATGCCATCCCTGCTGATAAAGAGAAACTGACAAGGAAAATCTCCAAAAGATTGCTGTCCTCTGCTGATAAAGAGAATCTAGCAAAATAAATGCCATCCCTGCTGACAAAGGGAAACTGACGAAAGAAAATCTTCAAAACATTGCCGTCCTCTGCTGATAAAGAAAATCTAGCGAAAGAAAATCTTCAAAACATTGCCGTCCTCTGCTGATAAAGAGAATCTAGCAAAAGAAAATCTTCAAAACATTGTTGTCCTCTGCTGATAAAGAGAATCTAGCAACATAAATGCCATCCCTGCTGACAAAGAGAAACTGACGAAAGAAAATCTTCAAAACATTGCCGTCCTCTGCTGATAAAGAGAATCTAGCAACATAAATGCCATCCCTGCTGATAAAGGGAAACTGACGAAAGAAAATCTTCAAAAGATTGTTGTTCTCTACTGATAAAGAGAATCTAGCAAAATAAATGCCATCCCTGCTGACAAAGGGAAACTGACTAAAGAAAATCTTCAAAACATTGCCTTCCTCTGCTGATAAAGAGAATCTAGCAACATAAATGCCATCCCTGCCGACAAAGGGAAACTGACGAAAGAAAATCTTCAAAACTTTGTTGTTCTCTGCCGATAAAGAGAATCTAGCAAAATAAATGCCATCCCTGCTGACAAAGGGAAACTGACTAAAGAAAATCTTCAAAACATTGTCGTTCTCTGCTGATAAAGAGAATCTAGCAACATAAATTCCATCCCTGCTGACAAAGGGAAACTGACAAAAGAAAATCTTCAAAAGATTGCTGTTCCCTGCTGATAAAGAGAATCTAGCAAAAATAGATCTTCAAAACATTGTCGTCCTCTGCTGATAAAGAGAATCTAGCGAAAGAAAATCTTCCAAAAGATTGCCGTCCTCTGCTGATAAAGAGAATCTAGCAAAATAAATGCCATCCCTGCTGACAAAGGGAAACTGACGAAAGAAAATCTCCAAAACATTGTTGTTCTCTGCTGACAAAGAGAACTAGCGAAATAAACTGCCATCCCTGCTGATAAAGAAATCTCCAAAAGATTGCTATCCCTCCTGATAAAGAGAAACTAGCAAAATAAATGCCATCCCTGCTGATAAAGGGAAACTGACGAAGGAAAATCTTCAAAAGATTGCTATCTCTGCTGATAAAGAGAAACTAGCAAAAATAATGCCATCCCTGCTGATAAAGGGAAACTGACGAAGAAAATCTCCAAAAGATTGCAGTCCTTTGCTGATAAAGAGAATCTAGCAAAATAAATGCCATCCCTGCTGACAAAGGGAAACTGACGAAAGAAAATCTTCAAAACATTGTCGTCCTCTGCTGATAAAGAGAATCTAGCAAAATAAATGCCATCCCTGCTGATAAAGGGAAACTGACGAAAGAAAATCTCCAAAACATTGCCGTCCTCTGCTGATAAAGAGAATCTGGCAAAATAAATGCCATCCCTGCTGATAAAGGGAAACTGACGAAGAAAATCTCCAAAAGATTGCTGTCCTCTGCTGATAAAGAGAATATAGCAAAATAAATGCCATCCCTGCTGACAAAGGGAAACTGACGAAAGAAAATCTTCAAAACATTGCCGTCCTCTGCTGATAAAGAGAATCTAGAGAAAGAAAATCTTCAAAACATTGCCGTCCTCTGCTGATAAAGAGAATCTAGCAAAAGAAAATCTTCAAAACATTGTCGTCCTCTGCTGATGAAGAGAATCTAGCAACATAAATTCCATCCCTGCTGACAAAGGGAAACTGACGAAAGAAAATCTTCAAAACATTGTCGTCCTCTGCTGATAAAGAGAATCTAGCAAAATAAATGCCATCCCTGCTGATAAAGGGAAACTGACGAAAGAAAATCTTCAAAACATTGCCGTCCTCTGCTGATAAAGAGAATCTGGCAAAATACATGCCATCCCTGCTGATAAAGGGAAACTGACGAAGAAAATCTCCAAAAGATTGTTGTCCTCTGCTGATAAAGAGAATCTAGCAAAATAAATGTCATCCCTGCTGACAAAGGGAAACTGACGAAGAAAATCTCCAAAAGATTGCAGTCCTCTGCTGATAAAGAGAATCTAGCAAAATAAATGTCATCCCTGCTGACAAAGGGAAACTGACGAAAGAAAATCTTCAAAACATTGCCGTCCTCTGCTGATAAAGAGAATCTAGCAAAATAAATGTCATCCCTGCTGATAAAGGGAAACTGACGAAAGAAAATCTCCAAAACATTGCCGTCCTCTGCTGATAAAGAGAATCTGGGAAAATAAATGCCATCCCTACTGATAAAGGGAAACTGAAGAAGAAAATCTCCAAAAGATTGCTGTCCTCTACTGATAAAGAGAATCTAGCAAAATAAATGCCATCCCTGCTGACAAAGGGAAACTGACGAAAGAAAATCTTCAAAACATTGTCGTCCTCTGCTGATAAAGAGAATCTAGCGAAAGAAAATCTTCAACACATTGCCGTCCTCTGCTGATAAAGAGAATCTAGCAAAAGAAAATCTTCAAAACATTGTCGTCCTCTGCTGATAAAGAGAATCTAGCAACATAAATGCCATCCCTGCTGACAAAGGGAAACTGACGAAAGAAAATCTTCAAAACATTATCGTCCTCTGCTGATAAAGAGAATCTAGCAACATAAAAGCCATCCCTGCTGATAAAGCGAAACTGACGAAAGAAAATCTTCAAAAGATTATTGTTCTGTACTGATAAAGAGAATCTAGCAAAATAAATGCCATCCCTGCTGACAAAGGGAAACTGACTAAAGAAAATCTTCAAAACATTGCCTTCCTCTGCTGATAAAGAGAATCTAGCAACATAAATGCCATCCCTGCTGACAAAGGGAAACTGACGAAAGAAAATCTTCAAAACTTTGTTGTTCTCTGCCGATAAAGAGAATCTAGCAAAATAAATGCCATCCCTGCTGACAAAGGGAAACTGACTATAGAAAATCTTCAAAACATTGCTGTCCTCTGCTGATAAAGAGAATCTAGCAACATAAATGCCATCCCTGCTGACAAAGGGAAACTGACGAAAGAAAATCTTCAAAACTTTGTTGTTCTCTACTGATAAAGAGAATCTAGCAACATAAATGCCATCCCTGCTGACAAAGGAAAACTGACAAAAGAAAATCTTCAAAAGATTGCTGTTCCCTGCTGATAAAGAGAATCTAGCAAAAATAGATCTTCAAAACATTGCCGTCCTCTGCTGATAAAGAGAATCTAGCGAAAGAAAATCTTCCAAAAGATTGCCGTCCTCTGCTGATAAAGAGAATCTAGCAAAATAAATGTCATCCCTGCTGACAAAGGGAAACTGACGAAAGAAAATCTCCAAAACATTGTTGTTCTCTGCTGATAAAGAGAATCTAGCGAAAGAAAATCTTCCAAAAGATTGCCGTCCTCTGCTGATAAAGAGAATCTAGCAAAATAAATGCCATCCCTGCTGACAAAGGGAAACTGACGAAAGAAAATCTCCAAAACATTGCTGTTCTCTGCTGATAAAGAGAATCTAGCGAAAGAAAATCTTCCAAAAGATTGCCGTCCTCTGCTGATAAAGAGAATCTAGCAAAATAAATGCCATCCCTGCTGACAAAGGGAAACTGACGAAAGAAAATCTCCAAAACATTGTTGTTCTCTGCTGATAAAGAGAATCTAGCGAAAGAAAATCTTCCAAAAGATTGTCGTCCTCTGCTGATAAAGAGAATCTAGCAAAATAAATGCCATCCCTGCTGACAAAGGGAAACTGACGAAAGAAAATCTCCAAAACATTGTTGTTCTCTGCTGATAAAGAGAATCTAGCGAAAGAAAATCTTCCAAAAGATTGTCGTCCTCTGCTGATAAAGAGAATCTAGCAAAATAAATGCCATCCCTGCTGACAAAGGGAAACTGACGAAAGAAAATCTCCAAAACATTGTTGTTCTCTGCTGATAAAGAGAATCTAGCGAAAGAAAATCTTCCAAAAGATTGTCGTCCTCTGCTGATAAAGAGAATCTAGCAAAATAAATGGCAACTTCGCTGGGGATAACGTGAAACGAAACTTCTGGTTTTAAACCACCTTGTTTCAAAATCTACTGGTAAGATGACTCCGTTGGGGAAGGAGAAGTCTAAATAAAAGACTCTGCTGGGGAACACAAGTATGAGGAACGTATCTCTCCAAAAAATCTCCTGAGTTATGCCATCTCTACTGAGAAAGAGAATTGGCAAAGAAAGTATCAAACCTGGCTTATGCTTCGAATGCAAATGAAAATGCTATGTGTTTGATGCAATGCAAATGCTTATAATATGCAGAAAGGGTCCCTCCAGCAAAATAAATGCCGGAGAGAAAGACCAATAGCCGGGGATAAATAAATTGTCCTCTGAACAGGAACTCCGGTGGGAAGGATCATAGTGACCGACTCTTTGGATCAACAACTTCTGTTGGGGATGAAATTTCAAAAGAACATTTGCTCTACTGGGGATTATACGTAACTCCTTGAAAAGGGAGGCCATGGCCTGAATTAGAAGAGTGCCAAATATCACTTGGTTTTAAAACCTGCTGGGGATGTCAACCACCGTTGGACAAAATGTTGCGAGGATTACCACCAAACTCTGCTTGGGGGGACGGTAAATGCTGACACCCCCCTGCTAGCGGATAACATCAAGCTTACTTATCTGTCGAGGATCAGATCGCACCGTTGCTGCTGAGAAAAACATCTCTAACTGGCTGAGGAAAATAAGTGTTCAGACTTGGTGGGGAAATAATGTCTTGATCCAGAAAATACTTCCCAAGTCTCCTGCTGGGGAAGGTCTGCTCTGCTGAGGAGAGTGTAATCTCGATGCTGGGGAGAGCAAGCTGCTGGGGGAGTACAATGCTGCTGCCATCCAATCCTGACTTGTCTTTATGTTCATAAACGGCCCTTTGAACTTTTCACTTGCCCCAGACCACCAGGTCTAATGGAAGAAATCATCTCAAGAGGATTTTACAGAAGACCGGGCGTTCACACTGCTCCCAGGGTCTTCAAACTCTTAAAGAGATTTATCATATCTCGACATAACTGCCCCAGTCTCCATAATCCATGGAGTACTTTACCTCGAAAGGGATTTGTAATGACCTGAAATATTCTGCCTCAGTATTTTGTACCTTGAAGAGGCGCTTTCAATTAATCATTTTCAGGAATGGACAATTTCCCTCACTCTAGAGGTGGCCCATCCCAATATGAGCTTTGAAGTAAATTTGACCCTGATCTTAGAATGAATGCCCCAGAATAACTGAATTTCAGAGGGACTTCTCGACGTGACTGCCCCAGATTGGCTACATCTTAACACGACTTACTGGGAGAGCCCACTCTACACTGAGTCTCTTGGCAGCATGCCCCTCGATATGATTGTCCTTCGGAATTTTCAAGCAACCCAACTTGGCAGGATCAAGCTTCTTAACTGACTTTCACTGTGTAAGCTACATTGATGCTTAGGCACATGTATGCAAACAGAACAAGTTATCTATGAGAATTCTAATGCAACACTCATGTTAACCTTGAAGTTTTTATTGAAAATGCGTCGCCCAACCTTGTGAATGAATCACTAGCTGGGATGCGACCTTGATTTTTGAATGGAAAAACAATGTGCACATGCAATACCAACAAATCTTATTAGCACAACTCATAGGAGTCAGGAACGCTATCCTGTTGAAGTACGCTTTCGAAATAAACCCTGTTTCAATTAGGACTTTAAAGGGATGTAACGTGGTTTGGTTCACGGTTTCAGAAAGAAGGATTTATGGCTCAAAATTTATCGGTGCCCACCCACTCTTCGTGATGTTCTCCAGTCCTATGTTCAGTTAATCCGACCCAAACGCTTATCTCTCAACAAGGTTTATGATCTTTAGGGAACCCATGCCACTAATGGTTTGACACCTAAGGAGTGACAGTCATCCCTTTTATCTTCTGTAATCACACGAATTTGTTCTTATCGGGGATTTTCTTTTCGCCTTTCGCTTTTTCTTTCTTTTTTTATTTATTTTAAAATCCCTAATTTTTGCCTGGACTGACTCTTTTGAGTTTCTTTGATTTTGAAGTCCAGCGGGACGCCCTAACTTTTGCCTAAGTCACTTGTTTACAAGCTTCGACTTAGCGGGCTTTCTCTTTTTATTCCCCTTTTTGAACAAAGCGCGTGACACTGGTTGTCTTACTTGCTTGTGACTACCTTACTCCCTGATTGTTGGAGGATAACCATTGTGGTTTCACATCTCTTGACCTCTTGGCGGTGGGATAAAAGGTAATGTTTCCTCGGATGCACACTTTCCTTGAAATTTGAACGCTCGGTCCAACTAACTGACGCCTACCCTGCCCCTGGGTTAAGTATGAGGGTTTTTTCGTACGAAAGAAACTCCTACTCTAAGGCTCAATGGAAAATATACACTTTCTAAATCTGGAGATATTTTAGGAAGTTAAAGATTGAAGTCCTATTATGTAGCAGAAGTCTCTGCTGATTTGTAGCAGCTCATTTACTGTGTTTTTGTAGGCCCAAAATCCAGTTGGGAATAGGTTATATATAGATACATTGTAACCTAGAATTGTAACGCAACCAAAGATGTAAAAGTACTAGTATTAGGGTTGGTTCCTGTACCACTCGACATGTGAGTTGGACAGTTTGTAAGTGTGATCCTCGAACCTATTAAGTAAGAGGAGTATTGTTCTTGGAGGAAGCTTTTAAGTAACTCTAAGTTGTGTCTTGGAATGGTGTCTTCCTTGTTGAACTGTTGTATAGGTAAAGAGCCGTTGATGCAGTGGCGGATTGTCGACTGCTAGACATCATTGCGATGATTGGGAGTGAGAAGAGTTTCTCATAGCTAGAGAGGATCTAGGTAGAAGGGTCATTGGGTAGTGATTGAGTGATAAGCTGTAAACGGAGAGTTTAGCTTTGAATTGATACTACTAATAGTGGACTTTATCCCTGGCTTGGTAGCCCCCAGAGTAGGTGTGTTAAACCGAACTGGGTTAACAATTCTGTGTGTCTTGCTTTTATCTTTTCAGTACCTTGACTATTGCTATATACCTTGCCATTTATGTTCATGTCAGACCAGATGTCGAATGGCATGTTATAGGACATCTGAACTCTGCACATGTACCAGAATTTCACCTTTTTAGGTTTTCTTTGATCGTTTCCTTTCCCTGCATCGGGATAAACAACGTTCAGTTGAGACTCTTCTGTCTTTTCTGTCGATTGATTTTCGCAGATGCGACAGTATCGAAGAAATCAAAAGACGTAAGAGTAAACATTAATATATCGCCTCTATAACCAGAGGGATCCTAGATCAAGAGTGTCATCCAAAGGCACAATAAAAAGGAAGATTGTTGAATTAATGGCTATAAGCAAAAAGTAAGAAGCACCTTAGCCACCAACCCAGAAAAGCATATTCTCATATTTTGAGACAGTGAGAAGGTGGGAGGAATCTCAAACGAGATATTCCCTTTGGTGATAATGACAACCATGGCCAACTTTGATGTGTCTCGAGTCCTAATTGATGGAGGAAGTTATTGTGATATCTTGTACACTAACCTCTTTGAAAAATTGGATTAAGGAAAAAAATCTATTACCATATAATGGGTCAGATTTACAAGCCTTTAATGGCACTGTAACACGTCCACGGGGATACATTAAGCTGATGATTAATGTTGCGGAAGGACGAAATACTTGAACCATTGACGACCAATTCTTGGTTGTTCTGTGCTGAAGTGTTTACAATTGTGTCCTAGGTTGGATCTTCACGGTGACACTGGACGCAGTAGCCTCCCTAGTTCATTTGAAGGTGAAATACCATAACGTCCATGACGAGCTGATTAGTATGAGTTTTGACTTGACAAGCGCTAATAGGATTTATCAAGATTGAAATTCTGGCCTATGCAGACAGCAGATGTCCTAACACATGTCAAGACATTGTGCTACATAATCCTTTAAAATCAGAGGCGCAACAGCGGACTGATACCTTGAATATCAGAACTGCACAATCACAGATGTCACGACATCTGATCCAACATGTTTATCATGAACCCTAACAGAAAACGTAAATCTACAGAATGATAAAGAACACAGTAATTATTAACCCAGTTCGGTGCAACTCACCTACATCTGGGGGATACCAATCCAGGAAGAAGACTCCACTATCTGTATACTGTTACAAAGTTAAACTCCTCCGTTTATAACTTCATACCTAACATCTACCCAATGAACATCTTTACCAAGGCTAAACTCAAACGTTTACAACCCTAATATGAGATACCCCATTCACTTCCCTTAATCACCAACTGTGATTTCTACATCATCCATGTCAATACAGAAATCTGTCAAGCATACTTGACAAACAAGTTAACTAGGATTTGCTTAAAAGCTTCATCCAAAAACAATACACAATCCAATACCTCAAGGCTTATGGATCTGTGCGACAACTATATCTACCACAGTGTATCAACTGATATAAAGGGAGACTTACAAGAGAAACCTACGACTCTCAAACCTAACCCTACTTCATAAAATAGGATTCCTAAGTCTATGTCGTCCTCTCTCACTTTTCTGTCTAGGTCTTGGTCTTCTTTTATAGTTTTCTCCTGAGTTGGGCTTCATATCTTTGATCATTGATCCACTGCCAATCGCCTTGAATCTTGGAATAGATTTAGAACCAAAACTTGTTGTAACAGTCATGATGTCGAATCTTCATGTTGTGACATTTTACTTGACATATTTCTTCTGGGGCTGAAAACCACCATGTTGAAACATCTTTCACAACATTTATGTTTACCAAAATTTAGTCAAACACTTAGAGCTTTCAATCTCCCCCTTTTGGCAAATTTTGGTTAAAACATCCTTTCAGCCTGACTGTGTATGCAGTGGAAAAGTACTTGAAGCAAGTGCTAAGGAAGAGGAAGAAGATAAGATCTAGTTACCCTCTTCATTCCCTTGTGATACGGGATACATAGAGGATGTAACTCAGATTACAAGACACAAATTGCTCCCTAACTCTGATCACAAAACACAAATATGCATATATCAAGAATGTCGAGGAATCCTTTGAGACATTTTGCAGATCAGTAGCACAAGACACATAAACCATACATATCTCAGCAGTAACAAGCCATTCTCTCCCTTTTTAGCCAAAAATTGACAAAAATGGCCCATGCACATCCAGATCCAAATAATGCTTACCAACACACAACCAAAACTCATTTTATCTAAGTAAGATGTTCTAGCTTGATCTTCCTTAAATTTGAAGAAGTTGTGTGAGTAGAGCAAATCCAGACAAAAGACTAGTCTAGGAGTGCAATAACTGCTGGTCAAGTTAGTTTCAAGAGATTCCACCTTTTCTGACTTGTCTTTGAGCCTACTTCTGAATAGTGTTCTGATGCATATCCTGCATTTGTCAGGATTATGGTCCCCACCGCTAGGATTTGCTTAGTCCAGATTTAGTAGCAAAGAATACAGCAGAGTTTGTTTGCCCTTCCTTTCCATTCGCAGAAAACCAATTTCTCCCAGTTAGCCCCTAACAGATTTCTGTATTGAATAACCTCTTCATAGTTTCGTGACTACAACCTGCAGAGAAAAATAAATTCCCCCAGACTCAATCAATGATTCTTAAGCATCCAATAAGAACCATTTCACATGCACTGCCAAGTCTCCCACAACTTGCAACAATACAACAATGTCAAGACATCCTCCTTGACATCTCAGCTTGCTTGACGCACAAATGCAAACTGGAACTCCAACTGTACCCTTGCAGTAAAACATCTTAATTAGATCAAGGGGTATCTCCCCCTATCTAAGGTAACCAATGCTCCTCCACCGAACACCCAAGCTAGTGAAAGGAAAACATAAGACACATCTTCATGTCTTCAAAAGCACACCCTCAATTTAACTTACCAGCTGAACACAATCATCAACTCTCTTATTGCTTCCTCTGACAAGAAACAATAATCACTCACACATGATCACCATCATGCTACCCGTGAAGAAATGTATACCAACCATAACAAACTCTTGGCTTGAGATCAAAGTCCCATTGATCCCCCCATCCTGTAACCATCTACACACCACACAAACTCCTCTTGAATTCTCATGTATAGACCTCCAGCTGCTTGAGGCACAAACTAATTGAATCAAAATGTTTCACATTCCTCAAAAAGACGGACAAGGCCCCCTTAGTTTGTTATAACGATGCCAGCTATCGTATGCATGCTCCATAACTTCACAGCTGCTAAACTGATCCACTACTAGCATGACTTGCAGCCAGGGGCAACATCCCTTTCGCAAGATTTTCCACTGACCTTACCCAGCCAGTAATAGAGATAGACACCCCACAATCCAAGACAGTCATTCCTTATCATTCTCCTGTATGATAACCTGGAATACTTCTGATTTTCTGGTGAATATCCACTTCTGAACGCATCGGAATCCAGACCTTCATGCAATCAATCCATGATCCACTCCAGTCTTCCGAAACACTTACATCAATCTTCCAAGACAGTTATTCTACCCCATCATTCTCCCGTATGACAATGTAGATACTTCTTAGACACGATGCAAGTAACCAGTTCCTCACAGAACCTGAAATCCTTCACCAAGGATAACTAACCCAAAGATGTTCTAACATCAGTTATGACATCTTCCATACATCACAGGCACCACACACCATGGTTCTTGATATGCTCCACCACTAGACTTACTATCAGTATAGTAATCCACACTGAAGATCTTTGCACAACACTGCGCCGCCAGCTTGAACAAAGAAAACTTCAGAAACCCATAGAGAAATAAACTCTCATCCACCAAAAGAAGGTATACTTCCATCCTCAACCCAAAACTTATGCCACAAGCTCCCAGAGAACCAAAACCTCCTTACAATTTCAACTAACTACTCTTCTGCATAAGAGCAATCAATTTCAAGCATCCTGCTTGAATGCACACAATGAAACCAACCAAATGCCACTTTTTGATTGATCTAAATCTTCTTCAAAACTCCCATAAGATACATTGATTCACTAATGAAATCAGACCTTCAAGTCACATGAACTACTTGCCCCATAGCAAGATATCTTGGATCCACCAAGCCTCTTAGTCATGTAACATCTTCCCATCCACAGCTCCCGCAAACTGCATAAGATAGACCTTTTTGAAGCATTCATAACTTCCATTCTCCTATAGATCACCTTATCTTAAGCTGATATGCCACATCACCAGCTGAGACCTCAGATGTTTAAATTCAGCTCCTACTTCTGCCACTTAGAAGAACCTCCTCCCTTCGTAGAACAAGAGTTCCATGCTCTCATAGACTTGATTCAACAACCAAGTTTGAGTAGACAACCTCCATCCTGCTTTAAAACTCCAAAGACTTCAACCTGCCACGTCTGAGTCTTCAGATAATAAGTAGTCCAAGACTACCCCATAGCCATACCAAAGAATGCCACTTTCCTCTGTAGAGCCGTCAGTAGAAAGCAAGAGATAACCGCCACTTATCCTCGACCTTCACAAACAGAGCAAGATCCATGCTCCAAAGCACCTAGATCAGAAATAAACTGATCCAAGCTGTAACCATCAAGATTATGATGTCTTCATCTTCAATAGCATCAAAGTCCAGACAAGTTTCTTGCCAGGAAACTCTCCAGAGAACACATGTTTCTGTCACACTCAACTGAAGCCACTTCTTAGGTCACCACCTAAGACTAAAACAGATGCTAAAGCGTATGTAGTACCCCTCCCATGATTCTGCATAAACTCTGATGATGAGATGTTCCAACATCTTGTTGAACATCAGCAATCTTGACTTTCAGGGATAATCAATTAAATACTTGTGGATTCCACAAATAGCAATTGGTCTTAAATCCTTGTCCAGTAACCCTTCTTCACTATTGTAGCTGAGCTCCACCAGATCATGTCATGAACACTTATAAAGTATTTAATCTTTTTGCAAATATCTTCTTCAAAGGACAATGCTGAGATACCAAGGCAGCCACCCTTGACTCAAGTAACTAAGACTTTCTCTGAACAAATCTTATTTACCTCAACAATTCTTCAATTATATTGGATACACTCTTAGGGTCAAGAAAGATGAATCCTTCCTTGCTGTTTTTGGATGGTGAGAATAAATCACCTCCACTTTCTTCAGATTGTGTTTCAAAGAAACACCTTCCAGTCAGAAGAGTAACTAGAAGACTCCAGATACACTACATAGATGCCTTTATGAGTGGACTTGAGAGAACTCTCAAGTATCTTTGACAACCTAGCCGACCAATAATTTATCAAACTCCTTGAGCAAGAACCTGATAAACTTAAACTCAACTCCTCTCCTCTTCAACTGACTTCAAGTGCACCAAGAAACCAAGCTTCCAAGTACCAAGTCATCATACCAAATATCTGACCACAACTCCTTTCATTCCATCACTACCGGCTTTGGAATAAAAGAATGTAGATATCTTCAAATATAGAGGCCGACGATTGAGACCTTCCACCAACTGTCTTCAGTAACAACTCCAGAATCCCATAATTCTAGAGCTCTTCCATCAGAAACACATGCAGCGGAACCACCAAGGAACATATCCTGCTTGCCCTAATAAGATGTCACAACATCCTATAAGACACACCAACAAGAGAACTAGCCACTTCTTCTGTAGTTGTTGTAGAATCTCCTCAGCAACATAAATAACCTCCGGGTTGGTCCTTTCGATCCAGAACATCCATCTCATCCATTAATACCCTTGAGTATGTCTGAGTTGATTGATCTGATCTGCAAAACTCCTCCTTGTTTAAACGCCAGAAAGTATCTCCCAAAGCTCTCATCCAGAACCAGACAGGATGTCTGCTCTGATACCAATTAAAATTTTGGCCTATGCAGACAGCAGATATCCTAACACATGTCAAAACATTGTGCTACATAATCCTTTAAACTCAGAGGCGTAACAGTAGACTGATATCTTGAATATCAGAACTGCACAATCACAGATGTCACGACATCTGATCCAACATGTTTATCATGAACTATAACAGAAAACGTAAATCTGCAGAATGATAAAGAACACAGTAATTGTTAACCCAATTCGGTGCAACTCACCTACATCTAGTGGATACCAATCTAGGAAGAAGACCCCACTATCTGTAGACTGTTACAAAGTTAAACTCCTCCGTTTATAACTTCATACCTAACATCTACCCAATGAACATCTTTACCAAGGCTAAACTCAAATGTTTACAACCCTGATATGAGATACCCCACTCACTTCCCTTAATCACCAACTGTGATTTCCACATCATCCCTGTCAATACAGAAATCTGTCAAGCATACTTGACAAACAAGCTATCTAGGATTTGCTTAAAAGCTTCATCCAAGAATAATACACAATCCAATACCTCAAGGCTTATGGATCTGTGCGACACCTATATCTACCACAGTGTATCAACTGATACAAAGGAAGACTTACAAGAGAAACCTACGAATCTCAATCCTAACCCTACTTCACAAAATAGGATTCCTAAGTCTATGTCGTCCTCTCTCACTTTCCTGTCTAGGTCTTGGTCTTCTTTTATAGTTTTCTGCTGAGTTGGGCTTCATATCTTTAATCCTTGATCCACTACCAATCGCTTTGAATCTTGGAACAGATTTAGAACCAAAACTTGATGTAACAGTCATGATGTCGAATCTTCATGTTGTGACATTTTACTTGACATCTTTCTTCTGGGGCTGAAAACCTCCATGTTGAAACATCTTTCACAACATTTATGTTTTACCAAAATTTAGTCAAACACTCAGAGCTTTCAATCTCCCCCTTTTGGCAAATTTTGGTTAAAACATCCTTTCAGCCTGATGGTGTATGCAGTGGACAAGTACTTGAAGCAAGTGCTAAGGAAGAGGAAGAAGATAAGATCTAGTTACCCTCTTCATTCCCTTGTAATACCGGATACATAGAGGATGTAACTCAGATCACAAGACACAACTTGCTCCCTAACTCTGATCACAAAACACAAATATGCATATATCAAGAATGTCGAGGCATCCTTTGAGACATTTCGCAGATCAGTAGCACAAGACACATACACCATACATATCTCAGCAGTAATAAGCCATTCTCCTCCCTTTTTAGCCAAAAATTGACAAAAATGGCCCATGCACATCCAGACCCAAATAATGCTTACCCACACACAAACAAAATTCATTTTATCTAAGTAAGATGTTATAGCTTGATCTTTCTTAAATCTGAAGAAGTTGTGTGAGTAGAGCAAATCCAGACAAAAGACTAGTCAAGGAGTGCAATAACTGTTGGTCAAGTTAGTTTCAAGAGATTCCACCTTTTCGGACTTGTCTTTGAGCCTACTTCTGAACAGTGTTCTGATGCCTATCCTACATTTGTCAAGTTTATGGTCCCCACCGCTAGGATTTGATTAGTCCAGATTTAGTAGAAAAGAATACAACAGAATTTGTTTTCCCTTCCTTTCCATTCGCAGAAAACCAATTTCTCCCAGTTAGCCCCTAATAGATTTCTGTATTGAATAACCTCTTTACAGTTTCGCGACTACAACCTGCAGAGAAAAATAAATTCCCCCAGACTCAATCAATGATTCTTAAGCATCCAATAAGAACCATTTCACATGCACTGCCAAGTCTCCCACAACTTGCAACAATACAACAATGTCAAGACATCCTCCTTGACATCTCAGCTTGCTTGACGCACAAATGCAAACTGGAACTCCAACTGCACCCTCGCAGTAAAACATCTTAGATCAAGGGGCATCTACCCCTATCTAAGGTAACTAGTGCTCCTCCACAGAACACCCAAGCTAATGAAAGGAAAACATAAGACACATCTTCATGTCTTCAAGAGCGTACCCTCAGTACAACTTACCAGTTGGACACAATCATCAACTTTCTTATTGCTTCCTCTGACAAGAAACAATAATCACTCAAACATGATCACCATCATGCTACCCGTGAGGAAATGTATACCAACCATAACAAACTCTTGGCTTGAGATCAAAGTCCCATTGATCCCCCCATCCTGCAACCATCTACACACCACACAAACTCCTCTTGAATTCTCATGTATAGACCTCCAGCTGCTTGAGGCACAAACCAATTAAATCAGAATGCTTCACATTCCTTAAAGAGACGCACAGGGCCCCTTAGTTTGTTATAACGATGTCAGTTATCGTATGCATGCTCCAGAACTTCACAGCTGCTAAACTGATCCACTACTAGCATGACTTGCAGTCAGGGACAACATCCCCTTCGCAAGATTTTCCACTGACCTTACCCAGCCAGCAATAGAGATAGACACCCCACAATCCAAGACAGTTATTCCTTATCATTCTCCCGTATGATAACCTGGAATACTTCTGATTTTCTGCTGAATATCCACTTCTGAACGCATCAGAATCTAGACCTTCATGCAATCAATCCATGATCCACTCCAATCTTCCGAAACACTTACATCAATCTTCCAAGACAGTTCTTCTACCTCATCATTCTCCCATATGACAATGTAGATACTTCTTAGACATGATGCAAGTAACCAGTTCCTCACAGAACCTGAAATCCTTCACCAAGGATAACTAACCCAAAGATGTTCTAACATCAGTTATGACATCTTCCACACATCACAGACACCACTCACCATGGTTCTTGATATGCTCTGCCACTGGACTTACTATCAACATAGTAATCCACACTGAAGATCTTTACACAACACTGCACCACCAACTTGAACAAAGAAAACTTGAGAAACCCAGAGAGAAATAAACTCTCATCCACCAAAAGAAGGTATGCTTCCATCCTCAACCCAGAACTTCTGCCACAAGCTCTCAGAGAACCAAAACCTCCTTACAATTTCAACTAATTACTCTTCTGCACAAGTGCAATCAGTTTCAAGCATCCTGCTTGAATGCACACAATGAAACCAACCAAATGCCACTTTTTGATTGATCTCAATCTTCTTCAGAACTCCCACAAGATACACTGATCCACTAATGAAATCAGACCTTCAAGTCACATGAACTACTTGTCCCATAGCAAGACATCTTGGATCCACCAAGCCTCTTAGTCATGTAACATCTTCCCATCCACAGCTCCCGCAAACTGCATGAGATAGACCTTTTTGAAGCATCCATAACATCCATTCTCCTGTAGATCACCTTATCTTAAACTGATGTGCCATATCACCAGCTGAGACCTCTGATGTTGAGCTAGATGTCAGAACATTTTGATATGACATCCAACTATTTAATTCAGCTCCTCCTTCTGTCAATTAGAAGAACCTCATCCCTTCGCAGAACAAGAGTTCCATGCTCTCATAGACTTGATTCAACAACCAAGTTTGAGTAGACAACCTCCATCCTGCTTTAAAACTCCAAAGACTTCACACCTGCCACGCCTGAATCTTCAGAAAATAAGTAGTCCAAGACTACCCCATAGCCATACCAAAGAATGCCACTTTCCTCAGTAGAGCCGTCAGTAGAAAGCCAGAGATAACTGCCACTTATCCTCGACCTTCACAAACAGAGAAAGATCCATGCTCCAAAGCACCTAGATCAGAAATAAACTGATCCAAGCTGTAACCATCAAGATTATGATGACTTGATCTTCATCTTCAATAGCATCAAATTTCAGACAAGTTTCTTTCCAGGAAACTCTCCGGAGAACACATGCTTCTGTCACACCCGACTGAAGCCACTTCTTAGGTCACCACCTAAGACTAAAATAGATGTTAAAGCGTATGCAGTACCCCTCCCATGATTCTGCATAAAATCTGATGATGAGATGTTCCAACATCTTGTTGAACATCAGCAATCTTGACTTTCAAGGATAATCAATTAAATACTTGTGGATTCCACAAATAGCAATTGATCTTAAATCCTTGTCCAATAACCCTTCTTCACTGCTGTAGCTGAGCTCCACCAGATCATGTCATGAACACTTATAAAGTATTTAATCTTTTTGCAAGTATCTTCTTCAAAGGACAATGTTGAGATACCAAGGTTGTCACCCTTGACTCAAGTAACTAAGACTTTCTCTGAACAAATCTTATTTACCTCAACAATTCTTCAATCAGATTGGATCCACTATTAGGGTCAAGAGAGATGAATCCTTCCTTGCTATTTTTGGATGGTGAGAATAAATCACCTCCACTTTCTTCAGACTATGTTTCAAAGAAACACCTTCTGGTCAGAAGAGTAACTAGAAGACTCCAGATACACGACATAGATGCCTTTATGAGTGGACTTGAGAGAACTCTCAAGTATCTTTGACAACCTAGCCGACCAATAATTTATTAAACTCCTAGAGCAAGAACGTGATAAACTTAAACTCAACTCCTCTCCTCTTCAACTGACTTCAACTACAACAAGAAACCAAGCTTCCAAGTACCAAGTCATCATACCAGATATCTGACCATAACTCCTTTCATTCCATCACTCCCGACTTTGGAACAAAAGAATACAGATATCTTCAAATATAGAGGCCGACGATTGAGACCTTACACCAGCTGTCTTCAGTAACAACTCCAGAATCCCATAATTCTAGAGCTCTTCCATCAGAAACACATGCAGCAGAACCACCTTGGAACAGATCCTGCTTGCCCTAATAAGATGTCACAATATCCTATAAGACACACCAACAAGAGAACTAGCCACTTCTCCTGTAGTTGTTGTAGAATCTCCTCAACAACATGAACAACCTCCGGGTTGGTCCTTTCGATCCAGAACATCCATCTCATCCATTAATACCCTTGAGTGTGTCTGAGTTGATTGATCAGATCTGCAAAACTCCTCCTTGTTTAAACGCCAGAAAGTATCTCCCAAAGATCTCATCCAGAACTAGACAGGATGCCTACTCTGATACCAATTGAAATTCTGGCCTATGCAGACAACAGATGTCCTAACACATGTCAAGACATTGTGCTACATAATCCTTTAAACTCAGAGGCGCAACAGCAGACTAATACCTTGAATATCAGAACTGCACAATCACGGATGTCATGACATCGGATCCAACATGTTTATCATGAACCCTAACAGAAAACATAAATCTGCAGAATGATAAAGAACACAGTAATTGTTAACCTAGTTCGGTGCAACTCACCTACATCTGGGGGATACCAATCCAGGAAGAAGACTCTACTATCTATAGACTGTTACAAAGTTAAACTCCTCAGTTTACAACTTCATACCTAACATCTACCCAATGAACATCTTTACCAAGGTAAACTCAAATGTTTACAACCCTGATATGAGATACCCCACTCACTTCCCTTAATCACCAATTGTGATTTCTACATCATCCCTATCAATACAGAAATCTGTCAAGCATACTTGACAAACAAGCTAACTAAGATTTGCTTAAAAGCTTCATCCAAGAACAATTCACAATCCAATACCTCAAGGCTTATGGATCTGTACGACACCTATATCTACCACAGTGTATCAACTGATACAAAGGGAGACTTACAAGAGAAACCTACGACTCTCAAACCTAACCCTACTTCACAAAATAGGATTCCTAAGTCTATGTTTTCCTCTCTCACTTTTCTGTCTAGGTCTTGGTCTTCTTTTATAGTTTTCTGCTGAGTTTGGCTTCATATCTTTGATCCTTGATCCACTGCCAATGGCCTTGAATCTTGGAACAGATTTAGAACCAAAACTTACTGTAACAGTCATGATGTCGAATCTTCATGTTGTGACATTTTACTTGACATCTTTCTTCTAGGGCTGAAAACCTCCAGGTTGAAACATCTTTCACAACATTTATGTTTTACCAAAATTTAGTCAAACACTTAAAGCTTTCAAAGATTTACAACAGGATTAAAACAAAAGTGAAGTTACCGCTGTGGAAATCAATGTGGCCTCGTTTATTAAGTAACCAAAGTATATAGCTATTCGTCCTTCGACCAAGAAGGTACCACGAATAGAACTTGTAAACAAAAGTGGCTAATCAGAAGGAAACACAAACTTTAGAGATAAATAAGCAGTGGCAGAAACCACCTGGTTATGTTATATTTTTAATATTCATTTATTGTAAAAGAAAGACATAGCATGTAAGCTGTTATACAACTATTGAAAAAATAAAGAATTTATCACTAAATTATTTTTCCTCTTTATCATGAAAGGTAGAGACGAGTTTTGGGTACGTCTAGAAGGATCGAAGCCTCATCAAACAAACTCGAGAGCTGTAATACACACTAAAAGTGTATGACTAAAATGATCAAAACCCCACGTCACAAGCACAACAAACATCCCCTATAATGGTAAATAAATGACCTACCCTTTCTTGATAGCTAGCCACTCCAAAAGAAATGTTAGGTCTTCAAATACATTAACTTTGAACTAGGTATATACCTGGGGGCATGGGAAGGGGTACCGACCCTTGGTCGGACTCGGTCCCAAGCGACGTTCTATGAAATTCTAGCATGAAACTCAAGGGGAAGAACTTGAATTATATAAGCATGATTCAAATAAAAATAAACAAAATAATATATATATATATATATATATATATATATATATATATATATATATATATATTACAAGTGAAAATCCATATACACCATGTTTGCATCCACCGACCTCTAATAAAAAACTACCAATCCAGAGGAACCACTTGTCTGTCTTCAATTATCTGGTTAAGAAAGACCTGCGATCGAGAGATGAGGTTGGTTGAATAAAGATATTCAACTTGCCGAAGAGCATTTTCAAAGCATCCCCGATCACAGAGAAATCTTCCTGCAAGGATTTGGATAACTCCTTACAAAGGGAAAGATTTTCCTCGCGCATGTTGGTTAGGCTAACCTCCATATTTCGTTGACTATCTTAAGATTCCTTCAAAGCATTTTCCAACTCTTCATTCCACCTCTGGGTAACCTCCAAGGATCGACTCGTTTCATTCAAAGCTAGATTCTTATCAATTACCACTTCGATTAACTCCTTCACCCTTTCAGCGAGAGGATCAGAATTCCCAAAGGTTATAAAGCATATTCTATTCCTGACAAAAATAAGGGCCCGTTTGTTTTGGCTTTTTTTAAAAATGATTTTTATAGTGTAACATAATTTTGTGAAAAAAAAAAAATTTACAAAGAAACTTTTCATAAAAGATTCAAATGAAAATTTGGTTTGAATAGTTATTTTTAAAATGTGATTTTAGATGTATCAACATTTTATCGAAAAAAATTTTGGATATCAAAATTTCAAAAAATCACTTAATTTTGAATCTATTTCGAATAGCATTTCATACAAATCATTTTTGAGATACAACTTTTTTCAAAAATTGTGATTTCGACTATTTTTTTATCTTCAATAATGTATATTTATGCTGTATGATGTCAAAATTAGTCTTGCAATTTAGAAAAAACAAATATAGAAAAACTTGTAATATTTTGAAAAACGGTTTTACAAAATCCATTTTTAAAAATACAAAGAAAAAATCCATTTTTTTAAAGCTAAAACAAACTGGCCCTATTTAAGCGAAAAAACCCTTCCTGACCAACAACACCAAAATCCAAAACACAGATGCTTGATGAATATGGTAGGTTTGTCTGGCCAGTTCGCCTTGGCAAGCCTCGTTAGTCAAGAGAAATAAGAATAATCTTTGTGAGAAATCAAGGAACAAAATTCACTACCTGTAATTGGGCCTGAATGAGCCAATAATACATGGTTGACATCCTTTTAAAGAAAATGTTGGTCCCTCCCATAAATCTAGATCTTCGGAGACGCTTGAGGGAAGAAACCTCATCTTAGACCTCTTTAGACTTAGGAATAGGAGAACTTTCCTCCCCTTCCTGATCAGGGAAAGAGGAATTTCCTACCACTAAAGTGAGACCAGGGGAAGCCAAATTCGCATCCCCATCAATAAGAAGGACAACTTGAGTAACTTGTCTAGCAACCAGAGCAGATGGGATGCCGGTAGGTATACCTAAAGTTGTAACCTCACAGAAGAAGGATGTGCTCAAAATTCCAACTAAGACAACGACAACTTGGGCTTTTTTTTCAATCGTCGCATGGCGTCTTCACTCTTCGTGACATCTACAAAAAACAAGAATATTAGAGAATATTTGAAATTCTAGCATATGCAGACAGCAGATGTCCTAACATATGTCAATACATTGTGCTACATAATCATTTAAACACAGAGGCACAACAACAGACTGATACCTTGAATATCAAAACTGCAGAATCACAGATGTTACAACATCTGATCCAACATGTTCATCATGAACCCTAACAGAAAACATAAATCTGCAGAATGATAAAGAACACAACAATTGTTAACCCAGATCAGTGCAACTCACATACATTTGGGGGATACCAATCCAGGAAGAAGACTTCACTATCTGTAGAACTGTTACAAAGCTAAACTCCCCCGTTTACAACTTTATACCTAACATTTACCCAATGAACATCTTTACCAAAGCTAAACTCTAATGTTTACAACTCTGATATGAGATACCCCACTCACTTCCCTTAATCACCAATTGTGATTTCTACATCATCCCTGTCAATACAAAAATCTGTCAAGCTTTCTTGACAAACAAGCTAACTCGGATTTGCTTAAAAGCTTCATCCAAAAACAATACACAATCCAATACCTCAAGGCTTATGGATCTGTGTGACGCCTATATCTCCCACAATGCATCAATTGATACAAAGGGAGACTTACAACCTAGAGAGCCGCCGACTCTCAAAACCCTAAACTCTTGTTTCTTACGCAAGAGAACTAGGTTACAAAAGGCATATCAAAATGTAGGTCTAAGTCTTCTATTTATAGAGTCTTCTGCTTCCTTGGGCTTCAATCTTCTATTTGCTGATTCCTTGATCCATGTTCTGATTGCTTCATTAATTCTTGGACCAGACTAGAAAAATAGCCTGCTGTATCAGTTTAAGATGTCAGGACATTCGTTAGGACATCATGTCTTCTACATGTTGGAACACTTCATTCAACGCCTTGTTTTACCAAAAATTTGCTCAAATCTGCAGAGCCTTCAATCTTCCTCTTTTGACTAATTTTTGGTTAAAACTCCTTTGGTAGAAAAAGAAAGACCGGGCGTTTGGTAGATATGATTGGAACCCATCTGAGACTCTTTCTTACCCCTAAAATTCCTAGCTGTATGTTGGTGTACATGAGGAAGAGTATATAACTCTCTCCCCCTCAAACTAGTACTTGCTACGGAGGGATAAATCTTCCTCTTGAGGGGCATAAGAGAACCCACAAGAAGATCCAGAAAGAGATTTAGAAGAAACAATTCTATCATTTGTAACACAGAGTTCACAGAGAATGTAACTCAGGTCACAAGACCCAACCTGCTTCATAACTCAGATTACAAGGCACAAGGGAATGGCTCAAGGATGTCAGACCATCTCATCTAACACCCCTGCTTGCACAAGTGAGTATGTGTTGTAGCAACCAACACTAACTGAGATGCATCCATACTTCTTATCTCCCCCTTTTTAGCCAAAAATAGGCAAAAATAGCCAATGCAGCTCCATATCCATATGTTACTTATCCAAACACGAGTGAAATACATGATGAATCAACCTACAATCTGGAATACCTCAAACAGGTGCACTCTTTAAATACCTAAACGTTTCCACGGTCCAAAGAAGTTACCGCTGAATAATTCAAAGGAGAAATAAATTTAGGTAGGTAAATTCATCATTAATAATTTTGCACCGCCCAACTAGGATAAGACTGTTCAAACTTTTAGGAGTAACCGTCCAAAAAGGAATGCTTACAACAAAACACATGTTACCCATGCCTTCTCTTAGGAAGCACTCCCCACCATTCTAAACAGCCAGTTATGAGCCATCCTCAAGTCTTAAATAATATCCTGACATTTTGTCAGTCTAGTTCAGTCTATCTGAATCATAGTCACCATCCTTTTGATGAGTCCCAAGAATAATCCAGAAGAAGAATAGAACTGGCCAAGATGTTAAGACATTTCTTCAAACATCTCCCATTTATCGCCCAAGATACTTCTGTATTGATCAATAATTTCACAGTCTTAAGATCACACTCTGCAGAGAAAAATAAATTCCCCCAGACTCAACCAATGATTCTTAAGCATTCATTAAGAACCATGTAACTTGCACTGCCAAGTCTCCCCCAACTTGCAACAATACAAATGTCAAGACATCCTTCTTGACATCTCATCCTCCCAGGATGGACACATAATCACAGCTTGCTTGACGCACAATACAAATTAGAACCTGAACTGCACCCCCGCAGTAATACATCTTAGATCAAGGAGCAACTTCCCCTATCTAAGATAACCAGTGCTCCTCCAATGAGCACTATGTTGATGAATGGAAAACATAAGACGCATCTTCATGTCTTCAAGAGCGCACCCTCAGTCCAAACGACCCGCTGAACACAATCATCAACCCTCTTATTGCTTCTTCTGACAAGAACCAATAATCACTCACACATGAACACCATCATGCTACCTGTAAGGACATATCAAGATCACTATCCTACCATAACAAATCTTGGATTGAGATCAAAACTCCATTGATCCCTCTCATCCAGAAACTATCCATACACCACACGAATTCCTCCTGAATTCTCATGTATAGACCTTCTTGTTCCCTGAGATATAACCCAATTGAATCAGAATGCTTCACATTCCTCAAAGAGACCACAGGGCCCCTTAATTTGTTATAACGATGTCAGATATTGTATACATGCTCCAGAACTTCTCAGCTTGCCAAGCTGATCCACTACTAGCAGACAACAGATGTCCTAACACATGTCAAGACATTGTACTACATAATCATTTAAACACAGAGGCGCAACAGCAAAATGACACCTTGAATACCATAACTGTAGAATCACAGATGTTACGACATCTGATCCAACATGTTTATCATGAACCCTAACAAAAAATGTAAATCTGCAGAATGATAAAGAACACAACAATTGTTAACCCAGTTCGGTGCAACTCACCTACATCTGGGAGATACCAATCCAGGAAGACTTCACTATCTATAGAGTTGTTACATAGCTAAACTCCCCCGTTTACAACTTTATACCTAACATCTACCCAATGAACATCTTTACCAAAGCTAAACTCTAACGTTTACAACTCTGATATGAGATACCCCACTCACTTCCCTTGATCACCAACTGTGATTTCTACATCATCCTTGTCAATACAGAAATCTATCAAGCTTTCTTGACAAACAAGCTATCTCGGATTTGCTTAAAAGCTTCATCCAAGAACAATACACAATCTAATACCTCAAAGCTTATGGATCAGTGTGACGCCTATATCTGCCACAATGCATCAACTGATACAAAGGGAGACTTACAACCTAGAGAGCCAACGACTCTTAAAACCCTAAACTCTTGTTTCTTACGCAAGAGAACTAGGTTACAAAAGGCATATCAAAACCTAGGTCTAAGTCTTCTATTTATAGAGTCTTCTGCTTCCTTGGACTTCAATATTCTGTTTGCCGATTCCTTGATCCATGTTCTGATTGCTTCCTTAATTCTTGGACCAGACTAGAAAAATAGTCTGCTGTATCAGTTTAAGATGTCAGGATATTCGTTAGGACATCATGTCTTCTACATGTTGGAACACTTCATTCAACGCCTTGTTTTGCCAAAAATTTGCTCAAATCTACAGAGCCTTCAAGATTAAAGAAAGTAAAAGAAAGATAGAACTCTAAGGCCACATACCAAAGATCCTCTCCCTCTCTTTTTTAGATTTAGCATCCACGACTCAAAGAGTTTTAATGCATGTCTTTAGTCAGACCTTAGAAGAAAGATTAGAGGGAACCACCCCTCCTACATAGCCAACTTCCTGGAAAAAGACAACAAATGGCCTTTCAAATATAATTCCTCTACAAACAAATCTTCTTCCTTGTAACGACACATTCCAACTCTAGTAAGGAAATGGCTCTGGGTCCAGTACTTGTGAAAAATATTTGTACATGAAGAAGGAGCATCAAGATCTAGCTTATATATTTTCGAATGAGCTTATAGATTTAAGGGACCCACTGAGGTAAAGTTCTCCTTAAAGTTGTTCACACTATCAGAATAGAGCTCAAAATATTTAATGCTCTACCGCAAGGAGATTATGTCAGAACCATCTGTACATGAAGAAGAGACATCAATATATAACACACATATCTTTGAATGGGATTCTCGATTGAGGGGAACCACTAAGAAAAATCAATCCTTAAAGTTTTTCACACTATTAGAATAGGGCTCAAAATATTTAGTGTTTTGCCGTAAGAAGAATATGTTATAACCATCCGCATATTTATAACCACTTTGCTCATTGAAGAGATGAAAGAACAATGTCACTGTCAGCTTGATGCTCTTATATTCATACTAGTGTTGAAATATTTTAACGAACTCCTAACTCATAGGGTGGAATTGCAAAAGGGAAATAAGCACATGGTTCAGAACACTGATTTCAAATTCATTAAAGGGGAGACAATAGCCAATGAGGGAAAATAGACATTCTTGAAATGAGATAGTACACCTACCATATTGACCACATACTCGTTGATCCTAATCCAGGGAAAGGACACCTAAATCCTAAAGCGGACTCACATCGGTTATAACATGAGTAAAGACATCGCTATGGGAGAAGATGGAGACAATACATGGTATATTTGAACACCCAAACTCTTGAAATATCTCGTGATAGTCCTTCTAGTTGACATAAAGGAAACAACCGTATTTCCATGAAACAAAGAGAAAATGCATGAATTAACAGGTATGACAAATAAAAGTGAAATGCTAAGAAACCCTAAACATGACGAATAGGAGAAGAGGATGAAAAACTCAGACGCAAAAACTCAAAAGCTCAAGTACAAAGACAATCACGCAAGAAACTAAACTGACAAGTAGAATTTCTCGGATAATTAATCAACCTTCACACCAAAAAAATTACCGGAGCAAATATAAAAAAAGAAAATAAGCTTCTAAAAAAACTCGAGATAAAATATCTTGTATATTGTCAAAACATTTGATTTAACATATTTCTTTCTACAAATGCGCAATAAACCACTTTGAAAGAGAATGTGTCACATTGGTTATTCCGATATTTCCAAAATATTTCAATCATATGTAACAACATTATAACAACATTAATTAAATTCCATAAAGTTTATGAAAATAATGATTAAGTTTATTCTATTAAAAATCTAAATTCAATAGAGTTAAAATTTCGAAATTCCAATACATACAAAATCTAAATGTTTGACTAGAATGAAATTCACCATTGATTTGGAAGGAATATATTTATGGCCCGAAACAAACACTTACAATGTCAAGATTCAAAACAGTGAGTAGTTTACCGAAACGTGTACATCAAAAGAGCCACGTAAAAAGTACACGATCAATAGTCAAATCACAAATCTCTCTCTTTCTCTCTCAAATTCAATAGTTGAACTTTCCAGTTTCCACTTTCCCATTTCCACATTCTCCTAACCTTCACTCACAAAAACACAACCCGATCTAGGGTTCATCACTTTCTCACTTCCGATGGACAAATCGAAGCTAGCTCTATTCGGCGAGAAGCTGAAAACCAACAGCGCTAATCTGAGTCGAATCGTAAGCGGCAAAATGAAGGAAATACTCCAAACTCCGACGCCGGAATCAAAGATGGTCGACGAAGCTACATCGGAGACGTTGGAGGAGCCGAATTGGGGAATGAATCTGAGGATATGCGGCCTTATCAATTCCGACGAGTTTAACGGTTCGGAAGTGGTGAAAGCTATCAAGAGGAGGATCAATCAGAAGAGTCCCGTTGTTCAGAAACATAGCCTTGATTTGTTGGAAACTTGTGCTATGAATTGCGAAAAGGTGTTTTCTGTAATTGCGTCTGAGAAGGTTCTGGAGGATATGGTTAGGTTGATTGATAATCCTCAGGCGGATCAGAGTAATAGAACGAGGGCTTTACAGTTGATTAGGGCTTGGGGTGAATCTGAGGATATTGCTTATCTTCCTGTTTTCAGTCAAACTTATTTGGTTAGTTTCTTACTTTCTTTCTTGCTTTGTTTTTCCTATGCCTCTTTTGTTGTAACATTACAGGGGTCAATTGGGTCCCCTAATTTACGATGGTCTCACCCAAAATTGTACTTGGACCCATATAAATTTCTAGTTACAGGAAAGAGTGAGAAAGTGTGTCACAGCTTGTGTTGTGTTGCTAGCGTTTATATGACCTTATTATAGGTTGATCAATAATAGAGCTATATCTAAGTATGTGCGTTATGATCAAATTAAGGGAAAAACTTAGAGTTCACTTTAGTAGGTTATTAGTAGAACTATGATAGATAGAGGGGTTGTTCTATTTTAAACTCTGTAGCCCGGTCACATCTGGAAAATAAAAGTGTGTGTCCGAGTGTCTTTGTATGAAACCGACACCGGCACTTGTGATTATGTTTAATTTTTCTTCTTTCAAATTATTATTGATGTCAATGTCGGTGTCAGTGTCTGTGCTTCAGATTTTAAGAGGTAAGCAAGTGTTAGATTAGATCTATTGTACCTATTATAGGCAATCTTATTTTGCACGGTTAGGCTTAGGCTACCCTTTAAGGATGTGAAAATTAATTCACTTAAATAAGTACAAACAAGATGATAAATACAATCGATTGCATTTCCATTTTGGTTTGTCATACAACAAGGACTTATATATAGTAGCTAGCTACTAGCTATATAGATAAAATCGTTTTCAATGGTTTAATTTTTTTTTTTTTTTGGGTTTTCCTTTATATTTCATTGTTAGAGTATCGATCATCCAGTAAAATTTCCTACTGGGATTTTTGTTGGGCTTATTCTGATATGGCAATTGGCTAATCATTGCATACACAACTCTACTAATTTTTATTGTTTTTAAATTTTCTTGGATGTATTTATAGTATTATTACTACTTGAGAATCAGTACCACATCACAAGGCATTATTTGTTTTTTGACAAAACAACAGTAACAATAACAAACATTTGTTTTTTCACTCTAGGTGGGATCAGTTATATGAACTTAATGTCCTGTCCTGTCTTTCTCTAATTATTGAGCTATCTTCTATCTTGATCTGCCATATTTACCAATGACTTCTCAAGTTTCAACACATGCCCAAACCACAATAAGACCCGGCCATCTTTTATTCTTGAGTTTGTCGTCTTGTACAACAAGTAATATGTTGTTATGACTATGTGGTAACTTTTCCTTTAATCTTAGTATCTTACTGTAAAAAGGTAATGTCGATCATAAATGATGTTGGAGCTTTTTAATTTTATCTACCTAGAAGCATGGTCCTTCATAGAACATTGTGGCGAAAGTTGATCCATGTAGCCGACTTCACTTAGTGAGATAAGGCTTAGTTGTTGTTGTTGTTGTTGTTGTTGTTGTTTCTAACCTGCTACCTAGGTTGAATATTGTGATTTATATTTATCTATAGCTGTTACTTTTATGATGGATTCAAGGTGCCTTACTCAGAGTTTTTGGCACTGTAATATTTCCAATTTTGGCTTCCAAACTTGTCTTAAGGTGTTTCTAGATGAATTGGCATTCTATATACTCCATTTTACTTTATCTCTCAAATATTTGAAATGACATAGGTCCCAAAAAACCTTGATTGAAATTTGGATAAGAAAGTTTCATCTAAGGGTATTAACCGATTGGGTCATTTGTTCCCTAAGGGCTAAAGGGCACATGTTAAGCATTTCAATGATAGAAATTTTCTGTTGGAAAAACACTTTTTTAGCCTTTAGGGCACAAGTTAACATTTTCCTGATAGTTTAAAGGAAGCAAATATCACTGGCCTTAAATTGTCTTTGAATGGTAACTTAATTGGTTTTGGTAGTTGACTTTATTGTTATATATAGCTTATAGACATTGTTTTTGGTGCCTTCTATTTTTTGTTTTTATTAATATGACGTATTCTTGTGATTCCTTTTCTTTTTCATTAGTTTGAATCCTACTTCCTCTTTCATTGATGACAGAGTTTGAAAGGAAGGGGTGAATCACTTGACACAGCGGGAGGAAATTCCCCACCAATTCCGTATGCCTCAGAGTCACATACTTATCAACAATCTTTAAATCCCCCTGAAAGATACCCTGTTCCAGAAGCAGGGTTACATGCTCTTGCTCTGGATGACTCTGAAGCTTTCTTTACTCACCACCAACCCGTTTCTGCTGAAGAGAAGAAAGAGCATCTTGTGGTTGCTCGAAACAGTCTTGAAGTTCTCTCTAGCATATTAAATTCTGAGGCAGAGCCAAAACCTTTAAAGGTAATCCTTTTCTGAAATTAAATAAATGCAGCATCTCTTGAATACTGAATTGTTTTATTTACTATTATGATAGAATTATATATTTTTTTCTGATAGATTGTACTATATTTTTGTTTGGTTGCAGGAAGAATTAACTTTGAGTCTACTGGATAAGTGCAAGCAATCACTCTATGTTATCAAGGAGATTGTGCAAAGCACAACAAACGATGAAGAAACACTTTTTGAGGCTTTATATCTCAATGATGAGCTGCAGCAGTTGGTTTCTAAGTATGAGGAGTTGGAAGCTTCTCAAAGTTTAAGAGGACAACAAACACAAAATGCCGAAGCTGTCAAGCATGATGCAGAAGCTGTTCAAAACCTCAATGAAAGAAGTGAAGGTGACAAATCTGAAGAGTCAGAAGCTGCTCAGAATCTTGATCGAAACCTGCCCCAAAAGTTAAACACTCCTGAAGCCGATGTTAATGCAACCGAGGGGCATAGTCATGTTGAAACCAAAATTGTGGACAGCACAAAAGAGAAGAATGATGAACCGATCCTCTAGAGTAATACCGAATGAGAAATGTGAAGATTGCAAGTTTCTTTGTTTCTTCTAGCATTATATTTTGTTGTTGTCCATACCGGTGAGGCATGTAATATTTATAACCCATAGTTCTTTCTACGAGGGTCAGGGTGATTATATCCCGAGGATTGTGATACTTAATCCTTGTGAGAGCATGGTAGTTCATAAAAGTTTTAATGTGGTTTTTTTCTTGTAAATGCACTCATTTTGACTATGCGCATCAATTTGATAATATTTGATGAGACTGATACAGAATTGGGCACAAGGTGTATGAGACTCTTCCTTTTCTTTAGAAACCCTGTTATTGTAGATCTTTTGCAGAAGTTATATTCCCTTTATAAAAGAAAAAAATTGGTCTGATACTATACAACACACTTGAGTGAAGGGAATGTAAAGCATTTGGTGGCCTTCTGGTTAGACTCCATCTATGGCTTGAACAGTTGGCGGTTTTTCTAGGCACAAGATTTTCTGGGGTTAAATAAAGTTTCTTCCTATCTTCAAATTAAAATTCATCACAGAAAAACAACACCAATACTATTATAATACTTGTATTATTGTATTGGAATTGGTTTTGGATAATGTTTGTGATTACCGGAAATGGGAAAAAGAAGGAGGGTGGTTTATGGGATTTGGAAGCTTTTGATTAGGAGGAATCGAGTTGATTCTGTTCATTAAAGGGAATAAATTATGACAATTGTTTGAGTTACATTGAGGTAGGAGCAAGCTATGTCATTGTGACATCTGTAAGTTATATATCTTCTCTCCTTCTTTGGGTTACTCAACTTTTATGATAGGTGATTGTAGTTTGTTAGGCCAATCATAGTTAGTAAGCTAGCCTTAGTTCGTTGAAGGGGTTAGGATGTGATATTATAAAGAGGGATAGAGACGAGAATTAGAGGAATCTAGAAATAAGTCAGAATTGGGAGAGTTGAAGTCACTCTAGAAGGAGGCCTAGGGGATTGCACTCTATTATTCCCTCAAGGTCACATTGATCTAGAGACTTTTCTCAATAATATTCACATTGTTCTCATCTATTATTTCTAAATGCTAGTTGGATCAATCATTTAGTTCACATTAACATTTGTCCATTGAGAAAATATGGTGTACTAATGCGTATATAGATGAGTTTACGACTCGAATATTCTTTTAAAATATCTATAGATTCATAAGTCTTATTACTCAAATAAAATTGTAGTGATACATTTGTGAGAATTTTAAATAGGGGTGATTTGCGGGTCTCTTTGTCCCATGAAGCATCGTCCATGCAGTACTTTTGCATCGCAGGGCGACTTGCCTTTAGGAAAGAGGTGTACAATACCGTTGTCCAGTCACTAACCACCTGGAGAAATTCATACCATGACTTCCTGAAAAGTAGACAATCAATAGTCTCCTCCAGTCAAGGAGGAACAATTACCATCTCTTAGGGTTTCCTGAACCCTAGGTTCAATGAGCTTCTAAAATATCTCTTCCCTAACGGGAGGAACAATAGCCATTATGTATGAATGAGGGGTTTTTAAAAAATTGGATGCGGAAAATTTGAGTATGTCTTATCCTAGTGAGGATAATAGTCCGTCGTGAAAGACCCTTTATATAAGACGTCTTGAGAATTGTGGTATGTAAAGCGGAAAGGGGACCTCTAGGCGTCGAAACTTCAAAATTTTTGAACCTCCACGCCAATCTGTATGACTGAGGGGTTGTTGAAAAGTCGGATACGAAAATTTTGAGTCTGTCTTATCTCAATGAGGGTAATAGTTCGTCGAGAAAGACCCTTTCTATAGGAAGTCTTGAGAATTGTGGTATTTGAAGCGAAAAGGGGCCCTCTGGGCATCAGAACTTTGAAATTTCTGAACCTCCACGCCATTCAGTACAACTTAGAGATTTCTAATAAATCGAATGCATAAATTTTGAGCTTTATTATCCCAGTGAGGGTAATAGTCTGTCGGGAAGGACCCTTTCTATAGGAAGTCTTGAGAATTATGATATGTGAAGCGGAAGGGAGACCTTCGCGCGTTGGAACTTCAAAATTTCTAAACCTCCACGCCATTCTATATGACTGAGAGGTTGTTGAAATGTCAGATGTGAAAATTTCGAGTTTGTCTTATCTCAGTGAGGGTAATAGTCCGTCGGGAAAGACCTTTTCAATAGGAAGTCCTAAGAATTGTGGTATGTGAAGCGGAAGGGGGGCCTCCGGGCGTCATAACCTTGAAATTTATGAACCTTCACGCCATTGTGTACGATTGAGAGGTTGTTGAAAAGTTAGATGCGAAAATTTCGTGTGTCTTATCTCAGTGAGGGTAATAATCTTAAGGGAAAAACCTTTTCTTTAAGAAGTCTTGAGAGTTGTGGTATGTGAAGCGGAAGACGGGCCTCCCAGTGTTGGAACCTTGAAATTTCTGAACCTCCACTATATTCTGTATGAATAAGAGGTTGTTAAAAAGTCAGATACAAAAATTTTGAGTCTGTCTTATCCTAGTGAGGGTAATAGTCCATCAGGAAGGTCCATTTCTATAGGAAGTCTTGAGAATTGTGGTATGTCAGCAAAAGGAAGGCCTCTAGGTGTCGGAACTTAGAAATTTCGGAACTTCCACCAATTCTGTATGACTGAGAGGTGTTTGAAAAGTCAGATGCGAAAATTTTGAGTCTTTTTTTATCCAAATGAGGGTAATGATCTGTCGGGAATGACCCTTTCTATAGAAAGCCCTGAGAATTGTGGGAAATGAAGTAGAAGCTGAGTGTCAGAACTTTTAAATTTCTGAACCTCCACGCCATTCTATACGATTGAGAGGTTGTTGAAAAGTCATGCGTGGGAATTTCGAGTCTGTCTTATCCCAGAAAGGGTAATAGTCTGTTGCGAATGACCATTTCTATAGGAAATCCTTAGAATTCTGGTATGCGACGTGGAAGGCGGGCCTCCGGGTGTCGGAACTTTGAAATTTCTGAACATCCATGCAATTCTATACAACTAAGAGGTTGTTGAAAAGTCGGATGTGGAAATTTCGAGCCTTTCTTATCCTTGTGAGGGTAATAGTCTGTCGGGAAGGACCATTTCTATAGGAATTCATGAGAATTATGGTATGTGAAGCGAAAGGAAGGCCTCTGGGCGTCAGAAATTTGAAAATTTTGAACCTCCACGACATTTCGTATGATTGAGAGGTGGTTGAAATGTATGATGCAGAAATTTCAAGTTTATCTTATCCTAATGAGGGTAATAGTCTGGTAAGAAGAACCCTTTCTAATTGTCCTAAATGTTTATAATTATATACTTGTTATGACTACGATAAGAATGAAACTTGCACTGTTTTTGGTTCATTTAGGTAATAATGTGTTGTTCGATGAAGTGTTGTTAAAGTTTGCATATTCTTGGAAGGATCGGGAAAAGAGAAGGAAAACAATAGAGTTTGAAGTTTGATGTTGTTATGATTGTCAAAACATTGGTTAAAGCATTGGGATAATTTGGTTGTTTAATGATACGCTATTTCATCTTTACTTGAGATCATTTTTGTCCACATTTTGAGTTATTTTGGTTTATAAACAAGAAAATTGCTTTTTAATGTTGATGTTTTCTTCTATGATTTTGGATAATTTGGTCCATTTTCCATGTTTTTTTAATAATTGGGTTGCATTTTGTATAATCTGATCGTTTACTATGTGTTTTGACCTTTCTAACAAAACTCAAAACTAATTACTATATGACACATACACACCAAATACACTTAACTATTTTATTTTCCAATAACTCACAAAGATAATGATATTTTACGTCTGGGTTTAACATGCCTATGTGATCTGACTATGTACAACTGACTTGAGCTCTTATATTCACATTCTCCTTCTTCACAAGTTGACTTGATCTCTAATCAAGATGTTGCATACTCATCTATGTTGTTTCAATATGCAAACAAATTTTAGTAATATCAAATTCAAATCATAAGCTCAACGTGATAATTTAGCATTGTATAAATTACATGTTTCTTGATCAAATTCAAATCATATTTCTTAATGGATAACACTTACATGTTTATCATTATATTGGATAAATTATAATCATAAAGAACAAGATGCAATTGGGACTAACATTTTTACATAATTTAACTCAACTATAGATTATTATCTGCGAAATCGTTCTATAACAGTTAACGTATTAGAAATTATCTCTAATTTACAGGCACACGTTTATTATGCTATGTCCTTGCACCCACACAGAGAAAACACTTGTGCTTGTTAATATCACCCATTAACTCTGTTTTGTTTACCCATGCAAGCCCTTCTTCTGTGTGTTTTCAAGGTCAAACTCTTTCTGAACATTGATTATGTTGATAGAGATGAACAATCTCATTTGAAGCATGACTTGCAAGAAGTAGATAGTTGCGTGGTTGTATCATCCATGCAAACCTCATGAACAATGTTGAATAAATGCACATTGCTGCAATAAAAAAAGTTCATGAAATAATTAATCCACATACCAATATATTAAGATGAAATTCAACATTTCATGAAAGAAAAGATGGTGAACCTCCTATCATGTTGCCAAAAATCATTTCACGAGGTTTATTGATATCATCCAAACTCTTTCATATAAAAAAAGTTTGACATATTAGCTTAAAATGTGTGTTAACAACAAAAATAGATGGTCACACGAGTGAAACCCACAAAGGGGTGAATCCCCAGTTGGTAACTGGTCCCAAAAAATGAGATGTTTTAGGGCCAACTGGATTGTTCCAAAATGCTTTGCAGACAACTATATAATACCACTTCTACTAGATTATCATTACTAAATTATATGATTTTAACAAAGTAATAGATCTCATATCACAAATTCCTTCGTATGTAAAGGCAAATATTTTGTATAAAACCAAAATAGTAAGACTGCACCAATTCACACAACAACATAATAATCTACTATTCCACTCATAAATAGAGGAGGAGAAATATTGTCCAGCAATCGCATACCAATAAAGTTAAGTCTTACATAGTACACTAAATAAGCCATCACAATCTTCTGTTGGTTATTATTCTCAGCAAAATATATAATCTAAAAAAAGTAAAACAAAAACAACAATAAAACCTTATTCTATTAAGTGGAATCAACTATATGAATTAACTATGGTTTGTTTACCCATGCAAACCCTTTTTCAGTGTGTATTTTCGAGTTCAAACTCTTTTTGAGTAAACTGTTTGTAGCCATTACTTAACTGTAGGATATTTGAAGAATAAATCATCAAAATAATTCCTAATAACACAACTTAAATTTGAATAATATCACAATATAAATTTTAGTTTATGCAACTGAAACACTAACAATTAATTTGAAACCTAAAGATTAAATTAAATGAAGATTATATCACTATCTTCTAATTCAATGCAAATACAATTTTTTTTCAGAATTTATGAATTTCATAAAATATAAACCCTAAACACTAATTCCATAATTCGTATGTAAGAATTCAAATCAAATTCAATTTTAAATACAACCTAATCACCAAATCGATCGTTTCTAGGTAAGAATTCAAATCAACTTCAACTTAAAATACAAAACCTAATCCTAAAATCGATTGTTTCTGGGTAAGAATTCAAATCAACTCAACTTAAAATATAAACCCTAATCTCCAAATCGATTGTTTTTGGGTAAGAATTCAAATAAACTTCAACTTAAAATACAAACCATAATACCCAAATCGAATGTTTCTGTGTAATAACTCAAATCAACTTGATTTTAAGAAAATATTAAGATTTGGATACGAACAACTACCTGTGAAAGGAGGGAATAACTTTGAACCATTGGATGAGGGAATTGAACAACGAAGATGATTTTTTTTTTATATCATTGGATGAACAACATAACCAATATGGAGCAGATGAACGTTTTCTCTGAAAGCTATATAAATCGAACAAGAATACAAATGTGAAAGTGGGCGAGGGAAGAAGACGAATACGATTTCGGTCTGCACCATGGAAGGAAAATGGATGATGATTTAGAAGAAGGAAGAAGAAGATGGAGGACGGATATATTAGTTAGGGATTTAGGAATTTCAATTGAAAAATTAAATTTGTAAAATAAAAATGATTTTTTAAATTAAATTCAAATAAAAGATTTTTTAATTGGTAAATTATTATTAACTTAATGAAAGACTAATATGCGATAAAAAAAAATTTCATATAAAAATGGTTTATTGTAGACCGCTTGCACAATAATGACCCATTATTTTTCTATTAGGCAATTAAAATGGCTTTTTCAAATAAGTCAATTTGGCGAGTTCACCATAGAAGTCCTCTTTACTAAATAGTATGTAGAGCTAGTGAGGGGCCTAACTCATTACACATTAATAACTTTTCATAATTATTTAATTATGAGCGTGCATAGATTTTTGGAGATCCTTGAAATATTGATGCTCTTTAAATATTGAGGTCTTGTGGTGTAGCATTGTTTGCAAATGCATATTGCTGGTTCTGATGATTTATGCTATGAAATGTGATAAGGTCTAACTCAATTTTACAAAGTCAACTTGTAGGATGAAGATTGTCCTCACTTATAAGAACATTTTCGAAACATATATTATTTAATGTGAGACTCTTAAGAACTTAACTTAAGTTAATCAAATAATCTAGGATTTGTCAGAGCATTGACCATACGAAAATAAAACTCAAACGCTTCGAGCTAAAACATACAAACTCCACCATAGTTATAAATTGCACTCCGCAAGCTAGAGGGAATCTAAGTTGTGGTGGTTGGGGGCTCTTGCCCCCACAAGAATAAGAATAATAATCATGAGCATTATGTTTCTAGTATCTAGTATATTAATTTAATGTATAATTATTTTTTTTCCAATTTCAAGATCTCATTAATTACAAAAACAAATATATTAGTAAATATTTGTTTTATGTATATTTTGCCACATTCTTCTATAATATTATGGTCATTTGGAGAAAAAAAAATAAGAAAGTTTTTTTAATATGAGTTACTTTATTCTAATTGCAATTATATCATTTATTCTACCTTTTCTTTATAAATATTGATGAATAATTTCAGTTAGATGTTAAATATTTTATTAATTTTATATCTTTTTAATATATCATAATTTAAAAAATGTTTTGTTATGTTGTAGTAAATGGAAAAGTTGATTAACATTATAGCTAGGATTATTGAAAAATATATTATTGAAATTTTATTTGAATTATTTCTATTAACATTATAAACAATAAAAAAAACATCATACTATCATTCTTAAGTTAAGAATTTATTTTATTTTATTTGCAAAATAAAAAAAAATCTACTATTGAAAGTAAAATTTTCTTCAACAAAAGAATTGATTTCAATTTTTTAACTTTAATTACTTTATAATTGAATTATATGTACAAAATTTTATATTTTATTTTACAAAATAAAATATTATATTTATTTTTTAAACATTGATAATATAAAATAATTCATTCGTAAAATAAAAAATACTTAAAATAAATTGAATTTTGTATAAATTTTAATTTTTATTAATAATTATTTTTTTACCCCCACTTAAAAAAATGTTCTAGATCCGCCACTGCCGCAAGCGCAATTGCGGCTGCAATGTTGCGGATGTGATACTCTCTGTAAAAGCATTGAACCGCAATTGCGTTGTGATTTAAGATCACAATACTCAATATTTACACTGAAAAACCTTAACGGTAAGTATTTTTTAATAGTCTTTCAAACACTTCTCAATAAAATTCATGCTACAACAACGCAATACGCATCGCAACAACCGCAATGCTCGCAATCGCAACATCCGCAACCGCAATTTAAAACTAAGAACTCCACTATTTTCCCGCCATTTTTTTTCTCTTTCCATGTCAATAGGTATCCTCACTAGGGGGCTAGCGATTTCTTCGGGTTTACGAATACACGATTGAAGCATGGGTTTAATCTATGCGAATATCTATTTCTAGGCTTTCTTGCACTGCAGGTGAAATTTTCAAGCTTACTTGAATTTCATGCAGATGCAATTTCTTCGCGACGCATGGCACGTGAGTTGTTACCGTATTTTTTTTAGCTTCAGTATTATATAATAGATAAAATTTGGGCATTTCTTAATACACCACCCAAGTTTCTTAGGCACCATGTGAAATTTCATTTTTGCCCCCTGATTCCGGATGTGCACATCCGGACGCACCAATTTTTTAAAAAACGTTGATGTTTCTGGATATGTATATCCGAAAAAATTCTGGATCTGCAGATCCGGAACAATTTCTTATTAATTTGCGCCAGACCTTCTCCCCCCCCCCCCCCCCCCCCTCATTCTTCACATTTTCATTTTCCAAACACCAAACTCTCTAAAACTCTCAAATTCTCAATCACACAAATTTTGACTTTTTTCACTCGAGTTCGGCGCAGAGCAACTTCTACAACGATCAAGACACTCCAAATCCTCCGTATCTCAATTTAATAGGTAAGTTTTCTAATTTTAGAGTTTCGGAGTTATTTTCGAGTAATCGATTTAGAGTAGATATTTAGGTGTAGAAATTGTTAGGTAGTATGAATAACATAGGTTAGAAACAATGTATGTATTGTTTGCTGCGTCAAACGGACGATCAGGGCATTAAAATGCCCTTTTCCATGGTACAGCAGCCATGGCTGCAATATTTGAACTTGAAAATACGTATCGGATGTGCAGATCCGAAAGGATTTTAACGTTAAATATTCTGAGTGTTTCCGGATGTGCACATCCGGAAAAACCCAACGTTAAATATTCTGAGTACTTCAGGATGTGCAAATCTGGAAGGTCTCTATTTTTTTTTTGTTTTTTTTAATTATTTTTAAAAAATTCTAATTTATTTATTATGCTTTGCAGATTACATGGCTGGCAGAGACGAACGTATCATACATGGACGGACAGCTCAGCACGCATCTGTCCGACGTGAGCGTATGCAGTCTACAGCCGAGGCTTCCGGTGCAGAGGGAGTTGGGTTAGCCCCTACAGCTGTGGGACATCCTGCACCACATCCTACACCACAACCATCCACGTCACAGGTTCAGGCCACTTCCACATCACAAGTTCAGGCCACTCCCCCGTCAGCCGCCGATTCTACATCTCGGAGGCGTCGGGCTTCTACTGCTGGTTCATCAGGTTCCCAGCCCCCACGCAGGCGTCGTCGGGAGACTCAAGTTCCATCAGATGCTCATATTTCATCCCATGTTCCTGTTCCTGTTCCTGTTCCTGAGGGTGATCACCCAACACATGAGGGTGGTGACGCCGATGACGATTTCGATGACCTGGACGGTTACCCCGGGGGACCGTCTGATATGTCCCTACTTGTGGGGTACTCTGATCATACTGCCATATATGTCTGGCTAGGAGAGGTAACCTTTCTCGGTTTATTTATAGAATTGTTTTCGTTGAAAATATGTTCATTTGTAACATTGTCTTATTTGGAAATTTTCAGGAGAAGGATTCACAGAAGTTCTATAACCATGGGGGCAAGGTTATGGACATGCTTGCGCCGCTGTCAGGGGATGAGTGGTTCACGTCTGCACTTCCTACCTCTGGTCTTGAAGGCCTGTCTAGGATTGGGTATCCCCAGATCATGTACGGTATGCTGATGGCCTTTGTTGAGAGATGGCACCCTGAGACATCCTCATTCCATCTACCGTACGGCGAGATCACAATCACACTCGACGACATCTCGTGCCTTTTACATCCACTGGTCACGGGTACCCTTCTCCGTCACGGTAGGATGTCGAAGGGGGACGCGATGGAGATGCTGATTGAGGAGCTTGGGGCTAGCCTAGAGGATGCACTTGCGGAGGTGACCCAGTTGAGAGGCGCACATGTCCGGTTCTCCTTTCTGACATGCAGATTTGCTGAGGAGCTTGCAGAGACAGGACGGACAGCAAGTGATCCAGCTGAGGTGGAGATCCACAGGCAGCGTGCCCTGAGATGCTACTACCTGTTTTTGCTCGGCACACAACTGTTTGTGGACACCAGCGCATATTATGTTGATGTCGTTTACCTCAGGTACCTTTTGGATACCACAGAGATCTATGGGTACAACTGGGGGGCGCCTACGCTGACAAACACCTATGCTAGGCTCTCAGATGGTTGCCTCTGGGCAGCCAAGACTGTGGTAGACAGTTGTACGCTATACGTGGTAACAATATAATATTCTAAGTCATTTTTTCATTTCTTTTCTTTCTATATTCATTATAATGTTTGACACCGATGTTATGTTTTCCATTTCAGGCGTGGATATTACAGCACTTTCCCAAGATTACTGGTTGGGGGAGTGTCGACGGGTACACTGAGGATATGCCACGTGCTGCTGCATTTCTCCTACTCAGAGGGAACCAGGCGCCCGACCCCTACAGAGTGTATCTTGATCGGATGGCTGCTGAGGACGTTTTTTTATCACCCATATGCCGATCACCGTGTGACGCGCCCGTTCGATGAGATTTCGCTGTTCTCAGGATGGTTAGCATGCAGTTCGACCATTACTGCTCGATACCTGCCGGAGCGCGTCTTGCGCCAGTTCAGTTATACGCAGACGATCCCGAGGATGCCTGATCAGTGGGTTTCAGTCGTGTATTTCAAACTGTTTGTGTCGTTCGTTTCTAATGTTTTCTTCCGCTTTCGAGTCTTTTGATTGTGTTTTCATCTTTATTTTCAGGTTTCGTTAAGCAAGTCATGTTTTAATGTTTTTATCATTTTATGTCGTTGTGCTTTTAATTTGGTTGTTTGTAGTGTGTTTTCAGGATCGCGATAAGCTGGTGATCTGACATCCATGCGAAGCCGTTCCGGATACAAAAAATTGCTGAGAAAATGGACATCAGAAGCCTGACACGGGTGCCCGTGTCACATGACACGGCCCGTGTCAGGAGGCTTATGGATGGAAGACATTTGAAAAAAAAAAGAGACAAGTCAGAAGCCTGACACAGGGGCCCGTGTCACAGGACACGGCCCGTGTCACAGGACACGGCCCGTGTCACAGGACACGGCCCGTGTCACAGGACACGGCCCGTGTCAGGACCCCTGAAGGAGGAGCGTGTGGTTCCAAGAATCAGCAGCCTGACACGGCCACCCGTGTCACCTGACATGGCCCGTGTCAGGGCTCCTGGGAGTGAAATTGTATTATTTTATTTTATGCTGACGGTTGCTATCTCGGAGGGCAGTTTAGGCATTTCGCGGTTTAAATGTGGATCTGATACATTAGACGCTTGGTGGCTGAAAAAGGGAGTTTTTGATTTTGAAAATTTTACGTTTGGTGAGAGTGGAGATTATCGGAGAACAAGGATCGATCAAGAGCGGAAGCAATTGACGATCCAAGCGATCCCAATCTTATTGTAATGTCTTCCTCTGATTTATCTGTAATTTTTATTTCTGTCATGAACATGAGAGGCTAAACCCCCCAATGCTAGGGGGTGTCCCTAATTTACATATTTGTAATGACTCTTTGAATTTCTAATCTATGAGTGTGTGTTTAAATCGTTATCTTTATTTTGTGCAACGTCCTTAATGCTTTATCCATTTGGAAAAATTGGTAATTGATCGTAGTTAGGGTTTGGTCTGACCAACCACCCTAATCTTGTTGCATGATTTTTATCGCGGTAGATATTAATAAGGAATTATAATACCCTGTGAAAACCTTTTTATGTCAGAACTATTGCTTGATATTCTTCCTTGGCCATTGAGGAATTAGGGTCAAGGAAGAATACCAAAAGTTTTTCTTTAAAGGAATTTTGGAAAAATAATTTGAACATAGGAAAAATAAGGTTTGAGACATGTCTCTTCAGAGTTAGAATTCGAAAAGTCATTGCTTTGCTAATTATACACCGTCCCTGGCATTATCCTCATAATTGTGAAACTTTCATTATTTTATTTATATTTTTATGTCCTTTATCTTTTTGGCTCAAAACAAACTATCGACCAACGCTTTTGTTTAATTAAAATTAGTTTGAAAAAGACTTAATTCGCTGCGCAGTCCTCAAGAGATCGACACTGGGGTTTTTCCCCATTTACTACTACATCGATAAAATAGTGCACTTGCTATTTTACCGATCAAGTTTTTGGCGCCGTTGCCGAGGACTGCCAAAGATTTAAGTCTTTTTCCTTATTTTAATTGAAATTTTGTTGCTCTGCAACCAAAATTTTATTTTATTTTTGTTATTTTAATTTTTATTATTGCAATTTTGTTATCCGTTCTAACTCTTGTCTAACTGTTTATACGAGGTCAGACCTAAGCTAAATTTTCCTTTGACACAGAACCAGAAAGAGCATTGCACGAGAGACGCCGCAAGGCAAGAATTGAAAGACTGGCAGCTTCAAGTGCAAGTCCTAGTGTTCTGAATCAGGAAACGGAAGACAAAGTATCTGTGCATTCTGAGCACAGCGACTCTGACTCTGACTGGGAGACAATTCAGGAATTTGGTAACATGGCAGGTAATTAACCTCCTGTAGAGAGATTGTTGGGAGACTATGGAGGGGCAAATGCTCAACCAAATCGGATGACCATTGTAAATCAACCGGTGAATGTGGCACACTTTCAGTTGCATCCATCCACTATTCGCCAGTTGGAGAGCAAGCCTTTCTCTGGAAGAATCAACGAAGATGCAAATAAGCATTTACAGAGATTCCTTACTACCACAACATCTTTGAAGATAGAAGGTCATTCAGAAGAGGCCAAAAGACTTGTTATGTTTCCGTTCACACTGACTGATGATGCTGAAGAGTGGTTCTACTCACTTCCAGCTGGGAGTATCACAACTTGGCAAGAAATGGAAACCGCATTCCTCAACGAGTATTTTCCTGCTTCAGTGTTCATTCGGAAAAGATACGACATTGTCAATTTCAAACAAAAAGAAGGGGAGTCTCTTGGAGATGCATATAAGAGGTTTAAAAGGTGTCTGGCAGCATGTCCAACTCATAACATGGATGCTACCGAGCAGATGCAAAATTTTGTGAATGGTTTACGACTCAAAACAAAACAGCTTATAGATACTGCTGCTGGTGGCTCAACTAATTTCTCAACAGGCACTGGTATCAAAAGGATCATAGAAGCAATTGCCGCTAATGAGCATATCGAGTTGTACGATCGAACTGTGAATCAACCAGAGGGGAAGATTGATTTGAAGCTGACGGACCAGGTTGCTAAAATGGAGGATCAAATTGCTGCCGAGGTAGAGAGAAGGTTAAAGAAGATGAATATTGGAACTCAGACAGTGGCATAGGTTGAACCAGTTCAAGCTGTAATTTGTGAAATATGCGGTGGACCGCACTTTGTGATGCATTGTGTAGCAACTCAAGAACAGGTTGAACAGATTAATATGTTGAGGCAGAACAATCCATATGCCAACACATATAATCCGGGTTCGAAAAATCACCCAAATTTCTCATGGAAAGATCAGCAAGGAAATGTTCAGAAACCGGTTCAAGGACAACAACCTTTCCAACCTTTGATCCAACAGTACCAGCCACCGCAACAACAATATAGTCCGCAACAACAACCATACCAACAACCTCAGCAACAATACCAACCACAGGGTCCAAGGAAGGCGGATTGGGAAATTTCCATTGAAAAGATGGCCGCTCAAAGTTCCCAATTCCAAGAAGAAACAAGCAACCTAAGGAATACCGGAGCCTTAATTAAGAATCTTGAAGTGCAAATGAGTCAAATTGCCCAACATCTTGCAATTCCTCAAACGCCGGGAGCCCTTCCGAGCGCAACCGTGACTAACCCCAAAGACAACCATAAAGTTAATGCAGTCACCACGCGAAGAGGGAAATCCAAAGAAGAGGTTGAGAAAAATTCTGAATTGGATGACCAAATGCTTGAAGTAGAGTTGGAAATCAAAGAAAATGAGGTGGTTGAAGAAGAATTGGTGGTGCCAAAGCCGGTTGCCAAGGAAACAGCGGCGGATTCAAAACCGGTTATCAAGCTCCCCTATCCCCAAAGAAACAAGAAAAAGGGGCAGCAAGAGAAGAATTTTGAGAAGTTCCTTGAGATGTTCAAAAAGCTTGAGTTGAACATCCCATTCTTGGAGGTAATGGAGCAAATGCCTACTTATGCTAAGTTTATGAAGGATATCATATCTAAGAAGAGGACCACCGATACGGAACCGATTATTCTAACAGAAACTTGTAGTGCTATTTTGCAGGGACTCAAGATTCCGGTGAAAAAGAAAGACCGATGAGCGGTCACCATTCCGTGCACAATTGGAGACCGATCATTCAAGAGAGCTCTTATTGACTTAGGGGCAAGCATAAGCCTCATGCCTCTATCCATCTACAAAAAGTTAGGTATAGGTAAAGTTCAAGACACACTGACGACACTTCAGTTTGCGGATCACTCGGTGAAGCGACCTTATGGGGTAGTCCAAGATGTTCTTGTGAAAGTTGACAAATTTATGTTTCCTGCGGACTTTGTCATTCTAGAAATGTCGGAAGATGAAGAGATCCCTCTTATTCTTGGAAGACCGTTTTTGGAAACTGGAAGAGTGTTGATTGATATGGAGGGGGGAACTTTGACATTGAAGGTGTATGACGAAGAATTAAAAATTGATGTGAGAGACACCATGAGACACAAAGAAGGTGTTGGTACAAGTAGCAACATCCAAGTTATAAATCAAATGGTGGAAGTTGATCACTTTGACACTATTTCTCAATCACCTTTAGAGAAAGTGTTGCGAATGTCCATCTTTGAAGACGATGAAGAAGTTGAAGAGGGTGAATCGGAAGTGTTAGCTATGATGGAATCCCAACCTCCTTGGAAGGGAGTCCGACCACACCGGTGGGATGATTTAAGACAACCGCTATTGGTGGAAGAAAGTGTAAAGACAAAAAAGGGCACAGAATTGAAACAACTTCCGGAAAATCTCAAATATGTCTTCCTCGACACCGACGGAAATTGTCCCGCCATTATAAGCTCGAACGTAAAAAGTATCCAAGAAGAAAAGTTGATTAAAGTTCTGAAATTGTACAAGGGTGCTATTGGGTGGAAGATTGAAGATTTGAAAGGTATAAGTCCAACGGTGTGCATGCATAAAATCCTTATGGAAGATGATCATAAGCCGGTGGTCCAACCTCAAAGATGACTCAACCCGGCCATGAAAGAGGTAGTTAGAAAAGAAGTTGTTAAATTGCTTGATGCGGGGCTCATCTACCCCATATTCGATAGCTCATGGGTGAGTCCGGTGCATGTGGTACCGGAGAAAGGGGGAACCACCGTGATTACTAATGGGAACAATGAGTTGATCCCTACGAGGACGGTGACGGGATGGATGGCGTGTGTGCATTGACTATCGAAGGCTAAACTTAGCCACAAGAAAATATCACTTCCCATTGCCTTTTATTGATCAAATGTTAGAGAGACTAGCTGGTCATGAGTTTTACTGTTTCTTGGATGGGTATTCCGGGTACAACCAAATTGCGGTTGCACCTGAAGATCAAGAGAAGGCAGCCTTCACATGCCCTTATGGAATCTTTGCCTATAGAAGAATGCCATTTGGGTTATGTAATGCGTCGGCCACTTTCCAGAGGTGCATGACTTCCATTTTTGCTGACATGCTTGAAAAGCATATGGAGGTCTTCATGGACGATTTTTCGGTATTTGGCTCATCTTTTGATATTTGTTTGACTAACCTTTCTCTTGTTTTGAAAAGATGTCAGGAAAGCAATTTAATTCTCAATTGGGAGAAATGCCATTTTATGGTTAGAGAATGCATTGTTCTAGGCCACAAGATCTCCCACAAGGGGATCGAAGTCGACAAGGCGAAAGTGGAGGTGATTTCTAAGTTGCCACCTCCGGTGAACGAAAAAGGTATAAGAAGCTTCTTAGGACATGCGGGTTTCTACCGCCGGTTCATAAGAGACTTCTCCAAGATAGCCAAGCCTTTAACTACTCTTTTGGTTAAAGACAAGGCTTTTGTGTTTGATAAAGAGTGCGCCGATGCATTTGAGGCACTGAAAAATAAACTAGTGTCGGCACCCATTGTTATTGCCCCAGATTGGTCTCTACCGTTTGAGATCATGTGCGATGCGAGTGACATTGCAGTGGGGGCTGTGCTTGGACAGCGGAGAGATAAGCTTCTTCATGTTATTTATTATGCTAGTCACGTTTTGAACCCTGCACAGATGAATTATGCAACTACCGAGAAGGAGTTGTTAGCTGTGGTGTACGCTTTCGATAAATTCAGGCAATATCTGTTGGGTTCAAAAGTGATTGTTTATACTGACCACGCTGCTTTGAAGTATCTTTTTGCTAAGCAGGATTCTAAGCCTAGGCTCCTGAGGTGGATTCTACTCCTCTAAGAGTTCGATGTGGAAATTCGTGACAAAAGAGGATGTGAGAATACTGTTGCTGATCACCTTTCTCGGATGTCACCAATTGAGGAAACTGAGGATCGGCGTCCAATAAAGGATGAGTTTGCTGATGAACACATCCTAGCTGTTATTGGAGTGCCTTGGTTTACTGACTATGCAAACTATCTGGTGGGTTGTATCATACCAGATGATTTTGATTTTAACCGTAAGAAAAAGTTTATTCATGATTGCAGGTTTTATTTATGGGATGATCCTTACTTGTACAAGAGAGGAGTGGATGGATTGATAAGATGATGTGTGCCTAAAGAGGAACAAAAGGATGTGTTGAAAGCATGTCATGATTCTGAATATGGGGGACATTTCAGTGGTGATCAAACCGCATCCAAAGTCTTGCAATCAGGTTTATACTGGCCCTCATTATTCAAAGACGCCCAGGAAATGGTGAAAGAATGTGATAAGTGTTAGAGAACTGGGAACATATCGAAGAGGAATCAGATGCCTCAGAATTTCATGTTAGAGGTCGAACTGTTTGACGTTTGGGGAATTGACTTCATGGGTCCGTTCCCACCATCCTTTGGAAAAAACTACATTTTGGTTGTTGTGGACTATGTCTCAAAATGGGTTGAAGCTGTAGCTTTACCTACCAATGATGCGAAGGTGGTGGTTAAATTTTTAATAGAGAATATATTCGCAAGGTTTGGAGTACCAAGAGCGCTGATAAGTGATGAAGGAACTCATTTCCTAAATCACCTCATGGAGAGACTCCTTCAGAAGTACAACGTGAAGCATCGGGTAACCACTCCTTACCACCCTCAAACAAGTGGTCAGGTAGAGGTATCTAATAGGCAGCTCAAGAAGATTTTAGAGAAAGTTGTGAGTTCATCACGGAAGGATTGGGCGATTAAGTTGGATGATGCATTATGGGCTTATCGAACGGCTTTCAAAACGCCAATCGGTATGTCGCCATATCAACTTGTCTACGGAAAAGCATGCCACTTGCCGTTGGAGCTGGAACACAAAGCATTTTGGGCAACCAAATTCTTGAATATGGATCTATCATTAGCAGGAAATTCAAGAATTCTTCAGCTGCATGAATTGGAAGAGTTTTGGAATAGTGTATACGAAAATGCCAAAGTGTACAAGGAACAAACAAAGAAGTGGCATGATAGGAAGATCGAGAGAAAAGAGTTTTGGGAAGGACAACTGGTCCTTCTGTACAATTCCAGCTTGAAGTTATTCCCTGGAAAGTTGCAGTCTAAATGGTCGGGACCGTTTGTGGTTCATAAGGTATTCCCACACGGAGCGGTTGAGATTAAGAATCAAGCTAATGGAGATATTTTTAAAGTGAATGGGCAGAGGTTAAAGCCCTATTTCCAAGGTCAACCATCTGGACAAGTGGATCTTGTTCGTCTTGCAGGATAAGACGGACGACCGTCGAGCCAGGCGACGTTAAACGCAGCGCTGCGTGGGAGGAAACCCACGGTGTTTATTGCTTACCATTTTCTTTTTATTTTATTTTGCATGATTTTATTTCATCTTATTCACTGAGCTAGCCGTAGGCGAGGAAGGTTCTAAAAACGGGGCAAAAACCCCAAAGGATATGAATTTTGAAGGTTTACAATGCCCTGACACGGTCGCCCGTGTCACGGGACACGGCCCGTGTCAGGATAACTGGGGCTGTGTGCGTTTTGGAAGAATTTAAAGGAAAGTCAGAGACCTGACATGGCCGCCCGTGTCACGGGACACGGCCCGTGTCAGGCAACCTGGGATCTTAGCATTTTAAATCCCCTTTTGAGGAAGAGGCAGAGCCCTGACACGGCCGCCCGTGTCATGGGACACGGCCCGTGTCAGGGGCGCGGGTTAGAGTTTTTTTTTAATTTTTTTACGTTTCATTTTTTTTCATTTATTTTGCCCAACATTTAATCTGGTGGGGCCCGCGATTTTAACCATATTAACCACCCTTTATTTCTCAATTACCACACTTTATTCTCTTTTACCTTATCATATCATCTTCCTCATCTCTTCATCTCTAAAAAAAAAAAAAAAAACCCAAAACCTCCATAACCCTCCTCTCATAAAACCTTCAATTTCATCAACACCCACTCATCAAAACATCCCACTCCCTTCACAAAAAGCGCTCGCCTCACCTTCCTTTACACTTCTACGGTTTTATTTTTGCAATAATCTCTGTTTTAGTTTTGTGAAATTTTCAGGTGACGAAAATGCCCCCTAAGCGAACCGACAGAGGTAAGCAGCCGGCTGCAGAGGCATCGCGCCCACGGAAGCGCACTATACGGAGACCAAATGCTCATGGCATTCTCTTCGATTCGGAAGAGCATGAAAAGCGGTATGGATATCATGTTAAGCGAAAAATTACCCCGACCAGGTATCTCTGTCCCGACACTTTATCGCAGTTAGGACTGTTTGTTGAGGTAGGACGTATGTTCCACACTCTAGGTATGCTTGAATTTGTGCAATGTGAAGCGCCCACTTATGAGCGTATAACTTTAGAATTTTTTAGTACCGTTGAATTTAAGTTAAGAAAGAAGTGGACAGATACTACTTATTATTTTTTTGGTACCATGAGTTTCAGGTTGTATGATAATGATCATGAGTTGACTGTAGAGGATATTGGAAGCATTCTGAAGCTCCCAATTATGGGCCCCGGTTTTGTACCGGAGGAATTTGATGCACGCACCTTTTGGATGGCTATTACTAGTCACACGGAGTATATAGCCAAGGGAGCTAAAGCCTCAGGAATTCAAAATCCTTGTTTCAGATATGTGCAGAAGTGCCTGGCCTACACTCTGTTTGGTAGGGGTGATAGTACAGGGGTGGCAACTCAAAAGGAGTTATTCTTCCTCCATGCAATGGCAAATAAAACTCAAGTAAGTGGTGGTATCTCGGTTAGGGGTATGATTACCCAAATTGTTGAACATCTGGGGTACGACCAGAGAAGATTAGAGGAAACACCGGTCACAGGTATATCCCATCTGGACATGAACTCCTTGGTCCAGCAAGGTATGATTACTCTTTATGATAATTCTTATGCATTAATGTGTTCAGGTAAATATATTATGACCTTGCCTAACCCCCACCACTGTGGGATTCATGATACGAATAATTGGTGTTATGGTGATGCCGCCCTCGATATCGTGGACGAGCAGTATGACGATGCTTTTGATGCAGGTAACCAAGACCAGGAAGATTTCCGGACTGAACCGGAACCCCATCAGACGGTTCCTCCGTTCACCAGTGGTTCGAGTGCTAGCTCATTTTCTATGGCACATGACCACTGGAACTGGTTGCGCAATGAGATAGGCGAAATTAGGGGAGAGCAAAACCGTCAGAAGGAAGAGCAAGCTAGACAAGGAGCTGAACAAACCCGTCAAGGGGAAATGATTGGGGAGATGCACGAATGGATGCGGCAGATGAGGCTGCAAGACCAACCTCCGCATCAGTGAGCTCTGTGAGTCCCCTTCTGCACTAGTTTTTCAACAGTGAGGACACTGTTAAGTTCAGGTGTGGGGGGATATTTATTTATGTGTTTTGTTCTGTTTTTTTATTTATTTATTTTTGTCAGTTCTATTTGAGTCCGTAGTTGTTTTTGGTTGTTTGTTTGAAATTGTGGTTGAAGTCTTTTGTGAAAACACCCCTGAACTGAACTGAGAAAAATAATGCTGAAATTGTTGAGCGTTCTGTTTACGCGAGTGAGTGAGGAGGAAGTATATAGGGTTTGAGTGAAAAGAAGACTGATGAGGAAATTGGAAAAATCTTGAAGTTGAGGTATAACACAAACACACTGAGCTTTCTGAGTAAGGAACGAGTCCGACATGTAGATTTGTGCCATGGTACTTTGATCTGAGAAGTACTCCCTCAGTAGTTTCTATTGACAGTCGGGCTTAATCTATACGAATTGTGTGTGCAAGGTTGATCGAAAATTTTTTTTTGGGAAAAGGCACCGAAAAAAAGTGAATAAAGGCAATTAGACGATCGATCCTTCTAAGTTGGGTAACCCTCACCCGGTTATTCAGCCTAACGGCGGTTGAACCTAAAAGCCGTCCCTAAGTGGACAAACAAAATAATGGTGCCAATAAAAAAAATGTTGATAAATCTTATGCATGCCAGGAAAAATTATAAAAGCCTTAAAGTGATTGTCCGAATGAAAAGGGTGGAAAATCGAAAGATAAGACTTAAGCCCAAAGCATAGTCGGAGAGGTTACCGAAAGGGAGATTGAGGTCCGTGGTGTTACCGCGGTTTAGTGTTTGTGTGATACCTTTATAGAGAGAGAAGTACTGAAAGTACTCGTCGGGTGACTTGGAACGAAAAACTCACGTATGAGTATCCTCACTTCAACTCGCAAGTTCTGAGACAGTTAATTGTTACTTTATGTATTTATGCAAGCTTTTTGCTTGAGGTCAAGCAAAAGTTCAAGTTCGGGGGAGTTTGATCAGTGGGTTTCAGTCGTGTATTTCAAACTGTTTGTGTCGTTCGTTTCTAATGTTTTCTTTCGCTTTCGAGTCTTTTGATTGTGTTTTCATCTTTATTTTCATGTTTCGTTAAGCAAGTCATGTTTTAATGTTTTTATCATTTTATGTCGTTGGTGCTTTTAATTTGGTTGTTTGTAGTGTGTTTTCAGGATCGCGATAAGCTGGTGATCTGACATTCGTGCGAAGCCGTTCCGGATACAAAAAATTGCTGAGAAAATGGACATCAGAAGCCTGACACGGGTGCCCGTGTCACCTGACATGGCCCGTGTCAGGAGGCTTATGGATGGAAGACATTTGAAAAAAAAAAGAGACAAGTCAGAAGCCTGACACGGGGGCCCGTGTCATAGGACACGGCCCGTGTCAGGACCCCTGAAGGAGGAGCGTGTGGTTCCAAGAATCAGCAGCCTGACACGGCCACCCGTGTCACCTAACACGGCCCGTGTCAGGGCTCCTGGGAGTGAAATTGTATTATTTTATTTTATGCTGACGGTTGCTATCTCGGAGGGCAGTTTAGGCATTTCGCAGTTTAAATGTGGATCTGATACATTAGACGCTTGGTGGCTGAAAAAGGGCGTTTTTTATTTTGAAAATTTTACGTTTGGTGAGAGTGGAGATTATCGGAGAACAAGGATCGATCAAGAGCGGAAGCAATTGACGATCCAAGCGATCCCAATCTTATTGTAATGTCTTCCTCTGATTTATCTGTAATTTTTATTTCTGTCATGAACATGAGAGGCTAAATCCTCCAATGCCAGGGGGTGTCCCTAATTTGCATATTTGTAATGACTCTTTGAATTTCTAATCTATGAGTGTGTGTTTAAATCGTTATCTTTATTTTGTGCAACGTCCTTAATGCTTTATCCATTTGGAAAAATTGGTAATTGATCGTAGTTAGGGTTTGGTCTGACCAACCACCCTAATCTTGTTGCATGATTTTTATCACAGTAGATATTACTAAGGAATTATAATACCCTGTGAAAACCTTTTTATGTCAGAACTATTGCTTGATATTCTTCCTTGGCCATTGAGGAATTAGGGTCAAGGAAGAATACCAAAAGTTTTTCTTTAAAGGAATTTTGGAAAAATAATTTGGACATAGGAAAGATAAGGTTTGAGACATGTCTCTTCAGAGTTAGAATTCGATAAGTCATTGCTTTGCTAATTATACACCGTCCCTGGCATTATCCTCAAAATTGTGAAACTTTCGTTATTTTATTTATATTTTTATGTCCTTTATCTTTTTGGCTCAAAACAAACTATCGACCAACGCTTTTGTTTAATTAAAATTAGTTTGAAAAATACTTAATTCGCTGCGCAGTCCTCAAGAGATCGACACTGGGGTTTTCCCCATTTACTACTACATCGATAAAATAGTGCACTTGCTATTTTACCGATCAATGCCTCATGAGTCTGCTCCTTTAGGCTTGACCCGCGTGCAGATAGATGAGATATATGCTGACTTCCAGTCCCACTTGGTACCGGAAGAGGCTCGGGCGACCAGAGCGCCGAGAGATTGGAGCGTTGATGTCGGGTACATCATGTGGTTCTACACCGTCTCACACCCATGCATGGTGCCCACTGCTGAGGGATCGCCACCCAGACCTGCTCATCAGGAGATATTAGAGGAGCGACAGTCTCAGCTGGACCATACTCAAAATGTCCTACCTCGTTGTTGTGAGATAGAGCAAATAGTGCGGGCGGCCATTGCGGACAGTCACCTCCCTGAGGGCTCTGGTGGCAGACGTGTCGTGGATAGGATTATTGAGATTGCTCGGGGGGCGCTTCAGTACCGCAGACATCGAGCCAGGACGGCGGGTCGGGGCAGAGGAGCAGGGGAGCCAGGAGTGATCCTTCGCCATACGCAGTAGTTTTTTTTTTATGTATTCTATTTTTATTACATGTATGTACTGTATTTTGACATAGGTTTATTATGTATACATATCATTTTATTTTATATATGGATGTTGTCGAATGTATATTAAGTTGCCACGATATATTAACATATGCGACCAACCAACAAAACCGATTTAAAAAAAAATTAAAGTTCTATTTTTTTCCGGATCTGCAGATCCGGAATTTTTCCGGATATGCATTTCCGAAACACATCAACGTTTTTTAAAAAATTGGTACATCCGGATGTGCACATCTGGAATCAGGTGGAAAAAATGAAATTTCACGTGGTGCCTAGGAAACTTGGGTGGTGTATTAAAAAATGCCCTAAAATTTGTGCTCATGGTCATTTGTTACTCTAATTTAATTATATTTATGTTTGTAACCTTGATCAATTCCATGAATATCCCTCTACCTCACTAAATATTATGATGCACCTAATAAATTCTTTGTGAAAAATCACATAATTCAAGTGCAATAATTCGGTTATATCCAAATATTGCGTTTTGGTAATTAGTGCAGCCGGTTACTGCGTTTTGGTAACCAATTGATTTTATTTTGTTCAAACAACTGTAACCGGTTATTGGCAGTGAGTTTCGGTTTTTTCAGCTGGTTATTTGTGTTCCAATTCATTGTAATTGTATATATATTATTTGAGGTATCATTGTATAGTTTAATACAAATGTGAATGAGTATTTTCACCTCAATTATTCTCCTTCAATTATTCTCTCTCTAACACTCTCTCTCTGTCTCTCCCTCTCCACATTGTAAGTTCAACAATTCTTGTTGACACATTGCAAAATGTTCCACGTAACTTATTTTGATTTGATGCTATTTTATGAGATCAATCTTGGATTTTTACCCTTTTAATTCATTGCTCTATGCTAGAAAAAAAATCTAAAAAACTTATCAGTAATAAAATGAAATCAAGTAAAATATAAAAGGAATGCTTAAAAGAGGTTTTTACCATACAATTAATAGCTAAAAGTTCATAGAATTTTAGTTCTTTAGAGTAATCTCTCAATTTAGATATAAAATTAAAACATCTCAGTAAACAACTGGTTGATGAAAATTTCACAATTTTTGAAATAGTATGTAGTAACACTTCAATTTTATGGATTAATTTATTTGGTAACCAAGACCATAACTACTTATTATAGTAGCTAATAAAAAGTTTATTCTTCATAAATCTTCGCTGTGCATAATATGAAGGAAAGAGACATGGAAGAAAAGAAGCAAAGCCATGGTCCCCCCACCACCGATTTCAGCTACAAGAATTGCAAGTGTGCTCTTTGTCTGGTAATGGAGATGATGAAGCCACCTGCTCTATCAGACATAGGTGTAAAGCATAAGGCTTTCATGCCCATGCAAGCTGCAGAATGTCTAATTCTCAACACCCTACTTTCTATGATATGTCCAACCTTCACCGCTCTCTCTTCTCTATAAATTACCACTTCTCATTAAGGTTCTCCGCATCACAACCAATATTCTCTAAATATCTTGCTATCATGGCTAAGCTTCTTGCACTTTCACTTTCATTTTGTTTTCTACTTTTGGGTGGCTGTTTTGCTCTCAGACAACAGCCACAGCAAAATGAGTGCCAGCTAGAACGCCTCAATGCCCTCGAGCCTGATAACCGTATAGAATCGGAAGGTGGACTCATTGAGACTTGGAATCCCAACAACAAGCAACTCCGATGTGCAGGTGTGGCCCTCTCTCGTGCTACCCTTCAACACAACGCCCTTCGCAGACCTTACTACTCCAATGCTCCCCAAGAAATTTTCATCCAACAAGGTTAGTTAATTCGATATTCTTTCAATGTCTTCACTTACATTACAATGCATGCTAAATCAATTACAGGTAATGGATATTTTGGCATGGTATTCCCTGGTTGTCCCGAGACCTTTGAGGAGCCACAAGAATCTGAACAAGGAGAGGGACGCAGGTACAGAGACCGTCACCAAAAGGTTAATAGATTCAGAGAGGGTGATATCATTGCAGTTCCTACTGGTATTGTATTTTGGATGTACAACGACCAAGACACTCCAGTTATTGCTGTCACTCTTACTGACATTAGAAGCTCCAATAACCAGCTTGATCAGATGCCTAGGGTGAGCACCGAGCATAGTAAAACTTCCCGTATAATATAGTCTAAAAAAAAAGTAACATAGATTTGCAATTGTTTGATTTTGACCAAAAATATGTTTGACAGAGATTCTATCTTGCTGGAAACCACGAGCAAGAGTTTCTACGATACCAGCATCAACAAGGAGGAAAGGAAGAACAAGAAAATGAAGGCAACAACATTTTCAGTGGCTTCAAGAGGGATTTCTTGGAAGATGCTTTCAACGTGAACAGGCATATAGTGGACAGACTTCAAGGCAGGAACGAAGATGAGGAGAAGGGAGCCATTGTCAAAGTGAAAGGTGGTCTCAGCATCATAAGCCCACCCGAGAAGCAAGCGCGCCACCAGAGGGGCAGCAGACAAGAGGAAGATGAAGATGAAGATGAGGAGAGGCAGCCACGTCATCAAAGGAGCAGAGAAGAGGAGGAAAAAGAAGACGAGAAAGAGTGCCGCCCTCATCACTGCCGAAAAGGTGAAAGCAGAAGGCACGGAGACAATGGGCTTGAGGAAACCATTTGCACTGCCAAACTTCGACAGAACATTGGTTCATCTTCATCACCAGACATCTACAACCCTCAAGCTGGTAGGATCAAAACTGTTACGAGCCTTGACCTCCCAGTTCTCATGTGGCTCAAACTAAGTGCTGAGCATGGATCACTCCACAAAGTACTATTATTTCTCTTTCTTTCTTTTTTCTCTTTTATTACTTATAATTTTTTTTTCCATGACTTAATTTTATGTCAAACAATCTTCATGCAGAATGCTATGTTCGTGCCCCACTACAACCTCAACGCAAACAGTATAATATACGCATTGAAGGGGCCGTGAACTGCAATGGCAACACTGTGTTTGATGGGGAACTAGAAGCCGGCCGTGCATTGACAGTGCCACAAAACCATGCAGTGGCTGCAAAATCATTGAGCGACAGGTTCACATATGTAGCATTCAAGACGAATGATAGAGCTGCTATTGAAAGACTTGCAGGGACATCATCCGCTATAAATAGTATGCCGTTGGATGTGGTTGCAGCTACATTCAACCTGCAGAGGACTGAGGCTAGGCAGCTCAAGTCCAACAATCCTTTCAAATTTCTAATTCCACCGCGTGAGTCTGAGAAGAGAGCTTCGGCTTAGATTTGGCATCAAATCAATGAAAATAATGAATAAGAAAACAAAGGCTTAGATGCCTTTGTTACTTTTGTAAAATAACAAAGAGTCATGTACCTTTGGCGGAAAGAGAATAAAGAAAAAGCAAAATTTTCATGCTCTATGGTTTAGAAGGTCTCCTATTTTGGAATGCCACAGCTCCAACCACCTGATCATACACATAAAAATTATTTTGCAATACTCGTAAATATGACAGGTTTCATTATAAATATGACAGGTTTCATTTAGTCAAGCAAAGATAAAATCAAATTTTAAATTTTACAATCAAATTTTAAATTTTCTTACATCAGGTTCTCCACGAGAAATTCTGGAGCAATCCACTCAGGCTGAAAATAAAATTAAGAGAGTTACACACTTATTGAAGGCGAGAAAGCAAAAGTGAACCTGCAAAAATTCCTATGCATCTACATCATAGAGAAACTCTAAAGCCATTTGTTCCAGTTAATTTTTTTTTTACTATGATAATTTAAGATTATATTTGGTCAATTCTACATCACACCTCATTATTTATCTCACATTTTCTATACAGTGATTAATAAATAGTTTAAAAGATTAAAGATGCATTTTTTATGATACATCATACATCAACTCCCCAAAAGATGATCTCCACATTTTTTAATTCAAATTTGTTCCACCATTTTTTTAAAAGTTGATCTCCACATTGTCACTATGAAAGAGCTTATATGAGAAAAAGTGGATGCAAAACATTTCAGAAGTAGCTGAAATTAAATGGAGTGGAATATAGTGTTGAAAAGTTTTCTATTTTTGAAGACTTCAATGAAGAGAAAGATTAAATGGTTAACGTGGAGGAGGAGAATGTCGTAATCCGAAATTTGACCTCCCTTTTGCCTTTTACATAAGCATGTGCATTCGAATCGCTGGCATACGCACTCGCACTTTTTCTCTGTGTTTTTTATTGCAGGAATGTTCAAGTTTTCTAAACTCGATTAATCATATCCTCACAAGGGCATCACATCATCAACACAAGCACAAAACAAGGGTTTCTATGCCTATTCTTCAAAGCAAAAGGTCGGAAATCGGAACCGTAGGCAAAACACTTTTTTTCAAACAAATTGGACACTTTTTGGCTTGGTTAATCGATTAACACTTTACAGTGCAAAAAGTGTTAATCGATTAACCCTTGTAAAATTGGAAGAATCTGCTGCTTTTTCATGACAGTAACTTTGCCTCTACATTTTTGGGTTCTACTTGGTTCTAGCATTGTGTGGAACATTCTAGACATCTCTAGACAGTTCAAGGCATTTCAAGACCATTCAATACACTTGCTACCATGCAACATTTCCAATTATGACCACGATGCACCCTTACTTCTAAACATGAGAGCCATTGATTTAGAATTGCATTGGGATTGCTCCACTGAGTTAACTAACTAACTAACCGAGTCAACCGCTGGCTCGGTGAGTTAAGTGTAACTAACTCCCAAGCACACTCCAAAGCACATTCCAAACCTATCCTACTCCAAAGCTAGTCTTTATCTAAGCAAACTTCCACCATTTCAAAAGAGAGCTTACACAAACCTTACACACTTTCAATCATTTCTCACTCTTTTCACTCTCAATTATCTTATTTCTCTCTGCATTTTCTGCATTTCTACACATTCATCTTCATATTCTTCCTCAAACCACACTAGAGCTCAATCCCACCATTGAAGAGTAGTGAATTTCAAATTGAAATTGCTTATTCTTGAGCTTAAACCTCCATCATTTGCCATTTCTCCTTGGATCTCTGCAATTACAGCAACTTCCATTTGCAATTCAAGTGATCACTCCAATCGTTTAGGTGCAAATTTGATTTCAGAGTTTTTATCGCATTTTGATCGTTTTCGCTACGATTCAAGCACAAGCTCGAAATTCTATGTTTTTTTGGCTTCTTCTCTCTACATTTCACTCACAACAATCACCAAAACAATTCTTCGGCTTGTAGGTTGGTAACTCTTGTTCAACCTACTGTTTCGATCACTTTCGCGCGTTTACAATGCAGTTTCCATAGTTTTTCAATGTTGATTAATCATGTGATTGTTTGATCTTTGAGCTCCATGTTTAATGCTTTCAATTGATGATTAATTGCTCATTCTTGATGTCATTTTCCTATTCATCTACATCATAGAGAAACTCTGAAGCCATTTGTTCCAGTTAATTTCTTTTTTACCATGATAATTTAAGGTCATTTTTGGTCAATTCTACATCACACCTCTTTAATTATCTCACGCATTTTCTATGCAGTGATTAATAAATAGTTGAAAAGATTAAAGATGCATTTTTTATGATACATATCATACATCAACTCTCCAAAAGATGATCGCCTCATGTTTTAATTCAAATTTGTTCCAAACATTTTTTTAAAACATGATCTCCACATTCTCACTATGAAAGAGCTTATATGGGAAAAAGTGGATACAAAACATTTCATAAGTAGCTGAGATTAAATGGAGTGGAATATAGTGTTGACAAGTTTTTTTATTTTTGAATACTTCAATGAAGAAAAAGATTAAATGGTTAAAGTGGAGGAGGAGAAGATGAGCATATAGTTGGAAACTTTTTATCAAACAAGCTCTTTCTTAGTAATTGAAAAATATACAAAAACTACGAGCATTAAGGAACAAAAGGGTATACAAATTAGCTTTTAAATAGGTTTGGGAACCTGCTATTCAGAGGTTTACTACCAAGCCATTTATGCCTCTAAAAATAGATATTCCTACTATCCTCCAACTTGTAACTTATGCATTTGGAGAACCAGTTAGGTTCATCTTCAATGATTGAACCCACCGCTCGCACATCCTTCCACCATAGAGAATCCTTTCTTTGATTAGCAGACTCGAATGCACTAATGATCTTAGTTTTAGTCTCTATACATAAAAGATAACAATTTATACCATATCGAATCCTTTACACTAAGCATTCGCAATTCGATTTGCTAAGCAAAGCCACATTAAACCTGCCACAATGTTTGATGCCTAATACACATTTTTTTATCCTGCCAACATCAACCAAACTCACCCAATTTATTGATTTTTTGGTTTCGTTTCCACCCCAAAAGAAAAGATCTTTGCAGCCTCACAATTCCCTTGACGACCACTTTATATGCCTTATAAAAAAAGAAATAATACGTTGGGATGTTATTGAGTACAATATTCAGTAACATAATCTGCCCCCTATTGATACCTGTTTGCCTCTCCTACCTAACAACCTCCGTCTAATTTTTGTGATTAATGGGCTCCAAGTGGCTTTTCTTCTTGGGTTAGCCACCACAGGGATTCTAAGGAACATGATTGGAATTGAGCCTAAGCCACAATCCAGGAAAGAAACAACTACGCGCACAAACTCTTCTTTCAAATTAATTCCAAAAAAATTACATACATAGATTCACTTTCAAACTTGAGGATAACTCGAACCCTCGAAGTATGGACTTTATGCACCACAAATTTTACCTAGATCCATTACCTACAATCATAGTATCATTAGAAAATTAGATAAGTTCAAATAGGATATATTCGTTTATTTGGGATGCTTGAAAATCCCTAGAGCGAGGAGCATTGTACATGAGTCCTAATAAACCTTCAACCACTAACAAGAATAAGAAAGGCTACAACGGATCATCCTGGTGCAACCCCCTCTCTGGTTAAAATTCAGATGTTGGACTGACATTCACTAAAACAAATAATACACTATTAAAAACGCATGACCTTATCCATTCTAGGCACTTGTTTCCAAAGCCCATTTGACGCATAATATCTCTAAGATAGTCTTAGCATACATAATCGTATGCTTTCTAAAAGTCAACCTTGAATAGTAAGCATTCTTTCCTATTTCTTTTAGCGTAATTGATCAATTCATTAATGACCAAAACCCCATCCAACATTTGTCTTAGAGGTATGAAGGCAAGTTGCCTACTTGAAATCAGCATCCCTACCACTCTTCTTAACCTTACAACCAATAATTTGGAAATTATTTTTTTAAAGGCAACCCACCAACAGATAAGCCTAAATTCTCCCAATTTCTTGTGGATTATTACCCTTTGGCATTAAAGACAAGAAGCTAATTGTGACTGCTTTAGGTAATATCGAATTTAAGATGAAAATCATTCACAAAATTAATGACATGTTAATCTCCAAATCACTCCTTTTCACCCAGGTCAATCTCCATATCCACCTTGCAAAATACCTTTTGATTTCATATTTTCAACTTTCCTTTCAACATCTTCATCTTTTCCTTTAGCTCAAATTATATCTGCTCTATAAGTTTTTTCAACAAAAGGAATAAACTCTTCATAATCAAACCAACAGTTAAATACCTTGAATCATATAGGCACCCAATTGGATTGGTTGTTTTTAATCCATATTGGACAATGATCAGAGATATTTTTGCTTATAACATGTTGGTCACTTAACTTTCATCTTGCAATCAAACCTTCTAAAAGAAAAAATCATTCAATGCGGCTCGTAGCATTTCTACTCTTATTGAACCAAGCTAACTTAGAGCCAACGGATGAAACATCCAACAAGTCCATTCTAACTATGAACACACAAAATTCTAGCATCACACTCCTATCCTATCTTGCTCTATTTTAGTGGCATTAAAATCGACTGCATTGCACCATTCTTCCCTAGGATATTTGAACTTTAGATTTCTCAAATCATCCCACATCTTTCTCTTTTTGTGAATGAAACAAGATGAATAAATGTTGATGATGAAGAAGTTCAAACCCTCCCATTACACATTAATCCCAACATAACTTTCACCCAAAATGCTAAAATTTAGCTTAAATTGACCTAATTTCCACATGATTAATAAGCCACCAGACTGACCTTGCAAACCATTTGATGTCTATTCCATTTCATTATTACCCTAAAGTTCATTTATCCCCACCTTATCAATACTTTTCGTCTTTATTTCTTGTAAAAAATTAACCTTAAATCTACACTTGCTGATAAGTTTTTGTAGGCACTTCCTCTTAATAGGATTGCCACAAACCTCTTATATTATATGAAAGAATATTCATTATATCGTAATGGACTTTCCCTCCCTCATTATTCTTCCATCCCGGGCCCTTCTTTATAACTCTTTAAATTCCTCTACATACAGCTTACTATCTGCCACCCCATTAATGCACCTTACTATCTGCCGCCCAATTAACCCATAAATGTGTAGCTTTATTCCAAATTATGGTTGCCTCCTCCTTTTTATTTGAAGTCCAAAACGTTATATTCCCTTGGATGACATCCGAATTAGAGATTGATTCATAGTATAGAGCAGATCCCCCTAAAAACAGTCCTTAGAGGCATCTGATTGAGACGACGTTGAAGGGATTTTGAGATTTTTTTGTTGTTGTTGACTCTTGGTGGTAAGAACACTGAAAAGTTATATTGTTTCCCCACACCTGAATTCTTAATTGCTTCCATTTTCACCTTTGCCAATTACATAACCGCCATTGAGCTGTTTGGATTTAGCGTGAATAGAGGAAAATTTTACCCCATACCCCTACATTTAACCCCATATCCCTACAACATAAAAAATTGGACAAAAATACCCCTGTATAAATACCCAACAATTCAAAATTTTCAGCTTTTCCTCATTTTCTTCCAACTAGAGCGTGAAAAAGATGTGTAATTTTTTTTACTTCTGGAAAACCCAAACACAAGACATCTGGTTCATGTTTTGCACTCCGGAGAACTCAATAGTAAGTTTTCCGGTTTATTTTTTTTTAAGTTTATTCTCCGGATAACTTGTGGTGAAGTTATCTGGTTGGTATTTTTTGCACACCAGATAACTTGTGATCTACTTATCCGGTTCTTTTATTTTCTTCACCGGATAACTTATCCTTATGTTATCCAGTTCTGTTGATTGATGTTCTGGAAAAATTGCCTTGTAGTTTTTCGGTTTGATGATTTTTTTTAATTTATTTTTATTTTTTTGTAGTGGCTCGCATTCGAGGATGGGATGAAAGAATTTATCGATGATACAGTGAGTGGCGGCCGACTCGACAACCGTCGAATCGTGAGAGAGATCAGATAGTAGCAAATGTGCCTATTTCGCTGCATCCACCATTTCCTAGAGGACCATCTGATACGTCTCTTTTAGTGAGGTATCAGAAACCACGTTGTTCGACATTTATGGGACGGGCAAGTAAGTTTTTCTATGACATTTTAACTTTAATCAAATTTAATGTTAATTATTTATATATTATAACATATATTATGATTTATTTTCATGAGAGATTTCTGAAGAAAGAGCTGAAGGTTATTGCGCATGGCAGCAAGTTGATAGGATGGGTTCCATATAGTCTCCCACCAGTGATTGAGCAATGGTTATCTAATTCTGGTATATCCTTTCTACAGATAACCAGTTTATCGAGAATAGATCAGAATTTGGTATCTGTATTTGTGGAGAGATGCCATCCAGAAACATCGTCATTTCATATGCCATTTAACGAGATAGTTATTACTTTGTACGATGTTTCTTGTCTACTTCGTATACCGTGTAGGGGGAGTTGTGTAACCCAATAGAAGGGTTCACTGATTCAGATGTCATTACTTAGAATATTTATCTTCTGGGTGTTTCGTTGGAGGACGCTGCTAAAGAGGTTTGTGGTTGCAGAGGTCCTTATTATAGCTTGTATTGGTTGAAGCATTTATTTGTCGATCAGCGAGCTGCAAACAGATTTGACTGCGCACATAGAGCAGACATGTTATTGTTAGTTGGATGCACCATTTTTGCTGATAATACCTTTACAATTGTAGAGGCAAAGTATTTACCACTATTTCAGGACTTGTCTAGATGTGGTAGATACTGTTGGGGGAGTTGTACTTGTCACACTTTATATATATCTAGGAGATGCTTCCTTTTACAATTGCAGGAAGCTCGGGGGATATGCCTCTTTGCTACAGATACAAATGATTTATTTTAATTTCATTTAGATGTTTATTAGTTTATTTATAATACTTTTAATTGATAATATTCATTTTGTGTAACAGTATTGGATTCATGAGTATTTTCTTACTGTTGGTAAGAGAGGATTTTCTAAGATTGCAGGTATGGGTAGTCCACTTCCTAGGGCGATGAAGTGGATGTAGAAGCAAGGCGCGCAGAAGGTTGACGAGCTCAAGCCTATATTGGATGGATTGACACCTGCTGATGTCATATATCGGCCTTTTGAGGATCACAGACAGCATCGGCCATTTGATGATATATGCTTGTACAAGGGTAGCCTGAAATGGTATGGTACTGTTATTCTATATGAAGGTGCGAGAAAGACACAAGAAAGGGGGGCTTGAATTGTGTATTTACTCTTTAACGAATTTTCGCTTCTTATCAGCTAAGACGCTGCGATAGTATTAGAGTTCATTGAGAGACTCTGACTCGCGAAATAACATTCAGACTTGCCATGCGAGAAGCATAAGAACCAACAAGAGTTTGAACGCAATATGCATTATTCAGAACTTGCAGTGCGGAAGCTTATCAGAGTTAAGCTGCAAGGTTCTGACTCGCTTATGTAAGGTTCTGATACTCAATACAGAAACATAAACAATAACATAAAGCATAACAAGAGTAAAGGACACACGATATATCCTGGTTCACCACAAGGCTAATCCAGTCCACCCTCCTCAGGTGATTTCGCCTTGAACACAAGGACTTAATCCACTATAATCAATCTCGATTACAGATGGACAAGCACATAGCTGGTGACTAACAACCTGCACAGCCGCACTATGACTAACCTACAATAACTTGTGTCATTGTAATCTCAAGTACCCAGATCATCTCATGATCCCTTGAGGTATCTCTCTCAGTGAATCGTTTAGGGATCCAATCAGGATATAACATTCACTGGAGGAATGACAATGAGTTCCATCAGGGATCCCACAAGAGTCTGATCAACATATGATCCTCTTTGAGATATGACTATCATTGACCATATTTCAGGATTTCTACAATAGCACCAAGCCATTGTCTTCTCAAGTTTCCGATCACACTGATCACTTGAGGAATCCTAATTCACATAGAATTAGTTAAACTGGAGATTACAATGATGCTTCTTAACAAGCAGATAACTCCTAAGTTTAAGTACATAAGAACACACAAGTGTTCAAGCAAGATTTGAGCAACAGCTCCTTGCTTTCTTTTTATTCTACAGAGATGTATATGAATTTGACAGTTGATGACATCTTGTAGATCTTCTTCTTCTTCGTCGTCTTCTTTGTTGAGCAAGCTTCGAGCAACAACTCCTTGCTTCAGATCTTCAATGTAGCTCAGACGAGAAGATGGTTGATGACTTGACTGATTTTCAATGTTGTCTTCTTCATCAACAGCTTCTGTACCAATTCATTATTGTTGTGTTGAATGATGATCTTTAAGCTTCAACAACAATGGTCGTGTGTTTGATAGTTTTGAATGTTTTTGTTTAACAATGATAGCTTGTCGTTGAGACTATCATAACATCGACATCTTCAAAATCACATTCTCCTTTCTTTAAATAGCCCAATAAAATATAGCCGTTTGAATTACTGTTGGCTGTTGGAAAAAAGACGTTGTGTAATGATGCAGCTGTACTGACACATCTCCTTTTTACTGTGGAGGAAGTGACATGATATATCTTCTTGGGCGCAGTGTACAGTCTTTCACAACGGTAACATTTGTCATCAAATCTTCAGAGGCTTCTGATGGTAATTAATTGAAGCATGAGTAGAGACTTTATAGCAGGATATCTGAAACTCCAAGTCTTCAGTCTTTCGAAGTCGTCCATAAGGAATCAGTCTTCAAAACTTCAGCACTTGTCTTTAAATCTGTTATCCTTTACTACTTCAAGTCTTCCGAAACTTCAGAGTTGTCCATTAGGAATCTGTCTTCAGAGTCTTCAGCACTTGATCTTCAGAGCCATAATCTTCAGAACGCATAAGTCTTCAGAGTCTTTCTGCACTTGGTCTTTAGAGCCTTCAGCCTTCAGAACTACAAGTCATTGGAATCTTCAGCACTTCAATTCTCTATAACATTATTTTCTTTAGAAGCTTCGCAATCTTCAGAATCGCAACCATTTTCAGAGAGCGTCCACAAGAGCATTGCAACCGCAATATCGGCATCCTTAGATCTGACTGATCATATCAGATACAGAAGCATACTTGCTTCTTTCGACTTGTGTCACACATAGTAACTTCGCATATAATCAATTACGTTTGGCTGGTGCTTTGTTGGATCTGATATCTTCTGTAATTATGATCTACACACAACACACATTAGAACATAAAATGGTTCTTTCACAAATACCATTGTTATCATCAAAACATAGAGATGGCTTGTAGAGACAACTCTTTCTCTAACAATCTCCCCCTTTTTGATGATGACAAAACCATGTATTTTGATTGAACATTTTATACAAGGTAATCACCAAAACTAAACAAATTCAGAGTCCGGAACAACAGCTCCCCCTGAATGTGTTATCCTCAAAGTTTTATCTGTGATCATCTAGAATCTTATATGATCCAAAGACATACAGAATAACAACTTGAGTTTCCAGAACAAAGAATAGAAAATGACTACTTCTCTATCTTGTATTTAAGGAGACAAAAGTCTTCAGCATATGGACTAGTTCATCAGAACTTCCATCTTCAGATCTTTAGAACTTAGTTCCTTTTTAATGTCGTATCAGAGCTTATAATATTCAGAGTTATCTAAAGCATTTTCTACTTTTCAGCAGAAACATTTTAGCACAGAACAAAATAGTTCTTATCTAATAACATAGCCTCGCTATTTATCAGAAACAGACACTGTCTTAAGAAACTCCCCCTGAGTTTCAGACTTTGTGAAGATTGTAGGTTTTAACATTAGAATCTTCTGGGTAGTCTCCCCTTAGTTTTCATAAGTCAGATATTGGGATCTTCAGAATCGTAATTCAGATATATCAATTTTAATTCACCAATAGATCATGACTTTTCAGAGTTTGACTAGGAACACAGGCCTTCATCTCAGAACCTTGTTAATGTCACAACTCAGTGTTTCATCAAAGCTTGATTCTTGATCTTATACCAATAGAAGAATAATTTAGTGATCAATCAACGCTTGATTCTGAATCAGGTACCAAAGTCAATCAAGATTCTTAGTCAGATACCGAGGTATGTTGAGTCTGATACCAACTGAAAGTATCTTAATACCAAATGAAGGGTATTTCCTTAGTGTGCTAAAATTGATACCAATGAAGGTAATTGAAAACTTTACAGCTTAGCTCTGATTGATATCACTACAGACTGAGTCTGATACCAATCTTTATATTCAGAGTCTGATTACCAATTGTTGATTTAGTCTAATACCAAATCATTTTCTTTTTAATTGGTTCTTGGTTAAATCAGAACTACTTCTTCTTGGATCTTCAATCCGAATCTTCAGACAGTTCTTGACTTCTGATTTGCACAGTTCTTCTGAAAAGCATCTTGAGATGTAGACTTTGCTTTGACTGCTTTCAGAGCTTTCCTTCTTCTGATTCTTATGTTCTGAATATCATATTTTCAGACAGCTTACAGCTTCTGAACCAAGTAAACAAAGATCACGATAACTTTGACTTTCAGAAAGTTCTCAACTTCTGAACAGTACTAGGTAGATCTGATTCTGAACACATGTTCACGAAGTGTACAACTTCCATCATATAAACAAATAGTTCATTAGAACTTCTATCAGAGTTCTTCTTACTTAACATGTTCTAAGAATGCCTAGTGAACTGGTTCAGAGTTCCTTGGTTAAACATCAAACAACAAACGTTAGTGGAAAACGCATTTTATATGATTGATTTATTTGTTTGAGTTTGCATTCTTTTATCAAAATCATATTTCTATTTCTCCCCCTTTTTGACATCATCAAAAAGTTTGGAGCATTTGAGCTTTCAATCATTAAGCATAAGTAGATTAATATGATAGTTCATTATGTTCAAAACATAGAATCTTCTTAACCATAAATGGTTCAGAGCAATTAAATATATAGTTTGTGAATGTAATAATAAGATCTTTAGAAGCCAAACATATTCATTTTCATTTATTAATCGATTTGGAACTATACAGGGAGGATAGGAACATCAACACAAAGCAACACAAAATGACATCTAATCAACAAAACATAACAACGACTGATAAAGACATCGAGGTTTAAAAACTAAATCAAAATCTTCAACATTGTCCACTCTTTCACATCTTGTTTCAACCACTGAAGGTTCTGGTTCAAGTCTGCTTAACAAACCCCAGAACCTTTCTTTCAGCATTATCTCAGATAGTATCCTTCCGTAAGGAGCGTAAGAATGCATCTGAGTTCTTGAAACTTTAATAGAGTGTTCCAAGTGATTGAAGATGGTTTTGGGAAGGTTAATCCTAAAGTGATGCGTCAGGAGGAAGACAAAGACTATGTCATCATGGGACAAAGTGCTCCTTACAGTTGCACGAGGATGAAGGTTGGTTAGAGAGAATTTGAACCAAGTTCTGGGAGAAGGAAGAAGCTTCTCAGGGTTATTTGGTTTATAAGGCACCGAATCATCAAACAGAATTTTGAATCTCTCCACCATGCCCAAGTCAGATTGATAGTCATCAATAGTGACTCCAGAAGCGACACATTTTGTGATCTTCTCTATTAAGGAGATAGAGATAGTAATTGGGAGGTGATAGACTTCTGACCAGATGGTATTTCCATCATTACTAATCTTGGCATATTTCCATAATTCTTTAACAAGAGCCAGAAAGACAGGACCATTTAACAAGGAATAGTAACCATGCCAAGATTGGATCTGCATGCTCTTTACAATTTCCACACCATCATGTTGGAGTCGAGCTAGGTTTGGTCATTTTTCAGAGATGATTTCTAGAGTTTCTACATTTCCTCTAAAAGTTGGGGAAACCATTGCTTTAGCACACAGGAGGTTTTGAATGATTATCAGTTTTATAATAAGAATGAGAAAGGTTGAAGGATTGGTTCCTAGTATTTATAGAGGAATGGGATTAAGAACTCAATCGTTTGCATTAATTATGTCCTAGTTATGTTATGAGTGCCTAAGGTACACTAAGAGACATAAATAATTGAAAAAGGCAGGGAGCAGTTTGTCTTTTTAATTAGTGAATATCAACCGATCATGAATCAGTAACTACCCTCCACTTAGTGGCTGAAATAACTGTCACATATTAATGACATCGAGGGGGAAGGCATGAAACTACTACCATACTGTATTGATAGGAAATATTAAATGAGGATAATCATGGTTTGATCAATTCCAAGAAATTTTACTGCTCATTATGCACTCTTAAGTAGATATAATGATTTAAGATATAACCAAGGTTGCACACATTAATCATTTTCTAATTAAGTGATACGCTCACGTCTTTGGAAAACCAGAGGGTTTCCTTTTGATAACAGATACTTCTAATCTTAATTGTTTAAATATTTTAGGGAGTTTTTTAGAAGAGATAAGTCATTTACTCCAAAGGAGACTTTTCATTAATTGATAGACAATATGACACGTAATAAGATGATTAATTAAACTATTAGTCAGATAAGAGGCCAACAACAAGGACACAAGACGTGATTAGCTCATCAGAACATACCTGTTCTCCTAACCACAAAAGACTTCACATATAGTCTTCAACAAGCAATCTTCTGGAAGGTTTTTAGGACCATCTTCTTCAATTTTCTCTTTGATCATGTCCACAATTCCCCCTCTGAAGAAAATCTCGGATAAAACTCTTTCATAAGGAATGTAAGATTTTGTGAGGTTTCTGGATTCAGAGATGGATTTCCAGAGACAGTTGAAGATAGTGTGTGGTAGGTTAATCTGAAGGTCATTCATTAGTAAATGAATGAATTGATGATCATAAAATCTTAGTATGTCATGGTATTCTCCTCTGGGAAGGAAATTTGACAAAACTAGTTTGTACCATGCTTTGGGAATGGGTAGGAGATTTTCAGGATTGGATGGTTCATATCCGGATGGAAGGTTATGAAGGAAGGAAAATCTTCTAGCAACAAAGAATTTGTTTAGGTCATAGTCAACAGTGATTCCAACATTCTCACATTCAGTTGCTAGAGTGACTAAGAAGGGAGTGATAGTGATGGGGATTTCAAGGACAAAAGAGGTAATATGTTCAGTTTGATGATCAAGGAAGGCATGCTTCCAGAAATCCTTTACTAGATTTACGTAGATGGGTTTTTCTAGCATAGCGGATTATCTAGTCCATTGTTGAGTGTAAAACACATCAGTTATACTGCTAGCAAAGTACCTCGAAAGAGGGGGGTATTGATTACAAATTGTTTTTTAGGAATGATCTCAAGGAGATCTTGATCTCCAAGAAATGTTAGTGAAGGCATGATGGTGGATAGACAATCGAGTCTTGATACTTGAGGTTTTATGATAGATGGACTTGAGTATGCAATTTGTTTGATAGAGAGAAGTGATTTATATACATATAATTGGGCAGGATTAGTTATGCCTAGCCTAGGGATGATGTAGATTAAGTACATATCACTTGGATGAAGCTTTTGATTTAATGGCGTGACCAGTCTTTATAAAGGGAGATGTATCATTTAGATTATGGATAAGATCTTGGAAGTGTTATCAAGCAAAAACTGTCATAGACTGGAGTTACTTATGTCAGACGGATAGTCTTTAGTATGTTTTCAATAGGACCTATGTTCTTAGGGATATATCATGATTACTCAGGATATATAATTATGACATATGTTATAATTAGTGAACACATTATCCAGAGATTTGATCCAAAGATTTTTCTTGGAAAGAGAGAATCTCATTAATGTTTTTACCTACCAGACATTTTTAGTTATAATCAATCGTTGATGAGGAGAGTCGTACCTTATAGAATCTGAAGTCTTCCCATGAAACTTCATCTGAGTGCTTTCCAATCTGACTCTGAGCTTTTGATCAACTTCGTTTAGCTTCTGCTTCCTTCAGATGGATCTGACGTTTGAAGAATACCAATGTCCTCTGATTCGAGTCTCTAGACTGAGACAAGAATTACTTTTTCTTTTCAGATGACCGCTTTGCTTGCTTGTTCAGAAATATCACCTGTTTTCTGAAGGTAATCCTCAGAGTGTGGAGGTATTAATATCTCAAAAACTCTTCTGACATTATTTCTTTGAACAAGTGTGAAGTGTGTTCAGAACCATGTATCAAACATGTGTGTGACACATGACAATCTTGTTCTTGCAATGCTGATCTAATTCTTTTAGATTTAATCCATCAGGGATTTACAACATATCTGCTTCTAAAAAGAATGTCACCTGATTTCTTCATTCAAAAGGACATCAGCAACTTAAATTCTTTTGACTTTTAAGTAGATGGCTTTAGCCTTTGCATCTAGTCGAGCTACTTATGATTCAAGAATTTATGCATCATGAGCTTCTGAGAGAATTATCAGATAGCATTCGGACCAATTTAAATTGGTTCAACTGAGATAGAGTCTCAAGTTAACAAAACTTAATTGTCTATGTTATTACAATCAAATCTTAGGAATCATTCTGAATCAGATTCCTGAGGGGTTGCCAGATTTCCATCTTCTGAAAATTCTTCAGTTTTCTGCATAGCTTTTCAAGAAAACAATATTCAGTTCTTCATTGAATCTTTCAACTTCTTGATTAGTTAAGATTCAGATGTTGAATCATTTCTAAGAGTTTGAATTCTTCAGTTCTCTGAATTCAATAGACTTCATTCTGAAGTTCAAAATCATAGAATAACAATCTTTCTTCTTTACATGAAGAAGTTCTGAATGAGTTTCAAACGAGAAAGTCAAGGGTGGACCTAATCCGTTTCTTGAAAATATCTCAAAAAATCATAAAGAAATAATCTTCAGCAAACAATATTTCTTGTTTTCTGATGATTCAACCTTAAGCAAATACTTGATTTATCCACACGTATTTTCTAAGATAAGTATTTAACAGATGTTGCTACTTATCTGATGAGTCTATCTTATCAGCTGATTCTTCAATCTTCAACAAGGCTTTAGTGAGGAAGATTTAGTTATTTGACTACTGCGAAACTTCCAGAATCAGTGATTTGCTCAAGTAATCCGATTGATTACAATTTTGTACACAGTCATCTTCTGATCTGTTACAGAAATTATAAGTGGATTGAAATCTCACCCAGAGTATTTCGACGCACCGCATCTGGATCTTTTTCTGACACTTTTAAGTGTATAACATTCATCAATAACAGAACCAGGCTCTGATACCAATTAAAGTTGCGAGAACGACACAAGAAAGGGGGGTTTGAATTGTGTATTTACTCTTTAACGAATTTTCTCTTCTTATCAGCTAAGACGATGCGATAGTATCAGAGTTCGTTGAGAGACTCTGACTCTCGAAATAACATTCAGACTTGCCATGTGAGAAGCATAAGAACCAATAAGAGTCTGAATATGCATTATTCATAACTTGTAGTGCGGAAATCAGAGTTAAGCTGCAAGGTTCTGACTCGCTTATGTAAGGTTCTGATACTCAATACAGAAACATAAACAATAACATAAAGCATAACAAGAGTAAAGGACACACGATATATCCTGGTTCACCACAAGGCTAATCCAATCCACCCTCCTCAGGTGATTTCTCCTTGAACACGAGGACTTAATCCACTATAATCAATCTCGATTACAGATGTACAAGCACATAGCTGGTGACTAACAACCTGCACAGCCACACTGTGACTAACCCACAATAACTTGCGTCATTGTCATCTCAAGTACCCAGATCATCTCATGATCCCTTGAGGTATCTCTCTCAATGAACCATTCAGGGATCCAATCAGGATATAACGTTCACTGGAGGAATCACATGAGTTCCAACAGGGATCCCACAAGAGTCTGGTCAACATATGATCCTCTTTGAGATATGACTATCATTGACCATATTTCAGGATTTCTACAATAGCACCAAGCCATTGTCTTCTCAAGTCTCCGATCACACTGATCACTTGAGGAATCCTAATTCACATAGAATTAGTTAAACTAGAGATTACAATGATGCTTCTTAACAAGAAGATAACTCCTAAGTTTAAGTATAAAAGAACACGCAAGTGTTCAAGCAAGATTTGAGCAACAGCTCCTTACTTTCTTTTTATTCTACAGAGATGTATATGAATTTGACAGTTGATGACATCTTGTAGATCTTCTTCTTCTTCGTCGTCTTCTTTGTTGAGCAAGCTTCGAGCAACAACTCCTTGCTTCGAATCTTCAATGTAGCTCAGACGAGAAGATGGTTGATGACTTGACTGATTTTCAATGTTTTCTTCTTCATCAACAGCTTCAGTACCAATTCATTATTGTTGTGTTGAATGATGATCTTTAAGCTTCAACAACAATGGTCGTGTGTTTGATAGTTTTGAATGTTTTTGTTTAACAACGATAGCTTGTCGTTGAGACTATCATAACATCGACATCTTCAAAAGCACATTCTCCTTTCTTTAAATAGCCCAATAAAATATAGCCATTTGAATTACTGTTGGCTGTTGGAAAAGAGACGTTGTGTAATGATGCAGCTGTACTGACATATCTCCTTTTTACTGTGGAGGAGGTGACATGATATATCTTCTTGGGCGCAGTGTACAGTCTTTCACAACGGTAACATTAGTCTTCAGATCTTCAGAGGCTTCTGATGGTAATTAATTGAAGCATGAGTAGAGACTTTATAGCAGGATATCTGAAACTCCAAGTCTTCAGTCTTTCGAAGTCGTCCATAAGGAATCAGTCTTCAGAACTTCAGCACTTGTCTTTAAATCTGTTATCCTTTACTACTTCAAGTCTTCCGAAACTTCAGAGTTGTCCATTAGGAATCCGTCTTCAGAGTCTTCAGCACTTGATCTTCAGAACCATAATCTTCAGAACGCATAAGTCTTCAGAGTCTTTCTGCACTTGGTCTTCAGAGCCTTCAGCCTTCAGAACTACAAGTCATTGGAATCTTCAGCACTTCGGTTCTCTATAACATTATCTTCTTCAGAAGCTTCGCAATCTTCAGAATCGCAACCACTTTCAGAGAGCATCCACAAGAGCATTGCAACCGCAATATCGGCATCCTTGGATCTGATTGATCATGATCAGATATAGAAGCATACTTGCTTCTTTCGACTTGTGTCACACATAGTAACTTCGCATATAATCAATTACGCTCGTTTGGCTGGTGCTTTGTTAGATCTGATATCTTCTATAATTATGATCTGCACACAACACACATTAGAACATAAAACGGTTCTTTCATAAATACCATTGTTATCATCAAAACATAGAGACGACTTGTAGAGACAACTCTTGCTCTAACACTATATTCATCTGACAAATGTTTACGTCAATTTGGATACAGGCAGTGCATACCACCTCCACCTCCTGATGTTGACACACTTGATATGGATATTGAGTGGGTTACATATCATGCGAGCATGATGAAAGTGATCCGTCTAGCCGAGTTTGTAGATACTCTATATGATGTGGTGCCCGATTACTTGGATTGGTACTACAGGGTGTCACATCCTCATTCGGTACCACCACCTTGGCGGGAGGTCAGACAGGTCCCGGTTGGTGAGGTCAGACAGGCTCCGGTTCCTGTCTATGATGCAGGACCATCAAATCCTAAGTTGTTACATATTTCACATGAGCTTAGTCGTTATCTACATTGTCACGAGGCGGAAGATGATGATGATGGTTTTGCTGAGGTCTTTCGAGCACTTCGTATAGCTCAGGGTGGACCGGTACCTCAGGGTGAACCAGTACATTATGTTAGTGATGATGATTGATGTATTATTTACTATTCAGACTTATGTAGTATTTCTCAGATGTATGTTGTATTCTTCAGAGTTATTTAATATTATTCAAACTTATATAATATTTCTTATGTAGTATACTTTTATAACACGCCACGAATTAAATATAACACGAATCAAATGTCAAAACAAACCAAAATATAAAAATCATATTCTAACTATAATCTAACATATTTTGACACCACAGGCTTAAGTTGATGCCAATTTTGTAATCGTCCAGCAAATCCTGTCATACAAGAAGTTGCATCTGATGTGCGATACTTCTTCCAATCTAATGTGACTGGTGGCAAGGGAAATCCTTCGTTCATGTTTACCTATTAAGAAAAATTAGTAAGACATAAACGAAAGATAATTAATTAACATAACAAACATGAATGTTTACCTGGACCCAATGATTTTGGTTTACAAAACCAATGCAGTAAATTGACACATTAGGTGAATGCGAAGTCGTGATAGGAAAGAAAGTCAAACTAGGATAACCCAAAGAGACTAGAATGGCATTATACCGATTTTCTATCTCATAACCCATATCTGGTAATGTCATCCATTTATCTAATGGATGAGTACCTAAAGACGATATCATCAAGGAGTCACTCACTTTTGATAAGCGACTTCCAAATAAATTCTCACATAGACTTATTCTAGAACCTCTAATTTCATTATCCAAATCACGACGAACCATTGACCAACCATCCTCACCATATCCATGCAATGTTGCAATTGCTCTATACCCATATTTTCCGTCACTCTTAACATCAACAATGCCATCAAAAAATGGTCTGATATGCTCTAGAAATAGTACAATGTATCTATTAGATGGTTTCTTCTTTGACGTTTGTGATAACTGTGAACATGGTCTCTTTGAAGATTTTTTAGAACTAATGTGTGCTTAATCAACATACTCATGATATGAAGGATCACGATAAACATCATATCCCACGGGTTTCTTCCTTTTTCTCTTCACTCCTCCTTTGGTATTTATTTTTTCAGGCGGTGGTACCATCTTTGCTGTACTGGGGTAAGCAATTTCACACACCCTACTTTTTAGTGCACTCTTTCCTGCCACATCTAATGACCTGAACCTTTTCCATAGTGCATCAATTGCATTGGCCAAGTCCACCTCTGCTCATCCTCTGTATCTACCTCTTGTTCACCATTCATGCTGAGCTTTCTCCAATGTATATGAATAACATCAATTGGTATTGATTCACCACTCAATGTGTATCTCCCTAACTCACAAGCACACGATAACTCGTATACTTTTCTATGACTACACTCACACATTTGGGTGTTTGTACCAACCATGTCAACCATGTGCCACTCTTCAGTAATGTGTCTCAAAGCAGCTCTAAATACTGATCCACGCAAATTCGCATAAAATGGACTAGTGTGTGGATGCTCAACTTCATAAAAACTCTTCTGAAATGAAGCTCTAATATTGTCCAATTGCACCTTGATGTTCCCACTTATAGCCTCCCAACATTTGCACATATCACCTAAACTGTTCTCCAACATCTGCTTCAGTTTCCAATGCGTAGATTCAACCCTAACAAAAAAAAGTTCAGTATCATTAATATTAAGATAAACAAACTATGGCTAAAATCAAACACCTTACCTATTAGTCGTGATGTTGCCCAAATGCAACGCTTTATTGATCCAAGCTTCAACAAATCTATGCATGTGAGGCGTCAACCATGTGTCTATCACATAATAAAAAAAATGGTCTAAAATCCACACAGGCATGCTTAAGTTGTTGCAAGTTTTGATGGTACTCCACCTCATCATTAGCCCTTACAAGTTCATGCCATATCTTCTCTATCGGCTCTCTAATATCATTCACAACATACTCCTTGTACTTTGCTATCACATTCTTGTTGATGTGAAATCGACAAAGCATATTAATTGTCGTTAGGAATACTATTTAAACTGCTTTCATCAAAGCAAGATCTCTATCCGTTAAAATCACTTATGGCCATAACCCTTGATTAGTGAACAACTGTTTCAACTTAACAAGTACCAAACACAAATTCTCTGTTTGCTCAAATTCCATATAGGCAAATGCAACAACAAATTTTTACTCGGTTGATGTCATACCAACTACTTCAAACAAAGGTTGTCTGTACTTATTTGTTTTGTAAGTATTGTCCATAATCAACACATTAGGAAACATATTCAACAACTTCACTGATCCTGGATGGGCTCAGAAGATATCTCTCACAACTTCTGACTCATTTTTTTCGTACTCCAATAAACATAATCAGATTCCTCTATCAGCTTAAACAACTGTTGCATTTCCATTCTAAGACCCCTGATGTCTTTATCAATCTTAGTCTTATGTTTATATATTTGGGTGATTCGAGTCACATTCTCCAGATCTCGTTCTTGTAATGACAACAATATGTGTCTTGGTGGAACATGACGTTTTGTCAAATCGACAATATGTTGTTGTTCATTAGCATTAAGTCGACTTACAAATGCATGACCTTCAAATCTATTCGGTAAATCATGGTTGTGAAGTTCACATTTTACGTCAATATTACAACCAAAACCATCTTTTGAAGGTGTTGACCTAATTTTGAATGGACAACCACATTTCTTGGTAGCACTTTGTGTTTCACTATCTCCTTCTTTGTATTTTCCACCTCTATCACAACCAAATATAACTTTGTCACGTCTTCTTCTCTTGTCAGTTTTGGTGTCCGAACGAGTTATTATAACAGTAACTCTATTTCTGATTCCAACCTCCCTAATCCACCTAGTCGCCTCATCTCGCGTGGCAAATTTTTCTGTAGTAGAGAATATCTCAATTGTGTCTACACATGTCTGGTTTTTATCGTATATCATCAAAGGATTGTCCATGCCTAACATAAATGTGACAAAAGTTAATAAAAAATAAAAAATAAAATAAAAATAAAAATGTTCCGGTTAACTTGGGGTAAAGTTATCCGGCTGTAAAAAAACTAAAACCGAAACACTTTTACATAAGTTATCTGGAACGTGTAAAATCAATAACCGGAGAACTTATGTAAATGTTTTCCATAACGTATTATTTGAACCGGATACCTCACATACAAGTTATCCGGTTTGTTAAGTTACACAACCAAATTTCGTCTACTTATGTTTACTGGTTTGAAAATAATGCATTACGGACCTAATGTTATCCGGTCGGCGTTGTACACTTCTAAAAAAGTACTTTTGACTAATTTAATTGCACAGTAAAAAGTAAAAAAAAAATTGAAAAGGAATATTTTTGAATTCAAATTTGTTACAACATTTTTTAAAAGATGATTTCCACATTGTCACTATGAAAGAGCTTATATGGGAAAAGTTGATGAAAAACATTTCAGAAGTAGTTGAGATTAAATGGAGTGGAATATAGTGATGATAAGTTTTCTATTTTTGAAGACTTCAATGAAGAGAAATATTAAATGGTTAAAGTGGAGGAGGAGAAGATGAGCATATAGTTGGAAACCTTTTATCAAACAAGCTCTTTCTTAGTAATAGAAAAATATACAAAAACTACGAGCATTAAGGAACATAAGGGTATACAAATTAGCTTTTAAATAGGTTTGGGAACATGTTATTCAGAGGTTCACCACCAAGCCATTTATGCCTTCAAAAATTGATATTTCTATCATCCCGCAACTTGTAAATTATGCATTTGTAGAACCAGTTAGGTTCATCTTCAATGATTGAACCCACCGCTCGCGCATCCTTTCACCATAGAGAATCATTTCTTTGATTAGCAGGCTCGAATGCACTAATAATCTTAGATTTAGTTTCTCCATACCTAAAAGATAACAATTTCGACCATATAAAATCCTTTTCACTAAGCACTCACCAATTCGATTTGCTAAGCAAAGCCACATAAAACCTGCAAACATCAACAAAACTCACCCATTTATTGATTTCTTGGTTTCGTTCCCACCCCAAAGGAAAGATCTTTGCAGCCTCACATTTTCCTTGACCACCACTTTAGATGCCTTATAAAAAGAGAAATAATACGTTGGGATGTTATTGAGTACAATATTCAGCAACACAATCCGCCTCATATTGATTCCTGTTTGCCTCTCCAACCTGACAACCTCCTTCTAATTTTTGTGATTAGTGGGCTCCAAGTGGCTTTCCTTCTTGTGTTAGCCCCCACAGGGATTCCAAGGAACATGAATGGAATTAAGCCTAAGCCACAAGCTAGGAAAGAAGCAACTACGCACACGAACTCCTCTTTCAAATTGATTCCAAAAAATTACTCTTACATAGATTCACTTTCAAACTTGAGGATAATTCAAACCCTCGAAGTATAGACTTTATGCACCACAAATTTTTCCTAGATCCACTACCTACGATCATAGTATCATTAGCAATTTAGATGAGATCAAATAGGATATTTTCACTTATTTGGGATATGCTTGAAAATCCCTAGAGCGAGTAGCATTATGCATGATTCCTAATAAACCTTCACCCACCAACAAGATTAAGAAAGGCGACAACAGATCATCTTAGCGCAACCCCTCTTCTGCTTAAAATTCAGATGTTGGATTGTCATTCACTAAAACAAATAATAACCTATTAAAAACGCACAACTCTATCCATTCTAGCCACTTGTTTCTACAGCCCATCTGACGCATAATATCTCTAAGATAGTTCTGACCTACATAATCATATGATTTCTAAAAGTCGACCTTGAATAGTAAGCATTCTTTATGATTTCTTTTAGCGCAATCGATCAATTCATTAATGACCAAAACCCCATCCAACATTTGTCTTAAAGGTATGAAGGCAGGTTTCCTACTTAAAATCAGCTTCCCTACCACTCTTAACATTACAACCAATAATTTGGAAATTATTTTTTTAAAGGCAACCCACCAACAAATAGGCCTAAATACTCCCAATTTCTTGTGGATTATTACCATTTAGTATTAAAGACTAGAAGTTAGTTAAGATGAAAATCATTCACAAAATTAATGACATGTTAATCTCTAAATCACTCCTTTTCATCCATGTCAATATCCAAATCCACCTTGCAAAATACCTCCTGATTTCATATTTTCAACTTTTCTTTCAACATCGTCATCTTTTCCTTTAGCTCAAATTATATCTGCTCTCTAAGTTTTTTCAACAAAAGGAATAAACTCTTCATGATCAAACCAACAGTTAAATACCTTAAATCATTTAGGGACCCAATTGGAGTGGTTGTTTTTAATCCATATTGGACAATGATCAGAGATATTTTTGCTTACAACATGATGGCCACTTAACTTTCATCTTGCAATCAAACCTTCTAAAAGAAAAAATCATTCAATGTGGCTCGTAGCATTTCCACTCTTATTAAACCAAGTTAACTTAGAGCCAACGGAAACATCCAACAAGTCCATTCTAACTATGAACACACGAAATTCTAGCATCTCACTCCTATCCTATCTTGCTCTACTTTAGTGGCATTAAAATCGATTGCAATGCACCATTCTTCCTTAAGATATTTTCACTTTAAATTTCTCAAATCTTCCCACATCTTTCTCTTTTTGTGAATGAAGCAAGATGAATAAATGTTGATGATGAAGAAGTTCGAACCCTCCCATTACACATTAATCCCAACATAACCTTCACCCACAATGCTAAAATTTAGCTTAAATTGACCTAATTTCCACATGATTAATAAGCCACCAGACTTACCTTGCGAACCATTTGATGTCTATTCCATTTCATTATTACCCTAAAGTTCATTTACCCCCACATCATCAATACTTTTCTTCTTTGTTTCTTGTAAAAAACTAACCTCAAATCTACCCTTACTGATAAGTTTTTGTAGGCACTTCCTCTTAATGGGATTGCCACACACCCTCTTATATTATATGAAAGAATATTTGTTATATTGTAATGGGTTTTCCCTCCCTCATTATTCTTCCATCCTGATCCCTCCTTTATAACTCTTAAATTTCCTCTACATACACTTTATTATCCGCCACCCCATTAATGCACCTTACTATTTGCCACCCCATTAACCCATAAATGTGTAGCTTTATTCTAAATTATGGTTGTCTCACCCTTCTCATTTGAAGTCTAAAATGTTATATTCCCTTGGATGACATCCGAATCAGAGATTGATTCACAGTATAGAATAGATCCCCCCTAAAAAATAGTCCTTAGAGGCATCTGATTGAGACCACGGTGAAAGGATTTTGAGATGTTTTTTTGTTGTTGTTGACTCTTGGTGGTAAGAACACTGAGAAGTTAGATTGTTTCCCCACATCTGAATTCTTAATTGCTTCCATTTCCAAATTTGCCCATTGCATAACCGCCATTGAGCTGTTTGGATTTAGCGAGGATAAAGACAGGGAATCCTTTTTCCCAGGCCCAACGATCAAAATGTGCCGGCTCAATTCCTTACTTAGGATCACGTTGGACCAAAATTTAAACACATGACTTTTAATGGTGATTCATCCTTGCTTCCAGGAGGACACATGATACATGATTAGATCTTTATATTTCTCAAAGTCATCCACCTTTCTAGAGCATAACTTGTTTTGCCCCCTTTTGCTGACCCTATCAAGTTTGCGATAGACTTTATCTTCCATGCCCATGCCTCCCCTGGCTTTACCAACTCCTCACATGTCTTTTCCATTTGAACTTCATTGCACGCTTCTTTTTTCCATATTGTTATGGACTGGGCAGGCGTTGTGCCCCCAGAGAGGCAAGGCCCTATCCAATCCAGCCATCGGACAAGCCCAATAGCTAGAAACTAGCCGTTGGGCAGAAAGTAGTCGTTGGAAACTAGCCATTGGGCACGTCCCCTTCACTCGCTGAGCAGTTCACGCGACCAACTGCCTCCCCGAATCTCACGGAGACAGTTAGACCTGGTCAAGGAGCCACGCGCTTTGCCCTCCACTTGGTAAACCCCCATTGGCCGGCCAGGCCCTCTGATCGCATAGGATCTCCCCATAAATACCCCCTCACTTGAGAGGGGCAGGTATCCAACATCCACTATTAGAACTTTGTACTTGCTTTTCTCTCTTTTGACCAAACACTTACTTTGGCATCGGAGTACCTTGCAGGTACCACCACCCCTTTTCCTCTCCTACAAGCATCATCACTTGTCTTACGTGAAGGCCACGACGATCCAGTCTGATCGGCTCCGATCAGTGGCGCCGTCTGTGGGAAACTAGCTTCCCCGTCTTTCGATTCTAGACCCTCTCTTTCACTTTAAAGACCAAAGCTTCACCTTCCAGCCTCTTAAGATCATCATGGCCTCCACCAAGAATGATGCTCGTCAAGACTCTGCTGCAGCCGTTGTAGCTGACAACGCCGAACACCTCTTCGTCGGACACGTGCTTTAAGAAACTGACCCACGGGACGGAAGGACTGCGTCCCCGACCCCCGAGGAAGTGAAACCTAGGGCACCAGCTGCCGAACGCGTTTTCGAACCCATTCCTGTCCTGCAAAACGCTGATTCAAGTACAACTGCTCTCATCGCCTCCCTCAACAGATCAAACCTTTTGATCTTCCAGTAAGGGGAGAAGATTAACGCTCTCGAGCATGTCCTCCAAGAGCGGTTTGCTTCAGAGAAATAACTCAGTCCGTCTTCACGTCCCCGGTCTCCCCCTCAGAAACGGAGACGCGATAGGTCCAGAAGTCTTTCCCTGAAGAGAAGATGATCAAGATCAGAAGAACCTGCATCCGATCTCACCCGAAGGCACTGCAGATCTCCTTCGCGAAAGTCAAGACATTCCCCGACGTCCAAAAAGCCCCGACAACCAGATAGGTATGACCGCCACCATACGTGCAGGAATTCTCTGCAACGCAGCAGGAGCCGTGGTCGTAGCCATTCTTTCTCCTGCTCTCCTAGCTCAAGCAGCGACGACGACGTCCACGGCCCCCTTTCACAGGAGATCATGGACACGAGAATTCCTCGCAGGTTAGAGAAACCCCTTACTCTAGCCACCTACGACGGGACCACCGACCCCGGCGAACACATAGAGAATATAGAAGTAATGCTCCATTACCACAACGTGACCGGGGTCATAAAATGCAGATTATTCCCGATCACACTGAGAAAGGGGGCAATGGCTTGGTTCAAGCGCCTTCCTCGAGGGTCGATCACATCATGGAGGAACTTGAAGACTCAATTTTCCAGACACTTTACAGCCTCCCGACGGCATCCCAAGTCGGAGGCCACCTTGGAAGCTATTATACAAGGAAGGGACGAGTCTCTGCGGGCATATATCGAACGATTCAACAAAGAAGCCGTAGAGGTCCATACGATGGACCATATGAAGAAGTATCTTCTCGAAAAAGGCCTGAAACCTAAAAGCGAGTTTCACAAAGCCGTCGGGATCGAGACTCCTCGAACATTGACAGAACTTCTCTGGAAAGCTGAAGCGTATATACAATACGAGGAGAAGGAGGCCGCCTATCATGACCGGGACACGAGAGATCGAGACAGCACCCGGGCACCAAAAAAAGACGAGTCGGAGTCATCCCGGCAAGGAAAAGAAAGGCGACGAGACGACCGTCCTCGAGAAGGTAAAGGGTCTGCTGGCCGTTTCACAGAATATACCCTGCTTACGGCTCCCCGTGAACGCATTCTCTCCGAATGCATCAATATGGAATTCAAGCAGGGGGCGTCAGGTTCCCCAAACCAACAACGTCCAAAGGCAACATCGACAAGAGCAAGTATTATCGCTTCCACCGCAGCCACGGCCAGACAACTAAGGACTGCGTGCACCTTAAATACGCAATAGAGATTCTCATCAAGGAGGGTCACTTGAAACAATACATAAAGAAAGGTGAGTCCTCCCGACGAGAGGCTTCGGATCCTAAGAAGGAGACAAAACCATCTCAGTCCAGTCCTCCCCCGCAGGTCGCCATGTCCATTACGCGACCAGAGGACTTCGTCATTCCTGATCACCTCAAAGAGCCTTCCCGGATATCCGCCCACAGCACTTGGGAAGTTTTCCCTGCAGCCATGGTTATCTCATGCAGGGGTATAATGAGCTGACAGTAGGATCTGTCAAGAGGAAGTTCGAGCAGCTTATAGATTGCAGTCCTGACCGGTTGTCTACGCTTGAGAAAATTAAGGGACGCTCTCAACCGATCACGTTCTACCGTAAGGAGCTGCCCGGGGTCTCTCCGAATTCTCACATTCCTCTACTCATCAGGTCCAGACTAGCAAACACCGATGTTCGAAGGATCCTAGTCGACCAGGGCAGCTCGGTGGTCATTATGTACACGGGGCTGTTCTGCGCCCTAAAGCTAGACCAGAAGAACCTCTCGCCATATGTGGGATCCGACCTGCAGGGGTTCAACAGAGCCACAGCTAGACCTTGGGGATACGTGGAGCTGCCGGTCACATTCGGGGAGGAGGAAGCATCCAGATCGATCAAGACCCAATTTTTGGTGATCGATTTCCCGTCGCTGTATCAGTGCATTTTGGGCAGGCCAGCACTAGCGGAACTGATCGCTGTTCCTTCAACTGTCCACCTCAAGCTAAAGTATTATACTGAGAAAGGTCACGTCGCAACTTTACATGGGGACATAGAAGCTGCCCGGAGATACTTCGAGGCAGCGACCAAGGGACAGAATTAGATCGAAGCAGCGCCGAAAGCAACCAAATGGCCAAGGGATGAAGATCATCCAATCGAAGATGGCCAACCGGACAAGAAGCCTGCACTCCCCATGCACATCATCGACCTTGACAGCCGAATCTCAGAGGACTGCAAGGAAGATAATGGCAAGGTTGCGCCAATGGGGACGACCATCTCCCCCACTTCAACCCTCATGCGGCCAGTCCCAGACGGAGAATTCGAAGTCATCACTTTCAGCAATAACCCCAACAGAGGAGTGAAGATTGGTGCTAGACTTCCCGACAAGGTCAAACAATAACTGAAGAAATACCTGGATGAAAACGCTGACCTGTTTGCCTGGAGCGCAACAGACATGCCCGGACTAGACCCCAAGACCGCGTGCCACCATTTGACCATTGATCCACTTGCCCGCGCCGTCGCGCAACGGAGAAGAAAGCAATCCGATGAGAAGGCACAGGCTGCCGAAAAACTTGTACAAGACCTCTTAGAGGAAAAATTCATATCGGAGGCTAGGTATACGACCTGGCTGTCCAACATTGTACTTGTGAAAAAACATATTGGAAAATGGTGCATGTGCATTGACTACACCGATCTCAACCGGGCTTGTCCGAAAGACGCCTATCCTTTAGCGAGCATAGATAAACTCGTAGATAACTCTGCAGGTTTCAAACTCTTCTCCTTCATGGACGCCTATTCGGGATATAATCAAATCCCTATGGCCGAAGAGGACAAGAGGTATACCGCATTCATGACCTCCTCGGGGAACTATTACTACAACGTAATGCCCTTCGATCTAAAAAATGTTGGGGCCACGTACCAGCGCATGATGAACAAGGTATTCCGATCAGAAATCAGAGACATGCTCGAAGTTTACATGGATGACATGATCGTGAAATCCCTAGAGGAATCCGACCACACTGCCCACTTGCGAAAGGTCTTCGACCGGGCCAGGAGGTGCAAAATGCGCTTCAACCCTAAGAAATACACCTTCGGAGTACAGGCAGGGAAGTTCCTCGGGTTCTATCTCACCTAAAGGGGAATAGAGGCGAATCCAGATAAATGTCGGGCATTCGTGGAGTTCCCCACACCCAAGTTGAAAAAATCTATACAATCACTCAAAGGGATGCTCGCTTCGCTTTCTCGCTTCGTGGCCAAATCTGCCCAGCACGCCCTACCCTTCTTTAAACTCCTCAGGAAGGAGGCCACGTTTGAATGGACAGATGAATGCGAGCAGGCCCTCACCCATCTCAAAAAAGCCCTGTCCGAGTCTCCCGTACTGTCCCGACCAGACTGCGGGGAAACCTTGTATTTAAATCTCTCTGTCACCAGGGAAGCCATCAGTGCTGCCCTCATCCGCGAGATGATGGACGGGCAGAAGCTTGTATATTTCACCAGAAAGGCTCTGTAAGGCCCAGAAACTAGGTACGCGCAGATAGAGAAAGTCTCCCTTGCCCTCATTATCACAGTGAGAAGACTCAGACACTACTCCCTGGCCCACACCATAATGGTACGCACGGACCAACCCATTATGCAGTTGCTTTGCCTGTTAGATATGGCCAGAAGAATGCTCAAATGGTCCCTGGAATTGTCTAAATTCAACATTCATTATGAGAGCAGGAAAGCCATTAAGGCACAAGTCCTAGCCGACTTTGTGGCAGAGATTACTCAAACAACGTCCCCGCCTACCGGAACGCTGAAATGGATCATTTACGTGGACGGGGCATCCAGCCCTTCAGATAGCGGGGCAGGAACTATCCTCGAAAATGAGGAAGGAATAGTAATTGAAGTATCGCTGGTCCTGTCTTTCCTTACATCCAACAACCAAGCCGAATACGAAGCCTTCCTTGCGGGTCTACGCTTGGCCAAGGATGTGGTCACCAAGGAAATAAAAATCTACGCTGACTCCCAGCTCGTAGCGTCGCAAATACGGGGAGAATTTCAAGCAAAGAACGACCAGCTAGCCGAATACCTGGCGCTAGTAAAGGAAAGAATCACAACGTTCGATGCATGGGAAGTCCAACACATCCCCCGCGAACGAAACACGCGAGCAGACATCCTATCCAAACTAGCCAGCACTAGAAGGAAAGGCGGAAATAAGTCCGTCATACAAGAAATACTTGCTCGGCCTAGTATTGAGAAACCACCCGAACTGCTCGATGTCAACATCATCGGGGACACCCATTACTGGATGACTCCCGTATACAACTACCTCACCAAAGGGGAGCTGCCAAAGGACAATAAAGAAGCCAGCGTAACTAAACGATGAGCCTGTTCGTATGTACTGGTTAAAGATAAACTCTACCGAAGAGGATTCTCCATCCCCCTCTTGAAATGCGTCGAGGAGAGTAAGGTCCCCGAAATTCTACAAGAAATCCATAAGGGCATCAACGCGCAACACTTGGGGGGAAGATCCTTGGCACGAAAAGCCTTGCGAGCAGGATATTACTGGCCAACCATGCAGCACGACGCCAAGGAGCACGTCCAGAAGTGCGACCGCTGTCAGCGTCACGGGGACATGCACTTGGCACCCCCCCAATGAATTGAAGACTCTATCCTCGCCATGGCCCTTCGCCTGGTGGGGAATGGACATACTCGGCCCATTCACAATGGGGTCGTACCAAAATAAATTTTTAATCGTAGTCGTCGACTACTTTATGAAGTGGATCGAAGCTGAAGCCCTCGCCAAGATCACAGCCTTCAACATACTTCGTTTCTACAAAAGAAATGTCCTCGCACGGTTTGGGGTGCCCTAGTCCCTCGTGACCGACAACAGAACTCAGTTCAGGACAGAAGGTTCCAAGACTTCATCGCCAAATTAGGCACGAAGCAGCACTTTACTTCCGTCGAGCATCCCCAGACCAACGGGCAAGCCGAGGCAGCAAATAGGGTGATCCTTCGCGGTCTAAAGCGAAGGCTGGGCGAATCTAAGAAGAGATGGGTCGAGGAGCTACATAGCGTGCTTTGGGCCTACAGGACAACACTGTAGTCCACCACCGGGGAAACCCCTTTCCGACTAGCCTATGGAACTGAGGCGGTGATACCTGTAGAAATCATAGAGCCTTCCAGACGAACGGAAGCTCCCCTCGACGAGGAAATGAACGACGAAGCCTTAAGAGAAGAGCTCGATCTGGTCGAAGAAATATGATCAGGAGCAGCTCTCCGCGAGGCCTCGCTGAAACAACAAATAACCTTGTGCCACGACGTTAAGGTCGTAAAGCGCGACTTCCCTGTTGGCAGCATGGTCATGCGTAGAAACCAGAAATATTCGCGCGAAAGGAATTTGGCCGCAAATTGGGAAGGACCCTATAGGGTCAAATCCAAAACGGGCACTGGAGCATACTACTTAGAAACTCTGGACAGAGATCCATTTGTTCGACCATGGAATGCTGAAAAGCTCAAACAATACTACAGTTAAGCCCAACCACGAGGTCGGACTAACTGCCGACGAGATTACCCCAAACGGGGAGACGGCGCGGCCACAAGATCATGCCCTGGTGAAGCACAATCCATTCTACAACGCCGGCCAGCTTCTGCTCATGGGACGAACAGAGCCTGCGCACAACTGGGACACCTCAATTGAGTTCCGTCGTTGCCACACCAATCAGGCAGGACACCCAGCTCGCGATGGGAACAGTCCAATCCTATGAGTTTAGTACCTGAACCGAGGTCCTAGTCTCATCACCGACAAAAACACCTTGCCCTCCTCGACGAGTTTCCCAGCCTGTCGAGCATAACAAAAACAAGTCGAGCAAACGTCCGTTCAAACAAGCATACATGAATAAATGCGACAAGAAATTCCTAAACATAATGTTGATAGCATCGGCTACAAGGCCGGAATAAGTCAGGACTACATCAAAGAGGCAGTGCCCAACAAAACATTACATCAAAAGGGCACGCAGGCCCATAAAATACATGTACAGTCAAAAATATCCTAGTCAAACTAAACGACCTCGCTAACACCTTCCGGGGGAACCACCTCGCCGTTAACGACCATATTAAGCAGATTCATTCCCTCGGTCAGCAACTGGACGTCAGAATTGAGGGCCTTCACCTGCTCCAGAGCAGCGTTAAAACCAAACTCAGCTGCCCCCAGGTTGTCCTCCCCAAGGACACGGATTCTTTCGATCAGGTCCCTCCTTGTCCTTAAGGCCCTCTCATCCTCAGTCTCATCTTCACTCGCTGCCGACGACCCCACCAGCTCAGCAATCCTCGCCGTCATGCGAGCATTCTCATCATTAACATTCTTCACCTCCTCCTTCATTTGGGTCACTTCTTTTTGAAGCAGTATCTTGGCCTCCTGGTGACCTTGCAACTTCTTCAGCTCATTATATATGTTGACGTTCTCACACTCCAAGGCATTGATCCTGGACTTTGCCTCCTTGAGGTCGGAGCGATGAACTGCATCTGCATCTCCCAGGGCCAGCGCCGCTTCCAATATTCTGATTATTCTGGCTGCATCCTAGCAAAGGAGCTTCCTCCACGCCTGTGGATCAGCGGACAGAATCGCCGAGACATCCAGATGCGGGACAAAAATGGAGCTCCCCTCGTCAAACATCTGCCCCTGTTGATAGCATGCGGGCAGTACGAACTCCCCTCCAGGAGAGCCACCCGAGCAGCCCGCAGGGGAGGCCCCAATATCATCCTGCTTCCTCTTGTGGAATGAGTCAGGAGTTGGTGGTACAGAGGTCATCCCCGGAGTAGGACCAACGCCAGACACATATTTCTCTATCGTCGTCTGCTGCTTGGCCGCTACGGCTTTGGGCACCGAAGGCACTTTCTTCTGGACCTTGGCTGCCTGCGACCTCATTAAACACTCCCTCATGTCAGCCATTTTCTCTGCGAACACAAAAGATAAAAGTTAGCAGATAGAAAAAGCTTAACAAAGACAAATACAAGAGCAAGTTATACCAAGAAGCTGAAAGGCCACGTCGTCGTTTTCACATTCGAGGAGGGCCTTAGTTTTAATATAACGGTCTGCTCTGACTGGCACCCCATCGTCCCCGATCAGTTCCTTGCCATCTTTGTCCACTACGAAGGCCGGCGTAAAGCTCTCCACGTAGGCATGGAGCACACGATAGGACTCCTTGTCGGTCTCGCAGAGTTGATCGTGCTTCACCAAGAACTGGTCGGTCCTGTATCAGAAGTGGACGAACACCCATACCAAAGGAAACTTAGACACGAGATTTTTAACCTGCCAACCAACGACGGTCACCGTTTCAAGCGTCGCGATGGACCTCTTGGCCACCTCAGAAACAGGCTTCACGACTAAGAATATATCCTTAAAATGACGAACAGACTCGGAGTATGGCCAGAAGAGCCTGCTCTGTTATTTAAATGACACCCAGCTTTGCTTCGTGCCCGTAGTACTTCGTTGGAGCAGAAAGATGCAGAAGAAAAGGTCGACAGTCGCCCCGACATAGAGAAAGCGACACACCAGCTCAAAGGCACGAATGAAGGCCAACGCGTTCGGATAAAGCTGAGTAGGGCACAACTCCAGATGACGAAAGAGCGCCTCCTGAAAGTCGGTGAAGGGAATCTGAAACTTGGCCTCCACAAAGGCGAATTCATACATGGGGAACCCTAGCCCCTGGTAAATCGAGCAGATCCTGTCATTCTCAGTCGGGCGGAAGGCCCTCCCTTGTGTTGGCGCACCCTCGGCCCGATTTTCCAAAAAAGGGAACTCTCGAACCTCTTCCTCAGTAAATGTCGACTTCGTCGATAGTGGCTCGTGCGCGATCCATTGAAGGTCCCCCCTGGTGACCTGAACGTTAGCTTACTCGACGGCCTGCTCCGTCTCCTCCGGCGCGGCCTGGGCATCGGGCACGACGTCATCACGAGGATCATCCATTTTCACCTGGAAAGCAGAGGAAGATAAAGTGAATTCGACAACTAAGTTTAAATCCACCCTTCCACCACTAGTCAAGTGAAAGGGCGAGGAAGAAGTCGAGGACAACCTCGAGCCCACTTTGACCGCGACTTGATACGATGACACTGTCCCCCTACTACGGGACGATTTCCGCAAAAACAAAAGAAATTGAACTCTCACAAAGCAAGCTCGTCGCGCAAAGCCAGAGCTTCGCGTCGAACAGGCCTAGTGCCCAACTACAAACCTTAAACTAATCCTAGCCAGAATCTAGGAGAATCTACACCAGAAAAAACCCAACATGCAGTCCAGGTTCTTCGTGTTCTTCATGAAATTTCCAGAAATTCATATATTCATCAAAGAACACATGAATCTTTCACCGGAAAACTCATATGTCACCGAAAAATCCATGAAGAAACCCAGAAAACGAAGAACTTCAGAAAAAATGCAGAAAAGATGGACAAACTTACTTGGATATGAAAAGTTGGAGATGAAGGTGTGAATGGAGACGATGAAGATCTACGACGGTTCCGGCGAGGGGACAAATTGCAGAGCAAAAGTGGAGAGAAGAAAGTTGGGAGAAGTGGACAAATGAATCCCCCTCCCTCCTTTTATAAGCATTTGCCGTGGGGAATCGCAAAGGCCATCATTGCCTAGGCGGCTCTAGGCCTGACAAAGGAGTTGCATGCTCAACACGTGTTAAAAGGTTTATGCGTTTGACATTCCCAAGTATGAACGTTACATACACCAGACCTTTCGCTAGCCCGCGAACACATCTCCTCAACGACAAACACACCAAGGGTCCCTGACACAAAAACGCCGTTGTAACGGGCACCTTCACAAGAGCGTGCTCGACAGAAAACACATCTCCACAATACGTTCTTCGGGCAACAACACTTGGTTGGGAGGATCAAGTCACCAGCCCCGACCATACCTGCCCTGTCGGCGATAAAGAGATTCTCCCCGAATACTATCCAAATATGACTTTACACGGCTACCTTAAGTCCTCACTCTCCCCCAGAGCAAGGACTTGGGGGGATCCTGTTCTGGACATGCAGGCGTTATGCCCTCAGAGGGGCAAGGCCCAATCCAATCCAGCCATCGGACAGGCCCAATAGCTAGAAAGTAGTCGTTGGACAGAAACTAGCCGTTGGGCACGTCCCCTCACTCGCTGAGCAGTTCACGCGGCCAACTGCCTCCCTGAATCTCACAGAGACAGTTAGACCTGGTAAAGGAGCCACGCACTTTGCCCTCCACTTGACAAACCCCCATTGGTCAGCCAGGCCCTTTGATCGCATGGGATCTCCCCATAAATACCCCCTCACTTGAGAGGGGCAGGTATATAATATCCACTATTAGAACTTTGTACTTGCTTTTCTCTCTTTTGACCAAACACTTACTTTGGCATCGAAGTACCTTGCAGGTACCACCACCCTTTTCCCTCTCCTATAAGCATCATCACCTGTCTTACGTGAAGGCCACGATGATCCAGTCTTATCCGCTCCGATCACTTATCGAATCATAAATCACAAGTTTAAAACCCGAGGCCGAAGAAGGCGGGGATGGTTGTAACACTAGAGGCTGAAAAGGGCGGGAAGTGGTGGTTCGAATTCATATCGGAATGAGAGGATCATGAGAATATGCAGGTGTATGGGACTACATCGTTGTAAAAAGACTTATAAGAACTGATTGGTACTATGCATTTTCTTTTCAGTAGCCTAACAAATAAGAACTTGTTAAGCGTGCTTCAATTGGAGTAGTATTTGAATGAATGACCTTCTAAATTTTTTTTTGGAAAACGTGTGAATGAGCATGCTCAAAACGGAATAGGATTCCCTCCTGCCTTTGTTTGTACTGCTATCTCTCCTGCCCCATCCAAGGGTTGAAAAACAAAAAAACGAAAATTGGATTAAAAGAGATATTTAAGAAGAGAGAGAAAAATCATTTATGAATTTAGATAAATCTTCTCTATTAAAACTTGAAATCAAAACATTACAAATCTTTTTTTAAAATTGTTTCAATTCATCTATTAATTGGAAATTCAGAGTAAAACATGTTATGAGAAGTTTTTTTTTTCCGAAGCAATAACAAAAACAACAATGACATTATAAAAATTATATCATATCTATGTGACCATGTTTCCATCTCTCGTTTTCTTAGTGATCACTGTGTCTTCCATTTTTTTTCCTAATCACGACTACAACAAATGAGTTTTTATAATTACTATATGGAATGGATTTTCGTAAACGCCGGTAACTGCTTAAAATACAGCATTGGATTAGACAGAGACAGTGGACAAAATGGTGTTGCGGTGTTTGTACAAAGATTGAGAAGGAAATAAATTTTTCTTTTCCATGGCGGTGGTGCACTGTGAGAGAAGAGAAAGAAAATCTATTTGATTATACTAATAAACATTTAAACTCAAAAAGATGATAAACACAAGTTCTCTCTCTTCTGACTGCTTTTTCCCTCTTTGACCAATAAACCATTGGATTAATCCAACAGCTAAAACGCGCGCAGCAGAAACGACAGGAGAGAAAATCGCAGCAGATGATCCTATTCCGCTAAAAACATTTGTGTTAGTTTGTGAGGATAGTCAGTCTAGGGCGTTACAACCACCGCCCTAACTGACTTTTCCATGATTCCCTAGGAGTGGCTTTCATTGCTTTCTTTGAGATGATCGTTGAAAAAGCCTTCATCGTCCTCTGAAATATCAACTTCTTTGATTCAGTCTCCGGCCAAATCTTCAAATTTCGATGAGCTCGAATTATTATTCCAGCTTGATGGCAAGCAAATTCTTAGCGGATCTTGTGAATCCTCCACCACCTTGATTCTGAACACGTCCTTATTGAACTCAACATTGCACATCTCGCTCAAAATAAGATTGTATTTGGTTCTGACTAAGATGTGTGATGCATCCATTTTAGCTTGCTTCCTTGTTTCATTGTTTCAACACGTGTTAAACTCGTAATGGAGACAATATGAACTAAAAACTAGGTCTCCACGCATGGCATGGGACACCATAACAACGAACCTACATCACCCATTTATTGTCAATACTAGTCGGATTCCATACCCCGATTTCTTTGAACCATTGTCTCAGCCAGTCACTTCTTTCGATAACAAGAGCTATGAGTTCTCCATCTTCTCGTTCCTTCCTCAGATAAAGGTTTGCTCAGAGTGGGGTCACTTGTATTCCAAAGTATCCTTCCGTTTCAAAAATATCATGAATGTTGTATATCATGGAACTTCCACCACTCCTTTGTAAGCTTTCTTAAACCTAGTAAGGTCATCTTCATTATTGGTGTTGAACTCCAGATGAGAAAAAAGAAATTTGGTTTTCTCTTTGATATTGTCTCTAGGTCTCTAAAATGGTTTAGGTTTTTGTTGAGCATTGTTGTTGTTCAGAACATTCGCTTACGGCCGTGCATCTCTTCTCCCTCCCAAATGTGAAAAATTCTTATTATTCACCGCCTTTTACTTATATCTTCCTTAGCCCCTACTTGAACCTCTATGTTCAACCTGCCCCGTGTTTGCAAATCTTGTATGTTCTTGGTGCCTCTGAGTTCCTCCCATCCATCCTCCTTTGGAACCTTGGAATGTTGGCGAATATCTTTTGCTTTCCTATAAAAATGTTGTACAGTTTTGTCGCCAGCAGATTTCCTTCTTCCATATTGAAAAATCTCACAAACCAATACCTCTGATCCCTTACATCTCTTTTGGTGGGAATAACGATTTCGTCTATATTTCTGTAACCTCTGAATGCCTCGTGCATTTCTTTTGCCCGACATTCTTCCATTATGGACTTAAAAAAGAATGATGCCCTACTTTCTTCTTGCCCTCGTCTCCTCACATTTCCTTTCGTTGTCCCATTGCTTTTTTTTGTTTAGAATTCCTTCTTCTATTTCTTACATATTTCCACTCTTTTTTCCTCACATAAATGATTTTGTTTTATTCACTGTTTTAGAGGGACATAAAACTGTTGGTGTACAAGGTGAATAATGGATGAAAAAGAGTAGAATATATTATAATAGAATGACGGCTACAAAAGGATTACAAAATCACCAACTACCACTAGTCTATTTATAAGCTAAAACTAGGGTTACAAAAGCAACAAATAAAATACTAAAATACCCTCTAACAAACTTAATGACTAAGTTTGTGAATATAAATTAAAATATAAATTATTATTTCTAATACCATCCCTTAATTTATATTTCCCCAAAACTAACAACACCAATTCCATCCCTTAAGCGAAGAAATTGGTCAGTCTTGATAGGCTTCGTCAGAACATCTGTCAACTGTTTCTAGGTGCTACAGTGCACAACTTTTAACAGTCCATTCTGAACCTGATTTCTCAGAAAGTGATACTTGGTCTCAATATGCTTGCTTCTCCCATGCAACACTGGGTTTCTGGCAAGATTGATTGCAGACTTGTTATCAATCATTAACTTCAGAGGTTTGTCAACTTTGATCTTCAGATCCTCCAGCAAGTTCATAATCCACACAACTTGGCATGCAGTAACAGCACCTGCAATATATTCAGCTTCACAGGTTGACAATGCAACAACAGGTTTCTTCTTAGAACACCAAGAAATAGGGCCTCTCAGAAACTTGAACAAGTATCTAGAAGTACTTCTTTTGTCAACTCTGTCTCCACACCAAACAGAATTTGAATAACTCAAACGTTCTGATTCAATCTTTCTTCCCGAAGGGAATAACACTCCATACTTCAGAGTTCCCTTGATATATCTCAGAATCCTGACAGCAGCTTGGTAATGGGACCACTTGGGTTTACTCATGAATCTGCTAACCATTCCAACAGCATAGCAAATATCAGGTCTGGTATTACACAAATACCTCAGAGAACCAACCAACTGTTTGAAGGTTGTAGCATCCACATCCTCACCATCAGAATCAGAATCTAGTTTATGATTTGTATCTGCAGGTGTGATAGCAGCCTACAATTCTGCAGCTTAAATCTCTTCAAAAGTTCTCGTTCATACTTCAGCTGATGCAAAATGATACCTTTCTCAGAATATCTGAACTCCATCCCTAGAAAGTATGTCATTTTCCCAAGATCAGTCATTTCAAACTCATTCATCAGCACCTTCTTGAACTTAGCTAGTTCTTGTTCAGAACTTCCTGTCAGAACTTCTTGTTCAGAATAATCCAGCCCAGGTTTCTGCAGAAATCCTCTTGCTACTAACCTCGCTTTATGTTTGCCAATTAATCCATCTGGCTTTAGCTTCTGCTTGAAAACCCATCTGACGCTGATGGCTTTCTTGTCCTTTGGAAGTTCTGTCAGCTTCCAGGTCGTGTTTCTCTCTATGGCATCAAGTTCTTCTTTCATGGCCTTCAGCCAGACTTTCTGCTTAAGAGCCTCTTCTGTACTCACGGGTTCAGAGTCTACTAGCATGGCACACTGAATAATTTCTCCTTCAGAATCTACTTCAGTGTCTTATAACATGTCAAACTCTTCGAATCTTCTCGGAATGTTTCTGATTCTCTGTGGCCTCTGACCTCGTTTAGAAACTTCTTCAGATGCTTGAACCCCAGAAATTTCTCCTTCAGAACTTCTTGCTTCAGAAGGTTGACTTCCTCCAGAACCTTGACCATCTTCAGAGTCTGGCATATTCCCAGAGTCTGAATTACCACCAGAATCTGGTTCATCATCAGAGTCACCTTCATATTCTGAGTCTCCTTCAGAGTCAGAATCACCATCAGTTTCAGAAACTCTTATTTCTGACCTTCCTTCAGAAGTTCTCACATCAGAATCAGATTGAGACTTGTCCCAATTCCAAACTTCTGATCCCTTCACAATAACGTCTCTGCTGAATTCAACTTTATTAGTTTCTGGACAATAAAGCTTGTATGCACCTGTACTGTGGTACCCCACCAGTAACATTACTTTGCTTCTATCATCCAACTTCTGTCTTCTAGCCTCTGGAACATGTTTGTAACACACAGAACCAAAAACCTTCAAATGACTAACACTTTGCTTTTCTCCCGTCCACTTCTGAATAGGAACTATTTCCTTCAGCTTCTTCGTTGGACATCTGTTGAGCACATATGCTGCGGTGGCAACAGCTTCTCCCCACAAGTTGTGAGGAAGCTTCTTCTCCTTCAGCATGTTTCTCGTCATATCAAGCAAAGTACGATTTCTTCTTTCAGCAAGACCATTGTGTTGAGGAGTATAAGGAGCAGTAAGCTCATGCTCAATTCCATTCTCCTCACAGAACTTCTGAAACTCTTTGGAGTTATACTCACCCGCACCATTGGTTCTGAGAATATTCAGAGTCTGACCACTCTGATTCTGAACCTTCATTCGGAACTTCTTGAATTCAGCAAACACCTCGTGTTTGAACTTAATAAGGGATACCCATGTCATTCTCGTGAATTCATCAACAAATGACACGAAGTATTTATTCCCTCCGATCGATGCTACTGGAAATGGACCACACACATCAGAATGCACTACTCCCAAGGCATGTTTTGCTCTTGGAGAAACTTCTGACGCAAATGGAAATCTTGGTTGTTTTCCTTCCATGCACACTTTGCATGACTTCTCAGGCTTCTTAATTGTAGGAATTCCATGTACTAGCTTATTCGAATTCAGATGTTCTAAGCTTCTGAAATTCAGATGACCAAATCTTCTGTGCCATAACTCACTTTCCTCCACAACACTTGTTGCACTGAGGCATTCAGAGTCAGAAGTTCTGACATTCACCTTGAATGTTCTATTCCTTCCCTGTTCTGACTCCATAATCAGCTTCTGATTACAGTCATACAGCTTCAGAAGATTGTCCTTCATGGTAACTGAAAAACCTTTCTCAATTAATTGTCCCACACTTATCAGATTGTTTTTTATGCCAGGTACATACCACACTTTCTGAATCAATGTTGTTTTCCCATTGTTCCGAACAACTCTGACATTTCCCATACCTTCAGCGTTAAGATATTTGTCATCAGCATGTCTGATCTTTGTCCTCTTTTCAGAGTCAAAATCAACCAGCCATTTCTTATTTCCAGTAAGATGATTTGAGCAGCCAGTGTCCATATACCACCAGTCTGTCAAATTCCTATCATCAGATTCATAAGCCATCAGTAGCACAGATTCATCATCAGAACTTCTGGCTATATTTGCTTCTTCTGACTTCCTTTCTTTGTTTGACCAACAATTTCTAGCAAAGTGACCAAACTTCTTGCAACAGTAACATTGGATCTTCTTCTTGTCATACTTCTCTTTTCCCTTCTGAGCATTCTTTTGCCTATCAGAAGTTGAGGTTTCTGACTTCTGACCACCATCAGATCTTCTCCTGGCTTCTGACCAAGAATGCTTCTGATGCTTCTTATCAGAAACTGCTTTCAGAGCCTGCTGCTCTACTTCCCTTTCATAAGTTCTCTCAGTCAGACGCAACTCTTGCGCTTCTAGACTGCTTTACAGCTCTTCAATTCTCATGGTGCTCAGATCTTTAGAATGTTCTATTGCTACCACAATGTAATCAAACTGAGGAGTAAGGGATCTCAATACCTTCTCAATGATTACTTGTTCAGAAAGAGTTTCTCCACACGCCTTCATCTCATTAGTGATCAGAATCACTCTGGAGATGTACTCATAAATTTTCTCATTGTTCTTCATGTTGAGATTCTCATATTGCTTTCGTAGAGACTGAAGCTTCACCTTCTTCACTGATGCGTCACCACCGTAACATCTGACCAGTGTGTCCTACGCAGCCTTTGCCGTCGTTGAATCTGCAATTTTCTCAAACACATTTGCATCCACACACTGATGGATGTAAAACAATGCTTTCTGATCTTTCTTCCTTGTATCCTTTTGCGCGTTCTTCTGTTCCTCCGTCGCATCTGCTGCTACCGGAACATAACCTTCAGTGACAAGATCCAGAACATCTTGAGCACCGAACAGTACACGCATCTGAATCATCCAACGAGTCCAGTTTTTGCCATCAAATACTGGAAGCTTGGTGTTCATGCCGCCGTTTTCGTTCATCTTCAACCTTGTACAGTACACTCAGATCTCACCACACAGTGTTTTCCAACCCCGCAAAATCAGAAATTATGATTCTGATCAGATTTTTTTGTTTAAGATTCAACACGAATCCAAGAACCAAAAAATCAATCACACAAAGCCTCACGTTTCACTCGTGTTTCCCGTGTTTCCCGTGGATCCGAACCGGAGCTCTAGATACCAATTGTTGGTGTACAAGGTGAATAATGGATGAAAAAAAGTAGAATATATTATAATAGAATGACGACTACAAAAGGATTACAAAATCACCAACTACCACTAATCTATTTATAAGCTAAAACTAGGGTTACAAAAGCAACAAATAAAATACTAAAATACCCTCTAACAAACTTAATGACTAAGTTTGTGAATATAAATTAAAATATAAATTATTATTTCTAATAAAAACAGTGTTTTTTTTTCAAATTTTTATCCAATTTAATCTTTATTTTCTCCCTAGAAAAAGTAGGACTAAAACAAAACGATTGATTTAAGAGGATTTTTTAATACACCACTCAAGTTTCTTAGGCACCATGTGAAATTTCATTTTTGCCCCCAGATTCCGGATTTGCACATCCGGACGCACCAAATTTTTAAAAAACGCTGATATGTTCCGGATGTGCACATCCGAAAGAATTCCTGATTTGCAAATCCGGAAAAAATCAAAAGAATTCCATAAAATCATTTACTTCTAAATATAATTAAAATTAATATCATTTTTTCAATATAATTAAATTCAATATAATTAAAATCTATATTAATTAAAATTAATATGATATTTAATATGATTAATTTTTTTCAATATAATTAATATGATTAATATGGTATTTAATTTTAAATGATTTTTTTATATTGAAAAAATTAATTTAATTGTATTGGATTTAAAATTATATGGTATTTACTTCTAAAATTGGATTTAATTATATTGGTATTTAAAATTATATGGTATTTACTTCTAAATTATATGGTATTTACTTCTAAATTATAATTAAAATTATATGGTATTTACTTCTAAAACTAATTTAATTATATTGAATTTAATTATATTGAAAAAATCATATTAATTTTAATCATATTTATTTTAATTATATTAGATTTAATTAAATTGGATTTAATTATATTGAAAAAATCATATTAAGTTTAATTATGTTGGATTTTAATTATATTGGATTTAATTATATTTAGAATTAAATGATTTTATGGAATTCTTTTGATTTTTTCCGGATTTGCAGATTAGGAATTCTTCCGGATGTGCACATCCGGAAAAAACTGAAAAATTTTAGAGAAAGGGTGCGTCCGGATGTGCACATCCGGAAAAAACTGAAAATTTTTAAAGAAAGGGTGCGTCCGGATGTGCACATCCAAAAATTGGGGGCAAAAACGAAAATTCAGGTGGTACCTAAGAAACAAGGGTGGTGTAATAAAAAACATCCTTGATTTAATCTGTATTTTAAAAAGAAATACTTTCTATTGCAATCCTTCTCTGTTAGGAGAATTAGTCTTTGCAATGCACTTGCAGAGGATATCTATCTGATTTCGAATTTGCGTTGAATTAAGCTAATCGAACAATCCAAGATTTGCCAAGATCATTGACAGCGAGGAAATAAAATTCAAATGCTCTGATGTAAAACGTACAGTCTCCACTATTTTCCCGCCAATTTTTCTTTCTTTCCATGTCAGTAGGTATCCTCACTAGGGGCAAGCGATTTTTTCAAGTTTACGCATTCAGGATTGAAGCATGGGGTTTAATCTATGCAAATATCCATTTCTACACTCTCTTGCATTGCAACTGAATGTTTCAAGCTTACTTGAATTTCATGCAGATGCATTTTCCTCGAGACGCATGGTACCGGATTTGGGAGTTGTTACCGTATTTTTCGTTCATCTTCAGTAGTATACAACTGGTGCATATGGTCATTCCAGATTTGGAACTTTGATATTGTTACCTAACTTAATTGTTTGATTTATATAGCTATCATTATTTTTGTTTTGTCTGTGCTTAGTTATGAACTAGGGAAAATGGGCACTAGAGAATAGTCTAGGCATTTTCATAAATTTATATGTATATTTGTTGTTAGTTGATCATGACTTTCACCTTTCTTATTCTTCTTCAGTATTTAAGGATCCTCCAGAATTATTTTTTTAGGTCTCAACAGATTAAGAAGTCAGCATCTGGTTGTTTCATCTTTTGATCATTGCATAAAACTAAAGAGGAACATTACTGATCATTCTATTTCTTCCTTGTGTTCTTAACATATTTAAAGAATTTTAGTTATATTTATGTCTGTAACCTTGATCTATCGATTCCAAGATCTCAAACCCAATAATTAATGAAAATGTGCAATCTGGAAACATAGTTATTTCATGCTGTGTGCGAATAGTTTGGCCTTTGCATTTCGGGTGTTGGTTGGATGATTGAAATTTATGAATCATGTGCTTCTTACTTCAATTGATACATTTTGGGGTTCACATAGGGTCCAATAAATCCAAAATTCTGTAAGTACTTGCCACTGTTCTTGAGCAGATATCTGGCTTTAGTGAGCTTAAATGCGACCATGAACAATTTAAAAAAAAAAGCCAGAGCCGAAGAAAAATCACCTTTGGTTAGTAGAGGATAAGGCCAGAAAAAATATTCAGCTATAAGAATTGTAATAAAATGAAATCAAGTATAATATATAAAAGGAATGCTTAATTTGATCCTTCAAAAGATATTTTTACAAGAGGTTTTTACCATACAATTAATAACTAAAAGTTCATAGAATTTTACTTCTTTAGATTAATCTCTCATTTTAGATATAAAAGCAAAACATCTCAGTAAACAACTGGTTGATGAAAATTTCACAAATTTTGAAACAGTATGTAGTAACACTTTAATTTCAAGGATTAATTTATTTGGTTACCAAGACCATAATTACTTATTACAGTAGCTAATAAAATGTTTATTCTTCATAAATCTTCGCAGTGCATAATATGAAGGAAAGAGGTACGGAAGAAAAGAAGTAAAGTCATGGTCCCCTCACCACCGATTTCAGCTACAAGAATTGCAAGTATGCTCTTTGTCTGGTAATGGAGATGATGAAGCCACCTCCTCTGTCAGACATAGGTGTAAAGCATAAGGCTTTCATGCCCATGCAAGCTGCAGAATGTCTAATTCTCAAAACCCTACTTTCTATAATGTGTCCAACCTTCACCGCTCTCTCTTCTCTATAAATTACCACTTCTCATTAAGGTTCTCCGCATCACAACCAACATTCTCTAAATATCTTGTTATCATGGCTAAGCTTCTTGCACTTTCTCTTTCATTTTGTTTTCTACTTTTGGGTGGCTGTTTTGCTTTGAGAGAACAGCTGCAACAAAATGAATGCCAGCTAGAACGCCTAAATGCCCTCGAGCCTGATAACCGTATAGAGTCGGAAGGTGGACTCATTGAGACTTGGAATCCCAATAACAGGCAATTCTGTTGTGCTGGTGTGGCCCTCTCTCGTGCTACCCTTCAACGCAACGCCCTTCGCAGACCTTACTACACCAATGCTCCCCAAGAAATTTTTATCCAACAAGGTTACTTATTTTGATCTATTCCAAAGTCTTTATTTACATTACATACATATTAGTGATACTAATTAGTTTTTTACTATACCAATTATAGGTAATGGATATTTTGGCATGGTATTCCCTGGTTGTCCTGAGACCTTTGAGGAGCCACAAGAATCTGAACAAGGAGAGGGACGCAGGTACAGAGACCGTCACCAAAAGGTTAACAGATTCAGAGAGGGTGATATCATTGCAGTTCCTACTGGTGTTGTATTTTGGATGTACAACGACCAAGACACTCCAGTTATTGCCGTCTCTCTTACTGACATGGGCAGCTCCAATAACCAGCTTGATCAGATGCCTAGGGTGAGCACTGAGCAAAATTAAACTTCCATATCACATATATTACATGATAATATATTGGCCAAAACAGTAACTGAGATTGGCAATTGTTTGCTTTTAACTGAAAATATGTTTGACAGAGATTCTATCTTGCTGGGAACCATGAGCAAGAGTTTCTACGATACCAGCATCAACAAGGAGGAAAGGAAGAACAAGAAAATGAAGGCAACAACATTTTCAGTGGCTTCAAGAGGGATTTCTTGGAAGATGCTTTCAACGTGAACAGGCATATAGTAGACAGACTTCAAGGCAGGAATGAAGACGAAGAGAAGGGAGCCATTGTCAAAGTGAAAGGTGGTCTCAGCATCATAAGCCCACCCGAGAAGCAAGCGCGCCACCAGAGGGGCAGCAGACAAGAGGAAGATGAAGATGAAGATGAGGAGAGGCAGACACGTCATCAAAGGAGCAGAGAAGAGGAGGAAAAAGAAGACGAGAAAGAGTGCCTCCCTCATCACAGCCAAAAAGGTGAAAGCAGAAGGCATGGAGACAATGGGCTTGAGGAAACCATTTGCACCGCCAAACTTCGGCAGAACATTGGTTCATCTTCATCACCAGACATCTACAACCCTCAAGCTGGTAGAATCAAAACTGTTACCAGCCTTGACCTCCCAGTTCTCAGGTGGCTCAAACTAAGTGCTGAGCATGGATCTCTTCACAAAGTACTATCATTTCTCTTTCTTTTTTTTCTTTTATTACTTTTAGTTTGTTTTCCATGACTTAACTTGATGTGAAGCAATCTTCATACAGAATGCTATGTTCGTGCCTCACTACAACCTCAACGCAAACAGCGTAATATACGCATTGAAGGGGCGTGCAAGGCTACAAGTTGTGAACTGCAATGGCAACACAGTGTTTGATGGAGAGCTAGAAGCCGGCCGTGCATTGACAGTGCCACAAAACTATGCTGTGGCTGCAAAATCATTGAGCGACAGGTTCACATATGTAGCATTCAAGACGAATGATAGAGCTGGTATTGCAAGACTTGCAGGGACATCATCAGTTATTAATAATATGCCGGTGGATGTGGTAGCCGCTACATTCAACTTGGAGAGGAATGAGGCAAGGCAGCTTAAGTCCAACAACCCCTACAAATTTCTAGTTCCACCTCGTGAGTCTGAGAGCAGAGCTGCAGCTTAGTTTTGACCCCAAGGGATAATAATGAAAGTAATAAAAATAAATTATGAATAAGAAAATTAAGGCTTAGATGCCTTTGTTGCTTGTGTAAAATAAATAACTTGAGTCATGTTCATGTACCTTTTGCGGAAAGAGAATAAACAAAAAGAGCTTTATGATTTTCTGCCAAATTTATTGTGTTATGAAAACAACATAATATTGCTGCTCCAAGTTATAAAATCTGGTTATATAGCAGTGCTTGGTAATTTCATGGACACTTTATCTTCCAATTCTTCAAGTAAAACAGCAATGTGTACATCTAATCTAATTGATGTAAATGCCAGTTTTTAATAGATGAGAGAGCGAAAATAACTCCAATAGTAGTTAACTTAGCAATTGCAGAATAAGTTTTAAATAAATCAATATCTTTATTTGGCAATTCCATTTAGTTGCTAATCTAGTTTTGATTCTTTCAATCTTACCATTGATCTTGTGGATCCATTTACACCCCGTGGGTTTCATTTCTGGAAGAAGATCCGTGATATCCCAGGTTTTGTTCTGATGGAGAGAGCTTGCAGCTCAATATTTATTGCTTGCTGCCAGCATTCTTGTTGAACAGCTTGCTTAAAAGAAGTATGTTCTTGATTGACAATAATTGCAGAAATAAATGCATGATGATATTGAGAAATATTATCATAAGATATGAAATCATGAAGAGGATAGAGGACACTAGCAGGAGTGGATTTAATAATAGTTACAATCAAATTTTTTGAGATAGCTTGAAAGGTGTTTGATTCTAGTAGATTTTCTCACAACATTATCAGTATTTTGAACATAAATAGTGTGGAGAATAATAGGGGGCGCATGCATGCATATCAGGGTTGGAGTCATAAATATAATTGGGGACATCTTAATATTGATCAATATGCAATTGACAATTGACCATGAAAGAATCATAAAAAAGAACATCAGTGGCATGGTGACATTGGAAGCATGTAAAAGGACATTATCAATGTGATGCTTATAAGGAAAAATATAATCATAAAAAACATGTCTAGAAATGAATGTGTTATGAAGAAGCATGTAATGAAGAACATATTGCTTGGTTTCAGGTTTATATCCCGAAAATATACACTTCCTGCTTATCCTGCTTTGTATCAACATGCTAGCAAAGGATAAACAACCAAAAACTTTTAGATCAGAGAAAGCAATCTACTAATGACGAAAATGGCATGGCATAAAGAACAAGACCAAAACCGTTTTGAAAGTCTTTAGTGAAAATGTAAGGATCTAGTAACATTCAATAGGTTTATGTTTTCTTTCAACAACAGAACATTGTTGTGGAATTTCTGCGTCTGGTTTAAAGTGAAAAAGAAGGAATAAAAGGAAGGCATATTAAATTCCATTCTATTATCACTTTTATAGTTTTAATTTGTGTAGAAAATTGTGTAGAAACAAATTTAACAAAATTAGAAAATTGACAGCTGAGATTCTTAGTTAATTGAGATATGGAAATTAAACTATGTAAGAGAACATTAGATAGATTACAAATTGTTTGAAAAAGTATGTTACCAGAATAATAAACAAATAAATAATTTTGTTATATCTGTAAGATAAGCTAAATAAATATAAGCAATACATTATATTTAACTGACAAAATTCTTCTTAGAAGAAAATTATATTTAATCTGCTAAAAATAATTAACATTCTAATTTCAATAATCTATTTCAATCATTTTATCTATAATTCCAATGCATTACATGTCTCTCACTCACAGACCACTTACATAACATCTATCTATCTGTTTTTACATGACACCTCCCACTTTACAGCAATAACTTCACACTAACTTGAAAGTGAATCAGGTTCATATATCTAAATATTACAAGACAGTAATCATCAACTCACGTTCGTGAAATTAAAGAAAATATTATATATATGTAAGAAAAGAAATGAACTATATACTATGTATGGTCCCCATCACCACCGATGTTCTCGTAACTTTGTTTAGTTATGAATCATATTCAATTGAAGCCACCTGCAGTAATGAGACATTGTGATTTTATGAGGTGTAATGCACAAGGCTTCGATAGCCATGCAAGATGAAGAGTGTCTAATGGTCAGCAACCCATTCATTTTCTCTCATCTGACGTGTCCCTCCTACACTCTCCTCTTTTTCACTATAAATATCAATGCCAAATTAAGGTTCTTCGCATCACAAATATATATTCTATCCAACTATGGCTGCCAAGCTTCTTGTACTCTCTCTTTCACTTTGTTTTCTATTTTTCAGTAGCAGCTTTGCTCGCAGAGAACAGTCTCAACAAAATGAGTGTCAGCTGGGACGCCTCAATGCTCTTGAACCTGATAACCGTATAGAGTCAGAAGGTGGACTTATTGAGACTTGGAATCCCAACAACAGGCAATTCCGATGTGCAGGTGTGGCCCTCTCTCGTGCTACCCTTCAACGCAATGCCCTTCGCAGACCTTACTACTCCAACGCTCCCCAAGAAATTTACATCCAACAAGGTTACTTATTTTGATCTTATTCCAACTTCTTTACTTACATTACATACATATTAGCATACTAATTAGTGTTCTACTATACCAATTACAGGTAATGGATATTTTGGAATGGTATTCCCTGGTTGTCCTGAGACCTTTGAAGAGCCACAAGAATCTGAACAAAGAGAGGGACGCAGGTATAGAGACAGCCACCAAAAGGTTAACCGATTCAGAGAGGGTGATATCATTGCAGTTCCTACTGGTGTAGTATTTTGGATGTACAATGACCAAGACACTCCAGTTATTGCCGTCTCTCTTACCGATACGGGCAGCTCCAACAACCAGCTTGATCAGATGCCTAGGGTGAGCACTGAGCATAATAAAACTTCCCATATAATACATATTACATGATAAAATGTTGTCCAAAACAGATAATATGTTGTCCAAAACAGTAACATAGAATTTATCTGTGTTTGACAGAGATTCTATCTTGCTGGGAACCACGAGCAAGAATTTCTGCGATACCAGCATCAACAAGGAGGAAAGGAAGAACAAGAAAATGAAGGCAACAACATTTTCAGTGGCTTCAAGAGGGATTTCTTGGAAGATGCTTTCAACGTGAACAAGCATATAGTGGACAGACTTCAAGGCAGAAACGAAGACGAAGAGAAGGGAGCAATTGTCAAAGTGGAAGGTGGTCTCAGCATCATAAGCCCACCGGAGATACAACCACGACACCAGAAAGGCAGCAGACAAGAGGAAGACGATGAGGAAGAGAGGCAGCCACGTCATCAAAGAAGCAGAGGAGAGGGAGAGGAAGATGATGAGGAAGAGCCTCACAGCCGCCACCACAGCCAAAAAGGTGAAAGCAGAAGGCACGGAGACAATGGGCTTGAGGAAACCATTTGCACAGCCAAACTTCGACAGAACATTGGCTCATCTTCATCACCAGACATATACAACCCTCAGGCTGGGAGAATTAAAACTGTTACCAGCCTTGACCTCCCAGTTCTCATGTGGCTCAAACTAAGTGCTGAGCATGGATCTCTCCACAAAGTATGTTTTTTCATCTTTAATTTGTTTTCCATGAACCAATTTCATGTGGAACTAAGTGTTGGAGAATAATAGCTAACTCATTACTATGTCCATACAGAATGCTATGTTCGTGCCTCACTACAACCTGAACGCAAACAGCGTAATATACGCATTGAAGGGACGTGCACGACTGCAAGTTGTGAACTGCAATGGCAACACTGTGTTCGATGGGGAGCTAGAAGCAGGTCGTGCATTGACAGTGCCACAAAACTATGCTGTTGCTGCAAAATCATTGAGCGACAGGTTCACATATGTAGCATTCAAGACGAATGATAGAGCTGCTATTGAAAGACTTGCAGGGACATCATCCGCTATAAATAGTATGCCGTTGGATGTGGTTGCAGCTACATTCAACCTGCAGAGGAATGAGGCAAGGCAGCTTAAGTCCAACAACCCCTTCAAATTTCTAGTTCCACCTCCTCAGTCAGAGAGCAGAGCTGCGGCTTAAATTTGGCATCAAATCAATGAAAATAATAATAAAAATTATGAATAAGAATTATAAGGCTTAGATACCTTCGCTACTTGTGTAAAATAACTTGAGTATGTACCTTTTGCAGAAACAGAATAAATAAAAGGTAAAATTTCAATGCTCTATGCTTTTCTGTCAAAGTTTGTGTGTTCTGCTTTAGAGTTTAAGTGTAGATTATCTTTGGAAAAATTTATTTGATTTGGTTGTTATGTATAAATATTTTAATTTTTTTTAAATTAAAAATTTTAAAAATCAAAACATGTAATGCTTTTTTTCAATTCCCAGCAGACATTCTTTTCCACAAAAACAAATAAATAATATTCACTTTAAAAAAAATTTATGTTACAGCGAAAATAAAAAGACAAGAATATAATATTGCTAATCCAAGGTAGGTTGTTCAAAGCATAGTTTGTGGTTTTGAATTAAGTAGGTTAGTCATAGTGAGGTAGATGAGTTACAATGAAATATTTTGAGATTGCTTGGAGGATGTTTGATTCTAGTAGATTTTTTCACACTATTATCGGTATTTTGAATATTAATAGTGTGGGTAATGATAGGGGATGCATGCATATTAGAGTTGAGTCATAAATGTAATTGGGGACATCTAAATGTTTATCAGCATGCAATTGACAAGAGGGCTCCATGAAGGAATCATTAAAAAGAACAGCATCATCAGTCGCATAGTCAGTGACATTGGAACCATGTGAAGTGACATTATCATTGTGATACTTATGAGGAAAAATATCCGCATAAAAAACATGTCTAGATATGAATGTGTTATCAAGAAACATGTCATAAAGATCATATCCCTTGGTTCCAGGTTTATATCAGACAAAAACTAACTTCCTAACTCTAGGGTCAAGCTCATCCCTTCATTGAGTTAAGGTGTTGACAAAGGATAAGCAACAAACACTTTTAGATCAAGAACAGTAGATGGATATTGAAACAAAACATCATAGATAGTTATGTTGTTTATCGCGGAGAAGGTAGGTAATTTAGTAATCCCGAAAGTGGCATGGCATAAAGCAAAAGACCAAAACCGTTTTGAAAGTCTCGAAGGAATAACCGTTTTGAAAGTCTCGAAGGAAAAAGTAAGGATCTAATAACATTCAATAGGTGTCTATGTTTTCTTTCAATAACAGAATTTATAGTGGAGTTTCTACATAAAATTATGGTGTAAAATGATGAAGGAGGTATAAAAGGAAGACATTAACTTCCACTCCATTATTATTTCTTATATTTTTTAGTCAAGTAGTCTAGTGACTGAAATTCACTCTTTTAAAGGTGAACAAGTGGGATGTTACGGGTTCAAACCCGCACCCCTGCATCCAATGTCTAAGTTGAGAATCAAAATTGAGCAATTTATTTATCCATCTACTCTAAAAAAAAGTTTAAAATATTTAATGTCTTTAACTTCTCATTGATTAGCATTGTTTCACATCTTTAATCCTTATAGATGTGTCCAAGAGTGTATAAAGTGTTGAAACAAATCGAGAGAAAATTTGCAACACTTGTCTAAGGAGCGTTAAAACAAAGGAAGAAACACTTTTTTTTTTAAAAACATTTAAAAAAAAAACTTTTCTTAATAATTATACATTAAGAATTATACATAGATCGTACAAGTGTCATATAAGAGTGTCGAACACCGACGATTATCGGATACCACGAAACATCTAATTCTAAAGAGGTTTGTGCTTCATAGTTGAGAATTGAGATGTATGAAGTATGAGGTATATGACCTAATTTATAATGTCACGTCAAAATTGTATGTGATTGTATTAATAGAACCGGTATTAACAACATTAGAAACAGACGCATCTAATAAATGATCATTATGGAAAATGGAAACCTGATTAGTTTTATTTGCAGAAAAGGGGAAATAAGCATTAATATGAAAGGTGTAACCAAGAGAGGATTGATTATGTAGAGATTGTAAATGAGTTCAACACCCAATCATCTTTTAGGTAGACAAATTCTAAATAGTACAAAAGTTAGGGGGAAAAAGTAATTGACAGTTAAGATTCTTAGTTAATTGAGATATTGGAATTAAACTAAGATGGAATTTAGGTAAAAAGAAAACATTAATGAGATATAGTTTTATTATATATGTTAGATAAGCTAAATAAAGATTTGAGATATTAGGTAAATGGTAACACTCTCCTTGAAAGAAAATTATATTAATTTATTAAAAAATAATTAATATTCATATGAGTTTAATTGGTATGTACTGACAGTGTAAAATAATTTTACACTGTCATCCAATAGAAATATATCATTCTGCCATATCATACAATTAACTTAAAATTTTCAGTATGACTTGGCGGGATGCAGGGTCGTTATTAGTTGACAGTGTAAAAAAATTTTATACTGCTGGTGTATACCAATTAAATTCTATTCATATTGTATACTTTTATTTTTAAATATTTAAATTAAACTAATTATTTATTAATGTTTTTATTTTGAAATTTAACATCAAATATTTCTTTTTTTTGTTTATTTTTCATTTATATTTTATTAAATTTTAATTTTTTGTATTTTAAATTATATTTTAGAGAATAAATCAAGAATTTATTTTCTTAATTTATCGTATTAAATTTTAATTTAGTTCATATTCAGAAGAAAAAAATTTAATTGAAAGACATGATAGAATAAATTTTTCCAGCTTAATAAATCAAATTGTTCTATTATGTATGTTTTTGTTTTGTTTTTTTTTTTTTAAATAATGTTAAAACTTCTCATGTGATATTATTTTTACATGGCTTCTCGCAGTTTACCAAGCTAGCTAGACATGTACGCACGTCAAACTCAATCCTATCCAACATTCAATATACAGACGATACCTTCACACTAACTTGAAATTGAAGACAGTGAAGATCTAAATAAATATGTAATAAAAGAAATTAATTATATACTATATATGGTCACCATCACTGCTGATTTCAGCTAGCTATTTGCTCTTATCTCATAATTTTGTTTGGTTATAGATCATGTTGAATTGAAGCCACCTGCAGTAATGAGACATTGTGAGGTGTAATGCAGAATGCTTACATAGCCATGCAAGATGAAGAATGTCTAATGTACAGTAACCTGTAGATACTCTCTAATCTGACGTGTCCCTCCTACACTCTTCTCTCTTCCCCTATAAATATCAATGCCAAATTAAGGCTCTCCGCATCCCAAACATATATTCTATCCAACTATGGCTAATAAGCTTCTTGCACTCTCTCTTTCGCTTTGTTTTCTACTTTTTAGTAGCTGCTTTGCTCTCAGAGAGCAGTCTCAACAAAATGAATGTCAGTTGGAACGCCTCAATGCCCTCGAACCTGATAACCGTATAGAGTCAGAAGGTGGACTTATTGAGACTTGGAATCCCAACAACAAGCAATTCCGATGTGCAGGTGTGGCCCTCTCTCGTGCTACTCTTCAACGCAATGCCCTTCGCAGACCTTACTATTCCAATGCTCCCCAAGAAATTTACATCCAACAAGGTTTGTTACTTCGATATTCTTTCGATGTCTTTACTTACATTACATTCCATACTAATTAGTGTTTTACTATACCAATTACAGGTAATGGATATTTTGGCATGGTATTCCCTGGTTGTCCCCCGACCTTTGAGGAGCCAAGGGAATCTGAACAAGGAGAGGGCCACAGGTACAGAGACAGCCACCAAAAAGTTAACCGATTCAGAGAGGGTGATATCATTGCAGTTCCTACTGGTATTGTATTTTGGATGTACAATGACCAAGACACTCCAGTTATTGCCATTTCTCTTACTGATACGGGCAGCTCCAACAACCAGCTTGATCAGATGCCTAGGGTGCGAACTAAGCATAATTAAACTTCCTGTATAATATATTAGATAATAATAAGCTAACTAATTAAACTTGACTGAATTATTTGATAGAGATTCTATCTTGCTGGGAACCATGAGCAAGAATTTGTACGATACCAGCATCAACAAGGAGGAAAGGAAGAACAAGATAATGAAGGCAAGAATATTTTCAGTGGTTTCAAGAGGGATTTCTTGGAAGATGCTTTCAACGTGAACAAGCATATAGTAGACAAACTTCAAGGCAGGAACGAAGATGAGGAGAAGGGAGCCATTGTCAAAGTTAAAGGTGGTCTCAGCATCATAAGCCCACCAGAGATACAACCACGACACCAGAAAGGACGCAGACATGAGGAAGACGATGACGAAGAGAGGCAGCCACGTCATCAAAGAAGCAGAAGAGAGGAAGAGGAAGACGATGAGGAAGAGCGTCACGACCACAAAGGTGGAAGCAGAAGGCATAAAGACAATGGACTTGAGGAAACCGTTTGCACAGCCAAACTTCGGCAGAACATTGGTTCATCTTCATCACCTGATATCTACAACCCTCAAGCTGGTAGAATCAAAACTGTTACCAGTCTTGACCTCCCAGTTCTCAGGTGGCTCAAACTAAGTGCTGAGCATGGATCTCTCCACAAGGTACTATCATTTCTCTTTCTTTCTTTTATTACTTTTAACTTGTTTTCCATTACAAAATTTTATGTAAAACAATCTTCATACAGAATGCTATGTTCGTGCCTCACTACAACCTCAACGCAAACAGCGTAATATACGCATTGAAGGGACGTGCAAGGCTACAAATTGTGAACTGCAATGGCAACACTGTGTTTGATGGAGAACTAGAAGCTGGTCGTGCTTTGACAGTGCCACAAAACTATGCTGTGGCTGCAAAATCATTGAGCGATGGGTTCTCGTATGTAGCATTCAAGACCAATGATAAAGCTGCAATCGCCCGGCTTGCAGGGACATCCTCCACGCTAAATGCTATGCCAGTGGATGTAATAGCCGCTACATTCAACTTGCAGAGGAGTGAGGCTAGGCAAGTGAAGTCCTGTAATCCTTTCAAATTTCTAGTTCCCCCTCGTGAGTCAGAAAACAAAGCTTCTGCTTAGAAACAAAGCCTTTTTGTTTGAGAGACATGTATCCCCCAACTGGTAATAATAAGGATAGTTATGAATAAAACAAAGGTTTGCTTTCCTTTTGAAACTATGTATAAGTACTATCAGAGTCACGAACCTTTTCGGAAGTGAATAAAAGTAAAAGTGAAATTGAGCATACAAGTTTATTTTGATCATGCGTCCTTGCCATAACCAAGTTTATCATGCGTTGGAGTTTCTTTTCATTTGATTTCTTTCATTCCTTTTTTGCAAAACAAAATGTATAAAATTGAAAAAAAAATGAAGTATCACATGCACCAAGAAGAAAACTTTTACCATAAAAACATGCGATTTATGCATACTTCAACAATATAAATGCTGAATGTGGAAGAGAAAAAAAAAACATGTAAATATTGAACACAATGATGGATTATGGAATCATTGTTGCCCACAACACCACCGTGTATATAGGAAAATATGGGTTTTTTTCTTACAGAATGTCGTGCTCAATAGTATTAATTTCCGTTACAGTACTTTCGCTAACATTTATCAAATCATACAATTCTAAAATATTCTCTTAATCCCAATTTTATTTCAGCATAAACCCTAATCACACAACATTCACCTAAACCCTAATTCCTAATTCTCAACCCAAATTTGCCTTATGCATTTGTCCTAATCCTAATACAAGAGAAAAAAAAAACAGTAAGAGAGAGACTAACCTGTGAGTGTGCCATTGAAGCAAAGTTGGAGCTGTACAGTGGAGGGCAGTAACAACAAGTTGGTGAGCTCCGGACACGAAAACCTTGCTGTTTATATTTCGTTGCTGCCGCTGCGGTCATGGTGAAGCGGCTGTATCATCCATACGTGTGCACTCCCAGGGTAGGGTTCTCGGTGCATAGAGAAGTTGCAATAATCGCCGGTGAGGTGAGATGAAGTGAGAGTGGAAGAAAAGAAGCGCAGAGAGAATTGGAACTGAAGGTCTGACGAGGTGAAAATTATCTTAGAGAAAAACTTGCATGAAAAAGCACTTCAATTTTAATTGATTAAAAATAATCAATAAAAAAAGAGAAAAATTTTAATTTATAATATATTTAATTTTCATTTTAATTAGAATCATAGGTGGTGGTTATTATACAGGAGAGAGAAAATATTATTTTTTTATTTTAATTAATAAAAAAAATATTATTGATTGTTTGTAAATACACTTCTTATGTTTGTTCTTATACAAGTATTTTTCTGTATCTTGAAGAGAATATTGAAGGGGAAGTAACACAAAAGAGGAATTTTGGAGAGAAAATAAGTTAGTTTTAAACTGAATTTAAATATTATTTTAATATTTAAAGGAAGCATTTAAATATTCATCCTCAGACTTGTACTTACACCCCAAATTCAATAAATACATAATATTAATTTTGGAAAAATTTTCACTCTTTTTTAAATTTACCAAATATCTGCGCAAATTCCAAATTTTTCGAGCGATATTGAAAATTTCATTTTTCCTCACAGAAATTTTGAAATTAATATGTATTTTATTGGAATTTCAAATTGGGCTTGTTGAAAGTGTAGTTCATAGTGTCAATTTATGCTACTCAGTGATAGCGAAGTCACGTTATCGTATGGTATCGTTTATTTGTTTTTATGTGTTTGCTAATTTGAGTGTATATGTTATAGTTTGTTTGCATATTTGTAATTTGCTCTCGATTTCATATTTGTGTGTTTGTACTTTATTCGCAATTGAGTTGTATTGTAATCGCTTTGGCTATTAAGATTTTGTACTCTTCAGACTCCTCATTACTCAATAAACTAAGAGTGTTTAATTCTAGACATTGTTTCTATTTTAGCCTAGCAAAATGTCTTTTTGTCGTTTCATTAGACGTGACTTGAATCACAAGTAAGAACGCTTAAATCAAGATGTTGAATAACTTGATTCAAATCAAGTGTTAAGCATGACTTGAATCACAAGCCTTGTGAAAATTGGGATCTGCCTTTGGATGATTTGATTTTAATCATAAAATGAACCTGATTTAAATTACAACCTCATGTAACTCAAATCAAGTGTTAATCATGAATCGAATCAAATGACTCCATGAAGCTATATTTGGGCGATGCTCAAATTGATTCGAATTAGATATTTAACTTAATTCGAATCACAGTTTCTTCTTGATTCAAATCAGAGTTTCACAAAACCAATGTTCCATCTTAGATTTAAATAGTTGTTTTTTGAATGAAAGTAATAAGTGTGTGAAACATGCGGGTGAAATTCATATAGACAAAAATTTTAATTTGCCTTCTCTCATTTAGTGTGTCAATTCCTAGCACCATTAATCTTTCTCTTATTTTCTAAAACAACTTCTTAATTGTTAGTCCATGTCATATTCACTTCTTTTTGTTGCAATTTTTTTCAATTTGTTGTTCTTTTGAATGAATTAGAGATAGCGAGTTGATCAATATGGTAGTGACTCATTGTTGATCAAACTCATATTATCCATCAAGAACCAAGACCTATTCATCCAGAAATTTGAGAAAACCTTGTGTGTATGTGTGTGTTCTTCATTCACCTATATCTAATTCCTTGACTAACACTTTGTGAATTAGAATGTTTGTGAGATTTCTTGGCACAGTTCATCATCTTAATCCTTAGTCAGTTTCCATTGTTTAGGATCTTCATCTCTAAATATTGAGTGTTGAGGGAGACTAATGGTACATTAGGGTATCTAATGCTTTTTGTGTGAAGTTTGTTGTTTGTAATAGGTGGATGTATCATTTCTTGAATGCAATTTGGATTTTATTGGTATCTATCAAGGAAAGAGTTTCAGTATACTCCAAAGAAGACTTTGGCGAGATCAAGTATCAAATGTATGTAAGGTGTCGTTGGAAGTTATCCATCTTTGATGGAGTTGGAGAAAGATTGCTCATAGACAAATTTGGGATTTGTCCAATCAATGCTTAGCTAATGGCAATCTCTTAGAAAAGATATTAATGGTATCATTGGGATTGGCCACATGAATACTAGGAGCAGGTTATTATGGATAGCAAGGTTATTTGATCAAGATCTCTAGAGATCTTGTTTTTGTTATCAGTTTGAGTGTCTGCATCAACAGAGGGAATTATCGTGTGATAGTTCATTGTAATCAAAATATTTGTATCAAACTTATCAAAATAATGTAAGTTCGTGATTATTTTTCAGTGGTTATTTAACAATATTGAAGAGTGAAGTAAGTAAAGCAATGACGAACGCCGAACCACTATATATCTCTGTGTATCTTTTATTCTTCCATTATCTCCTTTTAATTTTATAGTATTCATCAATATCGCCATTACGTTGGTGCATTATTGCATTGTTTTATGCCATATAGGTTAGATCGTACTTATAGAAATTTAATGTATAAGCTTGGGTCTGTGGTGCATCAATCTTATTGAACTATCTCAAAGACAATTATGTCTTGAAAGAACATCTAAGTAAAGAGTTTTTAAAATGTCTTGGTTTAAAGCAACTTTGGTTGTCTTGTGATTGACTTGCATTAGAATTAATCAAGTATTTAGTGATATCATGTATTATTTCACTTAGTTTAATTCATTTAGATGCGTCCAAACTCTCTTAGTATTGTGTTTTTCTTATGTGCTTTTTAAAATCTCTTATTTCGTTTATAGGACCTAAATTGATTTTGAAATTGTCTTTTAAGGGATAAGTCTATTCAAACCTCTTTTTAGACCTCTTAGTGTCCATATTATCACCCAACAATTGGTATCATAGTAGGGCTTTTGATCAAAGTCTTGCAACTCCAAAAGTTGAGGATATAGTTTCTTCGATCCTAGACGGGTTTTTCTAATCGTTTGGAACCTTATACAATTCAACGAATTTCAATGATATTACAATGATTTACTAATGTATAATTATTCACTACATGCATTACATAGATTAACTTAAAGTAAAACCATACTAGTATATTGGATCGTACCTGGATCAGACAGTATCTGGTGGCCAACAACGTCGTCTGGACTTCAGCTCCGGTGAGGTTGAAAGACGCCGGGGGGGTGTACCTGCAAGGTACTCCGACGCTCAAGTAATGTAACTGTCAGAGAATAATAGCAAGTACAGAGATGAAAGTAAGAAAATGTGTGTAACCTGACCCTCTCACGGTTTTTATAGAGAGCCCCCAGCGCGGGGCCAACGGTTACTTGCATTTGGCTGGATTTCCAGGCCCAATCCAAGTAACTGTCAGGGCTTACGTGGCGTAGTGAAGACCAGCACGTGGTCTTCGCCCTGGGGTAACCGCTCCTAGATCTTCGGAACTAGGGCAGACCGATTCCATCGGGAGTGAGCGGTTACATGAGAACGTGTCCTCGTGGGGATGAGTCTTACGTGTCAGGGATAGTCATGTCGTCGCAGGGGAGGACTCACTTGCGGGCGGAGATGGCTCCTCTTGGGGATGGAGCACATGAGCGTCGAGGAGAGACGAGCTCGGGAAGGCTTAGAGCTTATGTCCGACGGTCTATGTAGTGAGTGTCGTACACACCTGAGGTTAGGCGTGTGCCCGACCCTGAGGAGGTGAGCCTGTGCTCGACAGTGGTCTTGCTAGAAGTCCTTATTGGGCCATCCCAGGCCTTGTGGGTTGGGCTTGCTCGACTGATGAGCATGCCCCGGCCCAGTCCAGAATAGGATCCCCCCAAGTCGTTGCTCTGAGCATCAGAGTGATGACTTAAGGGCTAGCCACGTCGAGGACCCATCGAGGAAGGGATGCTAACGAGGAGCGGTAGGTCAACCGGGGAGAGATAAATCGATCCCTCGGGATGGATTGACCGAGGATGTGCGACGTCGCAGGGATATGAGAAGCCTGAAGCGAGACGAATGGGAAGGCGCCCGTTGGGAAATAAAAAGACGCGCGCGGGGAAACGTGTGCCACGTGTCAGACGTCATCATTGCCTGGGGGCGACTAGGCTAGGGTAGCATACTCCAGTAGTCTAAAACTCTTCGAATTCCGTGAGGATCCTATAAATAGGCCTCACCTCGTTTCATTTACACTATTTGCTCTCCCTTCGCTCAGACTTCCTCTCTCTATTCCTTTGCTGCTTCGCCACCGCGCGCCGCCACCAACTGTCGTGTCGAAACCCTACCGGAAGTGTTTTACAAGTAAGTTTTTCTCTTTTCCCTCATTTCGTTTGCATTTATAGGGTGAATATTATGGTGAACTGGTGAAGTTCCCATGGAATTCATGAAATATCCAGCGAAAACGGTGGAATTTCATAGTTTAGCCGTTGAATCTCGCGGGGAGGGATGATGAAATCCCCGAGGACACGAAGAATATCCCAGGGTCGTGAGATGAACGTTTCTCAGTTCTTTTGTTGAATGTCCCGGAGAATAATGACGGAACCCCCGGGGGGCGACGTTTATCTCGGGGATATGGGTCGAATACCCCGGGGTCCCGCCCAATTTCGCTCCTGGCGGACCCGAGGATGGTCGCGGGCTCGCGTTCCCCAACGTCCCCTCCTCGCCCCTTCACTTGATCAGCGGTGGAAGGGGTGGATTTGATATGGGTTATCGAATTCACCATTTCCTCCTGCTTTTCAGGTAGATGGACGTATTGCCCGTGGCTGAGGGATCTTTGGACGTCGACGACCAACCCGACTCTCCAATGGCGCCAATCGCTAGGGTCGAGGAACGTCCCCTCGAGGAGTGGGTCAGCGATGAGCCGTTGAACATTGCTTCCTATTTCGTCGACGAGGACGAGGACACTATTTTTTGTACCGTCGAGCATCAAGTGGTGGGTTCCTCAAAATCGTGGAAGGTGTTTCGGCCTCAAGCACACCATCGCATATGCTCGACGTACCGAGGGATGAGGTTCCCTCTTTACGAGTTCATGTTCGACAAGGCGGGGTAACGTCTACCTTTACAGATTTTCAACAGGCTGTATTCATTTGGTTGCGCCTGGCGCCTTCGCAACTCCACCCCAACTCCCTCGCTTTCATCCGAGCTTTCGAGCTCGTCTGCAGATACCTCCGAATCGGGGCAACCGTGCCTCTCTTCTTTCGCATCTTCCACCTCCAGCGACAGGCCTCCGATGGCAGACACGGTTGGGTGTCTTTCAAGCAAGTGAGCAGCCTGTTTCACACTTATTTGGATTCCGTTCGTGAGTTTAAACACCGGTATTATATCGTGAGACCGGTCACTCTCGAGGTTGTGAATTCGGTGCATTGTCGAGTTTCCCGTGAGGCAGACGGGCAAACGGAGGAGGTCCTCGAGCCGAGATTCCCCTTGTTCTGGACGGAAGAACACTTCAAAAAAGGGACGGACAACTATAAGGTCAGTCCTGGTCATTTGGACGAGGGGGATCGCCTGACTTATGAGAGAATAATAGTGTTCGTCAACAGTTTTAATAGGGGCAAGTTCGTGACGATGGACGGGGAATTCGTCCGGGGGGGGACGACGGGCAGGTGTTGACGAAACGCGTCTGATTAATATGAGGGCCCTCCTCGAGACGTTCTCCGATGAGGATGCTCTCGAGCTACTAGGTGGTGTCATCCTCTTCGACTTACTTTTTCTTTGTATATTGACCTCCGGTTTACTGACGTGTTTATTTTCTTTTGCAGGAAATATGTCGAGTGCTGAGGAGCGCTTCAAAAAGCTGAAGGCTACCCGTACTGCGAAGAAAGGAAGCAAGATTCATGTCGAGCAGCTCCGAGTGCAGGAGCCCGTTCCCACCCCGACACCCGGGGGTTCCTCTGGCTCTCACCAGGGTAGTGATTCTCTCAGCCCCCAGAGCTCTCCGAAGAGGCAACAGCTTGCAAGCATAGTGGACATCGACCTTACCGAGCATGAGAGCCCCCCTGCCGTGAGATTTGTGCTCCCGCCTTGTCACACAAGGCCGAACTTCTTTATGGGGAATAATTTGCTATGCCTGGGTGGCCCCGAAGCTCAGGTCATCTTAAGCATCGACAAGGCTTCTCGGCGAAGGATGCTGGTGGAGGATGTGTCAGCTGTGATGCGGGTTTGCGCGTCTGCCTTGGTTCTGAACGACGAGGCGTGCCCCGCAAGCGAGCTGAACAAGTTGCGAGAAAGTTTCTAGTCCATCTCGGCCGAAATGGAGAAGGTGGTAAGGAGCTGGCTGACTGCAAAAGCCAGAACCAGACCCAGGTCGAGCTTCAACAGAAATTGGAGGAAAAGTTGAAGAGTGCCGAGGAGGAGCGAAAACGTCTCGCCGGTGTTGAGGAGGAGATGGACCGTCTCTTGGCGAGGAACGCTGAATTGGAGGAGGTTGTCCGCCCCGCTGAGGAGGAAACCGAGGAGGACAGGTTATTGACTTCGCGGGCAGCGCTGATAGCGAAGCTCCGGGAAGCCGAGGAAGACAATCTCGCGGTAGCTGGCATAGGTTTCAAGAACGTCGTGGAGCAGCTTCGGGTCCTCAACCCTGACCTTTCGACCGAGGGGATCGACCCCGACTACGAGGTGGTCGACGGTCAGATCGTGCAGCCGATGAGAGTCGACGAGGTTCATGATCCCGAGCAGCCTGAAGGGACCGTCACTGAGTAGGATTTTCTTCCCCGTTCTGTTCGGCCTGCGAGCCATTTTTATTTATTGGAATATTTCTGCCCGGCCTGCATGCCAGGGGCTTTTTGACATTTTTGTAATATTTGTACAATGGGCTTCTGCCCGCTTTAATGCATTCTTATTTATCTGCTAGTGCGATGTTTGTATGGTTTTAATTGTGCGTGATGTTATCGGTTTTGTTATACTTTGTTTTTGTCTAAGTAATAAAGACCTTGGGATTTGCTCGACCTTGATAGTTCCTGACCGCGTAGAGAGTTGGTCGGGTGGTCGGAGACGTATTCTGACCTTCAACGAGGCTAAGAGCTCGGTCGAGGTCTTAGCTTCGTGGCGTGAACTTCCCATCGCGAGCTGGGTGTTCTGCCTAATTGCTACGACGACGCAGGAGCTCGATCGAGGTGTCCTCGTCGGATCAAAGTGCTCGCGCACGCACAGCGCAGCCCTTGACCATCGTGTTTCGTATAGGGGTGTCGCGCTTGTACCTTAGTGCGTCCCCGTGACCGCGATGCTAGTGTGTCGCGGGCAGTGCTTAACTGTAATATTGTTTTATCTTTTCAGCGTTCCATGGTCGAGCAAGTTCTTCCCCGTGCAGATTTTCGAGGAAATAGGCTCCTGTCCCCGTTTTCACGCGGACGCAATACGGGCCCTCCCAGTTCGCGGCGAGTTTACCTTCTCGCGATTCTTTCTGGTTCCTTCGTAGGACCAAGGTGCCTACCTGAAAATCACGTTTGATAACTTTATCGTTATAACGTAGTGTTATTTTCTGTTTAAGTGAAGCTTCTCGGAGAGAAGCGCCCGAACGTGTCTCCTCGACGAAGTTGTGTTCTTCTCTTAGGGCTTTGTCGTTCGTGTCCCCGTCGAGGGGGGCTTCTGTCCTCCTCGAGGGTTCCCTGATTTCCACGGGGATCACCGCTTCCGTTCCGTAGGTCAGACGGAAAGGGGTCTCCCCGGTCGTGGAATGTGGGGTCGTTCGGTAGGCCCAGAGGACGCTGTGTAGTTCCTCGACCCAACGTTGTTTGGCGTCGCCTAGTCGACGTTTAAGTCCTCGTAGGATCACTCTGTTCGCCGCCTCAGCCTGTCCGTTCGTTTGAGGGTGCTCGACCGACGTGAAGTGCTGCTTCGTGCCTAGCTTGGAGACGAAGTCTTGGAAGTTCTTGTCGGTGAACTGTGTTCCGTTGTCAGTGATAATAGCCTGAGGCACGCCGAATCGGCGCGAGGATGTTCCTTTTGTAAAAACACAGTATGTTGAAGGCCTTGATTTTGGCCAATGCTTCCGCCTCAATCCACTTCGTGAAGTAGTCCACCCCGACGATGAGGTATTTGTTTTGATATGACCCCTGGACGAAAGGTTCGAGGATATCCATTCCCCACCACGCGAAAGGCCACGGGGAGGACAGTGTTTTGAGCTCGTTGGGAGGAGCAAGGTGCATGTCCCCGTGTCGTTGGCACCTATCGCACTTCTTGACGTGTTCCTTGGCGTCCTGTTGCATGGTGGGCCAGTAATATCCTGCTCGAAGCGCCTTCCGGGCTAACGATCGTCCGCCGAGGTGTTGTGCATTGATTCCTTTGTGGATTTCCTGGAGGATGTCGGGGACCTTGGTCTCCTCGACGCACCTGAGGAGGGGGATAGAGAATCTTCGCCGGTATAGCTTATCCTCGACTATCGTGTATGAGCATGCCCGCCATTTGACCATTCCGGCTTCCTTGGGATTGTCGGGCAGTTTGCCCGTCGTGAGGTATTCGTACACGGGGGTCATCCAGTAATTGTTGTCACCGATGGCGTTTACGTCCGTCACTGGAGCGGGTTTGTCGATGCTCGGCCGGGAAAGCACCTCTTGTATGACGGATTTGTTCCCGCCTTTCTTCTTTGTGCTTGCCAATTTGGACAAGACATCTGCTCGGGCATTGTGCTCGCGAGGGATGTGAGTTACTTCTGCAGAAGTGAACTTTTTTATCTTTTCTTTCACCAGGGCTAAGTATTCTATGAGGTTGTCGTTCTTGGCCTGGTACTCTCCTCGGACTTGCGAGGCCACGAGCTGGGAGTCGGTGAAGAGTTTGACCTCCTTGGCGCCGAGGTCCTTGGCCAGCCAAAGTCCGGCGAGGAAGGCCTCGTACTCCGCTTGGTTGTTCGACGCCGGGAAGGATAGTTCGAGGGATACTTCGATCAGGATGCCTTCCTCGTTTTAGAAGATGATGCCCGCCCCGCTTCCCTTCAGGCTGGATGCTCCGTCAACATAGATCGTCCATTTCTGGGATCCGTTGGTCGAAGGTTCGGGGACGGTCATCTCCGCTACAAAGTCGGCCAATACCTGAGCCTTTAGGGCTTTCCTCCCTTCGTATTGGATGTCAAACTCGGCAAGTTCGAGCCACCACCTAAGCATCCTCCCCGCCATGTCCGGTCGTCCAAGGAGCTGCCTTATAGGTTGTTCGGTCCTTACGACTACAGTGTGGGCAAGGAAGTAGTGACGCAACCTCCTGGCCGCCGTGACGAGGGCCAGGACAACTTTCTCTATCTGCTAATACCTAAGCTCGGGGCCTTGGAGGGCTTTGCTCGTGAAGTAAATTGGCTTCTGCTTGTCCGGGGTTTCCCGAATGAGGACGACGCTGACTGCTTCACTCGTGATTGCAAGATACAAGAAGAGTGTCTCCTCGCCCTCAAGCCGTGAGAGGACGGGGGGCTGCGATAAGACTTGTTTTAGGTGGAGGAGCGCCTGCTCGCATTCTTCCCTCCACTCAAACTCCGCTTTTTGTCGAAGAAGTTTGAAAAATGGGAGTGCGTACTGTGTAGATTTGGCGACGAAGCGGAAGATAGCGGTGAGCATCCCGTTCAATGATTGTATCGACTTCTTTGAGTCCGGAGTAGAGAGCTCGGAAAAATCCCTACACTTGTCGGGGTTGGCCTCGATTCCTCGTTCCGTGAGGTAAAATTCGAGGAACTTACCTGCCCGAACGCCGAGGGTGCATTTGTCGGGGTTAAACCTCATGCGACATCTCCTCGCCGTGTCGAACACCTTCTTGAGGTGCTCGGCGTGGTCGACTTCTTCTGCGGATTTGACGATCATGTCGTCCATGTAGACCTCGAGCATGTCGTCAATTTCAGCCCGGAAAACCTTATTCATCATCCGTTGGTAGGTCGCACCAGCGTTCTTCAGACCGAAGGGCATTACGTTGTAATAGTAGTTGCCCGATGCGGTCATGAAGGCCGTGTGTTGTTTGTCGATCTTGTCCATGGGAATTTGGTTGTATCCCGAGTAAGCGTCCATGAAGGATATTAGTTTGTAACCTGCAGAATTGTCGACCAGCTGGTCGATGTTAGGCAAGGGATAACAGTCTCTCGGGCAAGCCCAGTTAAGATCAGTATAATCAACGCACATCCTCCATTTTCCATTATTCTTTTTAACAAGTACAACGTTGGACAGCCAAGTCATGTATCTGGCCTCCGAAATAAAATTTGCCTCTAGGAGGTCTTTTACAGCTTTTTTAGCAGCCTCCGTTTTTTCGGGAGACTGCTTACGCCTACGTTGAGCTATGGCCCTAGCGGCCGGATCTATTGCGAGCTGATGGCAAGCCACCTCGGGGTCGAGGCCAGGCATCTCGGATGCGCTCCACGCGAAGAGGTCAACATTCTCCCTCAGACATGCCTTTAGCTGCTCCTTCGCCAGGTCAGGGATGCCGGTGTCGATCTTCACGTTGCAGTCTGGATCGTCCCCGAGGACCACGAGCTCAAAATCTCCGTCGGGGATGGGGCGCGTTGGGTGGAGATGGCACCCGTTGTTTTCCGCCTGGTGGTTGAGGTCTTCTTCCCCGTCTTCATCGGGTTCTCCTGGGAACCTGCTGTCGAGTTCGACCGTGTTGACGCGCGGGAGAGGTACCTGCTCGGTGTCCGGGGGTGTCTTGGCCACGGTCTTGGGTTTGGCGCCGATGGAATTCAAGCCTTTGAGGGCGGTGTCGAAGCATCTTCTGGCCACGTCTATGTCTCCGTGCATCGTTACCACTCGTCCCCTGGTCGTGTAGCACTTCATTTTGAGGTGGACCGTTGATGGTACCACCGTAAGTTCAGCCAGGGTGGTCCTTCCGAGGATGCAGTTGTAAAGGGATGGGCATTCGACCACCAGGAAACGGATCTTCACCTGTCGGGCAGTGTCTTCGGCCCCGAATGTAACCATCAGCTCAACGTAACCCCATGGTCTGGTGGTGGTTCCGTTGAACCCCTGCAGATCTAAACCGACGTACGGGGTCAGATGTCTTTCGTCGAGCTGAAGGGTCCCGAACAGATGGGCGTACATGATGTCGACCGAACTTCCCTGGTCGACTAGGATCCTTCGAACGTCAAAGTTCGCCATCTTTGCCCTGACCAGGAGGGGAATTGTGGCATTTGGCGCTCCCCCGGGGAGTTCCTCGAGGTAGAAAGTGATAGGGTTGGAGTTTCCCCGCACTTTCTCGAGGGTGGTTATCTTCGCCGATGTTGCGGATTCCAGCTCATCAAATTTCCGCTTGTTCGATCCGACGGACAGCTTCTCGGGACCACCCCCAGAGATGACCATCGCTTTGGGGAAGCTTTCCCATGTGCTACGGGCAGTGACGGGGTCCTCGTGGGGGAAGGTCGCCCACATGTTGCAAATTGCTTCTTGGCCTTCAATGATTGGGGGGACAAAGAAATCTTCGGGTCGAGTGACACTGAGGGCGACCTGAAGCCGACTCTCGTCGGGAGGAGGTGTTGTCTCCTCGACGTTTTGGGCTTCCCGGGAGCTGGGACGAGGAGTGTCACTCTTCTGGGCGTATTTCTTCAAGTGCCATTCCTTAATGAGAATTTCAATCGCATCTTTGAGATGGATGCAGTCTTCTGTCACATGCCCGTGACTCCGATGGAACCTACAGTATTTTGACTTGTCAACGTTTGATTTGGGGGCAGTGGGCTTCGGAAAGTGGACTCCTCCTTTCACAAATTCTGAGTTCTGGCACTCGGAGAGGATTCGCGCGTGGGGAGCGTTGAGTAGGGTGTACTCGGTGAACCGGCCAGCTGGTCCGCGTGGTTCACGAGGTTCTTGGGGGCGATTATCTCTCTTTCTTTCTCCTCCTCGTCGGGGAGGGGAGTCTTCTTCTTTGTGGCCGCGGGGGCCTTCTTTGCGCCTCGATTCAAGGGCGATCTGCGCCGCCTCCGACTCCTCGAGCTCGATGTACGACTGCGCCCGTTGGAGGAGATCCTCGAGACGGTGGTATCTGCGGAGGCCCATGGACTTGGCAATGTCAGATCCAAAACATAGCCCATGGATGATTAAATACTTCTTCATGTCGTCGGTCGTATGGACCTCGATAGCTTCTCTGTTGAATCTCTCAATATAGTTCTGGAGAGATTTGTTCTTCCCCTGAAAGATGCTTTCTAGGGCAGCTTCCGTCTTCGGATGTCGGCGAGACGCGGTAAAGTGTTTGGTGAAGCATTGCCTTAGTTGCTTCTAGGATGTGATCGACCCGGGTGCCAGACCCTTGTACCAAGTCATGGCGCCCTTCCTCAAAGTGGTGGGAAAAGCCTGCACTTCTTGGCTCCCCTGACGTTTCTGAAGTCGAGCATGGCTTCGAAACTTTCGACGTGGTCGTCAGGGTCGGACAGGCCGTCGTAGTTTCCCAGCTGTGGAGGTTTCTTCATGCCCGCAGGAATTGAGGCGTTCATGATCTCCTAAGACAGAGGGGTCCTCTGGTCGTCATCGTCACTTCCTGTCAGGGACATCGAAGGGGACCGCTGATGCCGTGGAGGGGAATTCCTCGAGCGGTGCCTCGGCCTCTTCTCGGTCTGCTTGGACTTCTTGGTAGTGGTGGAGGCCCTGGGTTCCTTCCGAGGCGGGGATTGAGGGCGTTTCTGGGAGATCGTCGGCTGAGGGCGCTCAAGAGGTGGCCGACGACCCTCGCGTACCGGCGAGGGGGTCCGAGATTCGTGTGAAGGGGTCCTTCGCGGGGAAGGGGAACGGTGAGGCGACAGTGGACGGTGATGTCTTCGCGGGGAAGATCGTCGTGCCCGCCCTTGCTCCAGCGCTTCAATTATGGTATTCTGGTGTGTGATTAGCTGATTGGTCTGATTGATCAAGGCGAACAGGGCCACGGTGCTCGCGTCTGCATTGGGCGGAGGAGCAACTGGCTGAAAAATGGTTTGTTGATCGTCTTGGTGGGCGGCGTTGTAAGCCACGTCTTGGGAGTCTGGGGAGGCGGTCTGCCCGTCTCTCACGTTGCCTTCTTCGACGTGGAGGGCAGCGGCGTCTTCGCGGTGGTTCCCGTTCTCAAGTTACGCGAGGACGATGTCCAGAGCTTTGTTAGGGGATGGATTGTCGGCCATGATGGTGATGAATGAGAGTTGCTTTGGTTTATCGGAGGAAAAACGGGGAAGCAAAGGGTTCCCACAGACGGCACCACTGATCATACCTGGATCAGACAGTATCTGGTGGCCAACAACGTCGTTTGGACTTCAGCTCCGGTGAGGTTGAAAGACGACCGGGGGGGGTGTCAGAGAATAATAGCAAGTACAGAGATGAAAGTAAGAAAGTGTGTGTAACCTGACCCTCTCAAGTGAGAGGGTATTTATAGAGAGCCCCCAGCGCGGGGCCAACGGTTACTTGCATTGGGATGGATTGCCAGGCCCAATCCAAGTAACTGCCAGGGCTTACGTGGCGTAGTGAAGACCAGCACGTGGTCTTCGCCCTGGGGTAACCGCTCCTAGATCTCCGGAACTAGGGCAAACCGATTCCATCGGGAGTGAGCGGTTACATGAGAACGTGTCCTCGCGGGGAGGAGTCTTATGTGTCGGGGATAGTCATGTCCTCGCGGGGGAGGACTCACTTGCGGGCGGAGATGGCTCCTCTCGGGGAGGAGCACATGAGCGTCGAGGAGAGACGAGCTCGGGGAGGCTTAGAGCCTATGCCCGACGGTCCATGTAGTGAGTTCTGTACACACCCAAGGTTAGGCGTGTGCCCGACCCTGAGGAGGTGAGCCTGTGCTCGACAGTGGTCTTGCTAGGAGTCCTTATTGGGCCATCCCAGGCCTTGTGGGTTGGGCCTGCTCGACTGATGAGCATGCCCCGACCCAGTCCAAAACAATATTATTCAAACATTAGTTGTATTTAAGATATTCTCTAAGTTTTTATTCATCCAGGATTGAATTGACAATATTTTGCGGAATGTGCAATGAAATCAGAAACCTGACAGCATTTCTTACAGTTTGCTCATGATTGATCCTGATTAAAAGTGGACATGCATTCAAACTACAACATGCTTGAAGTTTTTGTGAGATAAAGGAAATAAACAAAAAAAAACATCTTCTAGGTGACCTATTCTTCCAAGGTTATCATAAAAAGAAGGTGAATGAAGTTTTGTGAATATTGGCAATTATTCTCTAAAGTTTCAACAATTACATAAGATTCAAGGGTATAAATGTATTCCATGAAGTGCTAATGATCATCAAATATTTGAATCAGTTATTCGGAATTGACAAGATATGTCAATCAGTGATAATCAAACCATATTTGTTTAAAGTTCATTTGAAGCCTTATTAAGAAGAGATTGATAGTATTTTTCAGACGTGCAAGAGGAGTTGTATCCAATTAGTAATGATTGATCACATTATTCACTTATGATATTCTTGTTGCTGAATACTAATCATTCTTGTATGCAACAAGTTAAGCCTAGATCGTCGAAATTAGTATGGTCGTTCCAACCCTTATTTATTTCTTTTTAAGTATACATAGTTGTAATTATTTAAATGCCTAAATGTGTTGTATGTTTAAACCATGTATGTGTATATGATATGTTTATGCATCTCATTCTTTAATCATTCCACCATTCAATGCATCAGTTTAATTTTATTTCATCAGTTCATTGCATCCATATGCATTAGTTATTCATTCATGTATCATCACATGATTTCTTGCATTAAAATTATTTTAGCATTTACACCAAAAACAAGTTGCATTAAAAAATCATTTTGAACATTTGCATCAAAGGTGTTTATTATTAAAAATCATAATCAAATTCATGCATCACATTATAACTCATTTTTTGAAATTGCATTAAAAAATTTCATCTCATTATAAATCATTTTGAAAATCCACTTACAGCTGACTAACCCGGCCCTTGCAGGTTTCTTAATCAGCTCCCAAGTGTTATTATCATGAAGAGATTTCATTTCATCATCCATGGCTTTCATTCATACAATCTTGTCTCGACTCCTCATAACTTCATTATAGTCTCTAGGTTCTTCATTCAGAACCTCACTAGCAGAGACTATGAAGAAAAGTTCTTCTTGTCCTTGGTTATAGGTTTGATGAAGACAAACACATCAACAAAAAGAAGTCAAAACCTGAAGAATAGAGCAATCAAGTTTCTATTCATCATTTAAGGTATATGAAACTTCCATATCATATACATTTTTTAGTTCTCAAGGTCTTTTAATCATGCATTGGAAAGTTATTTTCATATTTGAATCATGTTAAATCAATTTCAAACATAACCTATTGACTTGGAAAAATCAATAGATGTTGCATAAGTTTGGTTCATGTACTTAGAAAATTTTTCAGCTTTTCAGGCATGATAATCGATTGTCATCCTGATGCAATCGATTGTCACATGCTTATTTTTCAAAAACTTTAAACGTTACATGTATTGACAATCGATTGTCACTGGCACTTTTTTGAAAAATGCATTGTTTCTCTACACCTTTTCATCAAACCTTTTCATGACATCCTTTTCATATCAATGTATTATTATTATTTTCTTAAATTCTTGTAACCTGATGAGTCCAAGCCTTTGAGGTTGGCATCAATTTTGGTAAAACTAACTTAGCAGAAATATGTTGGACAAGATGTCCTGACATGATGAACTAACTACAGGTTAAGGTGTTAGGCAGAGATGTCTTATCATGTTGATTCGACATCTTTGTTTGTTACAGTTTGGAATAACTGTATTTGTTTTCCAGGTGTGATTGGAATATGATTTGGTCCTAGGTGGCATCTGAGATTGAGGAATCAGAGATTCTGATTCTAGAAGGAATATGCGGTTTCCATGTAAGGAGACATTTTTGGAAACTTAAGATTGAAGAAAAGAATAGGTCGCAGATTCTGTGGAGCTCAATTGCTGCGACTTTGAAGCCCAAATTCAGTTATGTTTTGCAATATAAATATGATGGATTTAACCTAGAATGGTGGTGGAAGTTTACAGCTGTTATAGAGTACTAGGGTTTATACTTTTGTGAGCCTCTCTTGTATTACGTGAATACCTGAGTAGGACAGTTTATTGAGTTGTAATTTTTTCAGTCACTACTGTGATTGAAAGGGAATTGAAAAGGGTCTCATACCTATGAGTGTCTTAGGTAGAAATCTAGGAAGGGTAGTTTCTAGGTGCTAAGTTGTAAACGTTGGAGTTTAGCTTAGAACTAATTCTACTTAGTTGATTTCATTCCTGGCTTGGTAGCCCCCAGACGCAAGTGTTGTTGATCACCGAACTGGGTTAACAATTCTTGTGTGTTGTTTTCTTTCTGTTGTTTTTTCTGTCCTTCATTATCCTTGTGTGAGAAGTAGAGATCAAGTGTCACGACATCATGTCCGACATCTTAGTGATCTGCTTAACCAGAATTTCAATTGGTATCAAAGCTGGCATCCTGCTCTGTATCTGGGTGAGATTCAGGGACGATACTTTCTGGTTCGATGGATAAAGAACGAGGAATTCTAAATAGACCACCCATACTTGATGGTTCGAATTATGAATATTGGAAAGTGTGCATGGTGGCGTTTATCAAGTCCATGGATGGTAAAGCTTAGAAGTCTGTGGTTAAAGGGTGGAATCCACCAAAGACCAATGACAAAGATGGGAAGCTCACTGATAAGCTGAAACCTGAGGAAGACTGGGATGATGAAGATGATAAGCTTGCTCAAGGAAATTCCAAAGCCTTGAATGCCTTATTCGATGGGGTGGACAAGAACATCTTCAGACTCATCAAGAACTGCACTGTTGTAAAAGATGCTTGGGAAATCTTGAAGACTGCTCATGAAGGTACCTCTCGAGTTAAATCTTCAAGACTTCAGCTTCTCACCACTAAGTTTGAGAACTTGAGGATGAGAGAGGATGAAAGTATACATGACTTTCACATGAATATTGTTGATATTTCCAACACATCTAGTGACCTTGGAGAGAAAATTCCTGAAGCCAAGTTTGTTCAGAAGATTCTAAGGTCTCTTCCCAAGAGGTTTGATATGTAAGTGACAGCTATTGAGGAAGCTTAGGACATAAATACTATGAAAGTAGATGAGCTCATCGGATCACTCTAAACTTTTGAGATGGCTATCAGCGAAAATAATGAAAAGAAGAAAAGTCTTGCCTTGGTAACCAACCAAGAAGAGGGTGACTCCAATGAGGACCTGTCCAAGGCTGTAGGGTTTCTTGAAAACAGTATCATCAACTGGTGAAAAAACTGGATGAGAAGTCTAAGACCAATGTCAAGGCTCGGACTTCTGACATCTATAGATCGAGAAACTTTGGAAGAAGACCTAGCTATGATAAGAAACCCAATCGTGGAAAGGGAATTCAATGCTTTGAGTGTGGGGGTTTTGGACACACGAGAGGTGAATGTCCCACCTTTCACAAGAAGGAGAAAAAAGTTTTATCCACCTCGTGGTCTGAGGATGACTCCTCAAGCGATGGAGAGTCTGCTAAAAAGGTGTCTGCAATGACTGGAGTTTATGATTCTGACAAGGAATCAGATATTGGATATCTCAACCCTGTTGATCTTGCTGATCTGTGTCAATTAAGACAAGATCAACATAATCTTATTTCCCAACTCTGTGATGAAAGAATAAATCATTTGGAAACGATCTCTGATCTGGAGGATGAAGTGGTGTTGTTAAACTCCAAACTTAACAACATGACCAAGTGCATAAGGATGATGAGCAATAGCTCAGATGTGCTAGATGACATCTTTATGTCAGGAAGAAATACTGGAAGTGGAAGAGGTCTCGGCTGCAATGATCAGGTTGAGATCAAAGGACAGAGGACTGGAGGGAACTCAACCCATGTGATGTCAAGAAAAATGTCTCAACATCATCAAATGCCTCAGAACATCTCTCCAAGAAAACAAAAACAGGACAAGCAGTGTTATTACTGTGGGAAGTTTGGTCACATAAAGGCTCACTGCTATAAGTTAAATGGTTATCCTAAATCATCAACACGATCCAGAAGAAGAAAAAAGGTTCCTAAAGGGAAGAAGAAGTTGATCACCAAGGATCAAACGATAGCCTTCATAGCTCATACCTCCTTGAGAGCCTCTGCCAAAGAAGACTGATATTTTGACAGTGGCTGCTCTAGACACGTGACAAGTGTCAAGAAGTTCTTGGTTGACATCAAACCTTATTCCACTGGTCATGTCACCTTTGGAGATGGTTCAAAAGGAGAGATAAAAGGTGTTGGTAAGTTAAAGTATGATGGACAGCCCAACCTTGATAGGGTCTTGTATGTCAAAGGATTGACTGTGAATCTAATGAGCATTAGCCAATTGTGTGACCAAGGCCTTAAGGTTAACTTTTCTGAATCTGAGTGCCTGGTAACAAACGATAAAGAGGAACTTATCATGAAAGGTACCAGATCTAAGGATAACTATTACTTATGGGCTCCTCATGAAACTAAGTGTCTTTCCACCTGCCTAGTGTCAAGGGAAGATGAAGTAAAGATATGGCATCAGAAACTTGGCCATTTGCACTTGAAAGGAATGAAAGAAGACATATCTACGGAGGCTGTCAGAGGGATTCCTAATCTGAAGATAGATGAAGGCAAGATATGTGGGGAATGCCAAATTGGCAAACAAACTAGAATGCCACATAAAAGGCTTCAACATTAGACCACCTCAAAAAACTTAGAGCTTCTCCATATGGATTTAATGGGACCTATGCAGGTTGAAAGCCTGGGTGGAAAAAGGTATGCATATGTTGTTGTAGATGATTTATCTAGGTACACTTCGGTGCATTTTATCAAAGAGAAGTCATAGGTATTTGAAGTTTTCAAAGGATTGTGTCAGAAACTTCAAAGAGAGAAGGATTATGGAATTGTTAGAATTAGAAGCGATCATAGGAAGGAGTTTGAGAACAATAAGTTTAATGAGTTCTACTCCTCAGAAGGAATCAGTCATGAGTTCTCTTCATCCATCACTCCTCAACATAATGGTGTGGTTAAGAGAAAGACTAGACCTATTCAAGAATGTGCAAGGGTCATGCTTCATGCAAAAAAATTTCCTTATCACTTTTGGGCTGAAACAATGAACACAACTTGCTACATCTTAAACAGGGTAACCATCAGGTCTGGAACATCTGCCACACTATATGAATTATGGAAAGGTAGAAAGCCAACTGTGAAATACTTCCATGTCTTCAGAAGCAAATGCTACATCCTTGCAGACCGTGAGCAGCGAAGAAAGATGGATCCCAAGAGTGAAGAAGGAATCTTTCTAGGATACTCTACAAATAACAGAGCATACTGAGTCTATAATTCAAGAACTCAAGTGGTACTGGAGTCCATAAATGTTGTGGTTGATGACTCTCCTATGGAAGTCGAAGCTACAAATGATATTGGAGCATTCTTTCCCATGGAAGAGGAAGATGTCACAGAGGATGTTGAAACACCCCAAGGTAACTCTGAAGGTGCTACATTATCCAACGATGACAATAATGAACCTACTGTGACTGAGTGGGTTGACAAGGGACCCTCCATCAGAATTCAAAAAGATCACCCCAAGGAACTCATAATAGGGGATCCAAATGGAGAAAGGATGACCAGATCACGAGATGTTGTTGCAAGTGTCTGTTTTGTGTCAAAGATGGAACCCAAGAATGTCAAGGAGGCCTTGACAGATGAATTATGGATTAATGCGATGCAAGAAGAGCTATAGCAGTTCAAAAGGCATGAGGTATGGGATCTTGTACCTAGACTAGAAGGATCAAATGTGATTGGAACAAAATGGGTGTTTAAGAACAAGTATGATGAATACGATGTAGTCACAAGAAACAAGGCCAAACTTGTTGCGCAATGGTACACTCAGATAGAGGGAGTAGATTTTGATGAAACTTTTGCTCCTGTAGCTAGACTGGAATCTGTGAGACTGCTACTTGGAATAGCCTGTCTGCTGAAATTCAAGCTTTTTCAAATGGATGTCAAGAGCGCATTTCTGAACGGATACCTCAATGAAGAAGTCTATGTGGAACAACCTAAAGGCTTTGTTGATCTGACATTTTTAGATCATGTATACAAGCTGAAGAAAGCCTTATATGGGTTGAAACAAGCTCCAAGGGCCTGGTATGAAAAACTAACTGATTTCCTTGTCACAAATGGCTACAGAAAGGGAGGAATTGATAAAACCCTCTTTGTCAGAGAAAAGGAAGGCAATCTCATGATAACACAAATTTACGTTGATGATATTGTTTTTGGAGGAATGTCAGAAGTGATGGTTCAACATTTTGTAAAGCAAATGCAATCTGAGTTTGAAATGATTCTAGTTGGAGAATTAACTTACTTCCTTGGTCTCCAAGTCAAACAAATGGAAGATTCTATATTTTGTTGTCAAGGGAAATATGCCAAGAATATTGTTAAAAAGTTTGGCTTGGAGAATGCAAAACACAAGAGGACTTCTGCTCCTACTCACCTGAAATTGTCTAGAGACGAGAAAAGAGTAAGTGTTTATCAGAGTCTCTATAGAAGCATGATTGGAAGTCATTTATACCTGACAGCTAGCAGACCTGATATAACATTTGCAGTAGGAGTCTGTGCAAGGTATCAGGCTGAACCCAAAGTTAGCCATATTAATCAGGTCAAGAGAATTCTGAAGTATGCAAATGGTACACGTGATTATGGACTACTTTATACACACAGCTCCGACTCTGTATTAATAGGACACTGTGATGCTGACTGGGCTGGAAATGCAGACGATAGAAAAAAGCACCTCTGGTGGATTTTTTTTCTAGGGAACAATTTAATCTCCTGGTTCAGTAAAAAGCAAAGTTGTGTCTCTTTGTCTACTGCTGAAGCTGAATACATTGCAGCAGGGAGCAGTTATTCTCAAATGATGTGGATGAAGAAAATGCTGACTGAATATAATGTCACGCAAGATGTTATGACACTCTTCTGTGACAACTTGAGTTCAATAAATATTTCAAAGAATCCCATTCAGCACAGCCGAACTAAACACATTGACATCAGGCACCACTTCATTCGAGACCTTGTGGAGGACAAAATCATAACTATAGAGCATGTTGCCACAGAAAATCAACTAGCTGACATTTTTACTAAAGCTTTAGATGCGAATCAATTTGAAGTATTGAGAGGCGAGCTTGGAGTTTGCCTATCTGAAGAGGCATAACATTCCACTGGATATGGGAATGTTATTCAAATATTTGAATATGTATTCCCATCAGAGTTGAGAGGGTTGTCCAGAATTCTCTCAAGTTCAAGTTTTTCCTTTATGTTTTATGCTTTTTGCTTTTGGTTGTGTAAGGGCTGAATGCCCAGGATAATTTTTACTTTTGGGTGTGTACTTTAATTACTTTATATTGGTTAATTGGTTTTTGAGTTAGTCCTTTTGCCTTGGTCATATTCTGGCTAAAAAGGGGGAGTAATACTAACATCACTAACCACTGCTGATATGCTACTAACCATTGAGGGGGAGTAGTGCTGGTGCTGCTTGGGAAAGGTACTGGTTGAGGGGGAGAAAAAATTGTGTTTCTGCTGCTGTTCTGATGATGGTCTCCCTGTTTTGTTTTTTCTGCAGGTTAATTGAAGTTATTTTTAGCCAAAATATGCTAAAGGGGGAGATTGATGAGTCCAAGCCTTTGAGGTTGGCATCAATTTTGGTAAAACTAACTTAGCAGAAAGATGTTGGACAAGATGTCTTGACATGATGAACTAACTGCGAGTTAAGGTGTTAGGCAAGGTGTTCTATCATGTTGATTCAACTTAGTTGATTTCATTCCTTGCTTGGTAGCCCCTAGATGTAGGTGTTGTTGATCACCGAACTGGGTTAACAATTCTTGTGTGTTGTTTTCTTTCTGCTGTTTTTTCTGTCCTTCATTATCCTTGTGTGAGAAGCAGAGATCAAGTGTCACGACATCCTGTCTGGCATCTTGGTGATCTGCTTAACTAGAATTTCACAACCATTGTCATGATTTATGAATGGTTGTTTCATCTCTATAAATACAATTCAAATTTTCATTTTACTGTAATCTCTTTCAAAATTTTCACAAAATCTCTCTGCATGATTTTTACAACTTTCATATTTCGATGCTTTTTGAGAAAACTTTCATATCATTCCAAAATCATCATTGAGCATTTAGAGAGTATATGTTATTGAATCTTCATATTTGAAAGAGAAGAAGAATTTATTCTTTTGAATAAGTCTTAATTATTCTACAAACTTCATTTATATCTATCTATTGTAATTGTTAAAAATTCCCAAGTATCAAGGATTGTTTGGTACTAGGAGGGATCTATAGGAAGATGAATTGTATCTTCTTGTAAATGCCTTTACTTATTGTCCAGGATTATTGGAAATAAATGTGTTATAAATCATAAGAGGATTGTTCTTGGTGATTATGTTAGAGTCTTGTATAGGAAGACTAGGATTGTCTTGTCCATAAGATCTAACAATATTAAAATCTCTTACATGTGGTAAGGGTACTAGAGTACTCTCGGATTGTGAGGGGAACCAGGATAACTCTTGGTGTTCTTTACTTTTCCGCACTTTACTACTTTCTAAATCATCACCAAACCAGAAAGTTGAAAGCATAATTTCAATAAACCAAAAAATGATCAAAGTGCCTAATTCACCCTCTTTTAGGTGCACTCAAATACTCACAGAGACTAAGGTATAAACTATGAGATGTGCATAACCAAGTCTCTGAGGAGGCTTGATGATTCTTCTCGACTTGTCTCTTTCCAGCAGGTAGTCATTATCAGTCTCCTCATCTTCATCAGCAACTTGTGCTTCTTCTTCGACTTCATCTGGGTTATGCAATTCAGCATCACTATGCTTCACCTCAACAGGAATCTCTTCATGTTCCAGCTCTTCTTTAGGGATCTTGTCACTTCAACCAACTTCATCTATTTTCTTGAAAGCCATTTCTACTTCATTGAAAACTACATATCGACTTGTGCTACACCTCATGTGACCTGGCTCTAGACACTATAGCTTGTAAGCTTTGACTCCTTTAGAGTATCCAAGGAACGTACATCTCAGAGCTCTAGGTTTGACCTTGTCTTGCCTAATGTGAGCATAGGCTAAACAACTAAATACTCTAAGTCTGTCGAGACTAGGTGGATGTCCCGACCAGACTTCTTCAGGTGTCTTCATTCCCAAGGCTGTTGAGGGACACCTATTTATCAGGTACGCTGCAGTCACAACAGCTTTTGCCAAAAACACCTTCTTTAATCCTGCACTAACCATCATGCATCTAATTCTTTCCATAATGGTTTGATTAAACCTTTCAACCAAACCATTTTGTTGGGGAGTACATGCAGTAGTTATGTGCATTGCAATACTAGACGTAACACAATAGTTGTAGAAAGCCTCATTGCAAAACTCAAGACCATTGTCGGTCCTCGACCTCTTAACTTCCTTGCCAATTTGGTTTTCGACCAGAGTCTTCCAACTTTTGAAATTTTTAAAAGTTTCATCCTTAGTATTTTGGATGAATACCCATAAATTTCTGGAGTAATCATCAAATATGGATATAAAATACTTTGCACTTGAGTGTGGAGGATTCCTTGCAGATCCCTAAAGATCAGCATGAATGTAATCAAGGGATCCATGTGTTCTTTGTTTACCTTTGTTAAACTTCATTCTACATGATTTACCAAATACACGAGGTTCACAAAACTCCAGTTTTTGGACCTTGTCACCACCCAACAGATTTTGTTTCGACAATTCAACCGAACCTCTTTAATTGACATGGACAAGTCTCTTGTACCATAACTCTGTCTTCGACATAGGTTTCGTGGATGCCACATCTACTGAACCACTTACAACCTCAACCTCAAGGGTATACAAGCCTTGTTTCTTCATGCCTTTCAAGACTTCCTTCGACCCCTTCATTACCCTTAGGATGCTTTGCTCTCCTTTGAAAATATATCCTTTCTTGTCGAATTCACCAAGAGAAATCAAATTCCTCTTAAGATCAGGTACATACCTAACATCAGTCAATAGCCTTATTGACTCATCATGGAGATTGAATCTCACAGATCTAATACCTGCAATTTTGCAAGCTTTGTTGTTTCCCAATAACATTGATCCACCATCTTGATCACACAATTCCTCAAACACGTCTTTTTTTTTTGAGTCATGTGTCAAGTACACTCTGAATCCATACTCCACTCCTTGCTAGAGTCACTGCTTGAAACCACCAGGACATCAGATGATTCATAACCATCTTGCATAATGGTTGTATTACCATTATCCTTTCCACCATGATTGTTTAATCGATCAGGGCATACTTTTCTTGTATGACCCCCTTCTTACAATGATAAAACTTAACAGTAGGAGCATTACCACAAAAAGAATTTTGTAGAACTTTACCATTCTTCTTATCAAACCTACCATCATTCTTCAAGAATTTCCACTTAACGGACAAACTTTCACCAACAGAAGATGGCTTGTGCTCCTTTCGTTCATTTAAATCCTTATAGTACAATATGTGCTGATAGGAGATCTGACGCTGCTTGCGATTGTGAAAAGAATGTTAGGTCTCCAATATTCTTGAGGTAGCCCAAATAATCGAATCCAAAACCTGAGAAGTTGAGACCTTTTGAAGATTTGGCGTTAGATTCCGTGAAGGAAATGCTCTCACCCTCTTAACGTTGTCAAGGGATGAGAAAGAAAAATCATAGAATCCTTTCTTGAAGGATGTGATACCCTATTTGTCAAGATTCTTCCATATAGGAAGAAGCTCGTTCTTCAAGGCAACGACGGTCAACGAAGTTAACCCTTTTAGCCAGATTATCCTGCCATTGAGATTATGCTTACAAAATTCCAAACCAACAATGTATTCTTCTTCCGGAATGGAGATGGCAATTCTACCCCCCTTTATGCACGGTTGTGGAAGCTGATATGTTGAAATGTTGCAAATGTTGGTGTTGGCATTCAGAACGTCAACGAAAGACTTTGGTTTCTCGTTGTTTCTATTTGAATACCCTAGGTTGTGAGGTTGTTGTGGTTTTGATAAAGACAAGCCCAAAAAATCTAAAAAGATTTCATGCCTTTGATGGTTTCCAGTTGACCTAACAGTTAGAAATGAACGAGAAATTACATAAGGTCAGAGGAGAGAGAAGAGGCCGAGAAAATGATAAATTAAAATAAGAGATATAATAAATACACCAAAAAATGATAATAAAGGAGATAATAAAATAAAGTTATATAATATATAAATTAATCATATATCTTTTAAAAAATAGATACAATATTAGATATCTATAAGTTTTAGTTAAATATCAATATTTTTAAATAAAATTTATTTAAAATAAATTATTATAAAGAAGTTACTTGGGGTATTAAAAAACATATTATAGCATGATTAGTTTTTGGGATAAGATTTAATCTAGCAATTATTATAAACAAAAGAAAAATATCTTAAATTTTAATCATTATTATAAATAAATAAAATTTATTTTTAAACTAATTAATATTTATATTATTATTATACCTTTAATTTAATTCAAAAATATATAATATTGATAGCTGATTTATCAATTAAGAATATTACAATAAATTTATTTTATTTGTATATGAAATTAAAAAAATTAATTACATTTAACTAATTTATTTTAATCGGTATGAAAATAATTATTATTTTTAGTTTAATTAATATATACTGACGGTGTAAATATTATTAATCACAACCATTAATTAATGTGAAAGATTTAACTTTTATTTTAATAACTTAAAAAGTAAGTATTAACGGAGAATTGTCATGTAAAACTTTACTTTTTTTTTTGGATGGAGTATATTTTAAGAAAGTAAAGTATTTTAATCGTCTAAGGTTACTTTATAGCAGTAGTAAATGCTCTGCCTATTGCAATTCAATGCAGTAATTCCGTAGCAATGCCACCCTGAACAAATTGCACCGCTGAGTCAATAATTAAAGCATGATGATGTGTAAGAATGAAGTGTTCGATAAGCATGCATGTCGAAGAATGTCCACGTTTCATAAACTCACATTCATCGTGTCCACCATTCAACCTTCTCTCCATTTCTATAAATCCCCACGTAGCAAAGCAATCTCCATTCTCCTCATAACAAACTCACTTCACCTAACATGGCAACCCCAAATTCCCACTGTTTCTCTCTTTTATCCGTCTTGCTCCTCTTCACGTCTGCATGCTCAGCGCGCCAATTGCCACGTCAGCCAAGCGAGCTCTACGAGTGCCAACTCGATGCCATCCATGCACGGGAGCCCGACAACCGCTATGATTCCGAAGCTGGTTTCACCGAAACATGGGATTCTACCCGCCCTGCCCTACGTTGTGCTGGTGTCTCTGTCCTCAAACGCACTATCGATCCTAATGGCCTGAATTTGCCATCTTACGTTGCATATCCTGAGCTCCATTTCGTAGAACAAGGTCAAGTTCTAGTTACTTCATTCACTAGTTGATTTAATCCATCAATTATATTTCTAATATATGCAATATGCATGCATGCACAGGAATGGGAGTGTTGGGAATGGCGATTCCTGGTTGTGCTGAGACATATGAAGAGCCACAATGGGAAAGAAGAGGAAGACCACAACTTCAACAGGACCGTCACCAAAAGGTTCGTTATGTGAAACAGGGTGACCTTATCGCTATTCCACCTGGTGTTCCTTACTGGACTTACAATTACGGTAATACCCCGCTCGTTATCGTCACTCTCCTCGACACTGCCAACAAACTAAACCAGCTCGATCGAGTCCCAAGAGTAAGTCAATTATTCATCCACAAATCAATACAATATAACATATATAACTAGTAGTTAGTAACTACTATTTTGATGATTAATGCAGAGATTCTATCTTGGTGGAAATCCAGAAGTAGAGCCCTCTGTAAAACAGAGTGGAAGAAGGCATGGTGAAGAAGAGACTAACAACATGTTCAGTGGCTTTGATTCACGTTTCTTAGGTGAAGTTTTGAAAGTGAAAGAGAGTATAATTAGGAAGCTTCAATCTCCGGATGCTGGACAGGGGAAGCACCAGATTATTCACGTGAAAGGAGGTCTTAGTCTTATAAGACCACCGTTGGAACCAGAAATAAGATCAGAAGAAGAGAGAACACACCGAAAGCGTGAAGAAAGAGTAGTAGAGGACGAAGAAGAGGTTGAAGACGAGCCTGGTAAACGAGAACATCGTGAATGGCGAAAGGAGACAAGAAAACACAAAGGTGAAGGTAAAGGAGAAGAAGCTGAAGTGGTTGAAGAGAAAGAAACAAAAACAAAAGAGCGTCGTCACCGTGGTGAAAGAGAAATAAGACATGGTGAGAAAAGAGAAGAGGAAGAGAAAGAAGAGGTGGAGAAAGAGAAACAAACGAGAACAAAAACTAAAGAGCGTGAGGGGCAAAAAGGTAATTTCCTGGAGGAAACCGTTTGTACATTGAAGCTTCACGAGAATCTCGCTGATCCTTCGCACGCCGACGTATTCAACCCACGAGCCGGTCGCATAACATCAGTCAACAGTTTGACTCTTCCGGTTCTCAAGTTGCTTCACCTCAGTGCCCAATGGGTTAAACTCTACAAGGTATAATATTTCAAATTGTGGTGTTTCAATCTGTCTCAGATATGGATCATCTCAGTTATTCATATTTAAAATTAAATTGTTTGTTGCAGGATGGTATATTTGTTCCGCACTGGAACACGAATGCGAACAGCGTGATGTATGTGACAAGAGGGAGAGGAAGGGTTCAAGTGGTGAATAGCGAGGGAAAATCGGTGTTCAATGGAGAGGTGAGAAGGGGAAAATTGTTGGTGGTGCCACAGAATTTTGCGGTGGCTGAACAGGCAGGGAATGAGGGGTTGGAATATGTAGTTTTTAAGACGAATGATAGAGCTGAGATGAATACAATGGTGGGACGTGATTCTGCGATTAGTGCTACACCTGCGGAAGTTCTTGGTCATGTTTTTGGGCTTAGTCCACCGGAAGTGAGTGAGCTAAAGAATAATCGGAATGAGGGGGTTTTGGCTACTCCTGATTCTCGAATCCAGGATGATTTCATAAGAATGGTGTAATGTAATCTTATGTTGTAAGTTGTTACTACTATATTATGTAAAATAAAGGAAGAGTAACATGTAAAATAAAGGAAGAACTTGTGTAACAGAAGCATAACACGAATAAAATTTCACATTCCTTCACTCAATTGTTGGATGGTTGTTGTGTATTAGCTTCTTCCATCCATTTAGTCCTTTTAAAAAAAAGTCATAAAACAATTAAAAATAGGAAACTTAATTTGAAAAAACATATGTATTTTTTTTTTCCATTTTGCCCTTTTTCCATAATTCTCTAGTTTTATTTTTCCTTTTAATTAATCTAAAATGTTATCAAGTAATGTATATAGCTTCAATTTTTTTTAAAAACTTTTTAACTTTTCCTTTTTTTAATTCAAATTTTATTTTAAAATTTTCTCATTCTATTTTTAATTTTCATGAACTTTCATGAACTTGTAATTTTAATTTTCATGAACTTTCATGAACTTGAATGAAAATTGAATACAATTATTTTATGGTTATTATAAAATTAATCATAGTTATTATAAATAATTCATAAATATAAAATTAATAAATCATAGGTATTACTGAGTGGCGGAATGCGGCGAAAAAGTTTCAATGGAGGAGCCAAACCAGGAATGTTTACTATGCGGCGAAATGGAGGAGCCAAACCAGGAATGTTTACTATGCGGCGAAAAAGTTTCAACGGAGGAGCCAAACCAGGAATAGCTTCCTCTTGGTGTAGAAGATGAAGGCGGAGGTGGAGGCTCAGTTTACTTCTCGGAGTCTACAGACGTATTATTTCTCGGAGTTTACAGACGTATTCAAAGCGATGGACATTTTCAACTTGTTCAAACCAGGCGAAAAAGTTTCAACGGAGGCGAAAAAGTTTCAACGGAGGAGCCAAACCAAGAATGTTTACTAAGGAGCTTCCTGTTGGTGTAGAAGATGAAGGCGGAGGTGGAGGCTCAGTTTACTTCTTAGAGTTTACAGACGTATTCAAAGCGATGGACATTTTCAACTTGTTCAAACCATTCGACAACATCTTTGAAATGGTTATACGTTCTAAACGGGACAAGTTTTCTAAAAGGCTCGGCTTTGCTAGGTTCAATGGAGTGGATGACATGAGGAAGCTTGCAATCTCGTTGGATAATGTGTTCGTTGGGGACAAGAACGTGCCTCTTTTTGAAAATGAGGGTTGGTCCTTCTGTTGTTCCGACAGTTGGTTACAGGGATAGGGGAATATGAAGCTCAGATACTTTCAACAGAAGGCAGGAGACAGGGGTAGCAAAGTCGGAGACAGATCATTTGCAGAGGTTGAGAAGAAGGTGGCACCTTTAGAAGTAAGCTTGCACCTAAAGGAGCAGTAGAATCTCGCGAGTACTTTACTAAGGAGGAAGAAGTCGAGAGGTTTAGAAAAGCGTTCGTTGGGGTTGTCGTTATTCTGGGATCGTCCTACAATATTCAGACTCACTTTGAGATTGAGGGATACTTTTCTAACAATGTCACCCCTTTGGGGGAAAACTTATGCTTGTTGGAGGAGATGGAAGAAGAGGAGATTCTCGAACTCATTAGAGAAAGGAGGAGCTGGTGGAGTTAGTGGTTCTCAGAGATACGTAAATAGAAGGACAAAGAACGAGTAACATGGATTAGGTGCTTCGGTATCCCTTGCCACGCGTGGAACCATTCTTTCTTTGAGTTTCTAGCTAAGATGGTGGGTACTCTTGTGTGTTTAGATGAGAACACGACTATGCTTGAGTGCTTGGACTCGTTTCCTCATAAGAACTAGATGCGCGGTTGCCCATAATGATACTTTTCGTCTAAATATAGATGGAGTAGTGTTTACAATCAAGATGACGGAAGATTCCCACGCTCCTATGCGCATCAACGTGAGAAATAGTAGGGACATAAGTTCTTCTGATGAGGATAATTCATGCGTTTGGGGATCCCCTAATTTTGTTGACGACAACGAGCGTTTTCCGGTAACAACTCATGTAGCAAAGGGGACGGATTCGCTTTCGGGTTCAGATGCAGAGGATGGAGAATTCTTGGAGAAAGAGCCGGAAAAGGGAACCTGCAAAAAGGTAGGAAGTACATGCTTAAAGGTAGGAAGTAAGGTTGGTAGGAAACCTAAGAGGAATAGGGTTTCTTCAGTTAAAGTCAAAAGTAGAAAAGTATTTTTTGACCAGGCTATTAAGGTAGTTGTAGCAGGTAACGCGTGTCATCTTGGAGTTATTTCGAGTCTCGATGTAGTTCCTTTTGTCAACGAGATTGTTGGAGAATCTGATGTGGATAAACTAGGCTTTGAGATGGATCGAGCGAGAGTTAATAGTAAAACTTTGGAGAGTCCAATTGGACCTTGTCCTTTGCTAGAGGACTCAGTTTTGGGAGGATCGTTTAGTGGGATGGATATGAATAGGCCCAATAAGGCTTTGGTGTCTATGAAGGATAGCCATCCTGTAATTACTCTTCCAAGAGATGAATCTCTTTATCACAGGGATGAAGACGAAGGCTTTTCAGGCGGTGAAGATTTGTGTTGCGAGTCAACAAATGACTCTGACATCAGACAAGGGAACTCTAGGTTCTGGGAGAATTTGGAATCCAACGTAGGGGAGAAAATTTGGAGTGTTATTTCAACGATGGGTGTAGTCACTGATGAGAAGGGTAAAGATTTTAAGAAAAAGATCGAAGAGATGGAAAGGAGGGACAAGAAGAGTATGGTTTCGAAGGCGTCAAAAAAAGGTGGAAAATGATTATTGGTTCCTGGAATATAATAGAGGTGGCAGTATCTCGAAGATGAGACGCATCAGAGTGGATATCGAAATAGGTAAGGCTGATATTTTCTTCTTCCAAGAAACTAAGCTCAAGTCTGTTGATGATAAGTTGGCTAGCATCTTCTGCAACAGTAACAAATTAGGTTGGTATTTTTCTATTTCAAATGGTTTTTCGGGAGGCCTGCTGATGGTTTGGAAAGAAGGAGTGATTGACCCTATTTTTTCCTTTAGAGGAGACGGTTACATGGGTTTGAAAGCTTTGTGGAAGAGAACTTATGTCTTTTTAATTAATATATATTTATCTTGTAGTTTGGCTGATAAGAGACGGATATAGAAGGAAATCATCGAGCTGAAGGAGAAATTTGGGAAGGGGGAATGGTGTGTCGGAGGGGACTTTAACTCGGTTGTTAATAGAAATGAGAGGAAAGGGAGCCCTATTGTTTCAAGATCTTCTGAGATGTCTTCATTTTCTGAATTTATTGAGGAGTGTAATCTTGTAGACCTCCCTCATAAGGACAATTCATACCTGCATGCTCAGCGCGCCAATTGCCACGTCAGCCAAGCGAGCTCTACGAGTGCCAACTCGATGCCATCCATGCATGCACGGGAACCCGACAACCGCTATGATTCCGAAGTAGGTTTCACCGAAACATGGGATTTTACCCGCCTTGACCTACATTGTGCTGGTGTCTCTGTTCTCAAACGCACTATCTCTCCTAATGGCCTGAATTTGCCATCTTACGTTGCCATCTTTAGCAAGTTTATTGGGTTTGTTACCCACCAAAGATGGCTCAAAAGTGGCACTAACCCAGAGTTGGAAGAGACAAAAGGGGCCAAATAGTAGAAGCGTTTCTTTGGGATTATTGGTGAGGTTAAACGTCTTCATGCTACTAAATGTCAGACTTGAAGCTTCATAAAGTGAAGCCAAAATTAATTGGCTTAAATAGACATTTCTCCCAGAATGTAGTAGATTGGCAATAATGACAAACATTTTTTGTCACTTGCAAAGAACTTGAGCAAAAAACAAAGTGTGATAACCATAGAGATAAGAAGGCAACATGTTCTTTGTCGAAAACTTTTATGGTAGCCTCGTCGAAATGGTTAGCGATGAAGTTTGTAAAGCTAGTGCACTTTAAGTTAAACCTAATGATGTTGTCAGTTATGATAAACGGGTCGAACACTTCGTCAGTTAGTTGAAAACCAGTGATGGTAGCTACATCAAACAATGTCGCCGTAATCATGCCACAACGTAATTGAAAGGTGTACGTCGAACCCTCCCAAAAGTGAAGTGTAACTAGAAACATGTTTTGGTTATATGCTGGACCTACCCTAGATAATTTGTTCAAGTCGAAAAGACTTTGATCTTTCCAAATTTGTCCTTTCTTGGATTCTATCTTATTTAACCATTTAAGGTAGTTCGATTGATTGGTGTAAGGAGTAGAACAAAAGACACGGGTAGATATATAAGTAAAGTCTAAGGGTTGATCTATGGCTGTAAGAGGTTTGGCATGATGTTAACAAGGGAATAACTCACTAATTCTTGCTACATTCACATTCAGATCAGGGAAAAGGGCCGGAAAAAGCATGAGTAATGTTAGAAATGGTAAAAGGGATTAATATGTGGTATTTCCAAATGAGTGTTTTTTCTTCCTGAAGACGACGTTCAGGTACATATAGTTGATTCCTAGCAAGAGTAAATGTAGTAATGGATGCGTCGAGGAGAATCTCCTGTTTTGGAGTTGATGTGGATGCCATTTAAGTAAGTGGAGGTTGAGTTTTTGTAGAGAAAACTTTAAAGCTTTGTTGAAGATGAAGAAAGTTGGAAGAAAGTAAAAGAAAAGGAGAAAAGAGTTATTAATAGTTTTGGGGGAGAAAACCGTTCAGTTTCTTTATTTTCTTTAAAAAGAAAATAAAATCATAAATTTTTTTTGACAAACGTCCCACTAAAAATGTGAAAGTGGGAAGTTATATTTTTGTATGTGGCCCACATTCTTCCCAGGAACTCGAAGCCATGATGGCTTTCTGAACTTGCATGTCTCAAAGAAATGTTATAGGTAATAGTCATGATGATGGTGACGTCAACGCACAACTTTGAATAATGGTGAAATTTAAAAAACGCCACTTGTATTTCAAAAAATGAATCAAAAGTTGCATTTTTAGGGGGCAATTTGTTAGCCAAAATATTCCAATGTGAAAATTCAACAAAGGAATATGCTGGAGTTTCCACACAAACACAAGGCAAGGTTATTACACGCCTTTCGACCAGAGACCTTGGAGGAAAATGACATTGTTCGACATTTAAGGATGTGGTATGGTACTTAGTGAAAATTTCAAGGATTTAGTCATTCATCAATTCGACAAGTCGGAAGAGGTTCGACTCAAGCAGATTCAAAATTCAAACCAAATAATCTGTCTTTTGGTCTTATCCAATACAACGAAGACAGGTGGAGATCAATCAAAGACAGGAAAAACCTGCAGAGGTGACGTATCGGGTGGAAGACAATTGAACATTTGAGACAATTAATTTTGTAGTACTATAAATAGAGATTCTAGTGTTAGGATTCAGGGGTGGCAAAATCATTGTAAACTTGAATACAAACTCAAATTATCCATACGCAAGCGAGAAACGAGTCTCTAAAAAAATGTACTTGCCTACCAATTTCTTACTTATGCAAATAAAGTTCTTTTTTATTTAATTTACTTTGCTTGCTTTTATTTCCTATTCAAGTCACTAATTTTGAGTTAATCAAAATCATTTGATACATTTACTTTCAAACTTAATCATCTTTTTAAAATAGTCAAGATTCAATGCAAGCATTCCAACCACTACGCCAAAGAAGACCTTTAGCAGTGCTTTTTTTTTTCCTTTAGCAGCGCTTAAAAGCGCTGCCAAAGCTGACGCTACTAAAGGTAAAGACAACGCTTTTTTTTCCTTTAAAAAGCGTTGTTTTAGGTCCCCTAAGGATCCCTATAGCAGCGCTTTTCCATAGAAAAGCGCTTTCGTAGTCCCCCCTTTAGGCAGCGCTTTTAAAAGCGCTTTCGTAGTCCCCCATTTAGGCAGCGCTTTTCCAAAGAAAAGCGCTTTCGTATGTCCCCCTTTAGCAGCACTTTATAAAGCGCTGTTAAAAGTCCCACTTTAGGCAGCGCTTTTCTAAAGAAAAGCGCTTTCGTATGCCTACCTTTAAAAGCGTTGTCTTATGTATACACCATTACACCCCTTTAGGCAGCGCTTTTTTTAGAAAGCGTTGTCTTTTATTAAAAAGCTTTTTAAAAGCTTTTTTTTGAAAAATCAATTATTAAACCTGTATAATTCAAACTTGTATAATTTAAACCTGTATAATTTATCAGAATTCATAACCATTCATCACATGGCCTTTGATACCATTATATGTCAACACATAGGCCTTATAGCATTATAATTCAACACTAGGCCTTTATACGATAAAACTTCAACACATACATGGTAAAAACCATTATATATACAACACTAAATAAACATTACATATATATAACTCAATACAAACTACACAACACCAATTCCATACACCAATTCGAAACCTTATACACCATATCCATCACCTATATATACAACACCTTCCATAAACCTAACACAATTTCTAAAACTAACAAATTCTCATTTCAACCATGTATTGACACCAATCCTCCTTTATTTCTTCCAATTTGTCTTTCGTGTAGGTGGCACACTTGAATTCATCAAAATACTACATTTTACATAATATGCAAGATTTAGTTAAAAGTAATTAATTAGATGAAATATCCGATAATAAATCTTAAAATAAATTCATACCATGGTTGGAATCTCTATGTGTTCCAAAAGAATAATTTCTTTCATGAATCTCATGACAAAATAACCACAATCGATACCATTACGTTGCCGAGGACACTACACATAGAAACAAGAAGTATTAATAAGTATCATAGATAAATTGTCTTATCAAGTAGCATTACTATTATAATATTAAATCCTACCTCCACTCTTATCCACATAATGTTGTTTGCTCTGGACTTTGGTACCCGAGCTTGTCGTTGTGATCGGAATATTTTTATGGATCTAACATATTGTAAACAAATAGTTAGAACAATATCACATAAATAAAGAAATACACACGCGAATATTTAGAACAATTACATCATTTACGTATCAATCATATTCTTCATCTCCGAGTATTTTGTGCAATCTCCCTCTAGAGAATCCAGATAATAGACAATTTCTTTTATCGGATTAATCGCAAGTAACAATCAGTGTCCACTGTAAAATAAAACAAAAGTATAGATAGAAATGTTATACACAACGTAAAAAAGCGAAAAATTATAATAAAGGAAGTTAGGATGAAAATCTTACCCATGGCCAGTATTATACGCTAAAAGATACAACTTCTCTGTATCAATGTTGGTCATAAATGCACGCACTAGGTGATCTTTGACCTCATATGGAGTTCGAGTGATTAAATTTGCATTGACATAGTTGGGAGCCAAGAAGGAGTATCTTTCAGTCAATTGACGCAGGAGCATCAATTTTTCATACAAGAACCTGAAATAAAAACGGATTATAATAAATATGTTATTATAATTAACATTCTAATATTCATTGAAATGAGTAAATAAATTGAGCAATTAAATAAATAAAATCGATGCATTACCTGATGTATGAATTAATAACAGCGCCGCCTAATTCAGAATGCGTAAATATCTGATCAAAGTCTTCTTTAGAAATTATTTCTGAATAGGCAAACCCAAAAATACCTGCTTCCATAGGTATTTCACGGATACCACCTTCTATCAAATCCATTGTGCCTACAATTGTTTCAAGGCACAAGCGAAATCGAGAAATAGATGCTTTTTTTGCCTTGGTGACTACTGGCTTCTTGTTCTTGATCCCTTGTTGCACCTCTTGTGTAGGAATCTGAAAATCATATAAGTCATAAACTTAGTAATCATGAAGCTTTTGAATTCGGATCACAGAATTAACATTTTCGATGCATATATATCATTGTACCTCTTTTTGTGATGCAACCGACTCGGTTTGCCGCACAATCCCTTTGTCTTTTGATTTGGATTTTGAAGGAGTCTAACGATATCATTAAATTAAATGTAGGTAAAAGTAAGCATATCATAACTTATATGCAAGTAAAACATTTAAAAACTAAAAAGTTAATAATGGTTATTAACATACCGAGTCATCTATGACGATGAGGTTTGACGGCCATGCAACATACGACCCTATTGTGTCCCCCACCAATGTTGCATCTGACACTTCGTCAGGTATAGGTAGTACCGCATCCCGCTCTAAAGCAATATCAATCGAAACCTTCAAATATCCAGCAGGGAGCTGTCTAGTGTGAAGGACGTCTCCGGGAGTGTTATGCACTTTTCCCTTTCCAACCATTCGATATGTCGGTGCCGATAAATATAGTTGACAAGGTGAAATGCCCTAAACAAAACAAAAATAATACAAAATTGTTATTGTGCAATGATGTCAATATAAAAAACTATACTAATTTAATAAATATAATTACCTCCGAAATTTTTTGTTGACAATTGATGCTGGCCTTGTCACTAGCATCTTTAAATTTTGAACCGCGCCTTTTCGACATGTATCTTTCTTTATCCTGTTGCAGTTCACGAACTTGAGCTCTCAATTCTTCCAACGTTTCCATCACCACTCTATTGCTAGGATTTTTTGTCTTTGAACGCTTATAGAAGGTAGATGGAGTGACTCCAAATCCCTTACCCCTCACGCGACCAGAATACTCAGGAACATTTAATACTCGACTCAGTATGCTCCTACAATCCTGGTCTTCTGTGGCAATTAAGGATTGAGATGGAGTCTCCTAAAATTCAATATTAGAGCCATGCATAAATATATTAGATAAACAAGAACTTTATATCTAACTAAACACTGACAGTACATAATTTTCAAAAACTTGTTGAACACCTTCGGTTACAACTCCATCCTTTCCCACACGGGCAGTCTTCCACAAAACATGCTCCAGAACAGATGTTTCTTCACTTTTCTCCTCTTCAAGCTACACATTAAGTCAATAATTAGGATTAATAACGTCACTCACAACCTGCATAAACAATTATAAGTCATATCAGAACACATGTAATAACTACATGAATATAAAACAATGTTCATGATAAATTAAATTAAGATTACGTGGAATTTTTCTGTTCTTCGTTTGGTGACAAAAGTGTCCCATTCTTCGGGTGCAATCAAGTCCGCATATTTCTTCGGGCATTCCACTTCAATAAACTTTCCTTGGGCATCCCTCAGAAACTTGTTGGATAAAAATGCTCGGAACCCTCTATGTCTTTTTCCGGCTAATTGAAGACAATATGTTTGCTTCTCGTCACCAATGTTAAAAGATCTCTACAATAACAAATAAAGTGTGTCAGTATAATTAGTTTAAAAATATAATCGGAAAACATAACAAATAACATCACATATAATACCTGTATCTCACTCCATATTTTATCTTTGGTGGGTTTCAACTGTGGATTTCGCCAATTGTCACAATTAATAGGAACTAGTGAACGGACAAGTGCACCAATGTAACTAGTCAACATTGCGCCATTAGGCTCAATTAGTTGGCCTGTTTCATTCCAATGAACGTCGTATTTTATTCCCTTGTCTCTAGCACGAATAACTCCTTTCATGATTGTTATTCCTTTTGAAATATCTCCTTCCGCATCTTGAACTGATTCTTTTGGATCATTCTTGGAAGTGTCATGCGAGTTCTCCTCATTAGTAGCCATTTTACCTATAATAAAGAAAAACACATATAAATCCATAATCCATAATCCATAATCCATAATCAGTTGAACATAATATAATCCATAATCAAATATGAAATGACAAACACACGACAAACATATAAATCCATGATCCATAATCAAATATGAAATGACAAACACATGACAAACATATAAATCTATCATCTATAATCCATAATCCATAATCATTCTCAAATATGAAAACTACATTACAGAATATATAATTTTACTATTACCTCTTTATTAACGTCTCTTTCTTTTCCGGGTAGGAAGATGATCTACTTGTCTCTTAACAACACGAATGGATGGATTGATCTAAATTCCCTCATTATGATCATTTCTGATATATGATTCACTCGCTCCAACAGTCTCATCTTGATCACTTATAATATATGATGCATTCGCTCCAACAATATCACCTTGATCTCCAACGTTATCATCAATTACTTTGTTAGATAAAAGCAGTATAGACCATTTCGTACTTGTCGGGTCAGTGACATAGAACACTTGTCTAGCTTGAGAGGCTAGAATAAAAGGCTCGTCTTTGTACCTCACCTTATTAAGATCCACTTGCAAAATTCCTGACTTATCCATTCGTATGCCACTATTATTTTCAACCCAGTTGCAACCAAAGATAGGAATCTGAAACTTCTCATAATCAAAAACCCAAATGCGCTCGATAACCCCAAAATATGACATATTTGCATATGTGGGGTTTAAGTCCTTCACACTTGAAATGTGCATTGCTTCAGCTACCAAGGTGACACCACTATTTTGCATTATACTTTTGTCATCTTGTTCTTTGGTATAAAACGTGTATCCATTAATTGCGTATGTGCTATAAGAAAACACATGCAAACTTGGACCATATGCTAAACATCTCAACCTTTCTGATATTGAAGCGGGATCTACACAAAACTTTGAATTAATGTGATCCTTAAACCATGGTATGAAACTTCGATTGTGCTCTCGTACTATCCCATTCTCATTTCTATTCGGATTTAAACCTCGGAGAAAATCCTTGTGCATTTTAACATACGGTTCAACCTCATTGTCATTGTGCAGAACATACAAATGCACTTGCTCCCATTCAGCCCTTGATATGGTCACAATATTATTTCCAATTAACTTTTTTCCTTCTTTTTTTTTCAACGATGTGAGATTTGGGAAGTCCAATGGATTGAACGTTGGAAAGATATTCAGTACAAAACTCAATCGCTTCTTCAACAATGTATCGTTCAACAATACAACCCTCTGGTCGACTTTGATTTTTCACATACCCTTTTAATATTTTCATATACCGTTCAGCAGGGTACATCCATCTCATATAAGCTGGTCCACACAATTGTGTCTCCTTTACAAGATGAACAACTAGATGTACCATTATGTCAAAAAACGATGGAGGAAAGAACATTTCAAGCTCACACAATGTAATGACTATTTCTTTTTGCAATGTTGGTAAGATCGTAGGATCGATCACCTTACTACAAATTGACCTGAAGAAGAAACACAATTTAGTTATTGTGCGTCTTACTTTTTCTGGCAAAATAGAACGTATACCTATTGGTAGAAAATGTTCCATTATAACATGGTAATCATGCGTCTTTAAACTCTTTAATTTGAGGTCTTTCATAGACACAAGTCTTCTAATATCTGAAGAGTATCCTTCTGGAACTTTAACTTCACTTAGAAACTTACACAATATTTTTTCTCCTTTATAGATAGAGTATAGGGAGCATGTGGTAGATATGTTCGTTTTCCTTTCTTCAAGGGTCCTAATTCAGTTCTTATCCCCATCGATATCAAGTCCTTTCTTGCTTTAAGGCCATCCTTAGACTTTCCTGGTATATTGAGTAACGTACCAATAACACTGTCAAATACATTTTTTTCAATATGCATAACATCAAGAAAATGTCTTACATACAAATACTTTCAATATGGCAATTCAAAAAAAACTGACCTCTTCTTCCACCCACTCTTGACAAGGGTATGTGCAAAAGGCTTGCCAAACTGAGTACTCACATCTTTCACCTTTTCAAAAACTTGATCACCTGTCAATATAGGTGGAGCTCTACCTTGTTCTGCCTCTCCATTGGAGGTTTTTCTCCACCCACGGTAGTGATGATTAGAATTTAAGAATCTACTAACCCAAGAAATACATTCTTCTGACCAAACTCCAATCGCGTCCAATCTATTTTATCTTCACAAAGAGGACACGCACATTGACCTTTTATGCTATACCCTGATAGATTTCCGTATGCTGGAAAATCATTAATTGTGCCAAACAACATCGCCCTCAAGTTGAAACTTTCTTTCCTATATCCATCATAAACCTCCACACCGTTCTCCCACAAAATCTTTAAATCTTCGATTAACGGTGTCAAGTATACATCTATGTCATTCCCTGGTTGTTTAGGCCCTGAAATTAACATAGATAACATCATGTACTTACGCTTTATACATAGCCATGGAGGTAGGTTATAAATCATAATAATCACAGGCCATGTGCTATGTGAGATACTTTGAAGACCGTGTGGGTTCATTCCATCAGTAGATAATGCCAAGCGAAGGTTTCTTGCTTCTTCTCCAAATTCAGGATAATCATTATCAATTTTCGTCCACTGTGGTGAATCTGCCGGATATCGAAACTTTCCATCTATAATTCTTTCATCTGCATGCCAAGTCAAGTTTCTTGCATCGGTTTCACTACGAAACATGCGTCTAAATCTCGGAATTATAGGAAAATACCACAAGACTTTTGCTGGAGACAACTTTTTCTTATATCGAGAGACACCGCATTTAGGACACTCATTTAACGATGCATACTCATTTCGAAACAAAACACAATCGTTTGGACAAACATGTATCTTATCATAGCTTATGCCAATAGAGCACAACATCTTTTTGGCCTCATATGTTCGATTGGGAAGAACATTATCCTCCGGAAGCATATCTTTCATAAGGGCTAATAACTCTGTGAAACTTTTATCCGACCATCCATTACCCGCCTTTAAGTTGTACAACTTTAATACCGCAGATAATCTTGTGAATTTAGTGCAACCCTTATACAACGGTTTCTCTGCACCGCTTACCAACCTCTCAAACATTTTGGGACAATCCTGAAGATCTTCTTCAAGTGCTTCTGCAATCTCTTCGACTCGATCACAATCATATCTATCTGTGGCATTGTCGTTTGAAGCATAGGTCGTATTATCCCCCGGTTCAACATTCCCGTTACTTTTCTCACCATGAAGTGTCCAACTTGTATAACTTCGATCAATTCCACGCCTCTTTAAATGCGACTCCATCTGACCCGCGTCAATCCGACGCCCAAGACAGCAACTCAAGCAAGGACATGTGATTTGACTTGGGTCTTTGGCGTGTTCAACGGCAAACTTAACGAATTATGATACCCCATTCTCGTACTCTTTCGACAATCGATTGGACGACATTCATTTTTTATCCATGATTTTACTAAGTAAGCAAAACAAAAACAAAAGAACAACTACGTACCTGTCTATATATAAGTCAGCAACTTCTGGACTGAACCACAAAGTGTAAGATTCTTGAAAACGATCCGAATTCACTCTTCACAAGTAACCCCTATAGCAAATGAACGTAAGTTAGTAAGTGATGGTGTATACCACATATAACAAGTCAAAGTTTCAAGAAACAAATTTAGTAAACATCATCATTAAATCAAATAGCATGGTATAGTTTCAACTCAACATTGTAAAGAAACAACTTCAACGCTTAAGTTCAAGTAACAATTCAATCACTATTTATCATTTTCAATCATCTCTCAAAATAAATTCAATCACTAGTTTACTTAACTACTAATTTCATTATTATTTTCAATAACAACCAAATTCTTACATCACTAAAATTTTCCGATAAATGTTCACTTTAACTTTACAAATAGCCCTATAACAACCTCAACAATCTAACTTCTATAACACTCTTAACTACCTTGAATTTTCTAATTAATCACTATTCTACAAATTTTACACATTAAACTAACTTCTACTATTCTACAAATTTTACACATTAAACTAACTTCTACTATTCTACAAATTAATCATTAAGCTAACTTCTACAAATTAATCACATTTTGCACAATAACCACTATACTAACTTCTACTAATTAATCACTTTTCTAATTAATCACTTTTCCAATTAATCACTAACTAACTCCTACAAATCAAAAAATGAAAACCTAATATCAACAACTAATAATACACCAAATTTATCTCACAGAAACAACAGAGAAACAGTCTACAATAGAGAATATTAGACATTTTCATTAATGGAGAGAAAACCAGAAAAAGGAGAGTAAAAACCTCAGAGAAACAATCAACAATGACGGACGACGGTGTGAGTAAGCAGAAACGACGGAGGGAAGCCACAAACGGAGTAAAGCCACGACGAATTTCGTTTGCAGAATGACGGCGGACGACGTGGTTTCGTTCGTTTGCAGAAAAAATAGAGGAAGAAGAGAAACAGTAGTCGCTAGGGCGAAAATAGAAAAGGTCGTAATGAAACAGTACTAGTCGTTTGCAGAATCTGTTTTAATTTTAATATTTTAAAACACCTTTAGCAGCGCTTTTAGAAAGCCCTTTCTTATGTTAATCCTTTAGCAGCGCTTTTGGAGTAAAAGTGCTTTCTAATGTGGGAAAAATGAAAGGCCTTTAGCAGCTCTTTCTAAAAGCGCTGACTAAAGCGTGTTGTACGAAAGCCCTTTAGCAGCGCTTTTTAAAAGCGTTGCCTTATGTCCCACATTTAGCAGCGCTTTTCATAAAACGCTTTTTAAAGTTCAGTTGCCTTAGGGCTTTAGCAGCACTTTTAAAAAGCGATGTCTTATGTCACCCATTTAGCATCGTTTTTTTCTTTCGTTTTCTATTTTTGTGGTTAGCGAAACATATAGCAGCGCTTTTCATAAAACGCTTTTTAAAGTTCAGTTGCCTTAGGGCTTTAGCAGCGCTTTTAAAAAACGTTGTCTTATGTCACCCATTTAGTATCGTTTTTTTCTTTCGTTTTCTATTTTTGTGGTTAGCGAAACATATAGCAGCGCTTCTGCTAGAAAGTGTTGTCTTTGTTGCGCTGCGAAAACACATTTTTGACGTAATGAACAACATTAATACACAGTTCCTTTTCCAAAATTTTAGCACAAACTTGCTCAAGAATTTATTAGTTTGGTCCTTCAAACAATAAATTTAAAACTAAGTGATTGTTTATCAAAAACAGCGGTGAACACCCATTCTCATATTCTCATAAAAATGGAAAACTATTTTAAATAATTTTTCATAAAAAATATTTTAATTTTTTTTAAATATTAAATTTTTATTGGGTTAAATTAAAATTAATCTGAGGAGTGAATGATCAATTTCTTGTTGAAGTACTCGATGAAGTAAGCAACTCATGAGTTAGACAATGACAAAATCCACTCCCATGCTAAACTCAAATGGAGACCGTTTGATCCTTTACGCTTTAGAACATACGATATGGATATGCACAAACTTTGTCGAATAACAATCATTTATTCAAAATAAACTCTTTCTAAATTTACTTTTTCAATTTATAACAATTTATTCAAAATAATTTCTATTTTTTGGGTAATCACAAAAATTATTTTAAAAATATATAATTAAAATATATATTTTCCAATTAGAAGCCTTTGGAAAGTTCAAACGGGTGGAATAATTGGTTTTTCAATTAGAAGCCATTGGAGTATTATACTACTACTAGTATAGGAGTACTAAAAACAAAACAAAAAACACAATAAGCTAGGCAATAAGGGTAGGGTAACTTTGTCCAAGTACATTCACGTGTTCCAAGAAAGTGCAGTCAACAGTATTCTGCTAGTGTAACGTTCCCAACTGACATAAACCAAGTCACCAAGAAATCTCAAAAGCACCCTGCAAAATCGAACGTTAAGCAAACAATAATGAGTTCAAATCAAATTTCAGAAACCAGATGAACAAGAACAAGACAACAACAATGTCTCCCCTCTCAACCACACTCTTCCCTCTTCTCTTCTTTCTCCTCTTATCACCACTCTCATCTCTAGAAGATTCACACCCTTGGCCAGGCTTCATCTACACAAGAACCGAAGGAAGATGCACCCCACAGTTTTGGAGCGGTAGACAAGAAACATGGCCGAGAATGGTACCAGAGACATCAACGGTATCGAACGTGTTTGGATGGAGAGTGTATAAAAGATACAGATCGGATCTTACGTTACTTGAAGCAACGGGTAGGAACGATGAAGTGGAGAACCCTTTTGGAGCTTTGTTGAAAGAGGGAACAGCTGCGCTGATAAACTCGTATGCGAGAGAAGGGTTTCCGTTTAGGTCATGGCAGGTTAAGACTTTGGTTATGCAAGGTTTTGTTTCTGAGGTTGCTGCTGCTTCTCAAGCCAAACGTTTCTCTTTGGCTAATCATGCTTGCTCCTAAATTCTTATAATATATTCATATTCACTTTCTGTTTTTTTAGTTTTCTTTGTTGTTCTTTTTTAGTATTGTATAGAGTGGAAATGGAAATCACTACTTTGTGATGTTGTTTTGGAAAGATGGTGATATGAAATATGAATGGCTGAAAATTAGTAATGAGTTTTTTTAATTACTTCTTGCTTCACTTTTCTCTGTCAATACACAAATTATCGGTATATCTTGATTTAAGATCAGTATTTTGAATGTATAAAATAAAAGTAAATATGTATTTTTCTGATCCATCCGATCTAGATCAGACAATACAGAGTGTATTGATCGGTATGAGTTCCAATGTTGGAGGAATCTAGGCTTGATAACAAATTAGTATTGGGTCAATTAATAATTGATTTAAGAGTTAGAGCAATGAAATTTATACCAAAAAATAGTAACAAAAACATTGATAGCAAGAGGTGGAACTCTCGTATGGTAAATACATTCTTTGAATAGATTAGAGCTGCTGCAAAAATTTACTACACACCACTCTTTGACTCAGTTAGAAAAAATATGAGAGTTTGGAATTCATATGCTAATGAGAGTTATTTCGTTAGAAGTATATATAAGAAGGGGGTGGCAAAATGGATGGATTGGATGAATATGGATTGTTAATGGATAGATCAAAACAATCCATTAATCTATTAACAATCCACTAAACTCTCTTAATAAAAATCCAATCCAATCCATCCATTAAAAGATAAAATCCATCCAATTCATCCATTAACATATTTTTATTGGATGGATATCCATCCATCCAAAAAATTAATTAAAAATTTTTTAATTATTTTTTAAATTTCATAAAAAAAATTAAATTTCACAAAAAAAAAAATTCATATTCTTAATTATTTTTTTAATTTCATAAAAAATTTCAATTTCAATTTTTTTTTTCATATTCTGAATTATTTTTTAAATTTCTTTAAAAAATTAAATTTCACAAAAAAATATTCAAATATTCTTAATTATTTTTTAAATTATTCTTAATTGTAAAAAAAATTATATCTCTCTGCACACAATCTTAATTAATTTTTAAATTATTCAAGAAATTGGTGAGGAAGTCTTACTGAAATATATATATATAAACAAATCATTCAAGTAAATGGAAAAATGCATTGTTCTAAGAAGTAAATTGTACATACACTGGTCTAAAATGATACAATTTTTGTTTAACACAAATTTAACAGTCTTAATAAACTAATGTTAATGAAGTCAAGAGAAAGTGAAACCAAATTCAAAAATCAAATTCAAAAATCTTATTTCAGTAGCAGAATTGTTGTCTCCTTTAAGGAGAAGAGCCCTAAATCTCCTTGGAAAATCTTTCCATCCTTGTAAATCATTGGCAGTGCAAATCATAGTTGAATTAGCATCCCTCTACACTAGTAACAGATCAATGTCAACCTGCAAGATCAATTATGAGATCACAAATTACAAACTTGATTAAACAAAATACTTAACTTTAATCTAACACAGAAAGAAAAATTCATGAAAATTTCACATTATGAGAAGCTAATCCAAATGTTAGTAACTTCATTACTAAGACTAACATTATGAGAAGATAATCATATATTAATTATTCATATATAATTATGTATGAAGCATTCAGATGTTTTTTGTGCAGTCTCTTAGTGGAAGTATTAACAAGTTTGATGTAAAACTTACAACTTTTATTAATTTGATCTAATCAAATCAAGGTCTGAAGGCAAAATCAATTTAGATATAAAGTATCCAAGCATACTAAAACCATGTTTCTAGATATAACAAAAAAATCCCTTTTCATATCTCAATCATGTATCCAAGAGAAAACTAAAACAATAACAAAAAAATCAAAAGAATTCAAAACAATGCTAGTACCAATTCAACATATTATATCGAAATGATGATTAATCAACACTAGTGCTATCTATAAACAAGAATCAATCCAGAGTTAAAACACACACACAACTTCCATCAGTTTCAAAACACACACAACTAACTGTCACAACTAAGTCATCCATGATAGCTTGTTGCACCTTAACTAACAGTCCAACTGAATTTATAACAAACAGATAACCAAGGTCATAACAACTATTGAGAGAACCAATCTTACCTCCTAACCATCATAACCACTAACTGTCATGACAGAAAAGACTCATAATTAACTGCTTCCACTATTCAACTTCATGGCATTTAAACCCCAAGTAGCAATTAACAGAAAAATCAACAAAAGTCAAGCATTGCTAGATAATACATGAGTTTACTAATCAAAGTCATAACTGAAATCAGGATAAGCTTGAACATAACAACTTTACACTCCTAATTCACACCAACTATCTTAACACCTAACTACTAAATGTTTATAACAAACTTCAACTAACATTTCACTAATAACCAATTCCATAACTAATTTCACTTTCTAATTCCATTATGTGTTAGCATCCAATAACTAACAAAAACTACTTTTATGGTATATAATTTATTACATTGGAAGAGGCATATTGATGAATTATAAGATGTTATAAATGTTTTGAGAAGATTCAACATGAGTTAGAACAAGAGTTGGAAACAATGTTGGCTTCTATATGGATCTATAAAAATAGACCAGACTCACGCATTTTTCTACCACATAGTGAGCATTTTTCAATAATTAGCCACATAGATCAACCCATATTAGCATTAATGATGAAAATCTCAATCCAACTATATCATATAAAATGGGACTGCATATATATACTTAAGGTTTTTGGGCGGGGAACTACGTCTCCTACAAATATACGGAATTTTCTGCTCACTCAGGCCCCAGTGGAAATGATACACTATTTCAAATTAGGTTCTAAGATGAAATATAAATAAATTATGTATAGACAAAAATCAGCCGCATTGCACTTATGAATAAAATATGTAGTACTGCTGATAATAACAGTTCTTGTACTTGGTTGCAGCTTGTTGATATATCCAACAATAATATGACAGGTGAGTTGCCCGAGTCGGCGTTCTTAATCTAACAGTACTAGTTTACTAACCGCAGCAGCTGCATACTACTATATATATAGGAAATCCAATTCCAAACAGAGGAGCAGAAAGAGTATCTTGGAATTGCAAATGTTTATGTAGTTGCAGCAAGTTACCAAATAAAGCAGCTCAACTTGATAATATAAACCAGTGACCTTATAATAATTCTTTCAGAAGACTATATCCATAAATAAATACCAACTTGGAATACAATACATAACCAATCATGTTCTGCATAAATGGTTCCCTATTTACCAAAAGCCAACAACACTGATGAAAGTTCCAAAATTAACAAACAAAAATGCCTCCTATCCTACATCAATAAATCTGGAATCACAATATAAGCTTCAAGTAACATGTTACCTGATTAACTATTTCTCTTAAAATTTGGGCTGGGTCTAAAACGTCTGCCAATCCTTATAAAACTGACTTGTAAGATAGGGATTGATTCTGCTTATAAACATAAGTCATATCTCATCCAATACGAAGCGCTAAATTCTTACCCTGCTTCCTCTCTCAATAGAATCATCCTTTATAAAGCGTATCTCAAGAGTTAACCGCAACCTCATACGCTTCCCCAACTGACTTCGAACATATTTAGCCTTTGATTTCAACCCCACCATGGTTACTTGCTTCCCTTAGCTATCTAATTGTTCTCAGAACCATAATCTAAGTGTAACGTAATCTAATCTATTTGCTTAATCTAATCTAACAATTATTTAAGACAATACTCCAAAACATTAAAACAATTTAGTTGTGAACACAACATAAAACGCGGCAAATGTTATGAACACAATTTATATAACAGCACACAATATCACAGTATCACACTAGTGTACAAAAATATTACCGAATGTCGAGTAAGAAGCCATATCAATGATGTATGCTGAAGCTCTCTTGATAAAACTTGAAGATTTACACCGGAAGCAATAACCGCAAACCTTGATTACACCTGAGCAACATTGAAATCAACCACAAGAACAACACTGAAATACGAGTAACAATCAAATGTTTTATAGTTGATTGAATACTTATGCATGGGGTTTTCAGAAAATACTCTATGTTTACCTTTAAAGTAGAAAACGCGGAAAATTTGTGTGATCGTCGCCGAAGAGAAATCTTGAACAGGTAAAGAGAGAATATCCAGCAACAACGATTATGAAAACCGGTTGATGCTGATTTGAATTTGGAATACTGTAGCACCGAAACTTTGAGATAAATTGCGATTGTAGTACCGAAATGTTGAGAAGAATTGCGATTGAAGCACCAAAACGTTGAGATGAATCCTTAGCGTTTGATTTAAGACGAAATCAAAAGAAGAAGAAATTGGGGAAGAAGAAATTGGAGAAGAAGAAATTAGGGTTCTTGTTTGGAGGGAAGAAGAAATTAGGGAACGAAAGTTGGGAAAATTTTTTGCAACGAAATGTTTTTTTTCAATTGTGTTTATCTTTTTTTTGTTTTAGAAAAAAAAATTGTTTAATTGAAATGTTTAATTTTTTTTGATAAAAATGTTTTATTTAATTAATTTAATAAATAATAATATAATATTCAATGGATTTATAAAATGAGATGGATGGATTGAATCCATCCATATGAGTTAGTGGATGGATTGGATCAAATCCATTAAATTATTTTTTATTGGATGGATGGATTGGATGGATAAATTATTAGATGGATTGGATGAATTTTATGCTAATGAATTTCATTTCCACCCTTAACTATAAGTCGTGTATTCGAGAGCTTATTGGTTCTACTATGCTCAGATGACCACAAAATAGGATATTACTTGTCCAAATTAGTGTGTTATATGTTAAAATGGTATCGGAATTTTTTTTCTTCTTTTCATGTCTTTCTAAATTGTCTCAAGAAACACATTTGGCAACAAACCCCAATTTATTCAATTATTTGTGAGGTAGGCAACAATGGAGGCAATGCTTCTACAATTTTTTTTCAACATTATTCAAAATTTATCTAATGGAAATTGATCTCTTTTTGCCATTATTATTTACAGTATTTGGATGCAAAGAAATAACAACATCTGCATTAACGTTATCGAGCAGCAAGGGACAATTCTTATAAAGCACGTGATTTAATCTAGTACGGCAATCTTCTAAGAATTTTAAAACAACATCTCTTCCTTCTTATCAAGCTACTTCTGGTAACAAGTGAAGTAGGCCATCAATATGAAGATTTAAATGTAACATGGATGCTTCCCTTTCGTCTTTGAACAACAAAGTGAGAGTTAGTGTTTGTATCAGAGAATACCACGACACTTTTGTTTTAACTAAAATTGAGTGGTTCTTGTTGAGAATGTAATAAGTGTGAGTAGTGTAGGTAATAGTTTCACATTGGTTGAAAATGTGAATACTCAAGCATGTATAAGTGAGAGAACCCACCCACCTATCACCTTAAATTTTTGAGTAAATATGTAGTGTGTCTCTCACAAAGATGTCCTTAAAAAAAAGGAAATTCCACAAAGTTCAATACTCTTTAGTGAAAAACTCCCCCAACACATGGTATAATAGTCTGATTCGAAAAAATGACCGACTTAATTGTATCGAAAGTCATCCACCTATTACCTTAAAATTTCGAGTGAACTAAGCTTTTGGTTTACTTTCGGCTTTCAATTAGGTTTGTGACTTTAATATGAGATCAATATATTTCAAATTAGATGCTAAAATAGTTGTGGACAATTTTCATTCCTTTAAAAGAGATAACACATAATTTGATGATATTATTAATCATTATACAAATTTTCTATGTATTTTAACAACTCTATGTATTTTCATTCCTTTAAGGTTTTAGGTGGACAAGTGGTGTGTCTCTCACAAAGGTGCATAGACCTACACTATGTATCAATGCTCCCTAGTGAACTCCCCCCAACAAATAGAAGACATGCATATGAGGTTGTTTATAATCTAATTAAGGCGGCCATATTTCTAACTACTTTTAAATTTTGTTGTGAAAAATGATATCAGAATAACAAAGTATATTTGGTTTCTTGAACACCAAGAAATCCACAAGGGTAGAAAAGAAGGAAAAACTTGAACAAACACACAAAACCCTATTAGGGTTCACAATGGAAGTAAAAAGAGGAAGAAGAATAGAAAATTGGTTAAATCCGTTTTACTATTCACTTTCTCAATAGGGTTCAAAGATTACAAGTGAATACCAACAATTAACCTCTCTCAACCTAATAAGGATTTGCCACACAAATTTGGTCATAAATTGCTATTCTTTCCTTTCTCTTTCAAACAAGATTACAAGTATACAAGAATAACAAAAATAACCTCTCTCACTTGAATTAGGATTTTATCTTCCTATTTTTCCTTATACAAGATGAGAGACTAGCATGCTACTTATAAGAAAACTAACACACTAAACTAATGTTTTTTTAAACAATTACCCATTACAAGCTAACTTAGGTTACAAGCTAACTTAAATAATTGGGCTTACAAGCAAGGCCCAATTCAATATGTTAAAAACCTAGCAATATTGACTAATGCATGTTAGAACAAACTTCAACTACAACACGCATTACTCCGACAGAACACATGCGAACAAACTTCGACCTCATGCTTAATTCCTGTCGAACCAGAAGCCACCCTTCGACCATACTAGAGTTCAATCAAATATCTCACAAATCTCCACCTTGGAACAAACTCTATAACATCAAAGAACAAACTAGCTTTCTTCATGCAGCTTTATCAACTGCATACAGTGGAAAAACTTGCGACTAGGCAATGTCTTTTCAGTTTCCGTTAACGCAACGTTCATGGCTGCCGCTCTCTTCAACGCTTCCAAACAACCCTGTTGAACCAGTAAGGCTCATCTTCAAGCGCCACAGACCAAAATCGTTCACACTAGTGAACTTTTCAATCTCATACTTTGTTGAAGGCATCTTCTCCACGGTTACCGCACCAATTTGTTGTGAAAAACGATACCGGAATAACAAAGTATATTTGGTTTCTTGAACACCAAGAAATCCACAAGGGTAGAAAAGAAGGAAAAACTTGAACAAACACACGAAACCCTATTAGGGTTCACAAAGGAAGAAAAAAGAGGAAGAAGAATAAAGAATTGGTTAAATCTGTTTTACTATTCACTTTCTCAATAGGGTTCAAAGATTACAAGTGAATACCAACAATTAACCTTTCTCAACCTAATAAGGATTTGCCACACAAATTTGGTTATAAACTGTTATTCTTTCCTTTCTCTTTCAGACAAGATTACAAGTATACAAGAATAACAAAAATAACCTCTCTCACTTGAATTAGGATTTTATCTTCCTATTTTTCCTTATATAAGATGAGAGACTAGCATGTTATTTATAAGAAAACTAACACACTAAACTAATGAGCTTTTTAACAATTACCCATTACAAGCTAACTTAAGGTATAAGCTAACTTAAACAATTGAGCTTACAAGCAAGACCCAATTCAATATGCTAACAAACCTAGCAATATTGACTAATGCATGTTAGAACAAACTTCGACTACAACACGCATTACTCCGACAGAACACATGCGAACAAACTTCGACCTCATGCTTAATTCCTGTCAAACCAGAAGCTACCCTTCGACCATACTAGAGTTCGATCCAATATCTCACACTGATTAATGAAATGTTATAACTTTCCTCTTTTAAAAATAGCTTTTAAAAACACAGAAATATTTGATAGACACCCACTTTTTTACACACTAATTAATTACTTGTAAAAATGTTATTATTATAATTAAATACATAATTAATTCAATTCAAAAATAAAATTATAGTTAATTTATAAAATTAATCATAATTGTAACTAAGAATTGAATTAATCTTTTATATTTTTGCACGTGATTAATCGAATGTTGTGCATATGTATAAAAAGAAAGGGTGTATATGTATCATTACTATTGAAAAAAGAGTTGATCTTATTTAATTTGAATTTTGAGAAGACTGGCGATTCAATTGAATTAGGGTATCTGAATGCTGTGATGAATAAAATAATATTTGTTCTCGTTAACAATAGTCAAACTAAAGAATTCACAATGGGAAGAGGTTAACAATAGTCAAACTAAAGAATTCACAATGGGAAGAGGTATAAGGCAAGGTTACCATTGGGATTGGATTCAGTGACTTTCAAGTCGCATACCTTTGGTAACTTTAGTTATTTTTAAAAAGAGAGAAAGTAAAAAAAATGGAGGGAAAGAAGAAGAGTGAGAGTGATTTTAGTAAGCGATAGTCACAAAGGTATGGTGCCTTTGGCGCCTCAAAGGCACCCAATCCCAACCTGTTACCATCTCTCCCAGTTTTTTGTTTTTTATTGTGGTAGAAGGTCTAAATGTTATTTTTTAACGCTTTTTACAAAGGCAACATTTTTCTTGGATATAATGTGGGTGTATAATTTGATTACAAGATTTCACACTTGCAATTTGCACACGAAACCTTGATTTTGTGCGAGAAGATCTGGGACAATATAAGATCTTTAAAGGTGACTTGTCCTTTTTGAAATGATTTTGGGTTTGAAGTTAATTTTTTCAGGATTTGTTTTAGTTGATGTTAATGTTTTAGATTCTTGACTAATGCAAGCCTAAGTGGTGCTGAATTGTAGAATTGGATAAATTATATTTCACCTAGCTAGGGGTATGCAAAATATCCGATTATGAAATCCAAATCCATAACCAAATCTAAATCTATTTAAAATATTTGGATATAATTAAATGATTATTAATCAGTTTAATTATTAATGGTTGATTATCTAACCATATTTTATTTTTGGATCCGGTTATTATCCAAAATCCAAATGTTTCAATTTAATTCTATTTTTTTAATTTTTGAATAAAAAATTATTTTTTTTGAAAAAATTCAATTTTTACAAAAAAAATTATTTTTTGTGGAATTTTTTTTTTGTAAAAAAAAAAATTAAATTTTTCGAAAAAAAATTATTTTTTTGAAAATAAATCTCCTAATAACTAATCAGAAGCATAATATTATTGTAAACACTATAGTTTAAAAAAAATTAATGTTAGATTTGAATTTTATGGTATGAAAACTATACAAAGGTTTGCATTCTAAGTTGGGGACTTTTGTGAATGTGCATAACTCTTGTTGTTTGTTATAGTGTTGTAAAGGTTTTTCCTACAGATATGATTCATATACATGAACACCATTCCTTGTTATTTTCTATCATCATATACCTTTTGAGTTTTATCTTCACTCAATTCTCCATTGTATCATACTCTGAAGGGGCATCAATACAATATCGATAATATAGTTCAGTTTTTACACAAAAGTGGTGACATCAAGAGATTTATCTTTATATTTTTAAAACTATTTAAAAAAAAATATATAATACACATTTTCATCTTATTAATCCATTAATGAACTTTTGCACAAATCAAATGCTTTGAAAATATTGCAACAATGTGATGAAAGACAATAGGAATGATGTATAACAATGCAAGACGAACATTTATATAATCTTGTAATATATTTGTAGGTCATTTACATGTAACTATTGTCTGCTGAGTTTTCTATAATGTGGTATGATTTCAAAGTATCTATAAAATGTTCATAAATTTAATTTTTACGAAGAAAATTATTATTTTTTAAATTAATTTTTTTGAAAAAAAAATAATAACCGGTTTAAAACCGGTTATATAACCATAACTATATTTATAACCGGTTTTATAACCAGTTTTGATTGAAATGTGGTTATGGTTATGAATCCAAACCATTTAACTGGTTTAAAAATGGTTATGGTTTGGTTTCTAAAAATAACCAACCATGCACATCCCTACACCTAGCTCTTTTTATGCCCTCGCCGCAGCTCACATAGGATCCTATATGTTGGATTTTTTTTTTAAAACTATCGAGTTGGAAGATTAAAACCCTATCATTGAGTGGTTATCTTGTTCTCATCAAATAGGTGTTGATATCTCTACCATTTTATTTGTTTCCTTCTTCGTGGCTCTAACATGTATTATTTCTTATATTGAATCTTTATTTAAATCTTTCTTAATGGAGCAGGGGGAGTAGTGAGGATTTTTGAACCGATAATGGTTTGTAGACAATGCTCTTTTATTTGGTTTTGTTGTCTAATATTTATTACATGTGTAGAAAGCTTTTAACGAAATTCTTTAGAAATAATAAGGAAGACCTATAGATGATCCTCTGACGTAATAGATGAATATGGAAGATTTTATCTAAACAAAATTATCAAGTTGTTATCCTGTAAGAATATGGTCCTCTAGCAACCTATAGTCAACCTTATTATTGGAAAGAATAACTTAGTTATATTTCCCTCTCAACGTTCAAATTTGATACAACTGAATAATAATATATAAGGTACAACCGTAAAAATTTTACATGACAAAAGGTACAACGTCATGTGTAATACGACCTATTATGGGCACACAAGGCATAAAATAACATGCTGCAATAGTACAAAGATCTCAATGGATCCTTTATCAAAAGATCAAGATCTTCCAACAGTCATTATAAGAGAATATATTTAAAGACTCAACTTCTCACTCTTTTATTCACTAAACATCACACAAAAAATCCACGAACAATATCGAGAATAAACTTTTAAGAGTCAACTTGAGAAGAAAATAAGTTTAAAAGAAAAGAATATCAAGAGAAGAAGCTCTATTGAAAGAAACAAAGAAAGAAGTAATCAAGTGATCTCATTGTATAACTTTTGTTTGAAGATTCAAACATTTGTATTTGTACCTATAATAATTTACATCCTCTATTAAGTAATATTTGTAAACACTTCATCATTTATTCATTATATATTTGTATTCATCGTAGGGATAAACATATCATTTGAGATGACAAAGGGATATAGTTGGTTCATTGTGTAGTAAATCTAAGATATAACTCAATTGGATCCAAAAATATCTTAGTGATATTGTGATATGTTTGACTATAGTGAAATCTCTATGTGTGAGGGAACTAGATGTAGCTCTAAATTAAGGGGATTAACCATGATAAACTCAGTGTGTTGAAATTTTTCTTCCCTTATCTTTATCATCATAACTTGTAATTGACTTGAGTTTCACTTGAAATAAATTGAAAAACATTTTAATCGGTCAACACGATTTAATCCCCCTCTTTTCTTGTGTTTTTATCACCTTTAGTTGGCATAAAAGCCAAATTTCTTATCTAAAAAATTGATCGTTTAAGAGTAAAAGATCTTTGAGAAAAACATGAGCGATGTTCAAATAATAATGATGAAGGAACCAACATGTACTTGATAAAACCTCACATGCTTGATGGAGACATACTTGACTATTGCAAGCATAAGATTTATAGTTCGTTTATCTCCCAAGATTTACAGCTATAAAAGTTAGTAAAATATGGTTATGAACATCTAATACATGAGTCAGGAAAAGGTGTTGTTCTTTTTTCTATGGATGATCTTCAAAAGAAAACTTACAAGTTGCATCATAAAGCTAGAAACTTTCTTTTAAATTCTATTTCCCCTAAAGAATATGACTAGAGCTCCAACAATGGATCTTCTTAACCTATTTTGTATTCATTGTGTTTTGTCTATGAAGGAAACAAGCGGGTGAAATAATCCAAAACAAATGCTTTGATAAAGAAGTATGAGTTATTCAATATGAAAGAAGATGAAAACATGGAAACAATGTTATCTAGATTTCAAACTTTACATTTCAAACTTTGCAAGTTGAAGAATAAAAAAATGAAGATTCTTCAGAAGCATCAGAAAATGATGAATTTTCACTTGTCTCTAGACAAGTACAAAATCTATTGGACATAATGGAGAAGTAATTTCTTAATAGAGAATTCAAGAACTCCAAGGATCCGAGAGACAATAAAGAAGCACACATGAAACTCATTTTCTTTGAATGAAAAGAACTTACACACTTCATAGATGAATGTTCAAATACCGAGAAAGAGATATCCAAGAAGAATGGATATAGAGGAAAGAAAAAAAGAATAATATGCACGTGAGATCAATTTGACAAATCTTCTGATGAAGAAGATGAACATGCAAATGTTTCTATAACTACCTCAACATTTTCTGGCATACAAATGGAAGACACAACAAACGATGTTAATAATGACGATGAAGATGACGAAGATGAAGTGTTTTATAACCTATCTTGTAAAGAACTTCTTATTGTTACCTTGAGTGAGTTACTTAGTAAGATTCGGAGAATAACTACCAAGCATACAAATCTTAGACAAATATGTGACAAATCATTAGAACGTCATGATGTTCTAAAACAAGAGATTGATGATTTAAAAATGGAAATAATTTTCTAAAAAAATCAATCATCTCAATCTTTAAAAACAAGTGTTTTTAACTCTGAAAAGTACAAAAAAAACTTTTTAAGAGTTCCCACCTAATAACATATACAGAAGCAATATGGATTCCTTAACCTATGGTACAAACAAGTTTGGAAATGAAAAACTAGGATATGTGAATGATTCTTCAAGTGAAACTCATGATCCTAAAGTTCTTTGAGCTTTCATTTCAAAAGGAGTTCATAAAATAAAAACTTATCATGTGTTGAAAATATGAAAGAAAAAAAACAAGAAATCATGATTTCTCATATCCACCGAGAAAAATGTTGCAAAACACTTACAGGTAGAACTTGTAAATACAACATGTTATATTCAAAATATTATCTATATTATATTTATTATGAATAAGACTCTTTATGAATTGTGGAAAGGTAGAAAACCTAAAACTTTATATTTCCATCAATTCAATTGTACTTTCTTTGTGCTAAACACCAAATAATTGTTGGAATTAACCCAAAATCTTTTGGGAATTCCTATTCAATCTTGATCTCAAGATTGTTAACAAACATCCAATGGCAATGAAAAGGGTTGAGAAAGAACAGAAAGAAAAGAAAAAAAAATCGTTGGAGGAGAAGATGAACAATTTTCTGCAGAGAACTCTCTGCCCACAAACTGTGGAAAATCTGTTATTTCACTTGCAACTGCAAACTGTGAATACAAGTTCTCAATTCCGAGTCTCTTCTTACAAAAGATAAGGGTTTCTCCCTATTTATAGATTTAGGTTAGCTTGCATCCCAAGTCAAGGACCAAAACTATAAAAGCCCAAAATAATTGACATTACTAAAATATGCCTAAGTCGAAATCCTGTGTGAAGGAACCTCCTTCGACAATTCGACACACTATTACAACTTGACCCACACATTATCATAATTCGTCTGCTCCTTGTTTCTGTCGAGCTAAACTGCTTCGACACAAGGAATTACAACTCAACACACCACCTAATTCATTGTGTCTAAGCTGTCTACATTCATCATGGCTCTTAGTTTTCTAAAAACTTCAACCTGCACTCCCTTCGTCATGATATCTGCAATCTGATTCTCAGTTTTGCAGTGTTCCAAATTCATCTTCCCTTCTGCTACCTGCTCTCGAAGATAATGGAACCTCATTTCGATGTGCTTGCTTCGACCTGTGCTATTGGATTCTTCGCCAAGTTGATAGCTGACATATTGTCGATCTTCATGGTAATTGCTCCATGACTTTTCCCTGTAATCTCTTCGACCAAGTTCACCATCCAGGTTGCTTGACATGCACAAAGAGAAGCAGTTATATGTTCTGCTTCGCATGATGACAATGCCACTACTGACTCCTTTATCGAACTCTAAGCAACTGGTGCACCACCTAACATAAACACATATCCAACTGTGGATTTTCTATCCTCAACATCACTACACCAGCTAGAGTCGGTGTATCCCACTAATTTGCATTTTTTCCCTTCACCAGCTGCAGGAAACAAAATGCCGTAGTCGAGAGTTCCTTTTAGATAGCTCAGTATCCTCTTCATTGCTGCTAGGTGTGATACCTTTGGCTTATGCATGAATCTACTTACCATACCCACACTGTATGCTAAGTCAGGCCATGTGTGACAAAGGCATCTAAGTGACCCAATAAGTCTTCTATATTGGGTTGGGTCGACATTATTTTCATCTGAATCCTTCGATAGTTGCAGTTTGGTCTCAGCTGGAGTCGAAGTTGGGTTGCAATCTTGCATCTCAAATCTCTTGAGTATTTCGCCTGCATATCTTCTTTTGTACATTATCAAACCTCTATTAGTCTTGTAGAATTCGATGCCAAGGAAATATGAGAGATCTCCCAAGTCTGACATTTCAAACTCCTCACTTAGGTCATGTTTGAAATCTTCGATCTCCTTCTTGTAACTCCCTGTTATCAACAAATCATCGACATAGATGCATAGTATAAGCAATTCATTATTGCTTCTCCTTACATACACTCCATGCTCAGTCGTACACTTCACAAATTCCTTCTCCCTTACGAAGCTGTCGATTTTCTTATTCCAAGCTCTTGGAGCTTGCTTAAGTCCATACAGGGCTTTATGCAGCATGTACACCTTTCCTTCTTCGCCTCGTTTCACATACCCAGCTGGTTGTGCGATATAAACTTCTTCATCTAAGGGACCATTAAGGAATGCGCACTTTACGTCCATCTGACATGTGTGCCAATTGTTCATATTTTCTAGACCAATAACTAACCTGATTGTTTTGATCCTAGCAACAGGTGCGAACACTTCATCGAAGTCGATTCCTTTCTTCTGTAGAAATCCTTTCGCCACAAGTCTCTCCTTGTGTCGAGTTACTTCTCCTCTAGGATTCACCTTCACCTTGTAAACCCACTTCACATCAATTGCCTTATTGCCTTGAGGCAATTCAACAAGTGACCAGGTGTTGTTGACTTCGATGGACTCTAACTCCTCATTCATTGCTTTCACACTTTAAATCTTTCAATGCCTCAGCTGCATTGACTGGTTCGACATCTGCGTAGAAAGCATAATGTACCAGCTCACCCTCTTCATCAACCACATCATCTGATATAATTACACATTCTTTCAACCTTGCAGGCATGTGTCTTGTACGTTGAGGTCTGCTTAGACCTGCTTCATCTATGACTGGTTCCTGTCGAACTTCTCTTTCGACTTCAGTGGCTGGTTCTTCACAAGAGATTCTCACTGAATCCTTCTTGGCATTCTCAGTCCAATCCCATTCTTTAAGCTCGTCTATGATCATGTCCCTGCTGATCACTACCTGCTTATTTACTGGGTCGAACAGTTTGTAACCTCCAGTCGAATGATATCCTATCAGGATCATCTGATTCGACTTGTCATCAAGCTTCCTTCTCAACTGATCTGGCACATGTCTATGTGTTATAGATCAAAACAACTTCAAGTGACTGAGGCTAGGCTTGACACCAGACCAACATTCTTCTGGTGTGATTCCTTCAACCTTCTTAGTCAAACATCTGTTCAAAATATATGTTGCTGTCGAAACCGCTTCTCCCCATAATTCTTTGGGTAGATGCTTTCCATTCAACATACTTCTCACCATGTTCATGATGGTTCTAGTCTTTAGTTCTGCAACTCCATTTTGCTGTGGAGTGTAGGGTGGCACCACCTCATGCACAATCCCTTCTTTTTCACATTATGCATCGAACTCTTTCGAAACATACTCTCCACCACCATCAGTCCTCAGAATTTTCAACTTTCGACCACTATGTCTTTCGACCATAGATTTCAATATGGCAAATACCTCGATCACATCACTTTTCTTCTTGATAAGGTAAGTCCATAACTTTCGACTATAATTATTTATGAACGTGACAAAGTATTTGTTGCCACCCATTGAATCCACCTGGATTGGACCATATACATCAGAGTATATGACTTCCAGAATTGTCTTCAACTTCCTTCCTGCATCTTTGTTGAAGCTATTCTTGTGTTGTTTCGGCTGAACACACTCTTCACAGACTTCACTTGGAATGTCAATTTCTAGTAATCCTGAAACCATATTTCTTTTCTTTAGCTCTCTGATGTCATTGAAGTTGAGATGGCCTAGTCGAAAATGCCATAACCACTCATCTCTGCTGGCTGCAGTTGCTAGGCACTTATGCTCCATCACCTTGAGTTCAATCTTGAAGGTCCTATTCTGAGACATTGGAGCCTTTAAGATCAACCTACCACCTGCGTCGAGGACTCTCATCATCTTGTCTTCGACAACTACCTTGTAGTTCTTTTCGACCAACTTCTCTATATTGAGCAAATTACTCTTCATGCCTGGTATGTATAACACATTAGAAATTATTGACCTCTTGCCATCTTTCCTCATAATCAGAACATCACCAACACCTTCAACTGCTAGAGTGTTGACATTTGCAAACTTCACCATGTTCTTCGATGAGGGCTTTATGTTGACAAACCAATCTTTCCTTCCAGTCATGTGTGATGAGCATCCTGAGTCTAAGTACCACTGATCTTGGAATCTTTCTTCATCTCTTGTTGTGACCATCAGCAACGTCTCTTCTTCTTCATGTTTCACCATCTTTGCATCAGTTTCTTGATTTTTCTTCTTTTCTGGACGTCACTAATATAATGGCCATACTTCTAACAACTGAATGTGACTTTTGTCAGATTTTTTACCACCACCTCTTCCTCTACCTGCAGCACCACCTCTTTGGTTGCCTTAATTCCAGGGTTTTCTCTGATTCGACCAGTTTCCTCCTCTACCTTTGTTGCCATTCCCGCTTCCTTTGCCTTTCTTTTCCTTTTCTGTCTGCGCCTGCAAAGCCATATCACTCTTCGAATTTCCTGCAGCTTTTTCAGCCATTCTTTTTTTATGAGACTCAAGCGTCCCTTGAAGCTCTTCCTTCGTCAATACTGACAAGTCTTTTGACTCTTCTATGGCTACTACCACGTGGTCAAACTTTGGAGCCAATGACCTCAAGATCTTTGTAACAACTGATCTTGATGTCAACACATCTCCACATACCTTGATTTGATTCACCAGCTTTGTAACTCTGGTGAAGAAATCTAGTATGCTTTCATTGTCTTCCATCTGAAGCAACTCATAGGTTCTCTTGTGAGTTTGTAACCTCACCTCTTTCACCTTCTCTGCACCTCCAAACGACTTTTCAAGAATCTCCCACGCTTCCTTCGTTGACTCTACATCACTAACCTTTTCAAAGTTATCTGGATCGACGCACTGATGGATTATAAAGAGAGCTTTATAATATTTTTTCTTCAACTCTTTGTGTGCAGCCTTTTCTTGATCTGTCGCGTTCTCTACAAGTGGTGTTACTTCTTCCTTCACAAGATCCCAAAGATCTTGATAACAGAAAACCACCTTGATCTGCTTGCACCAATTCTCATAATTGTCTTTCTTGAGAATCGGAAGGCTCGTCGGAAAGTGCTCGTTCGGATAGTTCATCGCCATCACGATTTTCCTTCCTTGAATCGCAACCAGGCTCTGATACCAGATGTTGGAATTAACCCAAAATCTTTTAGGAATTCCTATTTAATATTGATCTCAAGATTGTTAACAAATACGCAATGGCAATGAAAAGGGTTGAGAAAGAACAGAAAGAAAACAAAAAAAATCGTTGGAGGAGAAGATGAACAATTTTCTGCAGAGAACTCTCTGCCCACAAACTGTGGAAAATCTGTTATTTCACTTGCAACTACAAACTGTGAATACAAGTTCTCAATTCCGAGTCTCTTCTTACAAAAGATAAGGGGTTCTCCCTATTTATAGATTTAGGTTAGCTTGCATTCCAAGCCAAGGCCCAAAACTATAAAAGCCCAAAATAGTTGACATTACTAAAATAGGCCTAAGTCGAAATCCTGTTTGAAGGAACCTCCTTCGACACTTCGACACACTATTACAACTTGACACACACATTATCACAATTCGTCTGCTTCTTGTTTCTGTCGAGCTAAACTGCTTCGATACAAGGAATTACAACTCAACAATAATACTTTAAAAATTCATTTCAAAAGTATGAAATTGTATCTTGTTAGAACACTTTGAACACTCTAGGGATTAGTTGTTGAAGAATCAATTCATGTAAAAAAATGACAAAGTGTTTAATTATGATACATCAAATCTCATTGAAAAACTTGTAGATGTATAGATAGTAGAAAAGTTAATATCAATATTCTTTGGAGAAAAGACATATGTAAAAAATGTCTATGAAGAAGAAGCTTCACTACAACATTTTGACTCTACAACAACGCAAGAAAATTGTTGCAAAATTTAAGAAAACCGTTGCGGTTTCCTATGAGCACAATTTTTAGAATGTGCCAAATCGAGGCGTTGCTTTATCCTTTCACAACGGTTATTGTATCCAACGATAACACCTTGTTGATAACCGTTGCTCTAGTTTTATTTAGAGAACGGTTTCAAACCACAACAGTCGCACTCTGTTTTTGAGATTAAAACCGTTGCAATTGAGGTGCTTTAAGGGAACGACTGTTTTATAGGATATAACAACGTTTGTAATCGTAGTTCATTTGAAACCGTTCTAATAGATCCATCTTAATTTTAACTTTAAAGGCTACAACAACGGTTTCTATACTACAACAACACTTTATAACTGTTGCAGTAAATAAATTTTCTTTTTATAAAATTCAAAATTAATTTATTTCCCAATTTTTTTTTTATATAATAATATTTATATACATTTTTAAATGATCTTACCTTTAAAAAAAATTACATAACAAAATAATATATATATATATATATATATATATATATATATATATATATATATATATATATATATATTCTATTGTATTCATAATCAACAAAAACATCTTCAATATACATATCCTAATGTTATCATCATCCATAATCAAAATAACATCTTGAATCTATAAAAGTAATCTTAAGCGTCCGCATCAACATCTCTACATCTATGTCTCTTCATCTTCAAATGATTGAAAATCTTCATTGATATCATCATTCATGATCTGCAAAATAAAAGTAGTGTAATTGAAATAAGATTGTTACCCGAAGGCTCTAAAATTATAATGTAAAGCATAAAATGATTCAATCTTACTTGATCATTAGTTGGAGCATGTGTTGACACAAAATAACACAAGACATTATTAACATCAGTTTCTCCAATCATCTCTTGTATCTTATCATTAAACTGTCTAACATCATGCAACATGCTCTCTTTTAAATTTTGCAATTTCTTCATTTCTTTTCAAGAGATTCGGTGTTTTGGTTCTTCCGTAGCAACACAATCTTTCAAATTTTTGTTTGCCAAATACACTTTCAAAAGTTTCTGAAGAAAGTTGCTCAAGATTTTCAATCAACTGTTAAAACTTTATCTAGCATACATGATATAGTAGAAGAACAGAACAAAAAATAAGACAGGACAACCAAAATATCACAACCTTAACAAATAGAATAACATACTCTTAAGTCATAAATCTTCACCAACAAATCAATTTTTACTTATAAATTGTTAAGGAGGAAGAAGTATATGTTATTATAAAAGGAGTTTTAAGCTAGACTACAATATATCATAACAAAACTGTAAGATAAATGATGATATCACAAAAAGCCATAGCATGTGAAGCTTGGAAGCAAGAACTACATCATGCAAGAAATACACTACAACAGTAAAAGAACTTGAAAATCAAGCAGTTATCATTTGAGACATAAATTCAATAAAAGAAGTGATGAAAAGTAAATATAGGGTAAACTAGAGCTTTTATCGAAACAAGCTAAAGAAGGAAAAGTTGCAGATAAAAGGTAGATATGTAATCTGTTAATGGTTTTGACAGTAGAAGATTTCATGTTGTGGATACTGGAAACAGTAGATAGCCATGTTGGTCACAATGTACCTAAATAAGTCATCTCGAGTCAATAGTGGAAAAGCATACCTAAACTTCTCTCCGAAAAAAAACCAGGAGTCAACTTCATGTTATCTACTTGTAAAGATGACCTTGCCTAGCTTTAGGACGAGCATGGTGGGCGTTTCTACTTCGAGTATATTTAACCGCCTTTTTTCTGCAGCAGAATATAAAACAGTTGTAACCACATGCATCCAAAATAACACTATTTAGCACACCATTTACAACATCAAGTTTTTGAACAAATATTACACCATGCAATAATAGGTGATATAAGGAGTTTGCCCATGCAATACTATTATACAAAGCAGTGGAGTCTAATATGAGTAACCTAGACAGACCCAAATGGAAGAAGCAAAAATGATATTGAAAGTCATATACTTAAAGCCTCATATTTTGACATCTTATTTAAAGTCATATACTTATTTTTATGGAAAACTGATATAATACTCTATAAATATTAGCGTGACTTAATCTCCAACAAATATCAACAAACTCTGAACCATAAGCACCAAAAAGGGAGCGTGGGCTGCAAAAAAATTTATGGACAAAAATTGCAAGGGCCAAATCTCTCCCAATTAATTCTGAGACAATTCAAATAAACAAACATTTAAAGAAGATATTGTTGTCTCATTTTTATCAAAATAAATCTCAATAGATATTGTTTCTCAAATAAAATAAAAGAACTACAAACATATGTTTTCTCCCCATACTTTTCACAAACACATCGAAGAACGCTATTCAGTAAACACAAAGCATCACAATCATAATTACACTAAATACACTTAACATGTGAAGCTAAAGTATATCATCATTGTCACAATAGAGTAACATAAGTAAGCATATAACACTTGTCCATCAACTTCAACTTCAACTCGACTCAACTTCAATAACCGTATCATTTTTTCTTCATTTTGATCTATTATAACTGAAAATAACTTTATTTATTCATAGACTATTTATGGTTTACACGATTTTTAGTTTTTAACTTAACAAATCCTTCACCCTATAATTATAAGAAATTGTCACAATTGCATTTAGCACACAATAAACCTCTAATGAGTTATTAGAAGGAGAAACAAAGTGCTCTTATTATGAGATTAGTTTTTTAACCATGTGTTTGGTGTCTAATGGATCTAGGCACGTTGATTTGGAGCAATCCATGACCCTAACAACAAAAAGAGAAAATTAAAAGAAACTAAGAACTAAACAAATGATTATAGTAAATTAAATGAGGAAAAAAATTAGAAATGAACTATGTCCTATGCATACATTTTACACATTTTTCTCAGCCCCAAACAAGTACTACTATTGTTGTTTCTTTATTATTCTCTTTATAATAAATAATATTTGGTGTGTTCTCTAACGAGACTAGTTTACATGGGAAAGAGAGGAACAAGGTTACCATACTTTTGCTTGAATAGAATTAAGCCTCGTGCAAGGGTTAATAATTGATAGGAATATTATGATTTTGATTGATTCTAGTTTTGAAGCTAGGGTGTTTTGCAATGGGAACTCTCACTCACTATTCATAATCAGGTATGTGATCGCATCTAGGCCATAACATAAAATAAAACATTTTTAGATGCAAAAGGATCTTAATAATCAAAGTTAATACTTATATTATAAAATGCTAAAACCACCAATTGTAGCAGTAAAATTAAAAGCAGAATCAAATCAGAATCAACCAAGCATATATATAACCAGATTTAAACTCACTGAAAAATAAAACCACCAATTGTAGTAGTAAAATTAAAAGCATATATCTAAATTTAACGGACTCCCACACGTCGCAACACTAGAATTCTACATGAGAAATGCAACTTATAACAAATTATAATGAGTGTTTGTCTTGTACCTTGGCTGACTGAGATTTAGGATCTTCTTTGGTCCCTCGAGGAAACTCCTTGTCCTTAATTTGTAACTCCATAACCAAATTTTCTATGGCTTTTGTTCCCTGTATCACAAAAAGACAAATGGTTTTTTATATTGCATTTGTTTTATGCAAGCAAATCACACACAATAATTTTCTCATTATAATCAAACGCCATTATCTATTGAATAACTTATAAGATGCAACATTGACTTCTTAAGCTCTTAATTATATTCTAAAAGATAATTTGACCAAGTACATATCATGGTTTTAAATTGCGGTTGCGGTTGCGGGTGTTGCGATTGCGGTCATTGCGGGTGTTGCGATGCGTATTGCGGCCGTTGCGGTGTGAATTTTTATAAGGAGTTTTTTGAAATACAATGTTGAAAAACATTTAATGTTAAGTTTTTTCATTACAGTTTTAGAATTCTAATATTTTGATTTTACATGGAAATATTTGAAGAAATATGATTGAAATTATCTAATGTGGTTCCAAATATAGCCGGAGACGAAATTTTCAAATCACACCGCAATTGCGGTCCGATGCGGTTGTGGAGACAACCGCATCCGCAATATTGCGGGTGCAATTGCGGTTGCGGACCGCAATTTAAAACCATGGTACATATATAACTATTTTTGTTCTATCTAAAGTAAAAAAGTCATTTGAACTTTTATACAAAACCATACGGTTTCAATAATTCACATATTTGAAAGTATCACGGCTTTCTATTATTCTGTCAGTTGTTATTTCTTGATGGTGATTTAGCATTTTCATGAGCTCACAATATATGTGTGTAAAGTAGAACCAAATCAAATTAAGAACTAGAACCATTTTTCAAAAACTAGAACTGTACGGTTGAGAACCAAATACGAAAAATAGACTATTCAGAAAAATAGTTCAGGATGTAATGAAACTGGCAGTATTCGTTTTGAGCGAACTACTTTACACTTTGGTTCATTCGTATATTTTACTTGAACTTGAACCAAACATTGATCGCCCTTACCACTCAAGGCCCCCTCACAAATCACATTAGGAGGCTGTTAGCAGCTCGATTTAATGTAATTGGGTGTTTATGTATGTTTTAAGTAAAATAAATATTTGAAGACAGAGGTTTTATGACATACCGCTACATAATTAATAAAGAAAGAATAAAACAGTAACTAACCTCCAAATTAAACCTGTTACGAATTGCAGTCCGACTAGGATATGAAAACCAAAGTGCAAGACAGTTCCAACCACAATAGGAATTCTCAATTACATAGAGGCCGGAATAATGCAAACAATGATTGGCAAATGCCCCGGGATTATTTGACCCAAGTCTTTCAACATTGCTTTCATACAGCACACAAGGAGCCACACTCTCAAAAAGACCTAGCATGTATTGATTTCAAGCATAAGAAAAGTGGATAAATAAATGTCTAAGGGTAGATCCAATATCCACCAGCACTATTGCTTCATAAACATAATAAAATCATTTGATTTAGGGTTAGGTTCTTAGGGAGTATAGTTCCATACCAATTTCAAGACACACTAAAATCAACTCACAAGATTATCAATATAAATTGATTAGAAAGATGAACAAAACGTATTCCCATTTTGTTGAGTCTTTTATTTAAATAAAGTGATAAATTATTTTATTTGTGAAATTGGTGTGTTAATATGTTATGTTGACGTGTTATGTTATTTTACCGTTTTGAGAGTTTTCAGAGAAAATTAGAATGGAGGGTATTTTAGACATTTCTCAATTAATGTTAAGTTAGAAAATTTAGTGGAAATATAATTGTGTGAGAAAATGAATTAATTGGAATTTGTGCAAAAAGGAAAATAGAAATAGAAAGGAAAAAGAAATAAGAAGAAGAAATAGAAAGAAAGAGAAGAAAAAGAAAGAGGAAGAGGAGAAAAGAGGAGGAAAAGCTAGGAAAATCAAGAAATCAACTTCTAGGAATCGAATTAACCGGGTAAGGGTGTGAAATCTTGTTATCTTAATAATGTATATCATTATGTATGATTATGTATGTGTGTATTGGATTATTTGTTTGGTTTTCATAGTTTTCCATTCTAGGTCGATTTTGAGAAATCGATGTTTTCGCGGTTGGAAATCGACATAAATGCGGTAGAACATTTGTTGCCATGATTGTATTGGGTTCTGATTGATATATGGTGATTTGGAAAGGTTTTGATTGGAAAAATATGGATTTTTGGGTTTTTGACAGCGCAGGAAAATTCTGGGTTTTCCTTGGTTCGCCTAGCGAACCTGGGGCGAGCGGTAGCGAGTGAGGTTTTCGCGGGTTCGCCTAGCGAACCAGTTGGCGAAGGTCAGCGAAGGTTCGCTGAGTTGTTCGCCTAGCGAACTTTGGGTGTTTTTGGTTCTGTTTGGTCCTGACTTGGTTCGCCAAGGGCTCGCCTAGCGAACTTTGTGTCTGTTTTTAGCTAGCAGTTGGTTCGCTGGAACATTCGCCTAGCGAAGGTGCTAGCGAGTGCTCGCGAGATGGTTCGCCTAGCGAACAGTACTGTTTGTGTAAATTTTGTTTTCTGCATAACTTTTGATCTGTGGTCCGGTTTGAGGCATGGTTTGATGCGTTAGAAAGCTTATGGAATGTTTTTTCTTATTATGATGATTTAGAAATTGTTAGCCGATTTAATTATGTCGGAAAGTCGGGAATAGTGCTTGTTTTGACTTTTTCCCGTTTTGAATGTGTGTTTGGATGTGAATCATACAATAGTGCATTGGTGTGAATGCATGTAGATTGTATGTGATTGAATGAGATGAATGCATGAATATATTGTGAATATGTATGCATTTCAAGAATGTCTTGAGTCATGTGCGTGTGAAGCATAATGGTGTGCATTCTTGTGTTGAGGGATCCTTATGAGAATCCGCTATAACATCGTGTGCCTTAAACATAAGAGGTGTGAGCGATCGGAGGGATCGCGTGCCTTAAAAATAAGAGGTGTGAGCGATGGGTATAGGCGATCGTGTGCCTTATACAAAGAGGTGTGAGCGATTGGGTCGTGTACCTTATACAAAGAGGTGTGAGCGATCCATAAACGTCGTGTGCCTTAAAAATAAGAGGTGTGAGCGATCAGATCGGATCGTGTGCCTTAAAAATAAGAGGTGTGAGCGATGGGGAACATCGTAGGCCCGACGGGGAGTTACAGTGATGTAACGAGCGATGGTTCCAGTAGAGTTCCTGAGTGAACTTGAGATGATTGAGTCGGTACCCCGCATTGCATTTGCATAGAGTCGTGAGTCGGTCTCTATGATTTGCATTTATCATCTTTATAATGGTGCATTGATGAATAAACATAAATGTGTATGTTTATGTGGAATAATAAGAATTGTGAAAGTATGCATGATGTATATGCTTGGTTTGAATAGATATGTATACATTGCGGTGTATATGAGTGAGATGTGATGAATTGTGGTGAGAATGTGGGATATGTGTATTTTTATGTTAAGATATATATAATTTTATGCATTGTTATTATGATAATATTTCTCACCCTTCTGCTGTTTTATAATGCTCTATGAGGCATTGCAGAGTAGGTATGCTGGTGGTCTTTTTGTGAAGCGCGTCTTCATTCTTTTGGTCGGTCGGCTCTGATATGTAGCACCGGGTGTAACACCCCCTTTCTATACCCCCAAATAATCATTTAGGCACATATTTAAAATTTCGTCAGAGTATAATTACAAACATGGTATAAAAGAGGCATGTCACATCAATTAAGAAATTAAAACATACAACACCTGCTCAACAATTGATATGCAACAGTGGGGCAACTTGCAACAGAGGAACTTAGTCCTTACACCCACATTTCAATATTTAGAATAAAAGCGGAAAATCTAAACATCGAATAACAAGCAACATATATACATCGCCAAGCATTATCCACCAACATAATTCATGTTTTACATAACATTTATCAACAAGATACATATACAATGTATCACAAAAGAATCATAGCCCTCCTAGCTACCCGGTGCTACATATCAGAGCCAACCGACCAAAAGAATGAAGACACGCTTCACAAAAAGACCACCAGCATACCTACTCTGCAATGCCTCATAGAGCATCATAAAACAGCAGAAGGGTGAGAAATATTATCATAATAACAATGCATATAATTATATATAATAGCATAAAATTACACATATTTCACATTCTCACCACAATTCATCACAACTCACTCATATACATCGCAATGTATCCATATATATAAAACCAAGCATACACATCAGGCATACTTTCCTCACTTCTTCTCATTCCACATAAACATACACAAATGTTTATTCACCTATGCATCATTTAAAGATGAGAAATGCAAATCATAGAGACCGACTCACGACTCTATGCAAATGCAATGCGGGTACCGACTCAATCATCTCAAGTTCACTCAAGAACTTCTGCTGGAACCATCGCTCGTTACCAAAGTAACTCCCCGTCGGGCCTACGATGTTCACCCACCGCTCACACCTCCACCAAGAGAGGCTCACGATGTTTATGGATCGCTCACACCTCCACCAAGAGAGGCTCACGACCCGATCGCTCACACCTCTACCAAGAGAGGCTCACGATCGTCCTTAACCATCGCTCACACCTCCACCAAGAGAGGCTCACGACGTTATAGCGGATTCTCATTAGAATCCCTCAGCACAAGAATGCACATCATTATGCTACACATGATAATGACTCAAGACATTCTTGAAATGCATACATATTCACAATATATACATGCATTCATCTCATACAACCACATACAATCTATATACATTCACGTCAATGCACTATTGTACGATTCACATTCAAACACACCGTCAAAACGGTAAAAGTGGCTAAATAGCACTATTCTCGACTTTTCGACATAATTAAATCGGCCAACAATCTCAAAACCCATTTTTATAAGAAAGAACGTTTCATAAGCTTTCCAACAATATAAAGAACGTCCCGATCCGAGTTAAGGATCAAAAGTTACGGAATTTAGAAAACAGATAAAATTTTGAAGTCCCAGACCGCGCTGAGCGGCCTCTCGAGCGCGCTGAGCGGGCTCGCTACTGCCTGGTGAGGTTACATTTTTTCAAAAGCGCGCTGAGCGGGCTCTGCGATTTTCAGAAAAATTCCTCTTCGCAAATCCACCCCAAAATTCCCATTTTTCACCCAAATTCGATTCTAACAGCAAAACAACCATCAACAATTGTTCATACACACAGTGTGATCATACAATACAGTTCATATCAATTTCCGACCGTAAAATCATCGATTCCGAATCATTTTATCGTTTTCGACCTAAAACTCCAAAAACCATGGGAAACAAGAAAACATCCAAGCAACTCATACATAATGATACACATTGATAAGATAATAAGATTTCACACCCTTACCCGGATTCCAAATGATCTAGCTCTTGTTCTTGATGATTTCCACTCTTTTTCCTCTTTTCTTCTCTTCTTCCCTCTTCCTCTTTCTTTCTCTCTTTTTCTTTATATCTTTCTCTATTTCTCTCTATTTCTCTTTTCTATCTATTTTCCTTCTATTTTTCCTTTCTATCTTTTTCTTTTTATTTCTTTTCTCTCATTTTCCAAACTATCAATTAATTCATTTTTCTCACAAATTCTAATTCCACTTAATTTCTAATTTATCATTAATTGAGAAAAGTCTAAAATACTCTCCATTCTAATTTCCCCGAAAACTCTCAAAACGGTAAAATAACATTTAACACACCAAATTCACAATTAAAATAATTATCACTCAATTTAAATAAAAGACTCAACTAAATGGGAATAATTGGAATCGGGGCGTTATAACTCTCCCCCACTTTAGAAATTTTCGTCCTCGAAAATAATACCTGATTCAAAAAACTCCGGATACGACTCTCGCATCCTACTCTCTAGTTCCCAAGTCATATCACCTTCCGCAGCGCCTCCCCACGCTACCTTCACAAGTGCAATGTCCTTGCCTCTTAGCTTCTTAACTTCATGGTCCAAAATCCTAATCGGTAAAGTTTCAACCGTAAGGTTATCTCTCACCTCAACCTCGTCCATAGGAATAACATGTGACAGATCCGGAACATACTTCCGAAGTTGCGAAACATGGAACACATCATGCAAATTCGAAAGATTCGGAGGCAACGCCACACGGTAAGCCACAACACCAACTCGTGCCGAAATCTGATACGGACCAATAAAACGAGAAGTCAACTTCTTTGACTTCAAAGCACGACCCACACCCGTAACCGGTGTAACTCTCAAAAACACATGGTCGCCTTCCTGAAACTCAAGATCTTTTCTTCTCTTGTCATGATAGCTCTTTTGTCTACTTTGAGAAGCTTTCATCTTCTCACGGATAAACTTCACTTTCTCCGTCGTTTGTTGTACCATCTCCGGTCCAACTATCGCCCTCTCACCCGTTTCATGCCAACACAAAGGTGTTCGACATCTCCGACCATACAAAGCCTCAAACGGTGCCATACTTATACTCGAGTGGAAACTATTATTGTAAGTGAACTCAATCAATGCCAAATAACTATCCCAAGCACCACCTTGCTCGAGCACACAAGCACGCAATAAATCCTCCAACGATTGAATTGTCCTCTCGGTTTGACCATCCGTTTGTGGATGATAAGCCGAACTCAATCTTAGCTTAGAACCCAAAGCCTTTTGTAAACTCTCCCAAAACCTCGATGTGAATCTAGGATCTCTATCCAATACAATACTCTTAGGAACTCCATGTAACTTCACAACCGCAAGAATATAAATCTCGGCTAACCTCTCCAAAGGATAACTAATATCAATTGGAATGAAGTGAGCAGATTTAGTAAGCCTATCCACAATTACCCAAATAGCATTATGACCTCTTTGCGTATTCGGCAATCCCGTAACAAAATCCATTGATATACTATCCCATTTCCACTCTGGAATGTCCAACGGTTGCATCAATCCACTAGGCTTTTGATGTTCCACCTTAGACTTTTGACAAGTTAAGCACGCATACACAAATTGCGCCACGTCTCTCTTTAACCCGGACCACCAAAAGATTTTCTTAAAATCCTGATACATTTGATTCGCTCCCGGATGAATACTTAAGTTACTTCGGCGTCCCTCTTCCAATATCATCTTTTTCAACTCCGCATCATCGGGAATACAAATACGACCACGGAATCTCAAAACTCCAAAATCATCAACCTTGAAATCCTCATTCTCATTCATCATCAAATCAACGAATTTCAAATCCAACTTTTGCTTTTCACACACGGTTGCAAGAAAGTCATTCGTAACATGTAGCATACCAAGTCTCACACTTCTCGGCGTCATTTCACAAACCAAAGTCAAATCTCTAAAATTCTCCAAAAGTTCCCATTCTCTCATCATCAATGCAGACATATGTAACGACTTCCGACTCAAAGCATCGGCCACTACATTTGCCTTACCCGGATGGTAATTCAAACCAAAATCATAATCCTTCAAAAGCCCTAGCCACCTTCTTTGCCTCATGTTCAATTCTTTTTGATCAAATAAATACTTCAAGCTTTTGTGATCACTAAAAACTTCAAACCTCGCACCATAAAGATAGTGCCTCCAAATTTTCAAAACAAACACCACGGCCGCTAACTCCAAGTCATGCGTAGGATAATTCTTTTCATGCACTCTCAATTGTCTTGAAGCATAAGCCACAACCTTTCCATCTTGCATCAAGACACCACCTAAACCTGACAATGAAGCATCACAATACACAACAAATGGTTCATTAGGATTAGGCAAAATCAAGATCGGAGCCGTTGTCAACCTTCTTTTTAGCTCATTGAAACTCTCTTCACAATGAATATCCCAAATGAAAGCCTTTCCTTTACAAGTCAATTGCGTTAACGGAAGTGCCAACTTCGAAAATCCCTCAATAAACCTCAGATAATAGCCCGCCAAGCCTAAAAAGCTTCGAATCTCCGTAACCGATCTAGGAGCCTCCCATTGCATCACCGCATCAATCTTGGATGGATCAACGCTAATACCACTACCGAAAATAATATGTCCAAGAAAACTTACTTCCGACAACCAAAATTCACATTTCGACAACTTAGCATACAATTGTTTCTCTTTCAAAATTTGCAACACAATTCTCAAATGCTCTTCATGCTCCTCCTGAGACTTAGAGTAAATCAAAATATCGTCGATGAACACAACCACAAAACAATCCAACTGTTCATGAAAAATACGATTCATGTATTCCATAAACACACCCGGCGCATTAGAAACCCCGAATGGCATCATGGAATATTCGTAATGGCCATACCGTGTCCTAAAGGCCGTCTTTTGAATATCCTCTTCTTTCACACGAATCTGGTGATATCCCGATCTCAGATCAATCTTGCTAAAAACACGCGCACCAACCAATTGGTCCAACAAATCATCGATCCTCGGAAGCGGATACTTGTTCTTAATAGTCACCTTGTTCAGTTGTCGATAATCTATGCATAACCGCATACTCCCATCCTTCTTTTTAACCAACAATACCGGAGCACCCCAAGGAGAAACACTTGGTCTTACAAATTTCTTGTCCAACAAGTCATTCAATTGCTTCTTCAATTCTACCAACTCCGATGCTAACATACGATACGGCGCCATCGAAATCGGTCTAGTACCCGGAACTAGATCAATAGAAAACTCAACTTCTCTTTCCGGCGGTACATCCTTAATATCCTCAGGAAACACTTCAAGAAAATCACACACAACGGGACACACATCAATTGACACCTGATTATCCATAGACAAAGATGCAAACAAACTGAATAATTGAGCTTCGTCCGCTAAAAGTCTCTTCAACTCTTTAGTGGATAGGAAACTCTCAAATTCATCATCTTCCAAAGAAGGAAACCTCACTAACTTATGATAACAATCTATATGAACTCGGTTAAATTGCAACCAATTCATACCCAAGACCACATCCAATCCTTCCAACGGCAAACACACTAAATCCATCTCAAAGTCTTTACCATAAATGGTCAAAGGACACATCAAACAAACCAAAGAAGTAGTTACTGACCCCATTGCTGGAGTATCAATAACCATCTTACCATCAATCAGAGACAACACAAGATTTAAACGCTTCGCGCACTCAGACGAAATAAACGAATGAGTCGCTCCAGTATCAATAATGGCAACTAAAGGTGTACTATTAATAAAGCAAGTACCTTTAATCAGACGGTCGTCACTGGAAGTCTGAGTTCCTGCCAGAGAAAATACCTTCCCACCGGATGGAGCTTTCTTCGGATTCGGACACTTTGGGCTAATGTGACCAATTTCCCCACAGTTATAGCACTTTACTACATTCCTTCTACAATCTGTAGTAGCATGCCCAAGGCCTCCACAGTTAGAACATTTCGCCACTGTCTTCCCACACTCAAATGATTTATGACCCATTTCACCACACTTGTAACACTTAATGGGACCAGAACCTCCTCCTCCAGATCTCCTCTCGAAGTTTCCCCTATGCTTGCCCTTATCAGCGGGTGTCACATAAGGTCCACTTCTAGCTTGTTGCTTTCCCTTCCTCTCATTCAAACTTTTATAATGTGTAGAACGAGCCTTGCTATCTTCCTCGAAGATTCTACAACATTTCGTCAAATCCGAAAACCTTCTTATCCTTTGATATCCCACAACTTGCTTAATCTCAGGACGTAAACCATTCTCATACTTAATGCACTTGGAGAACTCAGCAGTAATCGCAGCATAGTGAGGATGGTATTGAACCAACTCCACAAACTTAGCAGTATAGTCCACCACGGACATACTACCTTGTTTCAGTTCAAGAAATTCCATCTCCTTATTTCCCTTCACACTCTCAGGGTAATACTTTCTCAAGAATTCAGTACGGAATAAATCCCAAGTTACTTCTTCATCATCCACCTCAAGAACTTCATGCATACCGACCCACCAATCGTCGGCTTCTTCCTTCAGCATGTGAGACCCAAGCCTCACCTTATTCTCTTCCGCACAATCCATGACCCTGAAAATTCTTTCAATCTCTTTCAACCAAAGTTGAGCACCATCGGGATTAAATCTTCCTTTGAAAACCAGTGGTTGATTCTTCCTGAACTCGTAATTAGCATTCACGTTCGGCGCACCTTGCACCGCCCTAGCCATTGCTTCCAAAGCAGCAGCCATCACATTGTCGTTCCTACCAGCCATATTCTGATTATTCCCCAAAAACGACAACAAAGTTAAACAACAGTTCAACCAACACAACAACAAGACAGACACAACTGACTCAGCTCTGGCTCTGATACCACTTAATGTAACACCCCCTTTCTATACCCCCAAATAATCATTTAGGCACATATTTAAAATTTCGTCAGAGTATAATTACAAACATGGTATAAAAGAGGCATGTCACATCAATTAAGAAATTAAAACATACAACACCTGCTCAACAATTGATATGCAACAGTGGGGCAACTTGCAACAGAGGAACTTAGTCCTTACACCCACATTTCAATATTTAGAATAAAAGCGGAAAATCTAAACATCGAATAACAACCAACATATATACATCGCCAAGCATTATCCACCAACATAATTCATGTTTTACATAACATTTATCAACAAGATACATATACAATGTATCACAAAAGAATCATAGCCCTCCTAGCTACCCGGTGCTACATATCAGAGCCAACCGACCAAAAGAATGAAGACACGCTTCACAAAAAGACCACCAGCATACCTACTCTGCAATGCCTCATAGAGCATCATAAAACAGCAGAAGGGTGAGAAATATTATCATAATAACAATGCATATAATTATATATAATAGCATAAAATTACACATATTTCACATTCTCACCACAATTCATCACAACTCACTCATATACATCGCAATGTATCCATATATATAAAACCAAGCATACACACCAGGCATACTTTACTCACTTCTTCTCATTCCACATAAACATACACAAATGTTTATTCACCTATGCATCATTTAAAGATGAGAAATGCAAATCATAGAGACCGACTCACGACTCTATGCAAATGCAATGCGGTACCGACTCAATCATCTCAAGTTCACTCAGGAACTTCTGCTGGAACCATCGCTCGTTACCAAAGTAACTCCCCGTCGGGCCTACGATGTTCACCCACCGCTCACACCTCCACCAAGAGAGGCTCACGATGTTTATGGATCGCTCACACCTCCACCAAGAGAGGCTCACGACCCGATCGCTCACACCTCCACCAAGAGAGGCTCACGATCGTCCATAACCATCGCTCACACCTCCACCAAGAGAGGCTCACGACGTTATAGCGGATTCTCATTAGAATCCCTCAGCACAAGAATGCACATCATTATGCTACACATGATAATGACTCAAGACATTCTTGAAATGCATACATATTCACAATATATACATGCATTCATCTCATACAACCACATACAATCTATATACATTCACGTCAATGCACTATTGTACGATTCACATTCAAACACACCGTCAAAACGGTAAAAGTCGCTAAATAGCATTATTCCCGACTTTCCGACATAATTAAATCGGCCAACAATCTCAAAACCCATTTTTATAAGAAAGAACGTTTCATAAGCTTTCCAACAATATAAAGAACGTTCCGATCCAAGTTACGGATCAAAAGTTACGGAATTTAGAAAACAGATAAAATTTTGAAGTCCCAGACCGCGCTGAGCGGGCTCGCTACTGCCTGGTGAGGTTACATTTTTTCAAAAGCGCGCTGAGCGGGCACCTGCGCGCTGAGCGGGCTCTGCGATTTTCAGAAAAATTCCTCTTCGCAAATCCACCCCAAAATTCCCATTTTTCACCCAAATTCAATTCTAACAGCAAAACAATCATCAACAATTGTTCATACACACAGTGTGATCATACAATACAGTTTATATCGATTTCCGACCGTAAATCATCGATTCCGAATCATTTTATTGTTTTCGACCTAAAACTCCAAAAACCATGGAAAACAAGAAAACATCCAAGCAACTCATACATAATGATACACATTGATAAGATAATAAGATTTCACACCCTTACCCGGATTCCAAATGATGTAGCTCTTGTTCTTGATGATTTCCACTCTTTTTCCTCTTTTCTTCTCTTCTTCCCTCTTCCTCTTTCTTTCTTTCTTTTTCTTTCTATCTTTCTCTATTTCTCTCTATTTCTCTTATCTATCTATTTTCCTTCTATTTTTCCTTTCTATCTTTTTATTTTTATTTCTTTTCTCTCATTTTCCAAACTATCAATTAATTCATTTTTCTCACAAATTCTAATTCCACTTAATTTCTAATTTATCATTAATTGAGAAAAGTCTAAAATACTCTCCATTCTAATTTCCCCGAAAACTCTCAAAACGGTAAAATAACATTTAACACACCAAATTCACAATTAAAATAATTATCACTCAATTTAAATAAAAGACTAAACTAAATGGGAATAATTGGAATCGGGGCGTTACACCGGGTAGCTAGGATGGCTATGATTCTTTTGTGATACATTTGTATATGTATATTGTTGATGTATGTTTACGTAAACATGTATGATGTTGGTGGAGAATACTTGATGGTATATGTATATATGTATATATGTTGTTGTTATTCAATGTTTAGATTTTCCGCTTTTATTCTAAATGTTGAGATGTGGGTGTAAGGACTAAGTTCCTCTGTATCAAAGTTTTCCCATTGTTGCATATCAATTGTTGAGCAGGTGTTGTATGTTTTAATTTCATGTATAATGTGACATGCTTCTTTTATACTAAGTTATAATTATACTCTGACGAAATTTTTAATAAGTGCCTAAATGATTAATTGTGTTCATTTGGGGGTATAGAAAGGGGGTGTTACATTAAGTGGTATCAGAGCCAGAGTTGAGTCAGTTGTATCTGTCTTGTTGTTGTGATGGTTGAATTGTTGTTTAACTTTGTTGTCATTTTTGGGAATGATCAGAATATGGCTGGTAGAAATGACAATGCGATGGCTGCTGCTTTGGAAGCAATGGCTAGGGCGGTGCAAGGTGCGCCGAATGTGAATGCTAATGACGAGTTCAGGAAGAATCAACCACCGGTCTTCAAAGGAAGATTTGATCCCGATGGTGCTCAACTTTGGTTGAAGGAGATTGAAAGGATCTTCAGAGTTATGGACTGTGCGGAAGAGAATAAGGTGAGGCTTGGGTCTCACATGTTGAAGGAAGAAGCCGACGACTGGTGGGTCGGTATGCGTCAAGTTCTTGAGGTGGATGATTAGGAGGTAACTTGGGATTTATTTCGTACTGAATTCTTAAGGAAGTATTACCCTGAAAGTGTGAAAGGGAAGAAGGAGATGGAGTTCCTTGAATTGAAACAAGGTAGTATGTTCGTGGTGGACTATACTGCTAAATTTGTGGAGTTGGTTCAATTCCATCCTCATTATGCCGCGATTACTGCTGAGTTCTCAAAGTGTATTAAGTATGAGAATGGTCTGCGTCCTGAGATTAAACAAGCTGTGGGATATCAAAGGATAAGAAGGTTTTCGGATTTGACGGAATATTGTAGAATCTTCGAGGAAGATAGCAAGGCTCGTTCTACACATTACAAAAGTTTGAATGAGAGGAAGGGAAAACAACAAGCTAGAAGTGGACCTTATGTGACACCCGCTGATAGGGGCAAGCATAGGGGAAACTTTGAGAAGAGATCTGGAGGAGGAGGTTCCGGTCCCATTAAGTGTTACAAGTGTGGTGAAATGGGTCATAAATCATTTGAGTGTGGGAAGACTGTGATGAAATGTTCTAACTTTGGAGGCCTTGGGCATGCTACTAACTATTGTAGAAGGAATGTGGTGAAATGTTTTAATTGTGGGGAACCTGGCCACATTAGTACGAAGTGTCTGAATCCTAAGAAAGCTCCAACTGGTGGGAAAGTATTTTCTTTGGCGGGAACTCAGACTTCCAGTGCAGACCGTCTGATTAAAGGTACTTGCTTTATTAATAGTACACCTTTAGTTGCTATTATTGATACGGGAGCGACTCATTCGTTTATTTCGTCTGAGTGCGCGAATCGTTTGAATCTTGTGTTGTCTCTTGAGTTGTCCTTTAACCATTTATGGTAAAGACTTTGAGATGGACTTAGTGTGTTTGCCGTTGGAAGGGTTGGATGTGGTCTTGGGTATGAATTGGTTGCAATTTAATCGGGTTCATATTGATTGCTATCACAAGTTAGTGAGGTTTCCTTCTTTGGAAGGGGACGAAGACTCGAGTTTCTTGTCTACTAAAGAGTTGAAGAGACTTTTAGCGGACGAAGCTCAATTGTTCGGTTTGTTTGCATCTTTGTCTGTGGATAGTCAAGTGTCACTTGATGTGTTTCCTGTTGTGTGTGATTTTCTGGAAGTGTTTCCTGATGATATTAAGGATGTACCGCCGGAAAGAGAAGTTGAGTTTTCTATTGATCTAGTTTCGGGTACTAGACCGGTCTCGATGGCACCGTTCGTATGTCGGCATCGGAGTTGGTAGAATTGAAGAAGCAATTGAACGACTTGTTGGACAAGAAATTTGTAAGACCAAGTGTTTCTCCTTGGGGTGCTCCGGTATTGTTGGTAAAGAAGAAGGATGGGTGTATGCGGTTATGCATTGATTATCGACAATTGAACAAGGTGACAATTAAGAACAAGTATCCGCTTCCAAGGATCGATGATTTGTTGGACCAATTGGTTGGTGCGCGTGTTTTTAGCAAGATTGGTTTGAGATCGGGATATCACCAGATTCGTGTGAAAGAAGAGGATATTCAAAAGACGGCCTTTAGGACACGGTATGGTCATTACGAATATTCCGTGATGCCATTCGGGGTTTCTAATGCGCCGGGTGTGTTTATGGAATACATGAATCGTATTTTTCATGAACAGTTGGATCGTTTTGTGGTTGTGTTCATCGACGATATTTTGATTTACTCTAAGTCTCAAGAGGAGCATGAAGAGCATTTGAGGATTGTGTTACAAATTTTGAAAGAGACGCAATTGTATGCTAAGTTGTCGAAATGTGAGTTTTGGTTATCGGAAGTAAGTTTTCTTGGGCATGTTATTTCCGGTAGTGGTGTTAGTGTTGATCCATCCAAGATTGATGCGGTGATGCAATGGGAGGCTCCTAGATCGGTTACGGAAATTCGAAGCTTTTTAGGCTTGGCGGGTTATTATCGGAGGTTTATTGAAGGATTTTCGAAGTTGGCACTTCCGTTAACGCAATTGACTTGTAAAGGAAGGGCTTTCATTTGGGATATTCATTGTGAAGGGAGTTTCAATGAGCTAAAAAGAAGGTTGACAACGGCTCCGATCTTGATTTTTCCAAATCCGACGGAACCATTTGTGGTGTATTGTGATGCTTCATTGGTTGGTTTAGGTGGTGTTTTGATGCAAGATGGAAAAGTTGTGGCTTATGCTTCAAGACAATTGAGAGTGCATGAAAAGAATTATCCTACACATGACTTGGAGTTAGCGGCCGTGGTGTTTGTTTTGAAAATTTGGAGGCACTATCTTTATGGTGCAAGATTTGAAGTTTTTAGTGATCACAAGAGCTTGAAATATTTATTTGATAAAAAAGAATTGAACATGAGACAAAGAAGGTGGTTAGAGCTTTTGAAGGATTATGATTTTGGTTTGAATTACCATCCGGGTAAGGCAAACGTGGTGGCTGATGCTTTGAGTCGGAAGTCGTTGCATATGTCCTCATTGATGATGAGAGAATGGGAACTTTTGGAGAATTTTAGAGACTTGAGTTTGGTTTGTGAAATGACACCGAGAAATGTGAGACTTGGTATGCTACATGTTACGAATGACTTTCTTGCAACCGTGTGTGAAAAGCAAAAGTTGGATTTGAAGTTCGTTGATTTGATGATTAATGAGAATGAGGATTTCAAGGTTGATGATTTTGGAGTTTTGAGATTCCGTGGTCGTATTTGTATTCCCGATGATGCGGAGTTGAAGAAGATGATATTGGAAGAAGGACACCGAAGTAACTTAAGTATTCATCCGGGAGCGAATAAAATGTATCAAGATTTGAAGAAAATCTTTTGGTGGTCCGGGCTAAAGAGAGATGTGGCTCAATTTGTGTATGCGTGCTTAACTTGTCAAAAGTCCAAGGTGGAACATCAAAAGCCTAGTGGATTGATGCAACCGTTGGACATTCCGGAGTGGAAATGGGATAGTATATCGATGGATTTTGTTACGGGATTGCCGAATACGCAAAGAGGTCATAATGCTATTTGGGTAATTGTTGATAGGCTTACTAAATCTGCTCACTTCATTCCAATTGATATTAGTTATCCTTTGGAGAGGTTAGCCGAGATTTATATTCTTGCGGTTGTGAAGTTGCATGGAGTTCCTAAGAGTATTGTATTGGATAGAGATCCTAGATTCACATCGAGGTTTTGGGAGAGTTTACAAAAGGCTTTGGGTTCTAAGCTAAGATTGAGTTCGGCTTATCATCCACAAATGGATGGTCAAACCGAGAGGACAATTCAGTCATTGGAGGATTTATTGCGTGCTTGTGTGCTCGAGCAAGGTGGTGCTTGGGATAGTTATTTGGCATTGATTGAGTTCACCTATAATAACAGTTTTCATTCAAGTATAGGTATGGCACCATTTGAGGCTTTGTACGGTCGGAGATGTCGAACACCTTTGTGTTGGCATGAAACCGGTGAGAGGACAATAGTTGGACCGAAGATGGTACAACAAACGACGGAGAAAGTGAAGTTTATTCGTGAAAAGATGAAAGCTTCACAAAGTAGACAAAAGAGATATCATGACAAGAGAAGAAAAGATCTTGAGTTTCAAGAAGGCGACCATGTGTTTTTGAGAGTTACGTCGGTTACGGGTGTGGGTCGTGCTTTGAAATCGAAGAAATTGACTTCTCGTTTTCTTGGTCCGTATCAGATTTCTGCACGAGTTGGTGTTGTGGCTTACCGTGTTGCGTTGCCTCCGAATCTTTCGAATTTGCATGATGTATTCCATGTTTCGCAACTTCGGAAGTACGTTCTGGATCCGTCACATGTTATTCCTATGGATGAGGTTGAAGTGAGAGATAACCTTACGGTTGAAACTTTACCGATTAGAATTTTGGACCGTGGAGTTAAGAAGCTAAGAGGCAAAGATATTACACTTGTGAAAGTAGCGTGAGGAGGCGCTGCGGAAGGCGATATGACTTGGGAGCTAGAGAGTAGGATGCGAGAGTCGTATCCGGAGTTGTTTGAATCAGGTAATATTTTCGAGGACGAAAATTTCTAAAGTGGGGGAGAGTTGTAACACCCCGATTCCAATTATTCCCATTTTGTTGAGTCTTTTATTTAAACTGAGTGATAAATTATTTTATTTGTGAAATTGATGTGTTAATATGTTATGTTGACGTGTTATGTTATTTTACCGTTTTGAGAGTTTTCGGGGAAAATTAGAATGGAGGGTATTTTAGACATTTCTCAATTAATGTTAAGTTAGAAAATTTAGTGGAAATATAATTGTGTGAGAAAATGAATTAATTGGAATTTGTGCAAAAAGGAAAATAGAAATAGAAAGGAAAAAGAAATAAGAAGAAGAAATAGAAAGAAAGAGAAGAAAAAGAAAGAGGAAGAGGAGAAAAGAGGAGGAAAAGCTAGGAAAATCAAGAAATCAACTTCTAGGAATCGAATTAACCGGGTAAGGGTGTGAAATCTTGTTATCTTAATAATGTATATCATTATGTATGATTATGTATGTGTGTATTGGATTATTTGTTTGGTTTTCATAGTTTTCCATTCTATGTCGATTTTGAGAAATCGATGTTTTCGCGGTTGGAAATCGACATAAATGCGGTAGAACATTTGTTGCCATGATTGTATTGGGTTCTGATTGATATATGGTGATTTGGAAAGGTTTTGATTGGAAAAATATGGATTTTTGGGGTTTTGACAGCGCAGGAAAATTCTGGGTTTTCCTTGGTTCGCCTAGCGAACCTGGGGCGAGCGGTAGCGAGTGAGGTTTTCGCGGGTTCGCCTAGCGAACCAGTTGGCGAAGGTCAGCGAAGGTTCGCTGAGTTGTTCGCCTAGCGAACTTTGGGTGTTTTTGGTTCTGTTTGGTCCTGACTTGGTTCGCCAAGGGCTCGCCTAGCGAACTTTGTGTCTGTTTTTAGCTAGCAGTTGGTTCCCTGGAACATTCGCCTAGCGAAGGTGCTAGCGAGTGCTCGCGAGATGGTTCGCCTAGCGAACAATACTGTTTGTGTAAATTTTGTTTTCTGCATAACTTTTGATCTGTGGTCCGGTTTGAGGCATGGTTTGATGCGTTAGAAAGCTTATGGAATGTTCTTTCTTATTATGATGATTTAGAAATTGTTAGCCGATTTAATTATGTCGGAAAGTCGGGAATAGTGCTTGTTTTGACTTTTTCCCGTTTTGAATGTGCGTTTGGATGTGAATCATACAATAGTGCATTGGTGTGAATGCATGTAGATTGTATGTGATTGAATGAGATGAATTCATGAATATATTGTGAATATGTATGCATTTCAAGAATGTCTTGAGTCATGCGCGTGTGAAGCATAATGGTGTGCATTCTTGTGTTGAGGGATTCTTATGAGAATCCGCTATAACATCGTGTGCCTTAAACATAAGAGGTGTGAGCGATCGGAGGGATCGTGTGCCTTAAAAATAAGAGGTGTGAGCGATGGGTATAGGCGATCGTGTGCCTTATACAAAGAGGTGTGAGCGATCGGGTCGTGTGCCTTATACAAAGAGGTGTGAGCGATCCATAAACGTCGTGTGCCTTAAAAATAAGAGGTGTGAGCTATCAGATCGGATCGTGTGCCTTAAAAATAAGAGGTGTGAGCGATGGGGAACATCGTAGGCCCGACGGGGAGTTACAGTGATGTAACGAGCGATGGTTCCAGCAGAGTTCCTGAGTGAACTTGAGATGATTGAGTCGGTACCGCATTGCATTTGCATAGAGTCGTGAGTCGGTCTCTATGATTTGCATTTATCATCTTTATAATGGTGCATTGATGAATAAACATAAATGTGTATGTTTATGTGGAATAATAAGAATTGTGAAAGTATGCATGATGTATATGCTTGGTTTGAATAGATATGTATACATTGCGATGTATATGAGTGAGATGTGATGAATTGTGGTGAGAATGTGGGATATGTGTATTTTTATGTTAAGATATATATAATTTTATGCATTGTTATTATGATAATATTTCTCACCCTTCTGCTGTTTTATAATGCTCTATGAGGCATTGCATAGTAGGTATGCTGGTGGTCTTTTTGTGAAGTGCGTCTTCATTCTTTTGGTCGGTCGGCTCTGATATGTAGCACCGGGTAGCTAGGATGGCTATGATTCTTTTGTGATACATTTGTATATGTATATTGTTGATGTATGTTTACGTAAACATGTATGATGTTGGTGGAGAATACTTGATGGTATATGTATATATGTATATATGTTGTTGTTGTTCAATGTTTAGATTTTCCGCTTTTATTCTAAATGTTGAGATGTGGGTGTAAGGACTAAGTTCCTCTGTATCAAAGTTATCCCACTGTTGCATATCAATTGTTGAGTAGGTGTTGTATGTTTTAATTTCATGTATAATGTGACATGCTTCTTTTATACTAAGTTATAATTATACTCTGACGAAATTTTTAATAAGTGCCTAAATTATTAATTGTGTTCATTTGGGGGTTATAGAAATGGGGTGTTACATAAATCAAATTAAAAACGAAAATTGAATCAGAAGCAGAACGATGTGAATTGTAAAGACCTAAAAATTTTAGAGAAAGAGACTTATAAACTCCCAGATTGCTGCTGCAAAAGTGATCGCTTTGGTCGAGACAAGCACAGACGTTGGAATTCTAAGGAGAATGGGGAATAGGTCAACCCATTAAGCTTATATGGGCCATGGGAACACCATAAGTGGTCCATAGATGAAAAAGTTACTGCCGTGTTGGTTGTTTAGGTGCTTCAGGTTGTTGTTGTTGGTAGTGGAAAAGGGACTTGCCTCCTCATTGTGATTGAATATATACATTTTTATACATATATTCGATCATACAATTGCTAAAGTAAATAAAAGCCATTTTACCTTTTATACAGAAGCATACAGTTTCAAAAGAATTAATGCCCAAAGTTAAAATATATGCACTTCAATTCCACCAAATTTTGTTTAGGCATTTTATAGCATCACACATTGTCTAGTTGAATAGAGAATAGAGAGACATATTGTTGTGAAGATGTGAGTGTAATACTAATATAGTTAAATATTCTGAATCCAAACTGTCTTGTGGTGAGAGTTGTCTCCCCCTAGCTTCTACTGATATTTTATTTACGTCAAATTGAACTGAGTATAAAAATTAATACCTCTTTATAGTTCTAATATATGTCAAATTACTATATATACCACAGGAAAGTGCTAAGATTCCCTACAAATGATGCAAAAGTCAAAGTTATAGTATGGCAGTATTATCTAAATGGCTATGTGGAACAGGATGCTAATTTTACAAACTGGATTTAATTTTAATGCTACTAAGGTATGGTATGTATGATTTTTATGATGCCCTTATTTGAATGATCCATTGATATGATTTTGATTATGCTCTTGTGTCCTCTCAACGTTGAAGAAATAGAGTAATCAGACTAAATTGTTATTTTTATAATCAATCAAACTAAGTTACTGGAAGGTGCATTAAATTAATTGAACTGGTGAACTCATGTTGCACAAGATGCGATTATAATTTAACTCACTGTTCTTCGCTCTCAGGATTATTGAAGCATAATTCTAAACAACTCAATACTTATACTTTCATTTTTCCCAATTTCAGATTTGTATTTGCATAACCTTATTTTTTCTGTAGATTTTGAGACACAACCAAGACATTGGACAAGTAATTAAGGCTTGGGACAAATAAAATAATTATTTAACTAACTAAATTTTCTTTTACATAGAATGGTACCAACTAACTCTTATCCAATATATATACAGTGTTTTTTTTTCCAACAGGATAACAAAATTTTCCTCTATTGTTCTTGTTTTATTACAACATGTTTACCATGAATCATATAAATATTTTCTTTTAAGCATTTCAACAAACATCTGGTACCCACATTTGGAATTAAATTAAAAGTAAATCTTGACATATAAACAAACAACAATACCTGGAAATCGGTTCAATGACGGATAACATGCAAAGAAGCTCGTTGGAGAAATTGATAAGCAATGGAAACTGTAGACCTAGTAGTTGAGATGTGAACACCGAAGAGGTTCAGATGAGCAGAGAATATGATTTTTTATAGAATGTTTGAAACAATTCGACAGCATACACGTTTCTTTTCATTATGTGGCGATCTTGAAACCACTCAGTGAGGATTTCGTGAGAATTCTTAGAAATACCTAAAAGAGAAAACTCTCACTTCCACTATTTATTTCGTGAGTGTTTATTGCCATGAAATTATTAGGGTTTTTTTGGTGGAGGAGGTCAAGGTGTGAGCTTAGAGTTTAGGAGAAGAAACTTGAATTTCATATGTAGGTATTTTTGATTGAGACGAAGAAATTTAAGGGTTTGATGAGTTTGGGAGGGAAGACATTTTCATTTTTAGCAGTGAATGAAATTATTTCATATGTAAGTATATAGAAAGGGTTTTGGTAATTTGTTTTTAACCAATCATACAGAATGGTCTTACATATAAATATTTTATTAAAATAATTAAAAATTCTATGAGAACGATTGTTATCCGTTTCTAGAAAAAATATTTAAAAAGGCCGTTCTCTATCATCTACAAAACGGACTTTCAATCGTTGCCTAAAATTTACAAAAAAATATACCATCTATTGAAACGAAGTATAAAATTTGTTTCCTATTATATTTTACGAGAACGGTTTTTTTACCACCTAAAAATTAGACGTTGTCGTAGAGTAAAAATGTTGTAGTGCCTCATGCGAACAATGATCTAGTAGCTCACAAGACTCTAAACAAAAATTCTTTGGGGTAACTAGATGATGCTACTGGCTCTGGCCCTAGTTATCAATGTAAATATAAGTCTTCCATTAAAAATAACTTATCTTGGGTAGCAAGGAAGATCCCATAAAAACCAGACCATCTTTTAGAAATAATTTCACCTTCAGGGGACTGTTGTCTCTTATTGGGGCATATTTTATAAATGAGGCTCTCTAAGTGACGAGGGTTGGATAGTTTCCATGCAAGAATAGATGTATCAATTTCAAATAAATGATGTATGGGATCTTGTTCATTCTCTAAAAAGGAAGAACATCATTGGAACCAAATGAGTGTTCAGAAAACAAGCTCAATGAAAAAGGAAAAATGATAAGAAAAAATTCTAGACTAGTAAGTCAAGATTATAGTCAGCAGAAAGGTATTGACTACACTGAAACTTTTTCTCCTGTATCTAGATTAGTAGCTATATTAGATTAATATCATCTTCTTCTATCAATCATGATATCACTTTTTAAAAATGATTGTTAAAAATGCATTCTTAAATTGTGTGATTACTAAAGAAATTTTGGTAAACAATCTCCAAGTTTTGAGGACTCTAAGAAACCGAAACATGTTTTCAAACCAAAGAAATAACTTTATGATCTTAAACAAGTCCCGAAATATTGGTATGATCATTTTAGAATTTTTTTTCATGAGAATGATTTTGAAAGAGGTCATTCGGTACAACAATCTTTAGGAAAATTGTCAAGAAATAAATTTTGATTGTTCAAATATATGTAGATGAGGCAATTTATGATTCTTTAATGATGTGCTATGTCAAGAATTTTTTAAAATAATGCACAAGGGGTTTGAAATGGGTACGATGAGAGAATCAAAATATTTTCTTAGCATACAAATCAATCAATGCTCTCATGAAGTTTATACATATCAATCTATGTATACAAAGAAAATCTTGAAAAAATTTGATACTGAAGAATGTAAGTCAATTCTAATAAAAGTATTACAGAGGTATATGCAGGGCCGGCCCTAGGGGTAGGCCACCAAGGCTACCGCCTAGGGCCTCACTTTTATATGTTTTTAATTAATTGAATTTTTTTAAATTATATCATATAACACCTATTTAAAATATATAATAATAACAATCATTTATAATATTATAATATGTATTATTTGATTTGTTAGTTTAAAAATTATATGTATAAATGATAAGTTTTTTACTGCGTTAATATAATAGAAAATTTTCGATATCTAAATTTTTTTTTTTTTTGTAATTTTTTCATTGTTTTTCAATTATATATATTTTTTAAATAATGAGAAGAGTGTTTAAATGAGTTAATTATATTATCAATTGAAATAAAATATTAAATAAAATTGATTATAATACTTTATTTATTTTGCATAATAAAATAATTAAAATATAATAATTTTAAAAATATATTTTTATTATATTAAAAATATTTAGTTTTAAATTTCGCCTCAGGCCTCGAGACTTGTTGGGCCGGCCCTGGGTATATGAAAGGTCTCTTCTTTGTCTTAGAGCCTTTAGGCCTAATATTTTATTTAATATATGCTTGCATGCTCGTTTTTAATCAGATCTTAGAAAATATCACTGAATTATTGTTAGGATAGTCTTTAGATATCTAAAAGAAAACACTAACATCAATTTTCTTTATAATAAATTAATTGATTACATGTTAGTAGAATTATGTGATATTAACTATGCTGGAAAGAATTAAATGAAAAAGAACCAACAAAAGTTGTTAAAATAGCCTCCAATAGACTGCCAAATCCAGTAGCCTCCAATATATATATATATATATATATATATATATATATATATGGGTGTGGTTTCAGGTTTCGGGCACGAGTTTTACACTATCCAAACCTGCATCCGAAATATCGGATGGCACCCGAATCTAAATCTGAATTCAGTTAACTCGGATTTTCATCTATTGACTCGGATTCGGGTGTGAATGGGTCCCGCGAGTTTGGGTCTGCTTGTTATCCCTACTAATTATTGGCTGATGCAGGTCTAAACGGGACAAAAATATTTTTTTTGTTTCCATTTGTAGACTTTATGGGTGGCAGAGCCTGCCACGTTTTTTGGCATGTCATATCAAGATTTTTGATATGCCCCTCTATTTTGCCTATCCCACTCCATTATGTTTTTTTGGTAGAATTAGTCTAAACAAATTAGACATGTGTATTCAAAGAAGATGGTTTTAATGCAGCAGCTGTTATAGATAATGTAAAATTATTTTCTTGATTTTGGCATGTAATTGGTGTGAGATCAATGGAATGTAGTAGTTTTTACTTTTAGTGTAAGAGTCCATAAGATTATCTCAAATTAAAATAATTTATTGTAATCAAAAGAGTATCTCTTATACTCAATTTTATATCATTTCATTGCAAAAAAAAAAAGTAACACAACACTTTTATCCCTTATATTAGACATGTCTTGCTAAGGCAGTCAGAAAAAAGACATAATAGTATTTGTTTTTTTATAAGCAAATTCATTCCAACAAAAAAGAAGGGAGATAAAAAAGCAATCTAAACACCGACATTACAACATTGATGCCCTATCTACCATAGAAGGCAAATAAAGTTCAAAAACAAAACATCTATTACAAAAAATCAATTGGATGTTTCGTTCACTCATAAAATGTACAAGAAGTAGACTTGGAAGAACCAATGAATAACCACATCCAGGAGAGATGTCTAATTCTATTGACTAAGTCGTTAACATTGAAAATAGAATCATTGAAAATGATTTTGTTTCTTACCCACCACATGCTCCAACATGTACAAAACCAGATCAGATTCACAAATCTTTTCGACGTTCTTCTGACCATCCGAATAAACCACTCCATTAAATGATCCCTGCAATTAACATTGTCTATCCGAGAAACTCCGACCTAATATGATATTATTCTCCAAACGAGGCTACTCTTTGGACAATTAATTATCACATGATCTAATGTTTCCACCTCATTAAAACAGAACACTCAAACCATGTCATGGGGATTAGAAATTACCTCAATGGTTGTAAGATTGTTTCGAGTCGGTAATCTATCCAAAACCAAACGCCAAGCAAACAATTTGACCTTCATCAGAATCATTGATTGCCACATAATTTCTAAAGCACTATTGGAATTAATTTCCAACCAATCAAGCCCATTTACATGCTATACTCATAACAAGATTTGACAGAGAAAATGTTATTGACAGAACCTGGCCATATGAGTTTATCAAGTATTCCCTCCAAAGGCTTTAACTCAATCAACATCAATTGCAACTCATTGTGTTGCAGTAATAACACCTCACTCCAATTCACTCCAATTTTCAATTTGAAATCCAAGTTCCCAAACCCAGCTAGACTTCCAATGGCCAAAGTCAGCAACAACACCCAATTGCAAAATAGATTGTGCATACAATTCCGGGAACCTGATACGTAAAGGTACCGAATGATCCACCTTGCATTCCAAAATGAAACATGAACGCCGTCACCCAATTTGCACGGGTTTGCATCAAGAAAGAGTTGTCTTTAATTGAATGTCCGATCTGCAATATATCTCTCAACCAAAGCGATAGCAATTTGACATTAGTATCCACCTGAATCAACAAATTTTTTTTACAACAGCCATACTTATAATTCAGAATCAGCTTCAAAATCGCCCCCTCTTCATGAATGATTCTCCACAACCATTTTTTGAGAAGAGAATTATTAAATAAAAATATATCTTTAATCCCTAGCCCTCCCAATTCCTATGGTTTGCAAATGATGCTCTAAGAAACTCAATTCATTGACGTTTTTTCTGACGAACCCCCTGATAAGTGCAAATTGTAGCTATTTTTGTATATAAGTTTTGTTGCACTTATCGATACTTTTTGTTGATATCGTTCGAATAAACCCCGCTTTGTGTGTAAATACGTTTACTTTATGTTTTAGTGTATATATTGCGTATTATGTAAATATCATTGAGTTTAATTGATTTCCATTTATTTTTGCAGGTATTCGATCCAAGACATCTTTCCATTGTTGTATAGAGCATTGAATAAGCTTTCCAGCACTTCAAACCGGGCGAAAAATGGAGTTACGGTTCAAAAGTTACGAATAAAACAATGCAGAATTTTTGCTGTCAGCTGCGCCTTAGCAGGGCCGGGCGGAGCAGCTCCGGGCGGTGCGTTTTGAGCGCTGGGCGGTGTGGATGTGTAAGAGAATTGAAAATAATACTTCCAGTAGCTTTCTTGGAATTTTGTCTAGCGCCAGGAGGTATTTCCAGCGCTGGGCGGTACTAGATATTTGTTGTCAGGCTAGTTTTTTGTATAGCTGGTGTGATTGTAATTAAAGCCAGCGTCGGGCGGTACCATTCTAGCGCCGGGCGGTGGCGTCGTGACAGCTTTTTGTATTTAGTTCATTTTACTTCATTTTTGTTAGGCTATGTTGTTTGGGGGTGATTTTTTCTCTCCCAACTTCACCAACCTCATTCTTTGGTAGAGGTAGCTAGAAAACAACTTGGAAGCTTGCACACAGATGAACCAGAGTGGATTGATCATCGATCGGCTCTGACAATCCGCGAGATGTTTGGTTCATTTCTTTTCTTCTTTGTTGGGTTTTGTATATGTATTGACTATGATCTCATGTATATTTGTCGCCCATGGCGTTGTATAAAACTTGCTTTACAAATATTTATTGGTGATTGTCTCTGATTTTTGCTTTATGCGCAGGGTTTGGGGTGTGTTAGAGATAAACATTGCGAACTTTGATTAGGGACGATTATGTGTTAGTTTTTGGATGCTAGAGATAGATTTAGAGCTAACAATCTTCAATAGGAGTCGAAGCTTAATGCCTCCGTGTCTTGAGTCGAGTGCGAGAGTGTCGACGATGGTAGCATGGTTGAGTGTGCCAGAGATGGACATGTGTTGTGAGTGATGCTGGGTGATATTGAGGAGTATTGTAGGTTGAGTATAATTGGTCGGTAAGTTTAAGTTTGTGACGAGTGGAATATATACATGCCTGATAAGTTTCTTCTCTCTGAAGAATGACTTCTTTTTATGTTGATATTTACTTTTCTATTTTCTTGTTTGAAACCATTATAATCCAAACTCATAAACACGAGAGACTATCGAACGACATTCTTTCCCTCGAACCGATCTCTGTGGACATGACATAAATCCCAGAGGGAATTCTTCCGAAAATAAATATTTATGCTTTCCCTATTCTGCAACCAACAAAAATGGCGCCGTTGCCGGGGATTGAACTCGGGTCACCCGCGTGACAGGCGGGAATACTCACCACTATACTACAACGACAGTCTCTCGCGTTTATGAGTTTGGATTATAATGGTTTCAAACAAGAAAACAGAAAAGTAAATATCAACATAAAAAGAATTCATTCTTCAGAGAGAAGAAACTTATCAGGCATGTATATATTCCACTCGTCACAAACTTAAACTTACCGACCAGTTATACTCAACCTACAATACTCCTCAATATCACCCAGCATCGCTCACAACACATGTCCATCCCTGACACACTCAACCATGCTACCATCGTCGACACTCTCGTACTTGACTCAAGACACGGAGGCATTAAGCTTCGACGCCTATTGAAGATTATTAGCTCTAAATCTATCTCTAGCATCCAGAAACTAACAGATAATCATCCCTAATCGAAGTTCGTAATGTTTATCTCTAACACAACCCAAACCCCACGCATAAAGCAAAAATCAGAGACAATCACCAATAAATATTTGTAAATCAAGTTTTATACAACGCCATGGGTGACAAATATACATGAGATCATAGTCAATACATATACAAAACCCAAAAAAGAAGAAAAACACAAAGAAGAAAAGAAATGAACCAAACATATCGCAGATTGTCAGAGCGGATCGACGATCAATCCACTCCGGTTCATCCGTGTGCAAGCTTCCAAATTGTTTTCTAGCTACCATTACCAAAGAATGAGGTTGATGAAGTTGGGAGAGAAAAAATCACCCCCAAACAACATAGACTAACAAAAATGAAGTAAATATGAAATAAATACAAAAAGCTATCACGACGCCACCGCCCGGTGCTAGAATGGCACCGCCCGGCGCTGGCTTTAATTACACTCACACCAGCTGTACAAAAAACCAGCCTGGCAACAAATATCTAGTACCGCCCGGCGCTAGAAATACCGCCCGACGCTAGCCAAAATTCCAAGAAAGCTACTGGAAGTCTTATTTTCAATTCTCTTATGCTGCCAAACTGCCCGACGCTCAAAACGTACTGCCCGGCGCTGCTCCGCCCGACCCTGCTAGGGCGCAGCTGACAGCAAAAATTCTGCATTGTTTTATTCGTAACTTTTGAATCGTAACTCCGTTTTTCGCCCGGTTTGAAGCACTGGAAAACCTATTCAATGCTCTATAAAACAATGGCAAGATATCCTTGATTGAATACCTGCAAAAATAAATGGAAATCAATTAAACTCAATGATATTTATACAATACACAATATATACACTAAAACGTAAAGTAAACGTATTTACAAACAAAGCGGGGTTTATTCGAACGATATCAACAAAAAGTATCGATAAGTGCAACAAAACTTATATACAAAAATTGTAATGCCCTGTATAATATATATCTAGAATAATACAATACAAGCATTACATTGTGGTACTGACACCATCATAAGTGTCTAATGGCATAATTCACATACTTGACCATTCTAAAACATAAATACAATCTATGGCAAAAGTCATGGAAACTAGCCAAAAATAAAAATCTAAGAATAATATATAATTTCCTCAATTGTATACCACAAATAATACACAGCGGAATAAGCTTCACTAAGCTTCTCTTGAAACATCCAAGCCTAGCTCCACTTGTAAATCAAACCTGCAAATACCTCCTGAAAATAATCAACAATAGTGGGGTGAGATACATCAAATCTCAGTGAGTTCCCTATCTTATAGTTTCTCTCGGTTTTACAGGGATCTAATAATCCTAACTCAAGTCAAGGGGAAGGGAAATGAATTCGAGTACACAAATTTACACTATATGGAAACACGTTATTGAGCTCGTTACTCAAAATATTCACTTATCGATAACCTTGTCAAGGTATCCCCTTTCTCCCACCCTCTTCTACGTCTAGAAATAGGAACGAGTCATGGACCCTCGTAAATTTTACATACAACCATAATTGTATTCAACATTTCTAGGCCACATTAGCCTTTAGGCCTCTTTTGCCTTTCTCAAATAAACATAATACTTACACGTGTTCCATACTAGTGTTCACTCTCTCCTAGACCAATACTCGTCACGGATGCACCTTTCTACACCAAGTACCCGAGCATCGCCATCTAGGTTATCTACTCTAGGCCAGAACTCGTCAATGAATGCACGAGCGTCGCCATACAGAGTTTCTATCAATTCCTAGCCATTACTAGGTTTCACTATTATGTTGTTATGGGGTAAAGTTTCCTCACTCTTTCTATTTCATATTTTAACATGCACTTTCTCTCGATCCTGTTTAACAACAATATTAGACAAAGCATATTACAATTGCATTTTAGAATTACATATAATAATTCAATCATAAGTTATACAAAGCATATCACAATTGTATAATAAAATCACATATAATGATTCACCGTATAAAACATCACTTGAGTCCCCTCTGATTCATTTAAATCGGGTATCGATAACAATACTTTTCACTTTTATCCCGTAGGATACTTCCATAGCTTTACATCGGCTGTAATTATGCCTCGATCGGACTTATGATCCGAAAGATATGGATTTCCACATATCACATAACATTTCTTATCATTCAAGTGCCACTAATTAATTAATCCCACCTCATACCCAATATTCCCACTTTTTATTAGGTAGAGGGTCGTCGTGGCTTTCTAAAGGTACCAAGAACGTCTCGATCCAAGCTACGGATCAAAAGTTATGAATTCTTGGAATTTTTTTTTTGTTTTGTTCCAGGTCGCGCTAAGCGGGCCTCACCCACGCTAAGCGCGCTCCTCACTGCCTGGACTGGGTGAAAATTCTCCAGACCGCGCTAAGCGGGAAATACCGCGCTAAGCGCGCTTTGCGTTATGCAGAAAAATAAATCCTTTAACAGCAACTTCCCAACTTGCAATTTGATCCTCAACACCATACCCAACAACCAATAGAAGTATAATATCATAGTCCTAAAGTGGTTTATCTAACAAACTTCATAACACATGATTTCTAACATTAACACATAGTTTCTACACAAAACCCTAAGATTTCCAACCAAAACAAACCAATCCAAACTTCATAACAATTATCAATAGATGATTCTACACATATTTTGATCATGCTACGCAATTTATAACACACTTCAACCGTTAGATTCTTTGATTTTGCAAAAAGACCCATTTTCCTAAAATCCAACCTAACTCTAAAACCTCAAGAAATTATACTCTAAAGTCTCTATCTAGAACCCACCTGGTAATCGAAGAGGAGTCTGAAGAAGATGATGGCGATCCATGGCTTCTTCTCCTTCCTTGAGCTTTTCCTCTCTTCTCTTCTCTTTCTCTTTCTCTTCTTTCTCCCACTTTCTTCTTTTCTTCCTCTTACCAACTTTTTCTTTCTTATAACATATATATATATATATATATAAACTTATAATAATATATAGTCCAACAGGACAAAATATCTCCAATTGATATTTTGTCGTCTTACACCAATTGATCAATTATCAAAGTTACCATAAAAACCCATTCTTTAATCAAAATAATTGATCTCTTTAGAGTTCACCAGTTGCTCTATAAATCCCAAATGTCAATACTTAAAGTACTTAGAGGGTTCCATTAATCCACTTATCCAAGGATAGAGCACATAAATACTCATCGGGTCTCATTTGATATCCAACTGAGCAAGTAGATAATACGGGGTATTACACTCCCCCCCTTAAATTGAAATTCCCCCCGAATTTCCTCTACTCGACAACAACTGCAACTTATATCACTGTCTTAGATCCACACTTAACTTTACTTCCGTTAGAATTTCTGACATAATCCAAAACCCAACTTGACTTCACAGACCAAAATTCGTATTTTCACGATTTATCAAACTTCGTGTCCTTAGCCATACTCTTGTTCCAATATCGAGTTAACTTTTTACTTTACCTTTTCCGTAATTCATCTGTTGTTCTTACTAAAAGACTTGGTCATATTTTACTTTCAACAAGAATGTACCATTCTACATTCCTCTATTGAGTCAACAACCAAACCGTAATATCTTATCTTGATTCAGAATGACAAATACTCAACAAATCCTCCTGAGGTAATTTGGTGTTTCCTTAACTTCATAGATTGTTAAACTTCTTACCAGTTTCATCTAGTCCGACGCTGTACATCGTACCCATCACCTCCGATATTTCATCTCTTTCGTATCACACCAAAAGTAACACGCCTAGGACAAGATCTCCTTATTCCCATACTTACAAGTAAGAATCATTCTAATCATTATTAGTCTGACTGAACTCTTTCATCGGTCACCTTCTAATGTGCAATCCAATTTCTAACAGTGAAATATCACGATTTCTTAAGCACTACCAAATAGTTAACAGTATGCGGAGAATCACACTTATCCACTGGGATTCTTACTAACCAACGGTACAAGGAACTTATGGACATCTTATGGTAGAATAATTTCTTCGCCAACACACAAAGTACAACCATTGGTCCAACACTCTCCAGACGATAGGTGCAGGAATTACACTGTCACAATCATAATATAAACAACTCCAATTCCATTCTTAACTTGAACTAATATATCCAAAATAGTTTAGCAACTTTTGTTTCTAGTTACCACCTATATAACAATCCTTCTTATAGTTTTCCGACTCACTCAAGGTTCCTTGTTGACACGAGATCTCGACCCAAAACGACGTAACACCCACACAGAACTTCAATCATATGCGAGTCACCACTTATCGGAAATTTAAACCGTTCACAGCGAAATTGTGAGTTTCCATACTACTCACCGATCCACATACCACACTTCTCAATTGAATCCACTTTTCTCATTCGTTCTGTTCCATATACGATCCAAGCTACATACTTAACTTTGGAATGTCCAATTCTCGCTCTTACCTAGAAAGAAAACTTTCAAATTTCCTTCTTTTTGTAAAACACAACTGCACACAACTGGTACCACTCTCACGATCTAAATCCAATGCCATGAACTCACGGAAGATAACAAATACTAACTCTGACCAACCGCTCATACCTTAATAACACCAATTACGCACCGAACTATTCCTTGTGGGATTAATACTTCGTGAGTATTCTCCAACTTTGTCCTTAAGACTCTCAACATTAATGATAACAATACACCTAAGACTTTCTCACACTTAACCCAATATTCAAGATCACTTCCCTAAATATCAACTCCCTTCCAAAAGTTACGATTTCAAAACACAAATCCGTCTTTCAATTACTCGCAATTCCGATTTTCATTCACACAACACTCTCCAATCGGAGAAACATAAGGTAACAAAACACAGATGATGGTTCCTAAGGAAAATTCATAATTTACACACACGCTAATCGATTAACCATCTGAGCTAATCGGTTAACTCCTCAAAATTCAACGTAAAACACCTTTCATGCACGTGTTAATCGGTTAACTCCATTGTGTTAATCGGTTAACACTGCTGCAGAAGCTGAAAACCAGCTCCTTCATAATTCAAGCCATCCCTACTCAACCCATCAATCCGATTTGTTCTAACCTGAAATATCATTCTCAACTCGCGGCTTCATAACTTGTATAACATTCACTAACCATGATCCACTCAGGTAAAACCGACAAAGTCAAACATGCATATGACACACTCCACCCAAGTGACAAGGTAGAATTCCAAATTCTGACGCGGTCACACAACAAATCTTCGACAGGATAGTTCATTTCCTACTCAAACAACTACTCTAGCTGAAAGTAAAAAACGACAACATTCTAAAGTTTTAGCCACAATTCATACTCGATTCGGCCACAAGCAAAACCCAACAACACAACCATTATACGATACCACTAAAGCGATGGACATCTCATATTAAGCATACAACCTGTTCTCTCACTTGAATTCCTTGGAGAGAAATAACACAACAACGTTCTTAGTCCAACAAAAGGTAGATTCCAAATATTCCAATTATTCATAAATACAGAAGTTTCTCTATACTTGAAAATAAATTGGGGCAATGCATCCTCTTGAAGAACCTTTCCATCACTACGTACACATTAACCAGAATTACTTAATAGAAATTCGCAACCGAAAATTCTCCTCAACTCTTTACAAAACCTTTCCGGTATAAACCGTTCCATAATTTACACTTAGTCCGTAATAAGTCCTGAATTGCTTTTCGTTGCTTTACTGCAATCTTATTTCCTCAAATGCAATACTCACTGTTCCACAAAGTACGTCCCTTCACACTTATCTCAAGAATAAGAATCCACCACGTACACTTGTGACCACGGTGCTACTACTATACTTGTCCTTAATGCCAAGGTGTAACTTCCTCAGTTCAGCTCGTACTACTAGGGTTCACGTGGGTGAATCATCTTTGATTACTCTTCATTAATTTAAGCCTTAACAACTACTCAATAGCTCTTATTGCACACTCGTCCAAAATAAATTCCATTGTCACTTCCTTATAACATACCATTAATACCATTTTCCACACTGCGTTTACTTCACCCTCCATTGTAATCCTCTTAGATCCCAATATAAAACCACCATACTAAAGTTTCCTTATATCCGAGGTACTTACTCCGTTTCTCAACGCAACTTCTCCTGGTCCGTATTACTACACTTTCCGTTACTAAGTGAAGCTCATTTTTTCTCCAATACAACACCTTATACGGTTCCATGGGTAATTTAACATTTCAAAAATTCCAAATTGGTCTCTTACTTAAAATAGAAACCTGAAGTATTATCCTGAACTTAATCTCTCCCGTCATATTTGAATACACGCAACCTATCTCATACCTGTAAGACCCTAATTTTTGACCCCTAAGATTCCACATATCATTTGCATCTCATTTTGCATCTTTACCACAAACAAGATCACACATTGGTTCCCTTGCCCCTCTCATTCTTTGGGTTTATGCCTTGCAGGGATCACCGAGCATCTGTATCTTTCTTACTTGCCTTCATTTGCTTATGTTTACTGACCTTTAATCAAAATCCAAAAATATGTTTGTTTCCCTTTTGCTAACTTTTTCCGGAAGAGAATCAAGGACATTAAACAATCCCTCAGCTCGAATGAAATTCATCTGAACAAAGTCAAAGTTGATCTGCAAGCAATTCAAAATTCATCTGATCAAGAGTTTCCAAGATTTAATTGATTATTATTCAAGAGACTCCAAGGTTCATGTGTTTATTTACATGCCTTCTTTGAAAAGCAAGAAAAATCGAGCCAGAGCCAAGACAACACATCAAAAAGCCATTTTTTCCCATTTTCACTGTGTTAATCGATTAACCTAATTGCATTGTGAAGTGGTTAATCGATTAACACGTTCAATTTTTGAAAAAAATGTGCCAAATTCAAATTCTGCAGAAATTAGCACCAATTCTCAACCCTTGATCACATGTGGAATATTCTAGACCATCTCATTTTAATTCCCCTACATCAATTTGATCATTTCCTACCATACACCTTCACTAATCACCACTCTTTTATGAATTTCCCTCCAAATTCAAATTCCAAGCCTAATTTTCAAATTCCAAGCCTAATTCCAAACCACCAAATTTCCAACCCTAAACTCTATAAATAGAGGCTTCATTTCACTCATTTTACAAGCTTTTGAGAGCCAAAAAACCCCTTGCAAAATATCTCCCCAACTTCCAAAATTCACCAAAAGCTCAATTTCTTCTTTCATAAGTTAGTAAGAATTCACATTGATTCTTGTAGCGAGCGATTTTGGACGCGGTTCTTAAGCGCTGGTCGCTCTCACTGCGGTTGAGTTTTAACTACAGGTCGATTCATTTTTTATCCTATTGTGCGCTGATGAAGGAAGGGAAATAGATGTCTCCAATTAACCCTGCTTTGCATACTGAGTTTAAACAGCGGTCTGTTAGGTTACGGATGCGATCAATGTGGTGGGCCTTTGTATCGGTTATTTGTATTTTTGCCAATACTGTTTTCTCTCTGGGATTTCTTGCGTTATTTGGACAGACAAGTTTCTGGCGGGGAACAAGGATTAGGATGTTAGGACTGATGCTTTTTGATAGATATATGAGAGTATGAGATTTTGGGTTTTTGTTTAGTGTGCTCGTTAAGATCTTTTCTTTCAATCTTATGCCTACGTATTCCCGTTTACCGAAACAGGGAAATCAGAGCGTTCATAGTTCCTCCTATTCTATGGGAGGAAATGGTGTTTTGGTGTCTTGTTCAAAGCCCAAGACGTGAAGCGAAAGGTGATTTGTATCTTGTTCAAAGCCCAAGATGTAAAGCTGAAGGGTGTTGTCTTTAGAGAGAATTTGTCATCTCTAAAGAGGGGGTTGTATGTCACAACTGTTTATAAAGGAGAATTACTTTAACCGGGATGTGTGAATCCGACAATGCCATAATTTCCTTTAAAGGGGATTTTTAACCTGAAGGAGAAGACTTTAACTCAGTGTAGAGCAATGCTATCTTTCCTTAGGAATTTCTCATGCTAAAAGAGGGACATTGGCATGGATGTAGATGATCTAGAGGCTTGCCGCTTACAGCAATTAAATGAAAGGGAAGGAGTTATTGATGTTTGTGTACTGTGAATGAGGCACAACTTTGATGCTAAAAGGTTGATTGGATCAACCAGTGGTTTTCTTATATAAAGCCTAAGAGGAGGCTAATATGTGTCTCGTACAAAGCCCGAGAGAGAGGCTAAAAGGTTTGACTCAACGAGAGAATCTTTTGGTATCTCGTATAAAGCCCGAGATGGAGGCTAATTGACTCAACAAGAGAGTTTTTGTATCTCGTACAAAGCCCGAGATGGAGGCTGAAGGTTTGTTTGGCTCAATAAGAACCTTTTTGTATCTCGTATAAAGCCCAAGATGGAGGCGAAAGAGGTGATTGACTCAACGAGGGAGTCTCTTATGTGTCTCGTACAAAGCCCGAGAGAGAGGCTAAACAACTTTTGACTCCGCTGGGGAGAATCATTGTACAAAGCCCAAGAGGGAGGCTAGTATCACTGGAGAAGGATCACTATCCAAAGCCTAAGAGGAGGCTATGGTTACTATTTCAGTTGAGTGACAGGTTCAGTAGACTGATTTTTAAAGAGAAAATCAGTTCTTATATGAGCAATGCTGTACTCAAGGATTTGATCCGAGGATCGGCATTATTCCTGTTCTTTAAGGAAGTGGGAAATCCGAAGGGTATTGAGACTGTCCGAGTCTACGGGTTTCCTTCCTATTTTTGAAGGGGTCACTTGAGAATGTCTTTGAGGCTCAAGGAAATTAGACTGTCCGTGTCTAGAGTTTCATCCTTTGTACTATGCTTTGAGAAACAGTAGTAGACTCTATGAAAGGAATGTTCTATGCAGATGACTAAGTTCTGTTCCTATACCTCTAGGAGGTCGTCGGGACAATTTGTACGAAGCCCAAGAGGAGGCTAGAAGCTTTTAAGAAGCCGACGGGTCCTTGTATGATACCCAAGAGGAGGCTATCATTCCCGGAGGAAGAGATCATTATACGAAGCCTAAGAGGAGGCTGTGAATACTTCTAAGAAGCCGACGGGTCCTTGTACTAAGCCCAAGAGGAGGCGGGGTTGCTTTTAGGAAGCCTGTGGGTCCTTTTACGATGCCCAAGAGGAGGCCGATGCTTTTAAGAAGCCGATGGGTCCCCAAACCCCGAGAAGTTCAAGACAGGCTATTCACAGAGAATAGATCAAGCCAGGAAAGTTCGAGAATTTGGAAGAAACTCAAGAGATGCCATTCACGGAGAAAAGATCATCTCTGGGGAGTAGAGTTTCTTGACAAGTGCTTTTAAGAAGCCTATGGGTCCCCAAACCCCAAGAAGTTCAAGACATGCCATTCACCGAAAATAGATTAAGCCAGGAAAGTCCGAGAATTTGGAAGAAACTCAAGAGATGCCATTCACGGAGAAAAGATCATCTCTGGGGAATAGAGTTTCTTTGACAACTTCTACGAGTGACAGTCTATGAAAGGGTTCACCGAGAATGCTGCCTTTCATGTCTCCATATTGTTTAACCCCAAGAGGAGGGAAGACTGTGTCTGGTAATCCTATGGGGATCTAGTTTTGACTATTTAAGAGTGATCAACGGGCTTAATGCTAAATGTAGTTGCCGAGGAAACTCTAAATATCTATACTATTGTTACACAGTTGGTATGAGTTTATGAAAGAAGACTTACAGCGAAACAGCCCCACAATACAGTTATATGTATATAAAAGCGGTAAATGAAAGCAATAACCACTTACTCGGTTATAGAGCTTCCATGCTGTTTGGTTAGTTGTTCAACAAAGAAAGATTGAAAACAACAGTATATTCAAAATCAAAGGAGAAAGTGCTTTGAAATAGAAAGATTTGGGGCTTACAGCTCAAGGAGAGACCCAGGGTTTTATCAGTGAGCGCACTGTTGTTTTGTACAGAGGGACTTATACAAGTGACTGTGGCCCAAAAATGTGTTCTGTATAAAGGGATGGGTCTTACACTCTCTCAAGAGGCCCAAAAGGTTTAAAGAAAAAGAGTGGGGCTTATAACACGAGGGTAGGCCCAAATGATTTTTCCGTTTAAAATGGCGATCGCGCCGAGGTTTTCTTTTAACGCAGAGGGACTTATACAATAAGTGAGACCCAAAATTGTTTTGGTTAAAAGGGGGTTGGGTCTTACACTCTAATAGAGGCCCAAAAGTTTTGAATGGGTCTTATAGCTCAAGGAGAGACCCAATTGGTTATTTTTCAAAAGGCGACGATCGCGTCGTTTGTTTTTTGACGGTATCGGGACTTATACAATACTGAGGCCCAAAATGATTTGGTCAAAAAAAGGATTGGGTCTTACACTCTATTAGAGGCCCATGAGTGTTTGACAATGATTTGTTTAAGTGAAAATCAAAGAAACCCTAATTTTATTCTTTAAAAGTAAATATTTAAAGAAAATCAATGAAAAATACCAAATAGGTTTGAATAAACCACTTGTGATTTTTATTTAAGGCTTGAAAAATGAGGTATAAATCACAAGAGATATTAAAACTCATTTGGTCTTGATTTTTCAAGATGAATATTCATTTAAAAATGTTTAAAAACAAATAAAAATGAATTTATTCACAAAACATACTAATCAAATTAAATAAATAATATAAACTTAACTTTTTTGTGGAATAAAATATTTCAACATTTTTGTGATTTTTTGCAAAAAGAACCAATAAAAAATAATTAAAATTGAAAGAGTTATTAATTTTCCAATTAATTAATAAAACATGAAAATATTGGGAAAAATGGTAAAATGTGAAAAAACACAAAATGGCATAGGTGGGGTTTGAACCCAAGACCTCAAGGTTACAAGGCGCGCACCTTACCACTGGGGTGGTGATACATCCATTGTTTGAAACAAAACAACAAATATACAAGTCAAGCCTTGGTTCTAGGCCTGACCCAAGGCAAGTTTTGGCTCAGAAACGTGAAGGTCATAACTTTCTCAATTCTTAATGGTTTGAGACAAAATTTATATGCATCTGGACCAGAATTTCATAAGGAATCCAATGGTGATGGTAGTTTTTTCAGATCACACTCCCTCCTCAAAACCCGATAGTGGTTTTGAAAATGACCTATAATTGCATTTTCTATGCTACAACTTGGTACAAGCAAGGATTACATGGTGAATTAGCTCAAACACAATATATACAACATGTATGAGATGTTTATGATCAGTGGACTTCAAAGCATTGCATGATTCAAAGATTCCAAGTTGTGAGGCTTACCTCTTTTTTTGAGATTTTGAAGCTTTTGTGCAATCTGTCAAACCTCTTGTTCCAGAAATGATTTGATGCTTTAGACACACTCAAATGATCCCTTAGAAGCTTTTAGGATGATTGGAATTGACTGGTACCTGTAAAAACACAAACAGTCCCTTTCTTGCAAAAGGGGTTAAAAGTGACCAAAATAGCAACTCCCTCAAATGGTGTTCCAGATGAGGGGAACCATTTGGGACAGTTCAAGGATGATATTTGGAGTGTGTTTGAGGTTTTATTTGGTTTGGAAAGTGACTGAATCAAGACATGGCTTGAAAAATGCAACAAAAGCCTATTTTGAGGTTTTGAGAGGTGACTTTGTGATTTTGTGATTACAGGTCACTTGTGATAGTTTGTACAGCTTACATATGATATATATGAGGTGTGTGTGTGATTGATTGTGATGGAAAAGCTCTCAAGCTCAAAAACTCAAAGTTGCCTTGCTAAAGAAGGCATTTTTGCCAAGAGAAAGAGGTTTTAAGGAAAACATCTATTTGATGGATTTGGTGTACTCAAACTGATCACAAATGAGCTCTATTTATAGTAGAGCAAGTTTTTTTTGGGATCCACAGTGAATGGCAACTGCAACAGGTGTTTGTTCAATGTTGGCCAATGGAAATCCAAGTCTTCTCTAGCCATTGACTAGAGGTTAGGGCACAGGGTTGTGGTTCCCTTGGTCTTGGATAAGTCTTGACTGAATTCAGTTGAGAATGGCTCAGTCCATGCCACCTTGATGCTTCCATTGAATGCTCCAATCCAAAATTGGAGTCTTGTCCCTATTTTGGCCATTCTAGGTTCAACATGCTATTTCTTGTTCCAAAGACTTTGGAGGCTTGGCTCAGTGATTGTCCCCTTTAGATTCAATCCTCAGAGGTGTCCAAGTGGATAGGAGCATTTGGATTTGGCTGATTTTGGCAAATCGAGCAAAAATGCAAATTCTGCCTTGCCTTGGCAGATTTCAGCAAGGCAACTTCCCAATGTCATATCTCATGGCTCAAATTGAATTTGGTAATGTTCTTGGCCATTTTGGAAAGCCCTTACATGATACAACAACTGTTTAAACATGTTTGGTTTTGATCTCTTTTGAATCCAAGTGAAAAATCCCCCTTACATTTGGCAAAAAGTAGGGTAAAATCTGACTTAGTGAAATTTTCACTAAGTGTTGGAACAAAGTGACTTTTCTTGATTTTGATCACTCCATAACTCAAAATCCCCAATGAATTGGAATTAGGTTTAGTTGAAGTTTTTGTAGAGGGCAATGAGATCTACAAATCAAGCCTTGGATGGGAGAAAATGGCTTTGTGGTTTAGGAGTTATGACCCTCCAAAGTTGGTACCCTAGCCACTTTATTTTTAACTTTGAAAATTTTCTAAGTTTTTTATGGTTACCCCTTTTACAAGTTATCCAACCTTTCTTGATTTTTCTTGATGAATGATGATTCAAATCATACATTAACATCATTTTAGGGTTAAAAATCCATTTTTGTGAAAAATCTCAAAAAGTCAAAGTTGACTTTTGTGCACAGTTGACTTTTTATCAGATGAATTACAAACTGTGCAATTCTTCAGGAAATCATGTCCTTGACCTAAATCAAACTTGATGGACATGTTCCATGGGTGTCATAGGGTATATTGATGCATGTCATAGGGCTTGGGAGCATGTCCTGGTCAAAAGTCAAAGTTACAGTTGACTTTTTCCTTAAAACCCTAACTGTGGTGCAGATGAAATTGAAACTTGTTGCTCAAGCTTCTTGGATCAATCCATTATTGCAAATGGATCAAAGTAGTGTATTAGAGACCCTCAAATCCTCCTTTGAGGTCTTGGCTCATGATTTGCCCTAAAAGTCAACTTAGGGGTGAATTAGGTCAAGAAACCCTAATTCCTGATTTTTTATGAATGCATCCCCTGAGGCCAAATTGGCTTAATGATTGGGTCCATGAGGTTCCATGGAGCATATTAGGTTGTGTTTTGGATCTTTGGCTCATGCCTAGAGGAAATTTTCCATCTGGAGGCCCTGGTCGACCAAAACCCTAATTTGGTAACACTGTCGATCTTGAGACTTGATCCACCTAGAAGGGAGCATCCTTGTGCTTAATCCTTGAAGTGGGAGTCCTTTTTGATCCTTTGTGTATGTTTGAGATTGTAGACAAGTTGAAGATCATGTCATTCCTTGATTGATCCTTTGTCTAAGGCTCTGAGATGGCTTGAAACCCTAATTTTGATTGTAGTGAATGCTCAACAATCCTTGAGGCATTTGATGAGGCATGATGGTTCATCCATATTGTGATGATGATTTGCGCAATGATAGGAAATCTTAGTGGTCAAAATTTGGGGTATGACAATTCTTACTAATTTAGAGCTAAACCTTCATCCATTCTTGTTTTTGTTCATAGATCAAGGCTTTGGAGTGTAGATCTTGCTGCAATTTGGAAGGATTTTTTGATTTGGAGTGGTAATCACATTTTCCACCATTGTTGTTCAATTTCATCTTTCATAATGTAGATCCTTTGTTGATCTTGTTTGCTTGATCTTTGGATCTTGCAATTTGTGTTGATTGCTGGTTTTTGCTCCTATTTTACTCAAAATTTCGTGCACAATTGCATCCTTAATCATGAGGTGTTTGAATAAATGATTGATCAAGGATTATGCAATTTTCAAACTGATTTTCTGCTGTTTTTACAGTGTTAATCGATTAACCAAAACATGCACGAATCGGTTAATTGATTAACAGTTGAATTCTGCACAAAAAACTGCAAGTTTGCACTGGTTAATCGATTAACCTAATTACACTGTGAAGTGGTTAATCGATTAACCAGCATCCATAATGTGAAAAATGCTTGTTTTTGGGGTTGTTTTGGTTCCTTTTCCATTTTCTTCCCTTTTCTTTGTTCTTAGCCTTAGATCACATAATTGTGCGGTTTAATTAGGTTCTCTCTTCATCTATTCCTCTTTTCTTTTGATAGATGAAAGTCTAAAAGATCTTGGAATTCTTTTGTTGAATTTTGATCAAGACTAGATCGCTACCTTCTTTTCTTTTCGTGCGGTATTTCTTTCGGATGACGATCTACATATCGTTCATCTAGCATGCATTAGCACAAAGAGTTATTGACCGACCTTATTGTAGGGTAATTACTCCTAAATTACTCGGCGATTGCTTAACATAGCGCAATATTTGTCCCGCATCGGAAAACTATTAAGAATAGTTGATTATTTGTCTTTTGGTTCAAAACTTGTGAAACTTGTTGTTAGGTGTCATACCCCAAATTTGTCCTACCTGTTTATAGTTTTCATCTCTACATCCACCCACTAATTGTCATTCAAAAAATAATAAAAAAATATTGTCTCTGGTTGTTGTAGTGATTGAGGTTAATGGTCAGGCAAAGTATGTTTCAAGGTCAAGATTTGAGTGCAATTGATTCAAGTGGTTGTGCTTGAGGTTTTAGCTAGGGTTTATTGGGCCATTTCATGTTACTGATGTGTGATCAAGTTATCAAGTTATGACAAGTTATCAATTATTTCACAAGGGCAGTTCATTCTTTTCCATTCTCGTTTTATCCAATTCTATTACCACTATCCATCCAAATCCCATACTTATTTCCACTTTCTATTTTCCATCCGTTAAACCATATCTACCTTTTAGTATTCATTTTCCTCATAAATCCATCTTTTATTATCTTTTCCCAATTTCATTCACAAACCAATTTCAAAGCCTACCACCATGCTTTTTATAAAGCCCATGTTACTTTTTTGATACCATCATAAACCATTAAAAAAGGAGGTAAAAAAAAAACATTACATTTTAGCCTTATTAAAGTCTTACAAGAAAATTCACAAAAATAGAGATAAGCCCATGTACATAAAGAAAATGAGGAAGCCCATTACAATGTCCATTCACAAAAATCTCACAAAAAAAATATGGTGTTACAAATAGACCAAAAAGCAACGCATCACATGGCCCATTTGCTTTACATTCAAAAATTGCATTCACAGCATAAGGAGCTATGCCGCAAGCGGACCCACTCTCCAGCCTTCACAAAAAAAAATCATGTACCAAATGCACTACTCAAAATGCTCTGCTACAGCAAACCACAACATTCGTACAACTCAAAAACTAACGGCACGCGAGACCTTCACACAGCCTGCTACATAAGCCGCGCCAAACAATGCCAAAAGACCTGTATGCTGCTATCAATAGCCGTACAAACCAACAACAACATCAGAACCAGCAGCAGTGAAAGAGACAGAACACAATAATAAGACAAATGATAAAGAAGAAGAGTTGGCTTTAAAAGGGCAGAATCAACAAGAACGGGGGGCGGAGAGAAAATAAAAAAGAGATAGAAAAAAGTTTTGGAATTCACCTTGCAACCCAAATCTCCTCCAATCTTCAGCCTCATCACCTTCAAACACTACTCAACCAAACCTTGCTTCAGCCCTAGCCGTCACCTTCAAACACTACTCAACCAAACCTTGCTTCAGCCCTACCATACCATATTCACCTTCCTTCAGTTTCGCTCAAACAACAACAACCGTAAATCCTTCACCAATCCAACCTTCTTCTTCAGCAATGTCAACCTTCTTCAACCATTATTGAAACCTAAGAACAAATAAACAACAACCCAACAACACATTTTTTCTTCAAAACCCAAAACATGACTCCTTTCAAACCCAATCCACAAAGCTTCACACGTCATGTTAATCAACCTCACTCTTCCTTCACCCAACCTTAAATCAACCAAGCGTAAACCAAACACAACCCACCCGAATCAAAACCCATTTGAGACCCAGACCTCGAATCAAAACCAGAACTGATAGAAGGAGAAGAAGAAGAGTGAAACGAAACCACAACCATAAATCGTAGAAACAGAGAGAATGATATGAGATCGAGAAGAGAAAAAGATCAAAAATAAGTGTACAAACCTAGAAACGAAAGCGAAGAAGGCGAAATCATAAACAAAGAGGAAGGGTGGGTGCGTGACGACATGATTTTATTTAATTTGTTGTTAGCGCACTCCACTTCTGATGTTTGTGAATAAGCACTTGCATTCTGTTACTTTGACCTAGTTCCTTCTCCCAACGAGTAATTCGTTTTTTACTTACTTTATTCGCATTTTTGGAATAAGCTGGACAGTACATGTATTCTTGACCATGTCCTTATGAAAATCTGATTGTATTGTGGATTTTGCTAAAATGTAATACAATGCTTGTTGTTGCGTCTTGGGCTCATAAGCCCGTTTTGCTTTTCCACCTTTTTTTTCTGTGTGTTAAAACAAACCATGTTCTTTCTTTGAGGAATGATGGGCTTATTTTTAAGCCCACATGATTTCCTCTCTTTTTTTATACACACACCCTCGCCTTCCTGCGCCCCTCCTTCAACTTTTTTTGTATTTATTTATTTATTTGTCAAAAAAAAAGCAATTTAAGATTTTTATTCTTTTAGGAGTTTATGTTATTTTATTTTCATAATATTTTCATTTTTGTAATGGAGTGGTTGGTTCTTGACTTAAGGATTTCGTTGATTTCTTTTCCATTTCGACTCCATTTTTGGGCCAATGATATCAAAAATATCTTGATTAAAGTTGATTTTCTCAAATCGATTCAAAATCTTGGTTAATATGAGGCCTATTTATTTTATTTTCGATTTATTTGTTTTTACCATTCATTTTGGGTCAATGAAAACCAAATATCAAAGATTTATCGATTTTCGATTTAAAATCTTGATAAAGGTGAGACCTTTATTCTTTTTCTTATCATTTTCGATCTTATTTCATTTCCATTATTCTTAATCGTTTTTGGGTCAATGAAAATCAAGTACTAAAGATTATTGATTTTTCGATTTAAAATCTTAGTAAAGATGAGACTTTTCTATATTTTCGATTTAATTTCTGTCTCCATTTAATTTCCATTTTCGTATATTCTTTTAGTTAGTCAATGAAAGTCAAATATTAAAGATTTATCGATTTCTCGATTAAATCTTGGTTAAGACGAGACCGATTTTATGACTATTTCGATTTATATTCTTTTATTTTCACTTTTGGTCAATGAAAGTAAAAAATCGTTGATTATCGATTTTCTCGAATAAATTCCGATTAAGACGAGACCAATTTTATGTTATGTTATACCTTGTTAATATTATCTCGATTATATTATCGTTCATTCTTATCCATATCATATTCATATTCATGTTTATCTAATCATTTTTATTTGTTCAAACGCTTACTTCCCGATTAAAATACTCAACACATATTCAAACCATTTTTTCAATTAAATCGCGAAAGAATTGAATTCTTGAGGTCTAGCACTTCTTGGGTTCTTGAGTGACCATTATTGAGGCGCACGCATTGGGTTGTGATCACTCGACCTTTCGTTTCTAAAACACGCGCCTTAATTATTTGGACAAAGGAATGCCATTGGAGTCTAGCATTCCACGTGGTACTTTTGTTGTTCATCAAACAATATTTCATATATCAATCGAATGAAAAAGGTGTCGTTGGGATCTAGCATTCCAATAATGTCCAGATTAATTGGTTGCGAGGTCGACGTCTCGTTTATCGAATAATCGTCATTCTACCTAAAACGTTTAACAAATCAAACCATTTTCAAACCAATCTTCTATTCGTCGTCGAGCCCAATCGTAAGTCGAGCGCCTTTTGCCTCGACATCTAACGCACACTTGCACATCTCGTGGTTTCGTTACTAGGAGCACCCCTAGGGGCTAGTATCGATCATCTCCTCTTGTCGCAACCCAATTCGACCCAATCTTTTTCCAAACGCTTTCTTAATCAACTTACGAAAGGAGGTGAGTCTTGGAATCTAGCATTCCTTGGATCTTCGAATGAATGGCTCTTGAGGCACGCCCTTGGGTTGTTATTCATTCACCTTTTCGTCTTTAAACACTTAACCATTATCAAACATTTTCGCAATCAACTCACGAAAGAACTGAGTTCTTGGAGTCTAGCATTCCTTGGACTCTTGAGTAATTGCTCTCGAGGTACGCCCCTTGGGTTGTATGTCATTCAATCTTTCGTCTCCTAAAATTCAAACCCTAACCCCTCGTTTCGTGGGCGTACCAGGAACTACGACTGCTCTGATTCTTTATTCTCTTCCGAGTAAAGATACGTAGGCACAAGATTGCGATGATCTTGGCGAGCACACTTTTTCTTTTTCCACCATTTGCGTCTACCTTCCCTCCGTCTTCCGTATTCCCTCTATCCCTTCCCGTAGTCGAACCATGATTTCTCTGATTCCTCATTCTCGTCCGAATGAGCATACGTAGGCCCGAGGTCGCGATGATCTTGCCGAGCACCCTATCCTAAAACCACCCCATTTCCCCTTAGTATCTTTTCCCTTTATCTTATCGTTTCGCATTTACTATTGAGAAGAAAACAAACAAGCTTAGATAACATTCCTCACAATTCGAACTAAGAGGTTCCCGTTGAGTACAACGGACGTGAGGGGGTGCGCGTACCTTCCCCTCACGTAACCGACTCCCGAACCCAGAATGTGGTTACGACGACCATGTTCTTATCTTATCCCTCCTTAAAGGTTTTCTCGATATTTTCCTTTCCCTCTTTTTGGGATAAATAAAGTTCGTTGGTGACTCTGTCAAACCGTTTTCCGCGCCTTTCGCGCGAAGGGTCGTGTCTTCGATTTAAGATTTTTTTGAGGTGCGACATTAGGAGGCTTTGGTCTTATCAATCCTCTAATGAGTTCTCATTAATCTTGACCTAAGTGCAATTATTCAATTATAATTGATCGCTAACTCTAACAACTAATCACTAACTTTCTAACATTACTATTGTACTAATCCTTTACAATTCCTTCTCGCTCCTTCTCTCTTTTACTTTTACACATATTTTTCCTTTGTCCGTTGGACACATGTTTATGCTTCCGCAATTTTTCCTTTGTCCGTTGGACACATGTTTATGCTTATGCCTTTTTCTCTTTGTCCACTTGGACCAAAAACATTAATAAAGGCCAAACCCTCTAAAAAACTTGTGCTTCTAATCTTGGACTATGGTTACTATCCTATGCAATGGACATGGAATTTTGCACCTAGACCTTGGACTTCAATGCTATTCTTGGAACCTTGGACTTAGAACTTAGGACCTTTCTCCCTTTGCTTTGGAATTATGGTTCGAAGACTATGGAGCTTACTTGTGTGGTTAGGCTATTCTTATCCTTACCTTTTACTTTATGCTTTAGGATAGTCACTTCTTCTCCACCCATTCTTCAATTTTCAAAACTCTCTCTCTTTTTCAAAACATTCTTGATTTCAAACTATCACCTCTTTCATAATTAAACCTTGACTTTGTCAAGTGATTTTACTCTTTTCTTTTAATTTTTAACAAATGCTAAACTACATAAGCATATTGACACCTTTTTCAAAATACTTAAAAAAATCAAACTCATCACTCTCTTTTTGTGCCCTCGTGCACTTTTTCCTTTAACTTTTTCATAAGTTTAGACATGATTCATTTCTTTAAGCGGAATTATTTGCTTGGAAATGACGACTTGTCTTTACATCTAAAATCAACCAAAACAAATAAATTTTCATTCTTTGTACCACGAACTACGGGGTTTTGATCCTACATTGCACATCGTGGGTACGTAGGCATGAGGCGACAAGTCTCTCCAAACACAAAAATCATAAAAACAATTTCTCTTCTTATCTCCTCAATCACTTTTCAAGCAAACTTTTTCAGACCAAAAGCGGTAGATATTTCAAAGGGCTCCTATAGATTACTATAGACGTTTTGGGTGCTAACACCTTCCCATTGCGTAACCAACCCCCCTTACCTAGACTCTCTTCACTTGTTCTTGTTGTAAAGCTTGTGTAGGTTTTGTTCGCTCTTTTTCCTTTCCTTTTTGGATAAAATAAAAGTGCGGTGGCGACTCTTGCTTTTCGAGTTAAGTTAATCAATAGCTTACACTCACGATTTTGCCGCTACAGAAAAGTGGCGACTCTGCTGGGGACATCCTCCCTTGAGGGGTTTAGCCTACTTTGATTTATTTACTGCTTTTCATCTGATTTGCTTGTTACTTGATTGTTCTATTTTGGAGTTCCTCTGTGTGTGAGATAGGTCCTATACCCGGACCAGAGTGTACTTTGAGATAGGAGGATGGTATAGTCAAGGGAACTTTTAGGGAATCGAATCCTGAAAAAGAAGAACTTGAGAATCCATCCACTCGGTGGTTGACTCTTTGGAATTACTGATGCCGATGGAGCAATCGTGAAGGCATTACTTTTCCATAGAAGCCTATAAAACTGAGAACCGTAGTAACCCTTAACCCATCTTAGCCTTTTTATGATCGTGGCGCGGAAGCTATGAAGATGCAAATCTGACTTAGCTGTTACGCGATGCCACACTCAGGTTAGATTCTCTTGAGGATAACTACCAACCTCCGAGCAAATCGGCGTGCTGGTATGTCTGATAGTGAATTGTGGATCCTGGGCACTCTGTTAGAACCGCTGTTTTTTGCAGGTATAATAAAGACAAACCTTAGCACATACCTTTTGTGGGTTGGTTCTTAACCTTGACTTCATGCTTGTGACTCAGACCTTTGAACCCGTGTGCTTTGAGTGATCTTGTTTGTGGTTGTTGTATCCATGCACTCTTGCATCCATGAGCATACATATGCATTCTTCCTAGTTGTTTCAGAAACTCATTTCAATTGTCTCCTTCTTCAGTTATCTGTTCACCGTCAAGCTGTTTCCTCAACACAACTATGGAACTAGAGCTGCTGTCAGATTGAGAATGGAAAACCAAGAACAACACAATGCCGAAGTCAGAATGGAAATTGATGAGTTGAAGGCCGACATGACCAAGCTCATAGAAATGCTGCAAGTTCTGATTGCTAGAGGTGAACCATCTTAGAGGACTGTGATCGTTGAAACTTCACCTGCTGCTGTTGACCCTCCTCTGACTCAACAGCCAGCGTCTACTTGGCCAGAATTTGGGTTACCTCCGAATTACTCACCAACATTTACAACTACTCCTGTGTTTGTCTCGCCAGTATCTTCAGCTCCATTGTTCACTGAACCTCATCCTGTTGTGCATTCTGTTGCTCAAGCTATTCATGAGAATCCTTTCGTGTACCATGCTGCTGGTCCACAATCTGAAAGACAGGGAGAACCTGGATACATTAAAGAAGTCAGAGAGCAATGGCAAACTCTAGACAAAAGGATAAGAGCCGTGGAAGGAAGTGATGTCTTTAACGCTGCCGCAATGAACATGTTCTTAGTGTAATACCTCAAAATTTTCCCTCTTGTTTTCTCAATAAATTGGTCTATGCTTTACTCATTTGCATTCCATAGTAGATCGCATAGCATACATATGGCATAAGGACACGTGATCATTGATTTTCCAAGGTGTTAATCATCCAAAGCAAGAGGACAAGAGCCAAGGGTCTTCAAGCAAGCCTCAAGGGTCTCTTATATCATATACCCTCTCACTTTGATCTCACAAGTCATTGGAAGTGGGGAATTCATCAAGAAGATTAGACAGTGCATCATCTCCTACACAAAGCAGTCTAAAATTGGGATATGACCCTCAAATGGGCAAGCTCTTTGAGTTTTTATCACCTCCAAATGTCATATCTCATCTTTGTTAGATAGGATATACATCATATTCAGAGGAATTTGGAGTTGGAAGATGTGCTATTTCCTCCTAACCAGAAGGTATCAAAATTAGGGTTTGACATAAAATCAGTTTATTTCTGATTTTTTGGACAAAACTTGATCTCATGGTATTCCTTATGTTCCTAAGTGTATATGGATGGAAAATTTCTCATCAATTGGTTTCAGAAGAGGTTCAATTGATCAGTTGCTTGATAATCAAGAAATTGGGGGAAAAGTCAAATGTGCAGTGGAAAAAGTCAATTCCTGACTTTTTAAGGTCAAATTCATGAAATTCAAGTTATATATGTTCATTGGACAAAATTTTATCAAGAGATGATGGAGGAATCATGAAAAATCAAGAAGTTACAAAACTGCCAAAAATAGAAACTTTAGGGTTTCCAAAAATGGCAAGTTTGGACCATTTTGCACCCTACTTTGAGGCTCTCTTTCTTCATGATAAAAGCTCTAAACCTCAGGCCCAAGTTGAGCCAATTAAAGATGACATTCCAAGCTTCAAATCCATATAAAGAACTCTTCCATTGGATCAAAATTGAGGGAGTTATGATCAATCAAAGTTTGATCAAACTAGGTCACAAACCAAGTCATGACCAAGCAAGACCAGGCCCATGCGCCATAATTTTGACAAACACTTGGTGTGCCAAATGTCCAACCACTTTTCTTAATGATGGAAGCTCCAAATTAAAAAATGTTTAACATCAAAGTTGTTCATGTCAATGTCCTCTTCAACTTTGATGTTGGATAAATTTTCATTTGGGCAAGTTATGATGGAGTTATAAGGGTTCAAAGTTGGTATGATCATGCTGAATTCCATGCACCATATTGCCACGCCATGCCACAACCTTGTCACACATTTGTACCAGTTTCAACACTTGACATTCTAAACCATTTTACACCATTCTACAAGCCTCCATTCAAGTCAATTCTCATATCAAAGTTGCTCTATGATGTTTCCTCTTTCCAATGACACCCAAAACTCATCAAATCATCCACTAATCATGGAGAAATTTCTTCACAAACTTCCATGTTTCAAGCTTCCAAAATTAGAAGAAAGTGTTGTTGTTATTTTCATAACTCAGTTCACACACACACACCATCCATTCCTTTTACCTCATTTGTACAAACACATTCCATTACACATACATGACACATTATGCAACATACATCAAAGAGGAAAGGAGTAAAACTTGTCGTGCAAGTCATGTTACAGCCACACACTAACATAACTTATCACCACCATTCTTTCTATCCTCACCATAGTTGCCATGAACATTTCCACACCATAACCAAGCTCACTAACCGCCCCTAACTAACTTGACTCAGTTAGTTAGGGTGAACTCAGTTAACCACCATTAACTCACTTAACCAACTCAGTTGACCACACCTTGGTTCACATTTAACCCAGCCTATAAATTGAAATATCACTCACAGTTTCATTTTTCAACTTCATTCTCTCACTCTCACTTCAAAATTCTTCTCACTTTCTCTCTCAAAATTCTCTCTATTCTCTCTCTGATCTCTCACGAACTCAACACCTCCATCACTCATCTTCTTCCATCATCATCTTCAGTGTGATTTTTGAGCAAGAATAAGCATAATCAACACCAACTCTCCAAGTGCATCTTCCTCATATCCTTGAATCTTCCTCTGTTTTCAATATCTCAAGACTCAGCTGCATTTATTTTGCACAAATTAAGTTCAAGATCAAGAGAGGATCTCTGGTTTTCGTTTGCTTCAAGTTTCTGCAAACTTCAGGTTCCAATTCCTACAACTTTATTGCACAAATACATATTGTTTTAGCTTGTTTTTTCTGTGGTTTTTAGCTTACTAGAAGCTGTGTGCGTCCTGGCTAGTTGATAGGCTCTTTAGGACCATAGGTGAAAAATTAGGGCAAGGTTGTTGCGTTCGATTCTCATTGTATGCGTGTGATGTGTGAAAACTGAACCTATATTCTTGATCAACGTGAGTTCCTCTACATTTTGGTGTGCTTTTTGTTGATTTTTGGAACAATGTACAATTTGCAGTGGCGGAGAGTGGCCGGAGAAGATGACCGGAGGTCCTTCTCCGGCCGGTGAGGTTTTTATGTTAGGGTTTTGCAGTTTTAATCTTGACCGTCTGATATTTGCATCCAACGATCCACAATGTGCCAACACATAAGTGATACACCCTCTCTCTCTCACGTGTATTCTTTTTAATCTAATTGGCTTTCGTATGTGTGTGTGCATGTTACTTATTGTGGACTTCATTTCTGAGTCACTTGATGTGCATATCTGATTGATGATCTTGAATGAAATTGATCCAATGCTTGACATCATGCCAACGTATTAATTAGTGAAGGTCCATGGCACGTGTTTTCTTTTTTCTCTCTCAGATGTGTACATGTGGGTGCGTGTGTGATAATTACCATGTGCTTGATTTGTGAGATGTTGGATTGATGACTGATTGAGATTAATATCATCCTATGGCCATGATTGCATCTGATTATTGACTGCACACACGCACTACCACACGCAACTATATGTTTAATTGGTCTGGGTCTTAGTTACTATTTGCACCCTACCTTTTCAGGCCCAATCATTTTTAAACTTGTTTTTACTCACGCCACACCCCCTTCTCATTTCATTTCTTTTTTTATTTCTTTGACATATTGGTTTAGTTTTCTTATTTTAAAATAGTAAATTACTTCTAAAAATACCAAATAAATTCATGTGACACTGTGACACATTTAAATAATTTTCTATAATTTTTATTTCTGATTCCATGAATTTTTACACCTAATTGAATAATTTTCTTCCAATTTATTTTTGAATGATGTTCTTTAGTGACACTTGAACTTGTATGATTTCTTTCTCTCATTTCACACATCATCTTTAACTCATTCTTTTTGCATTGGCTAGTTAACATCTTAAAGTGTCCAAAAACATTTGTGCTTGATTTTTAAGGTCATTTTATATGATGCTTGGATGATCATCTTTACACTTATTTTTGTGGCATTTCAATATGACTTTTGTGCATTTCTTTGTGTCCCTTTTATCTTGAATTTTGATATGAGTTTTTAATATGTGTTTAGCTTCTGACTTAGGTTGATTAGAATCATATTTACATAATTTTCATATGAGCTTTGATGTTGTTTTGATGCCTTGTGATTGAAGTTATTTTTGGGCTCTTTTTCCCACTTCATTCTAGCATGTTTTGGTGAAGCATTTGTGCCACTTCTTTTGTGGTTGTCTGTGCATCAATTATAGGTCATTTGCATGATATTATAGGTCCCCTTTGTTTCATTATAAATCACTTTAGTTTGCATTTGCATTTGGTATGAGTTTGTACATTCTAATTTGAACTTTGACATGTTTTCCATCCTTTATCTCTTCTTGTGCTCTACTTGTCTTGTGCTTATATTTTGTATGCTATTTCCTTCATTCCATTAGCATCTCATCTATAATATGTTACTGCCTTTATGCATTCTTTAATCATGTTACATGTTATGCATCCTTAATATGTCATTTGTGCATAAAATTGATACTTGTCTATCCTCCTTTCTTCTACTTCTTCTTATACTTCTTTCTTCTACTTTTTCTTATCCCATCTACTTGAATTCTTTTATCCATGATTAGTGTGATATTTCATATGCTTTATAAGACATTTGTGACTTGGATATGATTCTGACTTTGACTTTGCATAGAGCATTATGGCATGATCACTTTGCATTTCCACTCATTCTTCATCTATTCCTTTCATAATGCACTTCTTTAATGCTTAGATCATTACTTGTACATAGTTGGTGTGTGTTTGACCTCTTGGCATTAGAGAGCACTCTTATTGTTTAGATTCTGATTTTGATAAGTTTGTAACTCTTAGGATCCTATTTCATTGGTTCTTAATTGATTTGATCATTACTTGTTGTTTCTTCCTTTATTTCATACTTGTAAATATTGTAAACTAACCCTTTCATGTAGGTGCATGGTAAGTAAGTGTGGGGACATGTGTCCACATACACTTCTCTCCCTCATCTTCTCCTATCTCTTTTAATATTCCATTTATGATTTTGATAAGCATTCACATGCTTTCCTTGAATAACTTCTTCTTCATCCCTCTTTAAGATCAACTTAACTTCCATTTTGGAAGTAAGTTGTTTCTTTTGTTCTTCTTCTCCTTTCTTTTAGGATTAGTTTTGTTAAACCACATTAACATAGGAACATCCATGTATGACAACTTTAGGGTTTGAGTCTTAGTCTCCCTTATTAGTTTCACCTTTGATCCTCTTTTGAGTCTCTTTTTCTCATCTCAAAACAAAAGTAAAAAATACGTGATAAAGGCATAACAAATATTGTATTTAGGCCTTTCATGTGGGAACAAGGAGGTGAGGGGTCTTCTCTCATTTCCTTAGAATGTTTAGCGTACGTCCCGTCTTGGGTCGATATACGAGGCATTCGATCCCACATGAAGGACTTAAATACAATATGTGTTACAAAACACAAAAACAATCAAAACACTTCTTGCTTAAAAGACAAAAAACAAATAATAACGTCTTTCCTTCAAGAATTCTCTTCTCATCTCACTCATTCTCAACGTAAGAACGTGCTTCTCCTCATTATCTTGCAAGACGGTAACACACTCCATTCAACGAGCCTGCAACACCTGAGCTAGAACGTCAGCCGTTCCCTAAAAAACACAAACAACTTTCCCTAGGTGAGGGGAACTACGTCGCTCTGATTCTCATGCTCCCGATGAGATACGTAGGCAGTGGGGTAGGGCCCATTCGAGCACTTCTTTTATTTTCCCTACATTTGTTTCTCTTTCTCCCTCCTTTCCTTTTCCAGTCCTCCAGTTAGCAGCTCTTTTTCTAGTATCCTTTTCTTACGCCCTTTGATTGAAGCAGCAAGCGTGGATCCCATCGGGTACGATGGACGCGTGGGGGTGCTAATAACTTCCTCACGCGTAACCGACTCCCGAACCCAGTTCTCTTAGTCGCAAGACCATGCTCTATCCTTTCCTTCAGGTTTATGCAGCGTTTCCTTTTCCTCTCTTGGGATAAATACACATTGCTGGCGACTCTGTTTCGGTGCCACTTTCGCGTTTGTACTTGGATGAAAATCCCGGGAGCGACAGCTGGCGACTCTGATGGGGACAATACCCAGAATCTCTGGTTTCCTTAGCGAGTCAGTCCTAGCGCTTGTCTGTTTTTCTTTCATAGGGTGTTTATTGTTGTGCCGTATTTACTATTTTACTGTATTGTTATTTATTGCTTTACTGTATTACTGTATTTATCGCATTTTAGCATTTTCATTTCATATGATATATTATGCTATGCTGGACTGTGCTGGTTTTTCTGTTTGGCGGGATGGGTGATCTGAGAGATAAGCCCATTACACAGGCTTGAGTACACACATAGGCTTAGAGTGGAAAGTAGTGTGGCATACGTAGCATCTTGTTATGTATGGTTTACACAAAATCCACAACCAGACGAGGTTTTCTTGGGAGATGTTCTGATTTGCGCGTCTTGTGCATTTCAGGGTGTTAACTTAGAAAGCTGTCGACGCTGGTGACCGATCATTGAGGACCTTAGTGGAAACATCCCTCTTTAGTGGTGACAGTGGCAGCCCACATTCTTTGGCAAACCATTCGCACCCGAGGGCCCACTTTGGAACTTGCATAGGGTGGCCTTTATTTTTGGGGAATCAGTGGATGATCTCTTTGTTTGGCGATATCATTGTATCCTACGGGCTGAATGTGCTATTGCTTCTCATTCCGAGATCCGATACTGAGGAACCACTATTTTAGAACCCACATGTGAGGATGGGCGGTGTTTACAGGTGTGCAGGTAACCATGCCTCCTACATACCCTGATATTTTGGTATTTTCACAGACAGATGATGTAACTTGTTATAGTCAATGGGTTTCTATCTACAGTATTATTCCCAGATTTGTACCGACATCGTGCACACAGTCCAGCACAGACACAACACGCTGATACCATGCCCTTTTGCATTGCATTATCATGTCATAACATTCATGTTTGTCATTTACAGGTGCTTATTACACTCTGATTCCAATCAATGGGATCGACAGAGACGGTTGCCAAGAGAAAGAACAATGTTGCTTACAAGTTCCCAGAACCTACTTTGGATTTACTGCACAAGGTGATAGCTATGGCCGACCCGGGTGTGCTTGTCAACTTCCAGAAGAAATATGGGAAATTGGTGGAGATGGTTCACAGGATCACACAGTATGAGCATGATGCACTGCACACTTTGCTACAGTTTTATGAGCTGTCATTGAGATGCTTTCTCTTTCCTGACTACATTTTGGTGCCTACTCTGGAAGAGTTCTCATTTATTTTGGGAATTCCGGTCGACTCAGCGGTACCATTCTTTTCTGGTTGTCATCCTAGTATAGAGGAGATTGCAGTTGCGGTACAAGTGAAAAAGTCAGTGCTGAAGGGAAATGTGGCTATCAAAAATGGGGTTAAAGGATTTCACCTAGGATTTCTTGCTAATCAAGCTCAAGAGGCTGTTGGATCAAAGGACTGGGCTGTTTACAATTCCATCTTGGCAATGTGCATATATGGCATTGTTCTTTTCCCTAACCAACAGGATTTCGTGGATGTGCAGGCTATAAGAGTTTTTGTCCTCAAAAATCCGGTTCCTACTTTGTTAGGAGATTTTTACCACTCGGTGCACTTCAAGAACGAAAAAAGAAGGGGAGGATCTGTCAACTGTTGTACCCCGCTGTTATCTCATTGGTTTTTGAAACATTTACCTCAAACAGGTGCTTTTGTAGACACAAAAGACTCCCTAAAGTGGTCCAGGAGGATAATGGGATTAAATGCTAGTAACATTGTCTGGTTTGATCGTAAGTTGCTGGGAATAGAGATTATCACCAGTTGTGGGCGGTTTCCCAATGTGCCTCTAATTGGCAGGAAAGGGGGAATCAATTATAACCCGATCCTGGCCATTAGGCAGTTTGGATATACTTCCCGGAATCCTCCCACCGAGTGGGATATTGAGAAATCTTTGTTCTTTACAGGGACTGACAATGTGGAAATGATGCGAGAAATTGTGAATGCTTGGGGTCACCAGCGTAAAACCGGAAAAACAGTTTTTGGAAAAATGGATTGTAGATCTTATCCTGATTATGAAAGATGGATTGAAGTGAAGGTGAACGGATTACTCTTGCCTTTTTCAAAGGAACCCCCTTTATATCCTGTAATACCAGAGCAGCTTACTACGGTAGCCATTGAGGAATTTGACAAGCTGCAGAAATTGGTAAAGGAACTTCGGGTGGAGAATTTAGATCTGAGTAGTCTTCTTCAAAATGCCTTGTATGCCAACAAAGAATTGGAGCATAAAGCCCAAGACGCCGAAAGAATCTTAGCTGCAAGAGAAAAGGATTTCGCCGAAAGAGCTCAGCATTTCCAGAAAATTAGTAAAGGTGCCGATGCTGCCACTCAAGCTCATAAGAAGACCAAACAGACTTTAGCTCAGACCAAGGATATGCTAGCCAAGTTTTAGTAAGCCTGGGACGAGGTTAGGATCGAAAACACAGAATTGCAGGAACAACTGAAGATCAAGGATGACGAGCTTAAAAGGGCACATGAGCAAAGGAGAAAGTATCGGGAGAATCTTGGCAAGAGTCAAGAGCAATTGGTAAACGCCAGAGAGGAGCTGAAGACTTCCAAGAAGGAGCTTGAAGAGGCTACGACAAATATGGGGAAACTCAAGATACAAGCCGGTGTGAAGAGGTACAAACGAGTCTGTGGTGATGAAGCTCTCCTGATGAATATGGATTCGTTGACTGAAGCCCTAGCAAAGAGAGATATTCTGATTAAGGAATTAATCGAAAGACCAAATCACCAGTGCACTCGCATACTCTTCGAGGAAGTCAAGTGTTCAAGCGAAAAGTTGAAGGATTTGGAGCTATCAGATTGACAGTTTTTTCTCTCTTTCTTAATGTAATTTTGTTGATGGATATCATCAGGCTTGTTGATGAATCCACTATTTGAATGTATGTTGTTGGAGCTCATTATTGGATAATACATGTATGTCTGTTTCCTTGTTAATTGAAATGAGCAGTTTATCCAAAAATGTTCCTTGGCCCGTTATTTGTATACAAGCACACAGCCATGACACGTCTCTTCACATCACGATTTATGATCTTCAGATTTTTGTGGTTAAGATTGGAATCAGGGTGTAGCGCACCTTGGAAATGATAAACATGGCATTTGCATTGCATCCCATATCATTTTACATTTTGTTGTTTGCTTCTCAGGTACTTGTGGCTGGGCCTCTAACCTTTATTTGGTTTCAGGCATAACAGCTGATTCCCATATTAACCGATACGTAACCAGACGAAACCAAGCTAAGGTCATGGATCAAGTTCAAGCAGAGTTGAGGGAAATGCGAAGTCGAATAAGGCAGTTTATGTGGGACATGGAAGCTTTGATTCAAGACCAGAAAATGTTGAAGGATGAGGTCAATCAAATAAAGACTCAGATGAGTCTGGTTATGGAAATTGTGAGAGGTGTGCTAAGCAAGGATGATAATCCCATACCTGAGGCCGTGGCTGGAATTGTCTCTCCTCCATTGTTTGAGGGATCTCTCCCAAAGAGTGATGTGCCTCACAGATTTTCTGCACCACTTGGGGTTCCAGAATTTCCTCATCAGCAGTTACCTCTCGTCTGCCAAGACAACCCCAAGGCTAATAAGTACCTACCAAAGTCGAAGAGAGCTGACATAATCTTTGATCCGATTCCCATGTCTTATGCTCAGGTGTTGAGGTATCTACTTCAGCTCCAATTGGTTGAACTTCAGACGATAAATCCTCCTCATGGAAAGCTCCCATTCGATTACGATGCAAATGCCCATTGTGATTTTCACTCTGGTGCGCCGGGGCATGATGTGGAACAATGTAAAGCCTTTTATCATGTGGTCTAGGATCTGATTGACTTGAAAACAATTGAATTCAAGCCGGGCGGTATAGTCATACAAGGTGACCTCACTCCTGTTACTGCGAAAGAAGTGAATATCCCGGTCTTCCCTCCTGAAGTTACACCAAGTCAGAGGCGTTTCTTGCAGCCTGTGGTTTTAGAACCTTCTCGTCCTTAATTGTTGCCTGCTCCTAAGCCAAGTTTGAGGATGAAAGCGCCCAAGCGAGAGGAAGGAACAAGTCGTTATCGGCAACAGAGCTATCATCTAAAGAGTCAACAAAAGTCCAGAAGGCAGGAGAGAAAGTTTGATCCCATTACTGTTCCTTACAGTTATCTGCTTGCCCGTTTACTTCAAGACTCTTTGATCGAGTTAAAGGAAGATTCTTCTGTTCCGTATCCCCTTCCCCCAAATTATGACAAGAGTGTTAGATGCGAGTACCACTCGGGGACACAGGGGCATGCCATTGAAGATTGCAAGGTGTTTAGGCACAAGGTGCAAGATCTCATTGACGTTGGGTTTATCAATTTCAATGAAGACGGTCTATACGTTAACTGAAGCTTCCCAAGTGAGCACTTGAGACCACAAAGACATCTCCTAAAGCAACCAGTCCAGTCGGAGCCAAGCCTCCTCAGCAATGGCGAACATCAATTTTCTTTACTACATTTTCATTTGTAATTTGCGTTACTGGTTAATGTTGGCACGTAAAAAACTAGTTTGTTCTTGAATGATGATTTTAATGCAATAAGTATGTTTTTCTCGAAAAAAGTTCATTCGTATTCACTCATTTATTGTCTGGATGCACTGCAATACTAACCTCCTTGTTCAAACTCTTGGAGGGAGGATGATGAGAGGAAAACGCAAAATCTCTGGTTGTATGCTTTTGGATAAAAATCTGTTGATGATATACAGGCATTGTTTCAAATCCCTAAACACCGAAGATATAAGGAAGTGAAACCTTTGTCAAACCCTGTTGAGCCTAGAAGTAGGAGTTTCTTTCTGTAAACGAAAAAACCCTCAATTTTAACCCGGGGCAGGGTAGGTGTCAGTTAACTTGACCATGCGTTCAAATTTCAAAAGGTGTATCCCATTCGAGGATCAATTACATCCGTGGTTATACCTCACCAACCGAAAAGTAAGACAGTTATAACCCTTTCAAATAAGTCAATACAAACCTGTGTCACATGATTTGTTCAAAAAAAAATCAAAGGAAAAAGGAAAAAGCCCGCTAAGTCGAAACTTGAAAACAGATGACTTAGGCAAAATTTAGGGCATCCCGCTGGACATCAGAATCGAAAAACTCAAAGGAGTCAGTCCAGGCAAAAGTTAGGGAAATCAAAAAAACAAAAGAATAAAAAGTGTAAGGGATGACAAAAGAAAAATCCTCAAGCAAAGAACAAGTCGTGTGATCACAGACACCAAAGGCAAAAAGGGGTGAATGTCACTCTGTAAACCGTGTGGGTTCCTTAACCATCCTCATACCGTTCATAACCTTTTGAAAGGTGAGCGTTTGTGTCGAGTTAGCTGAACGTAGGGCTGGAGAACATCAAGGAGAATGGGTGGGTACAAACAAAATTTTGAGCGATAAATCCTTTTTCTTAAACCATGAACCAGGCCACGTTATAACCCTCAAAAGTCCTAATTGAAACAGGGTTTATTCTGAAGGCGTATTTCAACGAGATAGCGTTCCTGACTCCCATGAGTTGTGCTAAAAGACCTCGGTTGGTATTGCATGTGCATGCTATTTTCCATTAAAAAAAAAGATATGTGTCACACCTTAACCAGTGACTCGTTCACAGGTATCGGCGATATCTTTTCGATAAAAAACTTCGAGATTAATATATGTGTTGCATTATAATTCTCATTCTTAGAATAGAAATTTTTATGCTCGCTTACTTGTATTTGACGCCAGTAAGGCTCACAAAGTGAACATCAGTCGAGAATTTTGATCACGCCAAAGTGAGATGCTTGGAAACTCTGAGGGATGAGAGTGACAAGGGGCATGTGACCAAGTGATCCTGTTAAGCATGGACTTTCACGACAATTCGTGCCAAGAAGTTGTCAATTTGGGGCAATTACATTGTTAAATATCTCCGTAGTTCGGTTAATCTGGGGCAATTATGTCAAAGGTATGGAGCAATCACGTCAAGATTAGGCAAAACTCTCGAAGATCAATCAGTCAGGGGCAAAATCACTGCAAGGATTATATTGAGGCAGGCCACCTCAAGAGCACGAGAAGCTTTCCTACTCCAGAAGACGGTTAATCAAAAGCACCTCTTCAAGATTCAGTATACTGGGGCAGAGTATTTCAAATCTTTACGAATCTTGTCGAGGCAAATTCTTTCATACACTATGCAGTCTGGGGCAGTTATGTCGAGATCTAAAAATCTCTCCGAGAGTTTGAATACCCTGGGGCATTTTGAATGCCAGGTTTTCTGTAAAATCCTCTTGAGACGGTTTATCCCAATAGACCATGTGGTACGAGGCAAGTTGAGAGTTCGCTTGTGATATTTGGCATGCAGTCAATCAGTAGAAGTGTGAAGCGCCAAAGTAGTTCCCAACATGGACTTTCTCTTCCTCGGCAAGGCGCCAGAGGGTATCGTTCCCCAGTGAGGTATTAGCATTGCTAGTTGCCCCCGACAGAAATAGCCAAGACGGTACTGTCCTCCGCAAATTATCCTCCCTAGCGAGAGACATAAGGTTTGGTTTCCCCAACCAGAGTTGGATTTGCCTTTCTCCAGCAAGAGTTCGAGTCCCTGGACAGGGTAGAGATGGTTTGATCTTCCCCTCCAAGCAGGTGGGCATCCTTTTGCGAGACGCAAATGATCGTTCCTCCCCAAGCAGAGACGGTTCCTCATCAGGAAAGTACTTCTGGGAGGTGGTCATCCCCAGCGTATTTACAGAGCTTCATGATCCTCAACAATATTGTCAAATGGTAGTACTGAAGCCATCATGAAAAAGATTCTCATTTCACTCTTTTGTCACAGCGTTTACTGCTTGAATCTATTGTCTGGCCGATGGTCGTGCACGACGATTCGATGTTAACAAGTCAGTTTCAAATGGGTAGTGTTATATCTTATTAAGTCGATTCTCCCATTTAGTACTTCCAATAACTACAAGCTTTTCTGTGTCGATAACGGTTGTGAATTCCCGGTGAAGTCGCCATCCCAAGCATGAAGCATTTTGAAAATTCCCCAGCAGGAGGTGTTCCAAATCTATTATCCCCAGTAGAGTTTGAAGAGACGTGGTCTTCTGTAAAATCCTCTCAAGGGACATTTCCAGCACGATACGCCCTGAAGTGGTTCTCCCTAGCAGAGTTTTTTGTAAGCTTATTTCCCCAGCGGAGTTCTATGGTTATAGTTATTCCCCAAGTAGACTGGTTCAGATGATGCTTCCCCAGCAAAGTTATCATTTCCTATAGCAACCTCAACAGGTTTGTCAGGTCAGTTTGTCTTCCCCAGTACGGTTTGCAACCACGAAGTCAATCCAGCTTGTTATCCCCAGCGGAGTTGCCTTCCTTTCCTTAGCATTTATTTTGCTGAGGACCTCTTTGCATTTTGCATATAGAATGCATGGCATCCTCAAAACGCGTAGCATTTCCATTGAGATGGAGCATTACGCCATGGAAAAATTCAAACATATGCATGTGAAGCATAAGCCAGTTTTGGTAACTCGTGCGAGAGCCCAAAACTTTGCTCCTTATGTCATATTGACAAAGCCGGAAGAATGCCTCGCTCATTCCCCAAACATTTCAAAGTAGCGTAAAGGGTTTCATCACTTTTTCCCCACAGAGTCATATCTCTCAGCTTACAAGTTTTTTGGAACCATTCCCGATAGGATTCCTATAGCCGTCCCCGACAGCACCTTTGAGTTTTAACCTTGCCAGTTCCTGATGGGTCCATTTACCCATCCCCGATAGGTAAGCCTTGGTTATAAACTGTAGCCGTCCCTGACAACACCTTTGAGTTTTAACCATACCAGTTCCCGACAGGTCCATTTACCCATCCCTGATAGGTAAGCCTTGGTTATAAATTGTAGCCGTCCCCGACAGCACTTTTGAGTTTTAACCATACCAGTTCCCGACAGGTCCATTTACCCATCCCCGATAGGTAAGCCTTGGTTATAAATTGTAGCCGCCCCCGACAGCTCCCTTTTGTTTGAACCTTGCCAGTTCCCGACAGGCACACTTGCCCATCCCCGATAGGTAACACGGGTCCAAGCTTACCAGTTCCCGACAGGTAGTTCACCAGTTCCCGACAGGTGGTTCACTAGTTCCCGACAGGTAGTTCACCAGTTCCCGACAGGAAGCTTACCAGTTCCCGACAGGTAGTTCACCAGTTCCCGACATGTAGTTTACCAGTTCCCGACAGGTAGTTCACCAGTTCCCGACAGGTAGTTCACCAGTTCCCGACAGGTTTCCTATGGGGTCCAATGGTTCCAAATTCTTTCTCGTAACTTTTCTTCCTTACCATTGCTTCATTTACAACATTTTCTTTATCCACACAGTGCAAATTTTCTCGGTTATGTTTTGTATTCAATCCCTATGTATCTTGAATTCCTGATAGCCATTGCTTTCATCCATTCTGATTCACAGTTGATTGAATAGGGGCTGCTGTAATACCTTAAAGTCTGCCCTCTTGTTTTCTCAATAAATTGGTCTATGCTTTACTCATTTGCATTCCATAATAGATCACATAGCATACATATGGCATAACAGCATGTGATCATTGGTTTTCCAAGGTGTTAATCATCCAAAGCAAGAGGACAAGAGCCAAGGGTCTTCAAGCAAGCCTCAAGCGTCTCTTATATCATATACCCTCTCACTTTGATCTCACAAGTCATTGGAAGTGGGGAATTCATCAAGATTGGACAGTGCATCATCTCCTACACAAAGCAGTCTAAAATTGGGATATGACCTCAAATGGGCAAGCTCTTTGAGTTTTTATCACCTCCAAATGTCATATCTCATCTTTGTTAGATAGGATATACATCATATTCACAGAAATTTGGATTTGGAATATGTGTTATTTCCTCCTAACCAGAAGGTATCAAAATTAGGGTTTGACATAAAATCAATTTATTTCTGATTTTTTGGACAAAACTTGATATCATGGTATTCCTTATGTTCCTAAGTGTATATGGATGGAAAATTGCTCATCAATTGGTTTCAGAAGAGGTTCAATTGATCAGTTGCTTGATAATCAAGAAATTGGGGAAAAAGTCAACTGTGCATTGGAAAAAGTCAATTCCTGACTTTTTAAGGTCAAATTCATGAAATTCAAGTTATATATGTTCATTGGACAAAATTTGATCAAGAAATGATGGAGGAATCATGAAAAATCAAGAAGTTGCAAAACTGCCAAAAATAGAAACTTTAGGGTTTCCAAAAATGGCAAGTTTGGACCATTTTGCACCCTACTTTGAGGCTCTCTTTCTTCATTATAAAAGCTCCAAACCTCAGGCCCAAGTTGAGTCAATTAAAAATGACATTCCAAGCTTCAAATCCATATAAAGAACTCTTCCATTGGATCAAAATTGAGGGAGTTATGATCAATCAAAGTTTGATCAAACTAGGTCACAAACCAAGTCATGACCAAGCAAGACCAGGCTCATGCGCCGTAATTTTGACAAACACTTGGTGTGCCAAATGTACAACCACTTTTCTCAATTATGGATGCTCCAAATGAAAAAATGTTGAACATCAAAGTTGTTCATCTCAATGTCCTCTTCAACTTTGATGTTGGACAAATTTTCATTTGGGCAAGTTATGATGGAGTTATAAGGGTTCAAAGTTGGTATGATCATGCTGAATTCCATGCACCATATTGCCACGCCATGCCACAACCTTGTCACGCATTTGTTCCAGTTTCAAAACTTGACATTCCAAACCATTTTACACCATTATACAAGCCTCCATTCAAGTCAATTCTCACATCAAAGTTGCTCTATGATGTTTCCTCTTTCCAATGACACCCAAAACTCATCAAATCATCCACTAATCATGGATAAATTTCTTCACAAACTTCCATGTTTCAAGCTACCAAAATTAGAAGAAAGTGTTGTTATTGTTGTCATAACTCAGTTCACACACACACACACCATCCATTCCTTTTACCTTATTTGTACAAACACATTCCATTACACATACATGACACATTATGCAACATACATCAAAGAGGAAAGGAGTAAAACTTGTCGTGCAAGTCATGTTGCAGCTACACACTAACATAACTTCATCACCACCATTCTTTCTATCCTCACCATAGTTGCCATGAACATTTCCACACCATAACCAAGCTCACTAACCGCCCCTAACTAACTTGACTCAGTTAGTTAGGGTGAACTCAGTTAACCACCATTAACTCACTTAACCAACTCAGTTGACCACACCTTGGTTCACATTTAACCCAGCCTATAAATTGAAATATCACTCACAGTTTCATTTTTCAACTTCATTCTCTCACTCTCACTTCAAAATTCTTCTCACTTTCTCTCTCAAAATTCTCTCTATTCTCTCTCTGATCTCTCACGAACTCAACACCTCCATCACTCATATTCTTCCATCATCATCTTCAGTGTGATTTCTGAGCAAGAATAAGCATAATCAACACCAACTCTCCAAGTGCATCTTCCTCATATCCTTGAATCTTCCTCTATTTTCAATATCTCAAGACTCAGCGGCATTTATTTTGCACAAATTAAGTTCAAGATCAAGAGAGGATCTCTGGTTTTCTTTTGCTTCAAGTTTCTGCAAACTTCAAGTTCTAATTCCTCCAACTTTATTGCACAAATACATATTGTTTTAGCTTGTTTTTTCCTGTGGTTTTTAGCTTACTAGAAGCTGTGTGCGTCCTGGCTAGTTGATAGGCTCTTTAGGAGCATAGGTGAAAAATTAGGGCAAGGTTGTTGCGTTCGATTCTCATTGTATGCGTGTGATGTGTGAAAACTGAACCTATATTCTTGATCTACGTGAGTTCCTCTACATTTTGGTGTGCTTTTTGTTGATTTCTGGAACAATGTAAAATTTGCAGTATCTTCTCCGGCCGGTGAGGTTTTTATGTTAGGGTTTTGCAGTTTTAATCTTGACCATCTGATATTTGCATCCAACGATCCACAATGTGCCAACACATAAGTGATACACCCTCTCTCTCACGTGCATTCTTTTTAATCTGATTGGCTTTCGTATGTGTGTGTGCATGTTACTTATTGTGGACTTCATTTCTGAGTCACTTGATGTGCATATTTGATTGATGATCTTGAATGAAATTGATCCAACGCTTGACATCATGCCAACGCATTAATGAGTGAAGGTCCATGGCACGTGTTTTCTTTTTTATCTCTCAGATGTGTACATGTGGGTGCGTGTGTGATAATTACCATGTGCTTGATTTGTGAGACGTTGGATTGATGTATAATTGAGATTAATATCATCTTATGGCCATGATTGCATCTGATTATTGACTGCACACACGCGCTACCACACGCAACTATATGTTTAATTGGTCTAGGTCTTAGTTACTATTTGCACCCTACCTTTTCAGGCCCAATCATTTTTAAACTTGTTTTTACTCACGCCACACCCCCTTCTCATTTCATTTCTTTTTTTATTTCTTTTCCATATTGGTTTAGTTTTCTTATTTTAAAATAGTAAATGACTTCTAAAAATACCAAATAAATTCATGTGATACTGTGACACATTTAAATAATTTTCTATAATTTTTATTTCTGATTCCATGAAATTTTACAACTAATTACATAATTTTCTTCCAATTTCTTTTTGAATGATGTTCTTTAGTGACACTTGAACTTGTATGATTTCTTTCTCTCATTTCACACATCATCTTTAAATCATTCCTTTTGCATTGGCTAGTTAACATCTTAAAAGGTCCAAAAACATTTGTGCTTGATTTTTAAGGTCATTTTATATGATGTTTGGATGATCATCTTTACACTTATTTTTGTGGCATTTCAATATGACTTTTGTGCATTTCTTTGTGTCCCTTTTATCTTGAATTTTGATATGAGTTTTTAATATGTGTTTAGCTCCTGACTTAGGTTGATTAGAATCAAATTTTAATAATTTTCATATGAGCTTTGATGTTGTTTTGATGCCTTGTGATTGAAGTTATTTTTGGGTTCTTTTTCCCACTTCATTCTAGCATGTTTTGGTGAAGCATTTGTGCCACTTCTTTTGTGGTTATTTGTGCATCAATTATAGGTCATTTTCATGATATTATAGGTCCTCTTTGTTTCATTATAAATCACTTTGGTTTGCATTTGCATTTGGTATGAGTTTGTGCATTCTAATTTGAACTTTGACATGTTTTCCATCCTTTATCTCTTCTTGTGCTCTACTTGTCTTGTGCTTATATTTTGTATGCTATTTCCTTCATTCCATTAGCATCTCATCTATAATATGTTACTGCCTTTATGCATTCTTTAATCATGTTACATGTTATGCATCCTTAATATGTCATTTGTGCATAAAATTGATACTTGTCTATCGTCCTTTCTTCTACTTCTTCTTATCCCATCTACTTGAATTCTTTTATCCATGATTAGTGTGATATTTCATATGCTTTATAAGACATTGGTGACTTGGATATGATTCTGACTTTGACTTTGCATAGAGCATTATGGCATGATCACTTTGCATTTCCACTCATTCTTCATCTATTCCTTTCATAATGCACTTCTTTAATGCTTAGATCATTACTTGTACATAGTTGGTGTGTGTTTGACCTCTTGGCATTAGAGAGCACTCTTATTGTTTAGGTTCTAACTTTGATAAGTTTGTAACTCTTAGGATCCTATTTCATTGGTTCTTAATTGATTTTATCATTACTTGTTGTTTCTTCCTTTATTTCATACTTGTAAATATTGTAAACTAACCCTTTCATGTAGGTGCATGGTAAGTAAGTGTGGGGACATGTGTCCACATACACTTCTCTCCCTCATCTTCTCCTATCTCTTTTAATATTCCATTTATGATTTTGATAAGCATTCACATGCTTTCCTTGAATAACTTCTTCTTCATCCCTCTTTAAGATCAACTTAACTTCTATTTTGGAAGTAAGTTGTTTCTTTTGTTCTTCTTCTCCTTTCTTTTAGGATTAGTTTTGTTAAACCACATTAACATAGGAACATCCATGTATGACAACTTTAGGGTTTGAGTCTTAGTCTCCCTTATTAGTTTCACCTTTGATCCTCTTTTGAGTCTCTTTTTCTCATCTCAAAACAAAAGTAAAAAATACGTGATAAAGACATAACAAATATTGTATTTAGGCCTTTCATGTGGGAACAAGGAGGTGAGGGGTCTTCTCTCATTTCCTTAGAATGTTTAGCGTACGTCCCGTCTTGGGTCGATATGCGAGGCATTCGATCCCACATGAAGGACTTAAATACAATATGTGTTACAAAACACAAAAACAATCAAACCACTTCTTGCTTAAAAGACAATAAATAAATAATAATGTCTTTCCTTCGAGAATTCTCTTCTCATCTCACTCATTCTCAACGTACGAACGTGCTTCTCCTCATTCTCTTGCAAGACGGTAACGCACTCCATTCAACGATCCTGCAACACCTGAGCTAGAATGTCAACCGTTCCCTAAAAACCACAAACAACTTTCCCTAGGTGATGGGAACTACGTCGCTCTGATTCTCATGCTCCCGATGAGATACGTAGGCAGTAGGGTAGGGTCCATTCGAGCACTTATTTTATTTTACCTACATTTGTTTCTCTTTCTCTCTCCTTTCCTTTTCCAGTCCTCTAGTTAGCAGCTCTTTTTCTAGTATCCTTTTCTTACACCCTTTGATTGAAGCATCAAGCGTGGATCCCATCGGGTACGATGGACGCGTGGGGGTGCTAATACCTTCCTCGCGCGTAACCGACTCCCGAACCCAGTTCTCTTGGTCGCAAGACCATGCTCTATCCTTTCCTTCAGGTTTATGCAGCGTTTCCTTTCCCTCTCTTGGGATAAATACACATTGCTGGCGACTCTGTTTCGGTGCCACTTTCGCGTTTGTACTTGGATGATAATCCCGGGAGCGACACTTAGTTTCCAACTTGGTTATACCTGCAAAATTCAAGACTCCTGATTTTGAGAAATACAAGGGGCACACCTGTCCTAGAACCCACTTGGTGATGTATTGCCGCAAGATGGTTGCTCATGCCAAAAAAGACAAACTGCTCATTCACTGTTTCCAAGACAGCTTGAGTGGGGCTTCAATGAAATGGTATATGGGACTTGATAAGAACTGTATCCAAAGTTGGATGGACTTGTCTAATGATTTCTTAAAGCAATATAAGTACAATCTGGACATGGCACCTGACCGCGTCAATTGCAAAACATGTCGCAGAAAGAAAAAAAATCATTTAAGGAGTACGCTCAGTGCTGGAGAGAGCTAGCTGCTCAGGTGGAGCCACCCTTGGCTGAAAAAGAATTGACTGGATTGTTCATGGACACTCTTCAACCACTCTTTTGGGAAAAGATGATAGGCAGTGTATCATCTGGTTTTGTTGATCTAGTCACTATTGGAGAAAGACTAGAAGAGGGTATCAAGAAAGGAAGGATTACTAATGCTGAAGCCTTTAGTGGTGCTAAAAAGTATGCTGGGAATTTTCAAAAGAAAAAGGATGGCGATACCCATGCTGTTTCAGTTGAAGGGAAACCTCGTCGCAGACAACAATATATAGCTTCAGTTGCTCCTGTTGTCAATGCTCAACCAGTTCAAGCTCCTCGTCAGCCTGTTAGACAGAATTAGAATCGCAATAGGGTTAACTTTGATCCTATCCTGATGTCCTACACTGAGTTGTATCCATGTATTGTAAAGAAAGGTTTGATTACAACAAGGACTCTACCTCCTCCTCCAAATCCTCTCCCAGTCGGCTATAGGGTTGATCTTCACTGTGAGTTCCATCAAGGTGGGGTAGGCCATAACTTGGAAGGTTGCTTTGCATTGAAAGCTAGAGTACAAGAATTGGTGAACTCAAAGATTCAAACTTTTCTTGATGACAATCCCAATGTTGTCAATAATCCTTTGCCAAAGCATGCCAAGTGAATTTTGAGTCAGACAGATCATCTACTAAAGCCAGTGTTTCAGACAGGATAGCTCATCCTTGTTGCTGATTAGTCACTAGGCCTTGTTTCTTTCTGTTTGCATTTTTCCCTGATTGTATTGTTTGTTTGCTTTCGAACTTTATTTGTACTTTCATGGTAATTTCAATGAAATGAGAATTGCAATGTTTTGATTCAATTCATTTATATCCACTGTGTGCATCTTTATGCTTTCTTTTTCACAAAACAAAAATATTTCTCCTGTTCACTTTCTTTATCAAGCTTTTGTTTATGCAAAGATTGGAGGGAGGATGAAGAAAACAAAATACCTAAAATTGCTGGATTGTATGCTTTCAATTTAAAACTTGGCTGGTGATGTACATGCATTGTTTCAACTCCCAAACGCTGGAGAAATAAGGAAGTTAATCCTTTGTCAACCCCTTCGAGCCTAGAAGTTGGAGTTTCTTTCTGTACGAAAAAACCCACAATCTTAACCTGGGGATGGGTAGTTCTCAGTTAATTTGGCTATGCATTCAAATTCAAGTGAATCATTCAAGACACCTTTCAATAAAGGTTGCAATCACAAGCTTTTCTTCGCACACATCAAAGAAGTGTCGAAGATTTCTTTCAAATCAAAAGCCAATGATGGTTCACCGTAATCATTAAGCCAGGCAGTCACTATCTTTCAAAAAAAAAGAAAGAATGAAAAATAATCAAAAGAAGATCCCGCTAAGTCAAAAACTATGAAGGAGACTTAGGCAAAAATTGGGGCATCCCGCTGACTGTAAGCTCAAATGACACAGTTCAGGCAAAAGTTAGGGATAACAAAAGAAAAATCAAGAGGTTACCAAAATCCTCAAAGACAAAACGAGTTGACTCAGGTCCTCATCAAAAACAACAAAACGTTGTAAGAAAGAGTGACTGCCATCTCAAAAATACCTTGGCCCTTGAGCCATCATCATAACAATGTTGCAATTCCAAAATCACTTGGAACCTGAATGCATAGTTTGAATTAACTGAGCATAGGACTGGAGATCATCACGAAGAATGGGTTGGGTATAAATAAACTTTGAGCCTATATCCTTTGTTTCAAAAACCGTGAACCAGACCACGTTACAACCCTCAAAAGACCTAATTGAAGCCAGGTTTCTTTTGAAAGCATACTACAGCAAGGTTGCGTAAATTGACTCCTATGTTTGTTGCCAATCATTTGCTTTGTTGTCTTACCTTTGTTTTCTCTTTCATTTTGAATGTCTAAACCGTTGTGTTTTGACAACTGATTCATTTGCTTTACATCATTAATATCATTCCAAAAATTATTTTTGATTTCAAAATTGCATTGAGCTTTGCATTAAAATCACCATGTTTGTTTAAATATTCCTTTTTGCAGGCAAACTTTTCTCATCAAGAATTTTCAAACAGTTGAGAAACTTGGTTAGTGATCCTATCAGGGGCACATTACCTCCAGATCCTGTTGTGAATCAGTTCAAGATTTGTTGCTCAGTACAAGTTATTCTCTGAATTGGTTAACCAGAAGATCTCTTTCAAGACCCATACTGAGTTTAACCTTCTCAACAGTAATTTCAAGAACTGAAGCCATGATCAGTTCATCCCTAGCCAAACTGAAGCCATGATCAGTTTATCCTTGTTGATTGCGGTATAGGGCAAGCAAGCAAAAATATTTATTTTCGGAAAGAATTCCCTCCGGGATTTATGTCGTGTCCACAGAGATCGGTTCGAGGGAAAGAATGCCGTTCGACAATCTCTCGCGTTAATGAGTTTGGATTAAATGGTTTCAAACAAGAAAATAGAAAAGTAAATATTAAAACATAAAAACAACTTCATTCTTCAACAACAAGAAACTTATCAGGCGTGCACATAATCGACTCCTCACAAACTTAAACTTACCGACCGTTATACTCAACCTACAATACTCCTCAATATCACCCAGCATCGCTCACAACACAGGTTATGTCTAACGCAAAGTTGAGAAAACAACCGTGTCACTCTCTTCGTCACTCTCGCGAGCGAAGCCTCGAGACATGGAAGGCATTAAGATTCGACGCCTATTGAAGATTGTTAGCTCATAAATCTATCTCTAGAGTCCATAAACTAACAGACAATCATCCCTAATCGAAGTTCGGGAGGGTTATGTCTAACGCAACCCAAACCCCGCGCATAAAGCAAAAATCAGAGACAATTACCAATAAAGATTTGTAAAGCAAGTTTTTTACAACGCCATGGGCGACAAATATACATGAGTTCAGAATAAATACATATACACAACCCAACATAGAAGAAACACACAAAGAAGAAAAGAAATGAACCAAACATCTCGCGGTTTGTCAACGCCGATCGACGATCAATCCATCCCGGTTCACTCGCATGCAAGCTTCCATGATGTTTTCTAAGCTAATCTATCAAAGAATGAGGTTTGATGAAGTTTGGAGACAAAAATCACCCCCAAAACAACATCCCTTAACAAAAATGAAGTCAAATGAATTAAATACAAAATTTTGGTTCAGACAAATTGGCCAGGCGGATTGAAAATTGGCCAGGCGGATTCCCCTTTTTCTGACACATCAGCTGCATACATAAACCGCCTAACAGAAAATATCTAGATTCGCCAGGCGGATTGAAAATTCGCCTGGCGGATTGCCCAAAATTCGCCCGGCGAACATGACGCGAGCACTAGACAGCAGCAACATGAATTTCCAACTTTTCTCTCGCCAGGGCCTCGCCACAGACTCGCCTGGCGAAATTCTCAAATTCGCCCGGCGGATGCCTGGCGAATTTGACAGAACAACATTTTTCCCAGCACTGTTTTATTCGTAACTTTTGAACCGTAACTCCGATTGACGCACGGTTTGAAGCGTTGGAAAGCTTATTCAATGCTCTTTATGAATATGGAAATATCCCATTGCTGGAACACCTACAAAAATAAATGAAAATCGATTAAACTCAATGATATTTACACGGTAACGCACTATACACCGAAAACGTAAACTAAACGTATTTACAAACAAATTGGGTTTTATTCGCACGATATTTACCAAAAAGAATCGATAAGTGCAACAAAACATATATACAAAAATAGGTACAATTTGCACTTATCAAACTCTCCCCAACTTACCTACTTGTTTGTCCACAAACAAAAATCAAACAAACTTGAAAATGCAAAAGCGATATCCAAAAAAAGACGAATCAACAGGTTTTGAAAAACGGAAACGAATGAATGGTTCAAATGCAAAAGGTACACACGAAAAGTAAATACTTACCACTAAACTACGACGACAACATAGTCACGAAACAAATGCAAAATACAAAAATCATGCCAAAAATTCTAAAACAACACAAGTTCCAAAGTGAATCACACCTAGCAAAAATAATCATCGGTAGATGAAAAACACACAATAAGGTACTTTACACTCACACAACACTCATGCAAGCAAAAGACTAAATTATGCATACATCCACAAATTCATATTGAGAATACAAAAGCAAGAATCACAAGGACTTTCAAGGTTGTAACGTGGTCGGGTAAACAAACAAGGGGCAATTTCTAAAGGTAATAGAAACAAAAACTTGCCTAAACCTAAGGGAGTGATCAACTCACAAAAGTTCAAACACAAAATTTCAATTAAACTTCTTCCAAAATCCCAAGTGCTACACAACACACAATACTTATTTAGCACAATTATTGAAACTCTTTTTGTTTCCTTTTTCAAGGATTTTTCTTTTTTCTTCCTTTTTTCTTTCTTTTTCTTTTTCACAAATTTTTCTCTTTTTTCTTTTCTTTTTCAATCCGCATAGAATCCAACCAATGAGTACACAATCATTCTCTCCCCAACTTGAATTCAACCGCACCATTATGTGAATACTCCCTACTTTCTAAGGCAAGGAAATAATCCATACAACAACACAAAGTTGAGGTCTAAGAAAAAACAAAATCCATTCAAAAATAAGTGAACTAAATACTCATAGACAAGCATTAAGTTCAAATAGAAACATGGATCAAAAAGCTCAAAGGGGTTACGAATTCTCACACACTCACAAGGTGAATTGACTATTTGGCTAAGGTGGTTGTGCTCAAAATGAAACAATTGCCTTGATCCTTTTCATGCATTCATATAAACAACACAAACAACAGATTCAACATAATAAAATCCAGTTAAACAAGAATGTCGGTTCTCCGCGCATATATGAACAATGGAAAGCCACCTCACAAAAAGGTTGGGAACTAAAGTGATTCACAATAGAACAAGTATACAAAAGAATGGATGGCATGGAAGTTTGTAAAATGCCTAAGTATCATGAATATGCTAAAGTATAGAAAGCGATAAATACATACCTCGGACGTGTACAAAACTTAACAAGATCATTACCAAACATCCGCAAGTTGAAACGAACCAACTTGGAAAATCACAAAAGCATCCTCAAATAAGTCAATCAAAATCTGTGTGCAAACAACAACCAAAATCTTAGCAGCCTTCGCCTAGCGAAGGAATCATTCGCGACGCGAGCCTTCGCTACATCCTTCGCCCCAGCGAAGTTTGGGTGTTTTCAAAAGTGAAAGTTTCTGCCACCCCCTCGCTAGCACCTTCACCTCGCGAACACATCAGCGAGCATTCGCTGGCTCCCTCGCCCAGCGAATTTACCCAGTTTTCCTACTAAAGGTTTTTGCATACTTTCTGCCACTCCCTCGCTGGCACCTTCGCCAACGTTCGCCAGGCGAACCTTCGCTGGTGACTTCGCCAGAACTCGCTTAGCGAGAACAAGAATTATTAATATAAACAAATGAAAAGAAAAGGAGAAATTTCATTAAACAAGTTGTAAAGTGAAGATTTGAGAAGTTTACGAAAAATCCGAGTACAACTTGTTTAATGAAAGTTCACCACACAACCAAAGAAAATAATACAACATGCTTGTTTTACGTCGTAAGCTCGACGCCTTTACGGTGCTTAATTAGAAACTTCCTTCATTCATGCCATGGTGATGTCTCACCGCGCAACCAAAAGCAAGCGTCCTAACCAAACACTTGAACAAACGTCAAAATGTACAAGTATCAATATAAACAAGTGAAAATATACAACATGTACGATATCTACAAAACTCAAAAACAAAGAAACTATCGCAATGCGATTCAATATCAAAACCAATCCCCGGCAACGGCGCCATTTTGTTGATTGCGGTATAGGGCAAGCAAGCAAAAATATTTATTTTCGGAAAGAATTCCCTCCGGGATTTATGTCGTGTCCACAGAGATCGGTTCGAGGGAAAGAATGCCGTTCGACAATCTCTCGCGTTAATGAGTTTGGATTAAATGGTTTCAAACAAGAAAATAGAAAAGTAAATATTAAAACATAAAAACAACTTCATTCTTCAACAACAAGAAACTTATCAGGCGTGCACATAATCGACTCCTCACAAACTTAAACTTACCGACCAGTTATACTCAACCTACAATACTCCTCAATATCACCCAACATCGCTCACAACACAGGTTATGTCTAACGCAAAGTTGAGAAAACAACCGTGTCACTCTCTTCGTCACTCTCGCGAGCGAAGCCTCGAGACATGGAAGGCATTAAGATTCGACGCCTATTGAAGATTGTTAGCTCATAAATCTATCTCTAGAGTCCATAAACTAACAGACAATCATCCCTAATCGAAGTTCGGGAGGGTTATGTCTAACGCAACCCAAACCCCGCGCATAAAGCAAAAATCAGAGACAATTACCAATAAAGATTTGTAAAGCAAGTTTTTTACAACGCCATGGGTGACAAATATACATGAGTTCAGAATAAATACATATACACAACCCAACATAGAAGAAAAACACAAAGAAGAAAAGAAATGAACCAAACATCTCGCGGTTTGTCAACGCCGATCGACGATCAATCCATCCCGGTTCACCCGCATGCAAGCTTCCATGATGTTTTCTAAGCTAATCTATCAAAGAATGAGGTTTGATGAAGTTTGGAGACAAAAATCACCCCCAAAACAACATCCCTTAACAAAAATGAAGTCAAATGAATTAAATACAAAATTTTGGTTCAGACAAATTGGCCAGGCGGATTGAAAATTGGCCAGGCGGATTCCCCTTTTTCTGACACATCAGCTGCATACATAAACCGCCTAACAGAAAATATCTAGATTCGCCAGGCGGATTGAAAATTCGCCTGGCGGATTGCCCAAAATTCGCCCGGCGAACATGACGCGAGCACTAGACAGCAGCAACATGAATTTCCAACTTTTCTCTCGCCAGGGCCTCGCCACAGACTCGCCTGGCGAAATTCTCAAATTCGCCCGGCGGATGCCTGGCGAATTTGACAGAACAACATTTTTCCCAGCACTGTTTTATTCGCAACTTTTGAACCGTAACTCCGATTGACGCACGATTTGAAGCGTTGGAAAGCTTATTCAATGCTCTTTATGAATATGGAAATATCCCATTGCTGGAACACCTACAAAAATAAATGAAAATCGATTAAACTCAATGATATTTACACGGTAACGCACTATACACCAAAAACGTAAACTAAACGTATTTACAAACAAATTGGGTTTTATTCGCATGATATTTACCAAAAAGAATCGATAAGTGAAACAAAACATATATACAAAAATAGGTACAATTTGCACTTATCAATCCTCAACAATCATTTCAAGAATTGAAGCCATGATCAGTTCAATCTTTTCCCCTACAGCAGTCAAACTGAAGCTATGATCAGTTTATCCTCATCAGTCAATCAATATGGGGCAGTCTTCTTCAAGAATCCTCAAGATGTCTTTTCTCAAAAGACCATCATCCTAATATAATTCATAAGTGTGACAGAGATGTGTTCAACATCTTTTCTCCAAGCAGAGTGGGCAGTGTTCCCTGCGTTGAGGAATCAGAGTTCCATTCTTACCTCACAAAAGAGTCAATCTCAATTGTCCCTATCATCTGTATTGCATACATAAATCATTCATATATCATGCATAGAAATATTTTCATAGCTCGAAGTGTGCTTCGCGCTCATATGCATTTCCTGAGGTCCTGTTGTTTTCAACATCTTACCTTGTGATCAAAGTCCAACTTACTTGGCACCTACCCAAACTTTTACCTGCCTTTCCATTCAGTGCAATTCCTGAATATTATCGTTTACACGTCTTCTTTCTTTCCAGTGTCATTCCTGGATGTTGTCGTTTCCCTGTGCATCTATTGCTGTTGTTGGATGTTTTGTTTTCTCCCTTTCCAGTGTTATTCCTGGATCTTTATATTCTTCTATTCCAGTTCCATTCCTGGATGTCTGTCTCTTTTGATCTCCAGTGCCATTCCTAGATATCTTGTTCCTCTTGTTTCTCCCAGTGCTATTCCTGGAAGTTTTACCTATCTTCTATAATCCCCCAACAGATTTGCTTGGATATCTTTCAGTGTCATTCCTGAAAGTTTTACCTGTTCATTCAGTGCCATTCCTGAATGAGTTTTCTCCTTTACATTCAGTGCCATTCCTGGATATCTTTGCTCACTATCATTCAATGCCATTCTTGAATGAAGTGATTTACCTTTACCTTTTAGTGCCATTCCTAGAAGCTCTTTCTCATTACTATTCAGTGCCATTCCTGAATGTAGTGGTTTACCTTTACCTTTCAGTGCTATTCCTGAAAGTCTCTGCTCACTTTATTCAATGCCATTCTTGGATATTGTGAACTCTTTTTATCCAATGCCATTCTTGGATATCTCTTCCTCAACAGAGTCCAATGCCATTCTTGGACGCCTTTTCCCCAGCCAAGTCCAATGCTATTCTTGGATATCTCCAATGTTTAAACCTTGCAATCCAATGCCATTCTTGGATGTCCCCAGTGAAGTTGTTCAAATGGAAATTTTGTTTATATCCAATGCTATTCTTGGATGTATCTGATGTTTGCTGTTGCCTCATTCAATGCCATTCTTGAATGTTTTAGTTCCTTTCATCCAATTCCATTCTTGGATATCTTATCCCCAATAGAGTGTTTTTTCACCTCCATCCAATGCTATTCTTGGATGACGCTGCTGTTTTTACCGGAAACTTTCTTGTTGAAGTCCAATGCCATTCTTGGACATCTTTTGTCATACCTTTTGTCTTGTTTGTAGTTTCCATCCAATGCTATTCTTGGATGTCACTACTCATCTTCTCAGGGTCTTGTCTCTCTCTTTCCAACTATTGATGGATACTTCTTGTCACCTTGACATATCTCCAGAAATAGCTTGTGTTACCCTGCGCGTCTTTCCACGTCATTTCAATCTACCCTAAATCTCTTATTTCAAGTTTCCCCGCAGTCTGTTTTCATCCTTTGCATTCATATCATCTTGTGGCATCTTAGGGCTTAAAAATGTGGCTTTTTATATTTAAGTATCTTCATATCTCCCGATAGAAGAGACTTAAATAGGGGCAGCTGTAAGACCCTAATTTTTCACCCCTAAGATTCCACATATCATTTGCATCTCATTTTTCATCTTTACCACAAACAAGATCACACATTGGTTCCCTTGCCCCTCTCATTCTTTGGGTTTATGCCTTGCAGGGATCACCGAGCATCTGTATCTTTCTTACTTGCCTTCATTTGCTTATGTTTACTGACCTTTAATCAAAATCCAAAAATATGTTTGTTTCCCTTTTACTAACTTTTTCAGGAAGAGAATCAAGGACATTAAACAGTCCCTCAGCTCGAATGAAATTCATCTGAACAAAGTCAAAGTTGATCTGCAAGCAATTCAAAATTCTCTCTCTTGATTCTTACTAATTTAGAGTTAAACCTTCATCCATTCTTACTAATTTAGAGTTAAACCTTCATCCATTCTTGTTTTTGTTCATAGATCAAGGCTTTGGAGTGTAGATCTTGCTGCAATTTGGAAGGATTTTCTGATTTGGAGTGGTAATCACATTTTCCACCATTGTTGTTTAATTTCATCTTTCACAATGTAGATCCTTTGTTGATCTTGTTTGCTTGATCTTTGGATCTTGCAATTTGTGTTTATTGATGGTTTTTGCTGTTGTTTTACTCAAAATTTCGTGCACAATTGCATCCTTAATCATGAGGTGTTTGAATAAATGATTGATCAAGGATTATGCAATTTTTAAACTGATTTTCTGCTGTTTTTACAGTGTTAATCGATTAACCAAAACATGCACGAATTGGTTAATCGATTAACAGTTGAATTCTGCGCAAAAAACTGCAAGTTTGCACTGGTTAATCGATTAACCTAAGTACACTGTGAAGTGGTTAATCGATTAACCAGCATCCAGAATGTGAAAAATGCTTGTTTTTGGGGTTGTTTTGGTTCCTTTTCCATTTTCTTCCCTTTTATTTGTTCTTAGCCTTAGATCACATAATTGTGTGGTTTAATTAGGCTCTCTCTTCATCTATTCCTCTTTTCTTTTGATTGATGAAAGTCTAAAAGATCTTGGAATTCTTTTGTTGAATTTTGATCAAGACTAGATTACTACCTTCTTTTCTTTTCGTGAGGTATTGCTTTCGGATGACGATCTACATATCGTTCATCTAGCATGCATTAGCACAAAGAGCTATTGACCGACCTCATTGTAGGGTAATTACTCCGTAAATTACTCGGCGATTGCTTAACATAGCGCAATATTTGTCCCGCATCGGAAAACTATCAAGAACAGTTGATCATTTGTCTTTTGGTTCAAAACTTATGAAACTTGTTGTTAGGAGGCTTTGGTCTTATCAATCCTCTAATGAGTTCTCATTAATCTTGACCTAAGTCCAATTATTCAATTATAATTGATCGCTAACTCTAACAACTAATCACTAACTTTCTAACATTACTATTGTACTAATCCTTTACAATTCCTTCTCGCTCCTTCTCTCTTTTACTTTTACGCATATTTTTCCTTTGTCCGTTGGACACATGTTTATGCTTCCGCAATTTTTCCTTTGTCTGTTGGACACATGTTTATGCTTATGCCTTTTTCTCTTTGTCCACTTGGACCAAAAACATTAATAAAGGCCAAACCCTCTAAAAAACTTGTGCTTCTAATCTTGGACTATGGTTACTATCCTATGCAATGGACATGGAATTTCGCACCTAAACCTTGGACTTCAATGCTATTCTTGGAACCTTGGACTTAGGACTTAGGACCTTTCTCCCTTTGCTTTGGAATTATGGTTCGAAGACTATGGAGCTTACTTGTGTGGTTAGGCTATTCTTATCCTTAGCTTTTACTTTATGCTTTAGGATAGTCACTTCTTCTCCACCCATTCTTCAATTTTCAAAACTCTCTCTCTTTTTCAAAACATTCTTGATTTCAAACTACCACCTCTTTCATAATTAAACCTTGACTTTGTCAAGTGATTTTACTCTTTTCTTTTCATTTCTTAACAAATGCTAAACTACATAAGCATAGTGACACCTTTTTCAAAAAACTTAAAAAATATCAAACTCATCACTCTCTTTTTGTGCCCTCGTGCCCTTTTTCCTTTAACTTTTTCATAAGTTTATACATGATTCATTTCTTTAAGCGGAATTATTCGCTTGGAAATGACGACTTGTCTTTACATCTAAAATCAACCAAAACAAATAAATTTTCATTCTTTGTACCACGAACTACAGGGTTTTGATCCTACATTGCACATCGTGGGTACGTAGGCATGAGGCGACAAGTCTCTCCAAACACAAAAATCATAAAAACAATTTCTCTTCTTATCTCCTCAATCACTTTTCAAGCAAACTTTTTCAGACCAAAAGCGGTAGATATTTCAAAGGGCTCCTATAGAGTACTATAGACGTTTTGGGTGCTAACACCTTCCCATTGCGTAACCAACCCCCTTACCTAGACTCTCTTCACTTGTTCTTGTTGTAGCGCTTGGGTAGGTTTTGTTCGCTCTTTTTCCTTTTATTTTTGGATAAAATAAAAGTGCAGTGGCGACTCTTGCTTTTCGAGTTAAGTTAATCAATAGCTTACACTCACGATTTTGCCGCTACACTACCCTTCGTCTGACACATACTTGTTTCACTTGAAGTATGTAAACACATCCTTATGTCCCTTCTCACACTTCTCTACTACCTTAAGTTCCCATAAAAGTCGAACGTCCTTAACTCTCCACCTTCTAACCATTTGAAAGATATTGTTCTGAACACATTCCTTAAGGTACTCCCGTCCATTCAAGATACTATAACGACCTTAGAAACAGAAGCATCAATAACTATCTCACTTCCGGACCTTACGCCACGCGTTCCATAAAACAACTTTTCTTTTTCACGGAATGAGATTACTTGAAATCTTTGTCCATACTAATGGCCAATTCAACTCTACTAGTGACTTTACACATTCCTTGATACCTTAACCAATCGTCCAATAGAGATCCTTAACTTTCAGGCTCCAAAATTCTAGAGGATTACTCTAACAACACATCACTCTTAAATTCCATGCTACCCAAAGCACAACCTCTATCAAAACCTCATATGAGCTGACCAAAACTCCTCACTACTAACTCTTGGCTTGAGCCTACCCTCACAATCCAAGTTCTGACAACACTTCGGAATCCTCGTGGTCGCTCAACCATGATTCTACCTATCACATACATAGCATTAGGTTGATCAGGCCCAACACTACATAGTATGATATTAAGAGTCATGCTGGCAAGACACACTTAAGAGACAGGAATAGATTTACTTATGATGTTTTAAGGCAAGGTCGAGAATACGACCTGCTCTGATACCAACTGTAATGCCCTGTATAATATATATCTAGAATAATACAATACAAGCATTACATTGTGGTACTGACACCATCATAAGTGCCTAATGGCCTAATTCACATACTTGACCATTCTAAAACATAAATACAATCTATGGCACAAGTCATGGAAACTAGCCAAAAATAAAAATCTAAGAATAATATATAATTTCCTCAATTGTATACCACAAATAATACACAACGGAATAAGCTTCACTAAGCTTCTTTTGAAACATCCAAGTCTAGCTCCACTTGTAAATCAAACCTGCAAATACCTTCTAAAAATAATCAACAATAGTGGGGTGTGATACATCAAATCTCAGTGAGTTCCTTCCTATCTTATAGATTATCTCGGCTTTACAGGGATCTAATAATCCTAACTCAAGTCAAGGGGAAGAGAAATGACTTCGAGTACACAAATTTACACTATATGGAAACACGTTATTGAGCTCGTTACTCAAAATATTCACTTATCGATAACCTTGTCAAGGCATCCCCTTTCTCCCGCCCTCTTCTATGTCTAGAAGTAGGAACGAGTCATGGACCCTTGTAGATTTCACATACAACCATAATTGTATTCAATATTTCTAGGCCACATTAGCCTTTAGGCCTCTTTTGCCTTTCTCAAATAAACATAATACTTACACGTGTTCCATACTAGTGTTCACTCTCTCCTAGACCAATACTCGTCACGGATGCACCTTTCTACACCAAGTACCCGAGCATCGCCATCTAGATTATCTACTCTAGGCCAGAACTCGTCAATGAATGCATGAGCGTCACCATACAGAGTTTCTATCAATTCCTAGCCATTACTAGGTTTCACTATTATGTTGTTATGGGTAACGTTTCCTTACTTTTTCTATTTCATATTTTAACATGCACTCTCTCTCGATCCTGTTTAACAACAATATTAGACAAAGCATATTACAATTGCATTTTAGAATTACATATAATAATTCAATCATAAGTTATACAAAGCATATCACAATTGTATAATAGAATCACATATAATGATTCACCACATAAAACATCACTTGAGTCCCCTTCGATTCATTTAAATTGGGTATCGAAAATAATACTTTTCACTTTTATCCCGTAGGATACTTCCACAGCTTTACATCGGCTGTAATTATGCCTCGATCGGACTTATGATCCGAAAGATATGGATTTCCATATATCACATAACATTTCTTATCATTCAAGTGCCACTACTTAATTAATCCCACCTCATACCCAATATTCCCACTTTTTATTGGGTAGAGGGTCGTCGTGGCTTTCTAACGGTACCAAGAACGTCTCGATCCGAGCTACGGATCAAAAGTTATGAATTCTTGGAAAATATTTTTTTTCTTTTGTTCCAGGTCGCGCTAAGCGGCCCTCACCCGCGCTAAGCGCGCTCCTCGCTGCCTGGACTGGGTGAAAATTCTCCAGACCGTGCTAAGTGGGAAATACCGCGCTAAGCGCGATCTGCGTTATGCAGAAAAATAAATCCTTTAACAGCAACTTCCCAACTTGCAATTTGATCCTCGACACCATACCCAACAACCAATAGAAGTATAATATCATAGTCCTAAAGTGGTTTATCCAACAAACTTCATAACACATGATTTCTAACATTAACACATAGTTTCTACACAAAACCCTAAGATTTCCAACCAAAACAAACCAATCCAAACTTCATAACAATTATCAATAGATGATTCTACACATATTTTGATTATGCTACGCAATTTATAACACACCTCAACCGATAGATTCTTTGATTTTGCAAAAAGACCCATTTTCCCAAAATCCAACCTAACTCTAAAACCTCAAGAAATTATACTCTAAAGTCTCTATCTAGAGCCCACCTGGTAATCGAAGAGGAGTCTGAAGAAGATGATGGTGATCCATGGCTTCTTCTCCTTCCTTGAGCTTTTCCTCTCTTCTCTTTCTCTTTCTCTTCTTTCTCCCACTTTCTTATTTTCTTCCTCTTACCAACTTTTTCTTTCTTATAACATATATATATATATATATATTAACTTATAATAATATATAGTCCAACAGGGCAAAATATCTCCAATTGATATTTTGTCGTCTTACACCAATTGATCAATTATCAAAGTTACCATAAAAACCCATTCTTGAATCAAAATAATTGATCTCTTCAGAGTTCACCAGTTGCTCTATAGATCCCAAATGTTAATACTTAAAGTACTTAGAGGGTTCCATTAATCCACTTATCCAAGGATAGAGCACATAGATACTCATCGGGTCTCATCTGATATCCAACTGAGCAAGTAGATAATACGGGGTATTACAAAAATAGCTATAATTTGCACTTATCACCCGCCCATAAAAAACGTCTTTGAATGGAAATAAACTCATTAATCACTTTCAGTGGCACTTTATAAAAGGATAAATAATGAATTAGGAGATTAGTGAGAACTGAATTAATAAGAGTTACGCGACCACCCATGGATAACAATTTGCCTTGCCAAAAAGAAAGCCTTGCCTTAAAGGAATCCACGACCGGTTTCCAAAACTTATACCTTCTATGATTTCCTCCCACTTGCAACCTCAGAAATTTGAGTGGTATGCTGCCACTTTTACATGATAAAAATTGTGCTGCTGCAGATAAGACTTCATCCTCAACACCTACTCCAATTATGCAACTTTTCCAGAAATTAATACGCAGCCCTGACACTAGTTCGAAGCCTCTTAAAATAGCTTTGATACCCCATAAATTATTCCAATCAACTTCACAAAAAAGAATAGTGTCATCAATAAATTGGATGATACTAACATCTTCATTCTCTAACAGATTGAATCCATGAAACGGCCTTATACTACGAGCCCTTCTCATTAAGCAAGATAAACCCTCAGCAACGATTGAAAATAGGAAAGGTGATAAGGGATCTCCTTGCCTAAGCCCTCTAGATCCTTTAAAATCTTTTTTGGTTCCACCATTTACCAAAACTAAAAAGTAATTTTGAAGAACACCGCCTTTAATCCACATCACCTACTTCTCACTAAAATTTATAGCCACTAAAACCTTTTCCAAGAAGTCCCACTCCACACAATCATAAGCCTGTGCAAAATCCACCTTAAACGTTAAACAATGACGCTTTCGTCTTTTGGCAAGGTCGATTATCTCATTAGTTACCAACACCCCATCTAGAATCTGCCTCCCCGGTATAAACGCAGATTGGCACTTTGAAATAAGCTTGCTAGTCACTTTACTTAACCTTGATGCCAAAATATTAGATATAACCTTATATATGCAACCAACAAGGTTAATAGGACGATATTCATCTAAAGTTTTAGGGTTAATGTTCTTAGGAATTAACGTGATGAAAGAGGATAACAAAGCTTTAGAGAGAGTCACTATTTCATGAAACTCTTGGATACAATTAACCACATCTGACCCAACAATATTCCAACATCTTTTTAAAAACTCCAAGTTAAACCCATCGGGGCCTGGACTTTTATTACCATCACATCCACAAACTGCTTCATATATTTCTCCTCGATAGAACTCTTCATGCAGCATCTCTTTATCTGCTACAGAAAGCTTTGGAAAATAAAATAAAAATCCAGCACTGGCCTCTTACCTTCGACCTTTATAAATCTGGCAGAAAATGTGTCTTTTATAGTTTGCTTGACAGAGGCAACATCTTCAAGAATCATCGACCCCACCTTAACTGAGGAAATAAAGTTGTTCCTAGACCTTTTGTTTCATAACAGCATGGAAGTACCTGGAATTGACATCTCCCTCCTTGAGCCATTTCGACCTCGACTTCTGCCATAACATACTTTCTTTAATTCTCAAGTTACTCCAAATTGTATCTATGGTTTCGCTTCTCATGGCCAACTAGTCAACCTGTGTGATATCATTATTAACAAACAATTCATCTTCAATGATATTCAACACATTCACACCTGCCTCAATGTTAAAGTCCACCCATCCAAAAATGTTCCTATTCCACCATCTTATCTTCTCTCTTAGATGCTTAAATTTTTGCGCCAAAACGAAACCTTTACCACCCGACACAACCACTGAATTCCAAGTAAATGTTTATAAACTTCAAAAAATATTGATGTTCAAACCAGCTTGTAAACATTTTGAACGGTTTAGGACCCCTGATTTTGATATTAATCTTCAACCATATAGGTTTATGATCAGAAAAATCGCGGTTACCAACATGTTGAGCCACAACATTCCACTCTCTACAACCACCATTAGAATTGAACCAAGTATATTTGTTGCCTACAACTAGAAGATCAGTAAGTTCCATGGCTTCAATGAAGGCAGAAAAATCGTTCATCTCCACCACATTCGCTCTACCATTCCCTTTCCTTTCTTCCTCCATTTTCACCGCATTAAAATATTTGTTAAAATATGGTAACTTTGAATACTTTTGATTAAACCTTTAAAAAATATAGCTTAATTACTATTTAGTCTCCCTATTTTATCTGATTCACGAAATTAATTTTTCTTTTTAAATTTAGATATATTTGGTCTCCCTCTCATACTTTTGTACTTAAAATATCGATATTTTCATTTTTTAAATGACAATTTACTCGTGAAACATGACAAATCATCGTATGTAAATATATTGTTGAACTTTATAGATGAAAATATAAGTTAAAAACGAACATTTCATTAATTTTCTATGAAAAACATGAGAAGAAAACTAAAATTGTTTGAATTTTAAATAAATAAACCAAATTTATTTAAATTTACAATAAAAACTAATTTTATAAATCAGATAAAATTGGAAGATCAAGATTATAATTTAGCCAAAAATATACTATTAATTAATATTTTATTTAATCATCCTTTTTGTTAGCACTATAATTTTATCGAAAACTATATTCTAGTTTTAATAAAATTACGACACTATATTGAATTCGTCACATCATTCCAAATATATTTAGAAATGTCCAAGTGAAATGAATATATAATTTGGCTGATCCGTTTTTCTTTTTCAGATAGAATATAAATGAATTTAATTGAAAATAGATGGTATAACGAAATTTTACAGTATCAATTAATTATAATTATTGATTAGTTTAAAATATTTGACTGTTATTTTAATTTTTTTTATTGGTTAAGATGCAATGTTACACAGCATAACAATTAAACTCAATATAATTTAAATTCGATTCATATGTCATGAAGCATTCTTTCTTTTTCGCTTATAAGAAAATAAAGCATTCTTTATTTTGTTTTTCTTAGTATTCAATAACAACCTTTAGGATGGTTAGTAAATATATCAACCAAAATATACAAAAATTATAAAAATATATTTATAATTAAATACTACTTTAATTTTATTTTATTTTAGAAAGAATACATTTCATGATTACTAAGAGAGAAATAGAACTTTGGAGTGTCATGAAAATATTCTTTTCTGATTGAAATGTCATGAAAATATTCTGTCCATACATTGTATACTTGCAAATTGTACACTTATAATTTCGGGTTAGATTAATAGAAAAGTAGATTCACATACATTATTCCACGTTTCACACACCACACTACCGACAGTCTCGCACAACTTCAAAATTCAAATAAAAATCACAAATTATTAAAAACAATAAACTTATAAGAAATTAAATATTAGTCAATATCTTTAAATATTTTTTTTTTTATAAAAAAATGATCTGCTCGAATTTCAAGTTTATTTTTAAAAACCCATCTAAATAAAATCAAACCCCGTACATATTTAATTTATTGAGAGTATTAATATCATATATTGTGTTAATTTATTATTTATTGATTTTTATTTATTTTAATATATATTTTTAATTCTGGTTAAAATATTTATTTTATTATTTCATTTGTTTTAATTTAATATTATTAATTTTTAATATATTATATATTATAAGAGGATGAGATTTTCTATGTGGATATTCATGACCTGGAAATGTGAGTGAATAATGTTTTCTTGGATGAGAATTATAACTTTAATTCATTATATACTAATATTCTTCCGACTGTGACTACCTGAAAGCGCTTCCCATTTGTTTGAATTCTCTAGTGTCTGATCAATTAACATGAAAAGACAATTTAGATGGTATCTATACTACTTAGGATGATTATAATTAGCTCAACAGACTTGAAATTGAAGTGGATGTGGCATATTCCTGCTTTTAAGAAAGTGAATTTTTTCTTTTGGACGACTCTACATAATTCCCTTCCTACGAGATTGATGTTGTGTCATCGTAGTATGATGATGAATGTTTGTCCTATATGCAATCATGACACTGAGACGACTCTACACTCCCTGAGAAACAGTGAATTTGCTACTCGCTTTTAAAAATCTATTGGCTTCTTGGACGCCTTATTCCTCCAAGAGGATAGTTTATATGATTGGATTAGACATGACATCGATGTTAGCGCTATCTTTTTGGCTTCTTGATGGTGGTTGTGTCGGGCTAGGAACAAACAATGTCTTGCAAATGAAGTGGTATCTTCCTATACTTTAAAACACCACAGTGAATTATGTTAATCTGTTAGCTAAATGGTTTCCCAAGCATAACCTGTTTCATCCAACAAGAACAATGAAGTGAAATGCACACAAAGGTATTAATATGAATTTGAATGTTGATGGCAGTAGCCTCGGTAATCTAGGCGTTCAGGATTTGGTGGATTAATTCGAAATGCTGATGGAGGTTGGGTTAGACAGAACACTATGTAATTATATATTGATCGAATTGCATAATCTAATGAACATGTACACACATATATACAATGATAGCTTGGTAAACACGATCCAAGAATTAAGCTAATAATAAGGGCTATACCTCAACATAGAAACTAATAATACTAGGCTAATAAAAAACTTGTTAATTACAATAAAATATAATCAATTACATTCTGATGTCAAGGGATTATGTATAACTCCCCATTTCAAACTGATGGTGAGAAAATCACCCTAAGTTTGTCTTTGAGTTGATTGAATCATGTATGCCTCAATGGTTTGGTGAGGCAGTCAGCAATTTGATCTGATGTAGGGACATATGCTACAACAATTCTATTTTGTAGCACTTGGTCTCTAATGTAGTGGACATCAATTTTAACGTGCTTTAAACATGTGAGCATGACTAGATTATAAGCTAATGGCTTGGCACTTAAGTTGTCGCACCATAGGATAAATCTCCTTGCTGATGGAAGTTTGAGCTCATCAAGTAGTGATTGAGTCCATGCTATTTCATGAGCTAAATCAGCCAAGGCACTGTACTCTGATTTTGTACCAGATCTTAAGACCAATTTTTGTTTTCTTGAGAATAAAAAACTAGTGTTTCACCAAGAAAGACACATTGATCAGCCATAGATTTTCTGTCATAAACACTAGTGGCCCAATTTGAATTTGAGAAACCTGTTATATCCAAGTCAGTGAAAGGCTTAATATGCAAGCAATGATTAATAGTACCTTGGAGGTACCTTAGGATCCTTGTTACCCCTTGTCAATGGTCAACTGAACACATGTACTAATTGAGTTTATTTATAGAAAAAGCTATGGCAGGCCTTTTGTATGTGTCAACTATTGTAATCATGCTATAGCCTGCCTTAAAACAGTTGGATTTTCCATTTTCTCTCCCTCAACTTTGAACTGCTTCCCTGTGACCATAGGCGTTGGATAAGATGAGGCTTTCTTCATGTAAAATTTCTCTAGTAAGTCACCTATGTACTTGGATTGCTTGAGATACATACCACTTGCATCTCCGTGAACTTCTATTCCCAGGAAATAATGCAAGTTACCCAACTCTTTTAAGGAAAATACATCATTGAGTTGCTTGACGAAGCCTTCAAGGAATTTGTTATTGCTTCCTGTGACTAAGATATCATCAACATATATGAGGAGAAAAGTAATATGATCCTTTTCTTTGAGGATGAATATAGATGAATAATTTTAGTTTTTTGAAATCCCCAGCTAAGTAATGCATTTTTGAGACTATCAAACAATGCTCGTGGTGCTTGCTTTAGTCCCTATATTGCTTTACGTGATTTGGTTTGGTTGAGTCCACAAATCCCTCTGGTTGATGCATGAATACCATTTCTTTGAGGTAGCCATTAAGAAAAGCATTATTGATGTCTAGTTGCTTTACTTTCCAATTGAGGTGCATTACAATTGAATGAATGATCCTAATTGTCCTTTCTTTAATTACAAGACTAAATGTTTCTTCACAGTCGAGTCCAACTGTTTGTTGAAATCCTTTTGCAACTAGTCATGTTTTCCTCCTTTCTATTGAACCGTTGGGTTTTTACTTGGTCTTAAATACCCACTTGGAATTTATAATGTTTTCTTGGACTTGGTAGGGCATTAGTGTCCAAGTGTGATTAGACATTAGTGTTTGAAATTCATTGTGCATAGCTTCTTTCCACAAAGGTCTTGTAAGAGCTTCTTTGACAGTGGTAGGTTTCACGGGGTCTATGCAGGTTCTAGTTAGCCCAAAATAAGGTAGCTTTTGGCTTGTGAATACCTGATTTACTCCTGGTACGCATCCGATGGTTTTTAATACTTGTCCTCATGCTATTGCTTATGGGATTTGTTCATGAATCTTCAACATTTGGTTGATCCATGCCTAATGTATTTGTATGATCCATGGCCTTTTGTATGGTATTATTTCCTGGTGAGATATCTATGTCAATGTCTGTAACTTGAGGATCCTCAGCTTGGACAACAATCTCTTATGTTTCTTCTAGGTTAGTGTCATCTAGAAGTGCTTATTTAGTGACTGGTGTAGTATCATTACTGTTGAAATTACCTACAATGCACAAAGGGAAAGAAACTAAAGAATTTTTAATTAGTGTTTTCAATGGGCCTCTTGTATTGAGAAATCCATCATGGAATGGAAAGTGATCTTCATTAAAGATAACATGTTTTGAGTTGAAGATTATTTCATGAGAGTTTATGCATTTATATCCTTTGTGTGGATTTCTATAGCCTAGAAAATACATCTTGTTGTATGAAACTGTAACTTATGTTGATTGTATGGTTTGAAACAAGGATAAAAAACACACCCAAATGGTTTCAAAGACTTATAGTCAGATTCCTTTTGATATATTAGAGAATAAGGACTCTTATTTTGAGTGACTAGTGAGGGTAACCTGTTTATAAGGCACACTCCAATTGAGAAGGCTTCCCTGTGAGAACAAGATTTGGTTCTGCAATATTATCTCTAAGTTTTGATGATAACAGATGAATATTTGTATGAACAATTTTGTGCAACTAATGTTGTTATGAGTGAGAACCTAACAAACAGGTTCTGCTTCCGTGAATTGGCGCAACGCTTAATGAAAGATGCTTCGAAGAACAAAACTTAATTCGAAGATAAGACAAGATTCACATAACTCTGATACGAAAGGAAAAGAGAATGAATTATGAAGATCAAGAGACAAGGGTTCTGATGGAACAAAGTAAAATTGCTGAAGCCTCGCGATTTTCAAATGAGAAGTTCTGAAGACTCCGAAGATAGGCTCTGAAGATTCGGAAGACTTAAAGCAGAAAATGATAACGCTCTTAAAGACCAAGTGCTGAAGTTCTGAAGACTGATTCCTAATGGACTTCTTCAATCAACGGATGACTTGAAGCATCAGATATTCTGCTATAAAGACTCCACTCATGCTTCATCAAATTAACATCAGAAGCCTCTGGATATGAAGAAAGTGAATTTAGAGAACAAGGTTCAAAAGAAAAGTTCTGAAGATTCTGGAAGCGCAGAGCTGATGATTCGAAGACTTGATAATCACAAGAACCATACAATGTTTTCCCTTCCTACTCACGCTCACAAAAAGCCTCTGAAGTTGAGAAATCAAGAAAACCTGCCACACTGTACAGCTGTACCACATTACAACGTTAAAATTCTCGAAGACTGTGCGAAATACAAGCAAGGCAATCTGACGCGACAGGACACACTGCATGCAGAAGATTTTGTACCTGTCCTCACGCTTCTATCCGTAAGCCTACTTAGCTATCATGATTTCATTTCAATAGCTCTTTTCACTCGGCTATAAAAGGAAGCTCAAAGACTTGAAGAAAGACATACATGCGAACAACGACAATACTTTCTAACTCTATTCTTTCTTAAGTCATTCCTGGTCTAAAATTGTGTTTACGTTATCAGCTTGATAAGAAGCAATTCTCTGTAAACTCATTGTGTTTGAACTTAAAGTTGTATTCCTTAAGAGAGTCTTAGTGATTAGATCTCTTGAGAAGTCTAGGACGCGTGTCTTAGAGGTTGTGCCTTGAGTAAGACATGTGCGGTTGGATTACTTGAGAAGTCTAGAACGTGTGAGTTTTAGAGGTTGTTGTTAGTCACCAGCTGTGTAGCTCGTACAGTGTACTATTTTGTTGAATAGTGGATTAAGACCTCATTGAGAGAGGTAAAATCACCTTGGCGGGTGGACTAGACTAACTTGAGAGATTCTCAAGTGAACTAGTATAAACATAACATGTTTATATATTTTATTTAATTAAGTTGTTGTTCTTTAGAAAAGGGAAAAAGGTTTTAACAAGAAAGTTATTTAAAAGACATATAAGAATGACATTCTCATTGTTCAAATCTATGTTGATGACATTATTTTTGGTTCTGCTAACTCTTCTCTATGTCAAGAATTTTCAAAGTTAATGCAGGCCGAATTTGAAATGAGCCTCATGGGAGAACTAAAGTTCTTCCTTGGAATTCAGATTGATCAAAGATTAGAGGCCACTTACATTCATCAAACCAAGTACACAAAAGAACTTCTGAAGAAGTTCGATATGACGGATTGCAACATTGCTAAAACACCAATGCATCCAACGTGTGTCATGGGAAAGGAAGAAACAAGAGTTAAGGTTTGTCAAAAACTCTATCGTGGTATGATAGGTTCTCTCTTATATCTAACTGCTTCTAGACCTGATATATTATTCAGTGTATATCTATGTGCTAGATTCCAATCAGATCCAAGAGAATCACATTTAACCGCTGTCAAGAAAATTCTAAGGTATCTAAAAGAAACAACTAACCTTGGCCTGATGTATAAGAAAACATCAGAGTATACTCTTTCTGGTTACTGCGATGCAGACTATGCCGGAGACAGATTAGAAAGAAAGAGCACATCAGGGAACTGTCAGTTCTTAGGAAGCAATCTATTCTCATGGTAAAGAAAGAGACAATCTACAATTGCTCTCTCAATAGCTGAAGCAGAATACATATCGGCTTCCCTATGCAGTACTCAAATGCTATGGATGAAAAATCAGCTGGAAGACTATCAGATATATGAGAGTAACATTCCTATCTACTGTGATAATACTGCTGCTATCTGCTTAAGTAAAAATCCAATTTTGCATTCTAGGGCTAAACACATTGAAATAAAACATCACTTTATTAGGGACTATGTTCAGAAGGGAACTCTATGCTTAAAATTCATTGATACAGACCATCAGTGGGCTGATATTTTCACAAAACCCTTAGCTGAAGATAGATTTCTAATCATTTTAAAACACCTGAATATGAAATACTGTTCAGAATAAAACATTTTCAGAACCTCATGTGTTTAGTCAGAGAAAAGCATTCTCAAATCATCAGAACCATTTTCTTAACGCATCTCAAGTTCTGATAATTTTGTGACATGTCATATTTTCGGAAAATTATTTTTGCACGTGATTAAGTCACTTTAACTATTCAAATTAAATGAACAGCATTTCTCTCGAGATTGACTCAACTTTATCACATTTATTCGCCTATTTCCTTACGTGTCTATCCACTCAAGTACCTCACAATCTCATAAATACCAGAACCCCTCAATCTATTAGAGAATAGTTAACACACGTAACCTAGATTACCTCTAATTTTTCTTGGGAACATTCCAAAGACTTTCATTCTTCTTCCTTCGTGTCCTTCAACTCCTCAGAACACTCTATCACTCTCGTTCATCACCAAAACTCTAAATCTATACTCTTCCTCTCAATCGCTCAAAATGATGACCCCAATGCAATAAGAAGCCGTCAAGTTCTCACAAAAATTTGAAGAATCATCAAGAAGAATGTCAGCTCCCTCAACCGGGCCATCCTCAACAACATCTCTAACAAATCAAATGGTCGCTTCATCTTCATCTCATCCTTCTCAAATAAGCGAAGAACACATTACCCAAAGAGAAGCTTCTGACACCTGCAATCTTGAAAACCTAACGGTACTCAAGGAAATGCATGTAGATTTCCAAAATCTTGCCGAAAATGGATTCAATCTAATCGAAGAAGTAGAAGCTCAGGAATAGACCAATTACTTTGATAGGCTCAAAAGACCAGTTTTTGAAGCACTGGTAAAAGATTTCTGGAGACAAGCTGTTTGTGACAAGATCCATGTTGTCTCCTATGTCCTGGGAAGAAAGATCGTCATCACTGAAAAATCCATTGCCGATTTTTACAACCTGGAGTTTATGATGAACAATAGAGTATATGGGATGAACAATAAATCTTCATTTGTGAAAAAGAGGATAAACCCAATCATCTATGCCAACTATTAACTGAGCAAAAAGGAGTACAAGAGAGAAGATTTGCATGCATACTTAAAAATCTGGCACAAAATCATTCTTGGTTGCATCAACCCTAGGCCCTCATCACATGCTGCAGATTTCTTCAACGCCAACATGAAATACATGCTTTACTATCTGATCACCAAAGAGAGAATGTGCCCACCCTCTATCCTATTTTACTATATAAGAGACATGGTAACAAAAACTAGGACAACCGGTGGATACAGAAATGATATACCAAGATACATCCCTTTTGGAAGAATGCTCTCAGACATTTTCTATGAAAGTGGTATAATTGACACTCTGGTTACAGAAGTCAAATACACAGAAGATCTGACCACAATCCTTGGAGAACCAGTAAATGCCACAACTCTTAAGCAAATGAGAATAATCAATAAAGTAAAGGTAAATCCTTTCACCATCTCTGGTGATTTAAGCAAAAGAAGGGTCACGGTGCCGGGTTATCCTACCTATCACAGAAGTTACCAACGTGAGGAATTAGCTTTATACATAGATGGAGTAAAGGCACGAGGATATGATGTATGTGAAATCAAGCATAAAGAAGAAGAGTGGGAGCAAATAGAGCAGAATGAGGAGACTGATCAATCAAATTCTGAACCAACTCTTATGGAGTCTCCTAAAAGGAAAAGAAAGCATACTACCATCTTTTCTAAACCTCAGAAATGGAAAAGGAGTAAAAGATCAAAAATCCTCGAGAGTACAAGTTCAAAATCAAATCCTGATTCTCAGTCTATGTCAAACCATCCAACCTACAATCATCATGGTCTCATTCAAAAACCCCACAAATTCCTTCATTAACAACCTTACAAGACATACCTGTCTCACCAATGGCCTATGCTTTTCATCAGAAAATCATAACTGAACCCTTAACCCAGCCGTCTGATTTTCTTCCTCCTAAAATTCATAACAATCTGGAAACGTTAGAAGTCACCTCTCCTAACAATCAACAACAATCACCTGAACCTGCTACTACTGAGATTAACTTATCTCAGTAACCACCATCTGAAACCAACTTTGATAAATCCAACCTCGCTCTGGTTGTCTACAATACTCCACCTCCAACTTCCTTTGAAGAATGTACAAGTCAATTTCATGACAAAGCACTTGAGAAGTTTGTTAGGTTAAGAGCGAAACTTTGTACAAGCACAAAGCTCATGGAACTTGAGAGTGCCTGTCAGAGTTTTCAAAAATGGCTAGACATGGAACTTACAAGAATTGTAAGTTTCTCAAACACAACCATAACTGCTGAACTAGCAAAAGCTAAAGAGAGAGCAGAAGCTGAAGCAAGAGTCAGAGTACTCAAGTTCTTAGCTGCTAAGCAGAAAGAAACTGAAGAAAAGGCTACTAAAGAAGCAGAAGAGCAAGCTGCTAGAAAGGCACAAGAAGCTGCAGAGGCTGAAAGAGCTAAAGAAAGTGTTATGATTGCTTCCACCTCTGATCCTGTTATCAAGCATCTGGGAGACGCCATTGATGAAATCAGATCTGAGCAGAAGAACTTCAGAGAAAGGTTTGACAAGCAAGATACTGTCAATGAAAATCTTCAGATCATGATGAAGAAAATCTAGGACAAACTGTCCTTTGACAGCAAATAAACCTCTATTTTCCTTTAAGCTTTAGTTCTGTGTTTTTCACCCTTGGACATCCCCGTTTTAATCTTTTTGATTTATGACAAAAAGGGGGAGAAAGTAATACAATTGTGATAATTTTGATCCTATAGTCATTCTCCAAAAAACAACGCTGCTTACATGCTAACAGATAAATCCATCATTTCTATTAGATTGTTTTTCTGTATTTTTTCTTCTCTGTGCAGATAACTCAGAGTTCTGATGATGAAGAAAGACTCAAAAGGTTAATGAAGTCAGGGGGAGCCCTAGCAAGAACCTTAGTCTAATACT